>CM069080.1:38325394-39525394 GCA_035578085.1 Solanum pinnatisectum | reverse complement strand
CTGAATGAAATACTTTTGACAGATCCTTTGCTGAATGAAATAGGCATGTTGCTGAAGTTAACTTGCTTAGTGAAAAGTAGCTTCTGCTAACTGATTCCGTTCTCGGTTTTAAAATCTTGCCTTTTGTGATATAGAATTGAGTACCATTTTTTCAAAAAAATCACGAATCTGCTAATTGCTTGCTGCATTTATTGCAGTCACTAGCCAAGAAAACAGCAAAATGGACACCGTCTCTTTGATGTTACAGTGCATATTCTGTTAGGTGAACCATGGAGAATTACAATGACTAATATCAAAAGAATGTGCTTGCTGTGGTCTCAGTACTTCAGGGTCATGTGGTCTCAGTACTTCAGGGCTTGAGTAAAACTTTCTTATTGGTTGATGTCTTATTTATGCAACGTATAAATAGTATACTTCATCCATTTGTAAAGAACATTCCGATCTTAAGGAAATCCAATAGCAACACTTTTATTCTTGAGCTCCAAGTTTACTTCCCTTTGTTGATATTGAGTCTTAGCATTCCTGGACTTCTCTGAACGACAGTTCCATCCCTGGATCCAACGTTTACGATAACATTGAAGAATAGAAGCTTCATATACAGAGCTCCTTTACTCATACTTTAATTCTTTACTTATTGATTGCACAATATTCAACTATTAATAAGCAACTTCACACACACTAAATTGATAACACGTGTCCTTGACCTCATACAAATTTAATTGTATCGTTTTCCTGATAACAATTACAGTATGGCATTCCACTTAGCCTTGAATTCTAATATAATTATCTTCACCTTGGAATAATAGAGAACCAACAGAAAAAGTAATTCCCTTTCCATCAAAAAAGTGTCTAAAAACATGAACTACTACAGTATGACATTTCTATCAATATTATGAACCTATATTTTTATGTAACAATATGCCCTTTTTCTTGTGTAAAAGTGAATCTAGCTATGAATGGCAATATAGATGATCTTGATCTTCCCCAAATTGTTCATCATCACACATCAGCAATAAGGCGTTGGATTCTTTGCATACAACATGCGACGTTGAAACCATTTCAAGTTCTTAGAATACCGAAAAAATGGTCTCTACAGTAGATCTCCAACTGATGGCCTTGTTGATTCTTTGCTAGAAAGACAATCCAACACCAACTCCTCAAACTCTTTCGAAAACCTTCTCTTACCTTTCACATACTTCAGCTTGTCGTTAACATATACTACAGCTTTCTTCATTTCCCCTTTCCCTTCTTCTACATTAATCTCCTCAAGCAGATCTTCCAACTTATCTGGCAATCTCCTCGACCTCTTGATCATCGCCTCAAATTCTTTGCGACTGCTTATTCTTAAATTTCCATACGCTAATTCCAATGCTGCTACACCGACTAAACAGATATCGGAATGAACAGTGCAGGCATCATCATATAGAAATAGAGGTGATTGAACTAGACTTAGATCCTCAACACATTTTGAATAGAACACCTCCGGTGCAGCAGCCCATTTGTTCAACTCGCATAGTTCTGGATTTTGTTGGAAATTCAAAAATCACAGGTAAAATTATCGACTAATAACATAATTTCAACACCTTAATTTAATTAACAAATTGTGTATTACCGAAAGTCCACCATGATTTCTCGGTGGAATGCTAACAGTTGAGTCAATGCCAAGTTCTCTTCCGTGACTAACAAAGAGAGGAGATTCCAACTCTGAACCGTAAATCGTTGCTGCAAATCCCAATCTGATTTCGACATTCGAACTAGATCTCTGGTTGAAATTAACGTAGATATTCCCAGCACTGAAACACTTATGAATCAAACCCGAATTATGAAGATCAAACAAACCTAGAAGCGCTTGTTTAAGAGCAATAACAATACAATCCTCCAGTAATCCGTTGTGAAATCGAGATGACAGAATGTAACAGAGCGATCCTTCTGACATATTATCATCAAAAAGGGGGGAAAATATTATTTTAGAGCTGATGTTAAGTTTTGATGATTAACAAACTTAAGGATCTAACAAGGGACCAGATCCAGGAAAGGGTCTTCTGGTATTGGGACTGACGACAGGGGAAATGAATGAATAAACTCAGCGTAAGGAATATTTGTGTGTCATCATAAAAAGGGAAAATGTTATATTCTAGGTGTTTTTGATGATCCTCACAAATGCAGGGATCCGGTCCCTAACAGAGTGCTCTCGTCCAGATTCAAAGTGGTTAACAGTTGTAAAGCTATCTTTACAGCTGTCTTGTCAGGTTGGTTGGTGAAATGTGCAACGAACTTCACTAATAGGAAGGGCTGATGAAGTTGTTTGTTTCAGTGGTCAAAACCCTTGTTGGTAATTGATATATACAACAATAAACAAACAACATTATTCATTCAAAAGAGAGAGAGCTAACAAGTCTTTTTCAAGAACTCAAGCATCAAAGAACACTGCAAGGGACCTGGTCCCGAAAAGACTGCGTAGGTGAAAAGGATGAAAAAACAACTGTCAAAAAGCTGCCAACTCTGATGTGGTTGGTGCACAGCTTTTCAGAACAGCAGGCTCTCAACCAATGGCCTCGTCCCAAGGGTTTGTGTCCATTTTGATAATAGTCTCTTCTCTAAACACAAACCCAAGTTTTGGCAAACAAAGTTATGAATTTCTGAAAATTCAGAAGTTCAAAAAGAAAAGGTCATCTACAAGGAAGAACACTGCTTATGCTCAACAAAGGGACCTGATAGAATCTGAAGCGTCTTTGTTGTATTTTGAGTTTTGTGTCTTATGTGCTTATCTTGTAAATCTATTCCTATGTAATAAAGGAATTAGATCTTTGTTGGTTTCAGAAGAAAAGTCTAAATCAGTTAGAGTTGATTGATTTAATGGGCAACATTAGTTGAAGTCTAAATCATTTAGAGTTAGTGGTTTAGTGGGCAACAAAGTTATTGCTTAGTTGAAGTCTAAATCATCTAGAGTTAGGTGGTTTAGTGGGCAATAGAGTTATTGCTTAGTTCTTTCTTTGTGGTAGAGTTGCTACACTGAGGGGGGGGGGGAGGATTTAGAGTTAAATTCCTAAGTTGCAAGAGTCTTTAATCTGAATCATTGCTCCGTTTGAGTGAAATGGAGTTTGGGTTGAAATCCTGTGAGTACAGGTCGTGGTTTTCACCACCCTTGAGCAAGGGGGTTTCCACGTAAAATCCTTGTGCCTGATTTACTTTGAGCTATTTATTTTCCGCACGTTTATTTCAGTTACTATTCTTGCTGAGTTAAGGGACCTGGTCCGTTGATTGATAGTAGACGCATATATTCCAACAGTCTTACTTGTAGGCACAAATTCGAGTGCTTGAGGGCTTAAATTACTCCTACTGGGTGAAGGAGTATGATTCTCTTCCTCAACTATAAATCTGCCCATCTTGAAGCACTCATTTCTTCTTCTTTTTCCTTAGATTCACTCAAATCGATTGTAGCCACCTCTTGATTTGAAATAAATATGGTAGGTGTATTTGGATTATCTTTTTTTGCCATCTATCTCCTTCGTAACAACTCCTTTTCATGTGTCACAAGAGCTTGTTGATCAGTATGATCATCGTGACAATGTTGTTTCGACTTTCCTGTTTGCTCAATCTGCTTTTCCAAGTATAAAGTATTCTCAGATTCAGCAGATAATTCAGCTGTATCATGTAGCCCTTCATATTGTCCAAAATTCTCATCTCGCAACACATTAAACTGAGTACATTCAACGACACTATTACTTCTATCAAACTCAACCTGTGTAGAATTGTTTTGGTGCAAAATGTGATTATTTGAAGACTTAGAGTCAACAGTTTTTTTATGTAAGACCAAAGTCCATTGATTACTGAATTTTTCTGTGGTAGAGTTGCCTTGTTTGGCTTCATCTTGCCTTGATTTAGTAACCACATCTGCATTAGGCGAACCCAACTCTCCAACTTTCACAAATAGACGATAACTGCCCTGTAGCGACTTGTGATGTAATGATCTACTCCCTTGAGTTATTATCTGCATTATTTTGTGCCTCAACATCAATATGGATAGGAGTGGAAGAACCCATTGTAGCCGCACCATGTTGCTAATTTATCTTACTAGTCAGTGTCCCAGGTAACATAGCTTCTATATCTTCTTTATGCCCATATGTGGCAGCAAGAAGAAGGGGACCTGGTGCATTAACTCTTTCTTTGTTATAGAATATAATAGGTGTAACTATTATATCTTCCATATATAGCAAACTTAATTATAGGACCAGATTCTTAGTTGATTTCCTTGAGTTACTTTGACTAGTTTCCTTTCATAGAAACATATGTATTTGTATAAGTATCTTGTCTTGATGAATAGAAAGACAAGTCATTCTCCATATAATATGAGTTACATGGTATTAGAGCAACTGTCTAAGCTGGAATTTTGGCTTTGCCAGAAGTCACTGTGACTTCGCCGGAAGCTACTGTGGCTTCGGGGAAGTAGTTGAGAGCCCTATCTTTCACCTTTAAATCTGGACACCATTTATGTGTAAGAGAAATTGATTGTCTAAGTGTACTGAATCCATTTTGTGGCATCTGGGTTTGGATTGAAACTATGAACTCTGAAGCTCGATTGTCTGCCTTTCTCGAGTGAAGCTGGTGCTTCAAAATTCTGGAAATTCAAGAAGGGTGCTAAGAATATTTGTTGGAGATCTGTTTGTGAATTCAAATCTGAAGTTCGAGTCATTCTGGAGCTGTTTCGATAAGGTTATTTTGTCGGAACTCGAAACTTTCAAACGCAGTATCAAAGAAGACGACCTGTCTATCCTTCTATTTTTTGGGTTGCTGTCCAGAAAATCTGTTGTCTTCTCATACATTGCTTTCTTTTTCAGTCAACATCCCCTTCGTTTTTGATTTTTCGGCCAGATTGGTCTTGGAGCGGTCAGATCTGGTTAGTCATTTTATTTTGGTGATTGTATTGTCTTTTTGTTTTTGGGATTATAGTCTGTTTGGGACTTATTGGTTTCTCCACCAATTTATTTTGGTACCGTGAGTGTTTTGTTGGGAATATGACTGACCGTAATCAGGGAACTCAAAGGTCTGATAAAATGATTTTGATTTCCGCAAAGGAGTTTGCTGAATTCTCTCGATATCAGAAATTATTGAAGGAATCCATTTTAGTTAATGCCTTTACTGAATCAGATAAAACATGTCTAATCACCTCTTCAAATAAATGGGTGATTGATTCAGCTGCCTCAAATCACATGACCGGTAATCCTAACATTTTTACTAGTTTTCAGTCACACAAAGCTCCCTCTCCGGTTACTGTAGCTGATGGATCAACTTGTAGCATTGTTGGATATAGGACTGTTAAACCAACCTCCACTATTACCTTAAAATCATTATTAAGTCTACCAAAGTTGGCCTTCAATTTAATTTCTGTTAGCAAAGTTACCAGAGACCTTAATTGTTATATTTCGTTCTTTCCGGATCATTGTTTGTTTTGTGATCTTAAGACGAATCAGGTTATTGGTAAAGGACATGTATATGATGATCTCTATATTTTGGATGAATAGGGGACTCAGTTTGTTGCAAGCTCTAGTGTTGTGTCTCCATTTGAAGCACATTGTTGATTGGGACATCCTTGTCTACCCTTGCTAAAGAAGAATTGTCCGCAATTCCAGAATATTTCTTCATTAGAATGTGAGACATGTCGATTTGCAAAACATCATCGCAGCTCACTAAGTCCAAGGGTTAATAAGCGGGCTGAGTCAGCTTTTGAGTTGGTTCATTCTGATGTTTGAGTCAGCTAAAGAAGATTTGTCCGCAATTCCAGAATATTTCTTCATTGTAGTGTGTTTCTCCTTGTTAAGGTTATCCACACTATTTTTTCTAGAATTGTTGTTAGAAGAATTTGGTAATGTTACCTCTTTTCTAGTTTGTTTAGGAGAAAGAACTTTCTTTTTCTCATCCAAAATTGATCGGAAATCTCCTTCGAACTTTTCTCTGTTAATTTTTGTTTCTTCAATCAGTCCACTTTCCTATCTCCATAGTCCGTCTACATTCTTCCTCCTTGTGACCCTGATGTTTACATGTTGTGCAGTACGAGGGCAATTTGTCATAGACAATTTTTTGCAACACCTCCTTAACCACACCAATTTTTTCATCTTTAAAAAAACATTCTAACTCTATCCGGAAGAGATGATAATAGATTAACCTCTACTTTTACCCTAGCTACACTAGGCCTTGACTTACCAGTTGTTGCCTTATCAAGTTGTAGGGGTGTCCCAACGGTTGATACAAGTGAAAATAGGGCTTCATGAGCAAACATCTGCGTTGATAGACACGGGAAAGAAATCCAAGCTAAAGCAATTGGTGTCTCCTCTTTTGGATTAAACCATGTGTCTAGCGCTGAATTCGACATTGGTATTGATTATTCACCCACTTTCCTTTTAGTGTGATGAATGATACTACCCTAGAATACACCTCCACAAAGTCTTCCCGATTCGATAATCTCACCAGAACACGATGATGATCCAGTAGTTCCAAATTGCAATCTCCTTTGATTTCAAAGTGTTGTGTAAGTCTTTGTAAGATCAATCATATCGGGTCTCTGATAAGGAAACTTAGCAACAAGAGCATATTGCAAGTTTTCTTCTTGGATATGTGATTCCAAATCCGAAAAGTTGAAACTCACCGTAGGTTCCCCATGAACATATATCACAAGTTTTAATTTTAGTGGAAGTTTTCCATTAGATTTTTTAGTGCAAGTTGATGGATTAGAAATAGACGCATAACTAGGTTTTTCTGGTGTCGCTTCCACAACTTGAGGCTGGGGAGAGACTGTTTCAGCCATGGAGGCCTAAAACTCCATAAGAGTCACCTGGTGAGAGAAGCTCTCTTAAAATATTATTGTTGGGTTTTAAAAGGTGTGAATGGAAAATGAAGAGTTGCGACTTTTATGAACAGTTGCGACTTTTATGAAAAGTTGCAACTTTTATGAACAGTTACGACTTTTATGAAAAGTTGCAACTTTTATGAAAGTTTGTGACCTTTACGAAAGATTGTGATTTTTCCAAAGGTTTGTGGCCTTTCTGGTAAGACACAATAAGAACCTTTTCACACTACCCTTTGTTTTCTATAAATTGAGGGATTTCCTCTCATTTTAGTTGAACGAATTTTTTGGACTTCTTCTACTACTACTAAATCTAGTATTCTAAGTGTACTTTACTGCCGTTGAGTGGTTCGCTGACACCGTGGTTTTAGGTACCAATACACTAGTGAGTAAGATCGTTCTATCCTGGGAGGATATATTCCATTAACCTCGGATACTTGAGGGGAATAATTTCCTTAAGGGGACACTGTGCATTTAGTGGACTCGATTTTCTTCTTTGAGAAGAATATTTTGTATATTGTTTCTAATCTGTTTTTGATTCTATTTTCTCTACTAGTTTTAATTTTCTAGTTTTGAAAATACTCTTAAACTTTGTTGTTTCTTACCAAGTTCTTCAAAGTTTTGTTCTAAGCATCTTAGGAATACAGGATGAACAACAATCTTAAGGAAATTATTATACTGTTGGTATTTGTTATGTTCTACTTATTGAAAGAAACATATCATGGAAGTAGAAGATTAATGCATTACTTCTCCAAAATTCGGTGCTTTGTTTAGCAAGGTCGAAGTGAGAATGTACTAGAAGAATTTGTGGTATTTCGGTTAAAGATTACACCAGGTAGCCTTCTTATTATTTATCTAAGGAGGAAAATAGTTTCTAAAAGTTAGCAATTTTGATATTTATCATGTATGTCTTTGGAAAAAGATCTGCAAACCGTATGATTTTTGAATGAATTTTCCTTGGCAAAAAGTGTTGCCTTTAAAATTCTTTAGTTTGCAGAATGAGAGATGCACATTTTTGTTAGATAAAATAGTATGTCAAAATGTTATAGTTGGAAGGCTATTTGAAAGAAAAGCATATCTATGTGATAAACTAAGAATATGTTTAATTCTGTATGGAGACTAAAAAAAAAAAGACTTTTTGTAGTTTTGTACTCCATGTGAAATTTGATTGTGTCTGATTTTTGTAGACTAAAAACTTTTGTAGTTTTCTACTCTGGATAAATTAGACTATGCAATTGATTTGGAGAATATGAAAACTTCACATAATAAGTCAATGTTGTACTTTTTGATTTTCTATAAACTTCATTGTTATATAGAAACAAATTATAAAAATAAAAAAATTTGTCTTTATTGTTAGTATTCTAAATACTAAGTGGTATGTCTATTTGTGATAGAGGAAAAATACCAGTGACTTAGAGTTAGTGATTTTGTGCCTCTATGGAATGAACTTTGACATTGTGTAAAGATTGTCAAAGAGAATTGAAGCACTGTAATTCTTTTGTAGAATAATATTTTCAAAAGAAGTTTCATGTTGCCAGTGACACTTTGATAGCATGGGAAAAAAATATGTGGAAAAACTATTTTCAAATACTTGAAAAATATTTTTGAGATCATATTTAAAATGTGGGGGGTTCTATACTTATGACAAAGATAAAATTAGACTTAGTGTCTAATTTAATTTCGGAGTAAAAGATATGAAATTCAATGATACTTTTGTATTATGTTAGACCCACAAAATTCTTGGAGTATATTTGATATTGTCGTCGTTGAGTTTCTCTTTTACTAGTATATGGTATGACTAGTATGAAACTACCAAATTATATGTATACTTGTTCAAAATGATTGAGTTCTTTTATGAAAAAGTGTCACTTAAGATGTTGTGATTTTTCATGAAAAGATATGTCTATTAAATATACTATTTGTATAGACATGAATATTGGTGAATAGTCATTTGTCATGTTTTGTAAAAGAAGCATTTGGACTATAATGTCTTTATTGGACCCGATGAAACTTTGTTCATGGGTAGTTCTATAACAATCAAATTGAAAGTTATGGAAAGGTCCTTCCGAAAAGGACATTTGACAAGGCGATGGCTCTAAACAATGTTTATATCACACAAAATTGTAAGAAATAGGAACAAAATATTTGTGAGAAAAAGCTACCTCGTGGAGAGCTTTTCAAACTCAATATTTTTATTTGTTCCTACTTGCTTGAGTCAAACTGTTTGTGACATGAACACTTGGGGCATGTCAATTATAAAACCTTGAAAGAAAAACTGATCAACTTAGAAGTTTTGTCTAACTTTGAGTGCAATAAATAAAAATGTCAAGTTTGTGTGGAATCTTAGTTTGTTGAGCATTGTTATAAATCTATTGAAAGGAATTCTAATCCCTTATAGTTGATTTACATTGACATTTGTGATATGAAGTCAACACCATCTCATGGTGAGAAAAAGTATCTCATAACTTTCATTGACAATTGCATTAGAAACGACTATGTCTATTTGTTGAATGGTA
Organism: Solanum pinnatisectum; assembly: GCA_035578085.1. NCBI lineage: Eukaryota > Viridiplantae > Streptophyta > Magnoliopsida > Solanales > Solanaceae > Solanum > Solanum pinnatisectum. The sequence continues at coordinate 39,516,037 of CM069080.1, read as the reverse complement.
AAAATGAAGCAATAGAAACGTCTAGGCAATATGAAATTGAAGATGAAATCAGTTGGGAAAAAGATAAGAAGTGATAGGGATGGAGAATATAACTCTCCTTTTGCAGAAATATGTTTGGAAAATGGATTTATCCATCAAACTACTGTCCTATTCACCTAAATCTAATGTAATTGCAGAATGAAAAAAAATGAACTTTGAAGGAAGTGATGGTTGCATTACTTATAAGTTCAGGTTTACCACAAAACTTGTGTGGAGGACCTATCCTTACTACAAAAGGGAACAAGAAAATTTTTGTCTTTTCAGAAAGAAAGCAATTTTGTTTGTTCAGGACACAATCTATTCCATATGAGAAATGGAAAGGAAGGAAACCTAACTTGAAATCTTTCAAAGTGTGGGGGTGTCTAGCCTAAGTCCAAGTTCCTATTCCTAAAAGGATTAACAATAAGACCTAACACTGTGGACTGTAAAATTAGACTTGAGTAGTCTAGTGAAAGGTCTAAAAGACCTTGGAAGAAAAAAAAAAGGAGAATGTACTTAATAAAGAGATTCAGAGGTGCAGTAAATATCAAAGGACATCTACTTCCTTCGAATATAATTTTGTAACATTTCTCGTGTCTTTTTTGGACTCATCCTTTTGGAAAGATGGTGTCAATAGTGATATTGGTTCAATCTTGAGCAATCCTATTGGAAGTTGGTTTATCTTTCTCCAGGAAATAAACCTTTGGGTTCAAAGTGGATCTTTAGAAGGAAAATGAAAGTTGATGGAACTGTTGACAAATATAAAGCAAGATTTTTTGTCAAAGGCTTTAGACAAAAACAAGGTCTTGATCTTTTCGATACATACTCGTCAGTAACTAGAATTACATTCATTTGGATGTTAATTGTGTTAGCTGTGGTATATGATCTCCAAATTCATCAATTGAATGTGAAAACGACTTTCCTAAATGGAGAATTGGAGGAAGAAATTTATATGGAATAACCCAATGGTTTTTGTGGTTCCTGGTAAAGTAAAGAAAGTGTGTGAACTTGTTAAGTCACTTTATGAACTAAAACAAGCACCCAAACAATGACATAAGAAATTTGACCAAACCATGTTGGCAAAATGGATTTAAGAATGATGGAAGTGATAAATGTGTTTACATTAAACTCACACGGTCATTGTTTGTTTGTATATTGATGACATGTTGATCATCAGTAGAGACACTAATGACATAAATGCTACTAAACGTATGCTAGAAAACAAGTTTAATATGAAAGATCTTGGAGTTGTTGATGCGATCTTAGGTATAAGAATCCTTAGAACTCTATAATGTTTAGCATTGTCACGGTCTCATCACATCGAAAAGGTACTTGACTAGTTCAAATATTTGGATTTCAATATTGTCAAGACTCCAATAAATGTGAGCTTTGCATTTCATATGAGTGAAGGCAAAAGTGACTCACAATTGGATTGTGCTAGAGTATTGGGAAGTATGGTGTATATCAAGGAGTGTATGCGATCAAATATAGTATGTGCTATTAGTAAACAGAGTTGGTTCACAAGTAATCCCAATCAAACTCATTGGATGGCAATGAAAAGAGTTTTGGGGTATTTAAAACATAGGGAAAATGCATAAGTAGCCCCCAACCTATGCTCGAAATCTCAGAGACACACTTATACTATACTAAGGTCCTATTACCCCCCCCCCCCCGAACATAATTTATAAATAATTTTCTACCTCTTTTTGGCCTACGTGGCACTATCTTCTGAGCCCAATGCGTGTTGACAATTTTTTCAAGCTATCTGGTTTATAGTGCCACGTAGGCCGAAAAGGGGTAGAAAATTATTTATAAAATAAGTTCGGGGGGGGGGGTAATGGGACCTTAGTATAGTATAAGTGTGTCCCTGGGATTTCGGGCATAGGTTGGGGGGGTACTTGTGCATTTTCCCTAAAACATACTCAAAACTATGTCTTGCATTATAACAATATCCAGTAGCATTGAAAGGATATAGTGATGCAAATTAGATCATCAGGATCAAATGAAGTAAAATCCATGAGTGGATATGTACTTACTCTTGGTGGAGGAGCAGTCTCTTGGAAATCTTCCAAAAAGACATGTATCACTAGCTCTACAATGATCTCTAAGCTAGGTTCTCTAGAAAAGGCCGGTGAATAAGTTGAAAGACTCCAGAATTTCTTGATAGATATTCTTTTTTGGTCCAAACCTTTGGCATCAGTATGCATACACTTTGATAGCCAAGATGCAATAGGTAGGGCATGGAGCATGATGTATAACGGAAAGTCTCATCATATAAGAGATAGACATAATACCATTAGAAAACAACTACTCTCTAGTTGAATTATCACAATTGACTATGTAAAGTCAAAGGATAATGTGTCGGATCCACTTACAAAAAGGCCTAACTACAAAGAAAGTTGAAAGATCATCTAAGGGAATAGGTTTACGGCTTAGCACAAGTCATCATGGCGGTAACTCTATCTAGCAGATTGGAGATCCCAAGAGCTAGATTCAAGGAGAAAAACAAAGTTGTTAATGACGGTTCGACATTGCCAATCAACTCAATCCATTCTCCTGATGAAGACAATGTTCAGGAACAAGGTTAAAACATTGAGGCTTGTTAATGAGTTAATAAATCTTAAAGTTTTTAATGATTTGCTAAGTTTGGCAGACTTGACCAAATAGTGTATCTACGAGATGACACGGTTAGAAATCATCTATGTGAGTGTGAAGTGTAAGCCGCTTCAAAGAGAATTATTGTCAAAAGCCTATTCTCTATACACTCATGAAACCAGGAGGTGTTCATGGCTGAAACAAACATAACCGTAAGAACCATAAACGGTAAAGGGTTAATTATATGACATATGGTTGTCTAGGTATACACCAAAGCTCGACGGTTCAAAGATATCACATCTACCGATTGACCGAGTATATCCAACATATGTTCATGACGGAAAGTCCAAGGGAAACCTACTTATCCAGATGCAATTAATTCTTGCTTGTAAAGTACATATACTTGTCCGTTTCTTTGTCTTGGATTCATTCCCCATTCATGCGGGGGATTGTTGGGTTTTAAAAGGTGTGAATGGAAAATGAAGAGTTTCGACTTTATGAAGAGTTGTGACTTTTATGAAGAGTTGTGACTTTTATGAAAAGTTGCGACTTTTATGAAGAGTTGTGACTTTTATGAAAGACTGTGACCTTTTCGAAATATTGTTAAGGTTTGTGACTTTTCCGGTGAGACACAATAAAAACCTTTTAACACTACCCTTTGTTTTCTATAAATTGAGGGATTTCCTCTCATTTTAGTTGAACGAATTTTCTGGACTTCTTCTACTACTACTAAATCTAGTATTCTAAGTGTACTTTACTGCCGTTGAGTGGTTCGCTGACACCGTGGTTTTAGGTACCAATACACCGGTGAGTAAGATCGTTCTATCCTGGGAGGATATATTCCATTAACCTCGGGTACTTGAGGGGAATAATTTCCTTAAGGGGACACTGTGCATTCAGTGGGCTCAATTTTCTTCTTTGAGAAGAATATTTTGTATATTGTTTCTAATCTGTTTCTGATTCTATTTTCTCTACTAGTTCTAATTTTCTAGTTTTGAAAATACTCTTTAAACTTTGTTGTTTCTTACCAAGTTCTTCAAAGTTTTGTTCTAAGTATCTTAGGAATACAGGATGAACAACAATTATACTATGTTACAATACGACATGCCTGATGGACTGTGAAGCAGTTGATATTTTGAAAAGATTGCAAGAGAAAATGTTGGCATTTTCTATAGAACCACCTGTGTAAGGGAGTGCATGTTTGAATTTCTGCATTTTTCTTGTGTATGTTGCTTCCTTCTTGTGATAAGAGCTAAGCTTTGACTTTGTTTGGTACCAGTTCATTTGACAGGGGATTGGAATATGCTTAAAGTAACCGGCTTTATGATAATGCCTAGGCTGTTAAACATATACTCGAGTATCCTTGAGACCTTTTATTATTAAAAGAAAAAAGAAAACTTCTTGTTATAATTGTCGCTTGCAAATATTCTAGTGCTGGTGTTCATTTCACTCAGTTCAGGCCTCTAAAACAGCATGATGTTTCTGATGGGAGGTATTGAAGATTTTGACCTGTTAATACATTGATCTTTTACATGTGATGTGAGGCAATGTTTTCATATTTCATTGTTGTATGGATGCAACTCTCCATGATTGCCAACTTTCACTTGGAATCTGCTGATGAAGTCTTTGCTCTTGTTCCCTCATTCAAGGTATGGACTCTACTATTATGGATATTGACATTTCAAGAGTCCATTAGGGCATTCGGGCTGTTATTAATTGAATTTTAAGTTTGACGAGACAGAGAGATAAAAGCTATAATTAGTTTCATACTAATAAAAGATGGGAGGAAATCAGATTTGTTTCTTAAATTGTTTCCTTCGACGATGAAGATGGTTTATGCTCATTTCTACACAAAGAGCTAAGATATGAGCTGTTAGTTTAACTTAAGGAGGAATGAGAATTATTGCTTTTGGTTGCAAATCTGTTTCCAGTGTTGAGCATTTGTAGAATCATTTTGTCATTGGTTTCACAGCCAATTCTTAGGTGTCTGACAACACTAACATCAAGTACTGTATGGAAACAAGTTTTTCATTACCCAAAATTGAATACCCGCTTTGAATAAGAAAACAAATGATATTTGTTGAGAAGTGCAAAATAGTATGAATGTTGTGCTCTGTCTATACCATTTTATTTAGTTTGTGTAATTAGCATTGTATTGAACTGGTTTAATGCTGCTGTGAAAAATTGCAGACTAAAAAGATCAAGCTGATAGTTCCCCTCAGGAATGTGTTGGCTGAACTAGCCAAACTTAGAAGGGCAGTATAAATTACTCAAGATGAGCATCCTACGGTAATGTCATCGTTTTAGTTTTGATCTTATATCGTGCAAATAAGAATTTCAACTTCCAGAAGATGATTTTTTTTTCGAATGCAGTTTACTTACAGCCATCGTTTACTCTTAATGCAGGTATTTGTCTCGAAGGTTCTACATGTCACTTAAGGCCATGCCCAACAATTGATAAGTCAGCAACTCATGTTGCCTTTCTTCTTCTTTCTTTTGCTCTAGTTATTATCTAGGATTTACAGTGCCAGCCAGAGGCGAGTTTGAAGTTTGTTGGTTCCTATTATGATCTCAAATTAGTGTATTCGTTGAGTTCTCAGTCAATTATTTAGTGAGTCTCGTGATACTTCAATTATACTTCCGCAGTTGTGCTATTGCAAAAGCTTTCAGTAGATTATTGAAATATTTAGTGGGTTCTCAGATTGTTACAAAATCAGTTGTCTTAGTTAATACATCTCTGTCCAAGTTTCTCAGTTATTTTATTTAATACAGGTATCAATTAACTGATTGATGATAATTTTGATGGATAAATGTCACACCTGAATTTCAAACTTGAATATATAATGTGTAACAACTAACAACCCAACCAACTAATGATAATAATAATAATATTGTCAACTTTATGTTTAGGCTTGTACGACTTTAAAACACGTCAACAGGGATAACTTTGCTTCCTTATATACCTTACTTTTCTCATATATATTATCACTGTGAGATTTTCGAAGGTGTTACATATATCTCTGTAAGGAACTTGGTGTCTTCATCGGAGGTTTGCTCCACTATCATCTCATATAAGTGTTGTTTTTCATGTTCAATTGAATATTGATGTTTTATACCATAGGTAGCGTTCTAAGTCACTAGTGATCTTGCAACATCTCTCCTGCTACAAATTGTAGTGTGAATGAATCAATATCTATTCACCTTTTGCCTCAAACCTTCTACTAGTGAGTTTGTGCATGAAATGGGATCATGTTAGGCCTGTATCTCAGGCATTTGCTGTGAGTATAATCTTCTTTGTAGAAGTATTTTCCTTTACTTCTTCCGACTTGTCTTAGATATAATGTTGCCAAAGAAGAATGTATTTCATATCTAAATCAACAACGAAAGAACTCTGGAAGTGATTTTTAGTAATGACAGACACTTGTGTTGTTTACTAGTAGAATGGATCCGATATTGCTCATGTACTTTTCATTTGAACAGAGGACAGAGTTAGAGAATGTTCCAAAAATTCAAGATATCATCGCGGAGTATATTTTCCATATCCATCAAATGACACTGCTCGACTATATGAGTCTCGGAGTATATCTCTTCAGTAGCTTAAAATCAGGAAGCAGTAGGAACTAGAAGATGTATGCCCACCCCTGTTTTGGAATTTTAACCTCTTGACCATTGAGCTATCCATTCAGGGCAAAACGTATGTTACTTTTCCCTCACATACCTAACAATTGATACGGGATAGGACATTTTGTGTCAGTAAGGTCAGATGATTTTGAATACCGTTCTAAGTTATACACATTGATGGTGCAAAGAAACTCTTTCCAAGCTATAATATAAGGCTTGACATGGCGAGTTACGAGTGTTAAAGATCAACATATCCTGATACTTTTTGCTGTCAGTACTTTCAGTGCACAAAACACGACCTCGGTTGCCTTTTTCCTCACAAACCAGCGAAAGAATCTGGCCTTGTATCACTGTTGAATGTGTTACCTCTGTTTCAACTTATAGATCAACATATCCCGATGCTTCTTAGGGACATTCTCCTCAGTTACATCCCACACGTCAACAGGCACATCGCACCCATCCTCCAAACTTTTGGCCATGTCCAACGTCCAGAATAGAAAAATGAACTCAAACGTCTCAAAAAATGGAATCACCAGATTTCCTACAACGACCTCGTCACGGGTAATCTTTTTCGTGATCTGTCACGAGCTTTCCAGATCAATTTCCAGGGAGGGTATATGTCCCTTATCTCAATTAGCTCTGGAGTCACTACCCGTGTTGGAACACTTACCAGGGAGGTATCCATTCTTGTTTGCAACTTAGAGGAGAAATCAATCAGTGGGGAAAACTAGCGAAACTTATTAGGATAATGACTAAAAGAAAACTAATCTCCTAACAATCAGCTGAAGTCTCTGACCCATTCAAAGCATATCCTGAGACACGTAACAACAGTTTCCTTCGATGATGAAGATTGTTTTATGTTGATTTATACACAAAGAACTAAGATATGAGTCATATGACTACTTCTGTGAGTTTAACTTATGCTGCAAAAAACTGCAGACTAAACAGAGCAAGCTGAGAGTTTCCCTCGAGAATGTCTTGGCTGAACTAGACAAACTTAGAAGGGCAGCATAAATGGCTCAAGAATGGCATTCTATGGTAGTGTCATCATTTTAGTTTTGACTGCCAGAAGATTTTTTCAAGGCAGTTTACTTACAGCCATCTGTTATGCTAAATGCAGGTATTTGTACAGAGGCCATGCCCAACAGTTGAGCAGCCAGCAACTCATGTTGCCTTTCTTCTTCTATCCTTCATTTGCTCTAGTTATAAGCTAGGATTTTCAGAACCAGTTGAGCAGCCAGCAACTCATGTTGCCTTTCTTCTTCAATCCTTCATTTGCTCTAGTTATTAGCTAGGATTTTCAGAGCCAGTTGAGCAGCCAGCAACTTCGATTACACAGAAAAATGGAAACAAAGACTTGAATGAATGTAGCCTTATTCTTGTGCTAATGCAAAAGCTTTCAGTCAGATGTTTGAAAGAGTTTAGACTCTATATTGTTGCAAAATCAGTTTTGTCTTAAGTTAATACATCTCTGTTCAATTTTCTCATTCATTTAGTTTGATGAAACTATCAAGTTACTAATTGAAGATAATTTTGATGGATGAAATGTCACATCTGAAATCACATTCCTCTATTCAAACACACCTCAATAATTTTTACCCTTATTTGCTATAGATATCTTATATACTTCACTCTATTGGTTTTCATTCAGGATTATTTGTTCAGAAGTTTATTAGTTCTAACAGAAACTGAGAATCTTATATCTTTCGGTGCAGTTCAGTATTTCATCTTCCCTTCTTCAAGTTTAGCTCGATGTGCTTTGGCGACACATCTAAATCAGTAGCTGTTATGAAATATCAACTTAAAGATTCAGCCCGTAGTCTTCTACCATTGAGTATATTAACATATTTCTCACACTAAGATCCTTTGTAGTGAGGAGCATATATAGGAAAGGTTGGGCAGAACATCAAAACTACAATTAGCTGAAAGAGTAATACTCGAATGTTGGCTTTGGTCCTAATATCTTGGACCTTTTCACTTGGCGCGAACCTGAGAAAGCAATTTCAACATTAAACTTGGAGATCTAGGACCCTAATAAAGCCCTATTTCATCACCATCGCTCAATCCGCGATCCTTGAACAATTCGATGCACCAAGAGAAAAGTCATCATTATTTAGCTTCCTTAACCAAACACTTCCACCTTCATACTTCTTAGGGACATTCTCCTCAGTTACATCCCACACGACAACACACACCCTGCAGTCGTTCTCCAAACTTTTGGCCATGCCCAAAGTCCAGTATCGAAGAATGTACTCAAACATCTGGATAAATGGAATCATCAGCATTCTTACATTAATCTTGTCACGAGTAATTTTTTTCTTGATCTGACATGGGTTTTCCAATCGATTCTCGGGGCAGGGTGTAAGTCCCTTATCTCCACTAGTTCTCGAGTCACTACATGTGGAGTGTTGTTAACTTTGCAAGCTTCTTCTTCTGCTTTTGATGGAAAGAAATTGTAAAAGAAGGTCTTCTTCATGCTAAGCAAAGGCCTCTGATCAGACAATGAAGAAAGTGAGGAAGGATACAATTCTCAAGAAAATAAAACACTGAAAAAGATAAGAGGCAGTAACACGTTATAAAGACACAAATTAGATTTTCTATTCCAGCTATGAGCAGGAATAAGAGAAAATTATTACTATTTTTAAATTTTAAACTTGTTTCTTAAGGGACTTCCAGAGAAGAGTTATAAAATAGGATAAATGTGTCATTTTGGCATTTAAATTCGGGATAATAATTCTATGATTGTTATCTTACGTAGTGTAGACAAAACTAAGAGTTTAACTAATATCCATCGACGATGTAGAAATTTTTACATGGTCAAGTAACTTTTTTGGTCCTAATTCTTGAATCATTACACAACTGTCAGCCAATTTTTTCTTGCAAATACAAGTATAGAAAAGCATACAAATATTTGAGATTCCAGATATTCAATCTACAAGTACAAATGAAAAAATACAGGTCTAATTCGTGAATACGAACCTTAGAAAATAATTTGAAAATTAACTTTGATAAATCAGGATACCAATATAGCCAATTTCGTCAACAACACCCAATCCGCGATTCTTGATCAATTTCACGATGGATAGATAATAGTCATCATTCCTCAACTTCCTAAAAGTAAAATTTTTATCTTGATACTTCTTAGTGTCATTCTTCTCTATTATATCCAACAAGTAACCACACACCCCGTTCCCGTTCACCAAACTTCTTGCCGGCTCCAAATTCCAGTATCGAAGAATGCACATAAACGCTGCAGAAAATGGAATCCGCATCTTTTCAAAAGTGAGTTCTTCCGGGGTAATATTTTTCCTTATGTGCCTCGTGGTATTCGGATCGAATATCAGGGGAGGGCCTGTCTCTATTAGCTCTTGAGTCTTTACCTGTGATGTGTTGTTTACTTTCCAGGCTTCTTCTTCTGCATATGATGGCATGAAACTTAAGAGAGTATATATTTGCGGGTCATTATTATGATAAATGGCTATTTTTATGTCATTTTTTTTCTTATATATTACGTTGATTTAAGCAAATAGATTACCATTTAGATTTTGTCCTTATGTGAACTTTGTACAATATACAACCCTTGAGAAATTATTCTCCCTGATAATATTAGATTCGACTATAATGTCTGCTCATATATTTCTCAACCTTAGATACAATATAATAGGCTAATGTCTGATGTTGGTAATAACTTACATAATTTTAGATCATAGTCGGACATTTACTCATAATATTATCAACTTGCTCAAAAGGGATCTTTATACTGATTCCTAAAAGGTACATATCAACTTTACTGCTGAAATAGTAAATAATGGAACAAATATTGATGTTTTAGACTAGATACATTGATATTACAACAAGAAATCTAAAAAAACAATCACTAGGACATTGCCAACACCATAAATTACATCCTAAGACATGAATGAATTTTAGTTATATAATAACCTACGATTAACTAGATCGCAACCTTTCTAGACATTCAGAAAATTACACAAGGTACAAATTTCCTCTTTCAGCCCATTCAAAAATACGCCAGATAACAGTCCATCAGACGCCTGCTTCTTAGATGCTGACACATTTTCAAATTCTTCACGAAACGCGGTTACTGTGGTAACCTGCTTCATCCCCATTAAGACATCATACTGATTGATCTTTTGAGAATGATGAAATTGGTTCAACAACTCCCTTTGAAGTTTTCCCAGGTTAACATTGGTTGCCGAGACTATCAACTAATAGCAATTTAAGGCCCTTCATTCCAAACAAACACCTGCTGCCTGTAATCTTTCCACTTCACAAATTTCATTTAGTCTAAAATACCGTTCTACTTTGAAAATCCATCCTAAAGGATCCTCTCCTTCGAAAACAAGTAGTTGTAGTTTCCGAAATTTCTTCCATCTTTTTCTGCAGCTAAGTCGACATTGCTTCCCTCTTCTTAATTTCCGATGAATCTAGTTTGAGAAAGGGATGCTTCTGCCAATACATAAGCGTGTAGGAGATTTTTTTATTATTATAAAAAGGTGATTTACTAAAGAGCAAAGGCTCAAATACGCTATCGAACTTCAGAAAATTACACAAGGTGTACCCTAAATGTAGTGGTCTGGATTTTTTGTCCCCTGTTAGAAAAGTATTTAAAGAATGACAAATTGTTCTTCTTATGGCATGTGTTGGAACACTTACCAGGGAGGTATCCATTCTTGTTTGCAACTTAGATGAGAAATCAATCAGCGGAGAAAACTAGTGAAACAAACTTTGTAACACTAGACTTGCTGAAAAACTCTGGTGGTGAATAACATATAAAAAAGTGTACTATCACCTAGTATTTGGAGACTTGCAAAGCTACGACATATGAGAATTGATGAATATTCTGTATTTGAACTAACCGTGTTAGAGGACACAAAGTTAGAGAATTTGAGAAAACTATATCAGCTCAACCTTTTCTGTTGGGAAGACCCAAAGGAATCTTTTCCCATGCACAAGGAATAGAAGTATTATGGAGATCCCGAATAGTTTTGCTTCATTAAAGTCAATCACAGTACGGAAGCCATCAACTTAAAGATTCAGCAGTGGCGGATCCAGGATTTGGAGTCCGTGGGTGCCAAATAGACTTATCGATTAATGTGTCAGCTTTTTTCCTTAAAAAACATGGTTAGAGCCTTTTTTTTTTCCTTAAAAAATGTCTGCAGCAAATTTCTAAAAAAAATAGGTACAAATAGAATTCAAACCTGCAACATTAGCCATCTAAAGTTGCCATCCTACCGTGGCACCACAAGCCAATTTTGTTTACTGGGTGCCACGCTTTATATTTATATAAATATTATATATATACCTATGTATATCTAGAGTTTCAATCGAAGTTCGGGGGTGGCGTGGCACCCCCACATCCATGCATAGATCCGCCACTGATTCTGCCCTGATGATTAATGAATATGTTGCAGATATGATGCGAGAAGACAGGCTTGATGTGAGTTTGTGCGTGAAATGAGGTCCTTATTTTGGAGGCATTTGCTGTGATTATATCAACTTTGACAGAATGACCATTAAAACTTTGCCTTTTGTGACAACGTTATATCTACTCACAAGTCACAATCTCCATAGAATCTGCTTGCTGCATTTATTACAGTCACTAGCCCATAAAAAAACGAAACGGACACCGTCTCTTTGATGTTATTGTGCATATTCTGTTAGGTGAACTACAATGACTAATGCTAATGCAGACACTTGGTTACTAGGATCCAAGTACAAAACAAGTTCAGATTAGCAAAATCGAGATGTGAAGACGATCAATGATAACAACAAATTCAAGTAAAAACGCAGAAAAGCTATAAAAGAAAGATACAAACTGAGAAAGAATGTGCTTGGTGTAAGCCTTTCAAGAACGATAGTACAAGATATTTTGGAAAAACTGTGATCAAATAGCTCGAGTTATCACAAGACAGTCAAAACTGTACAACCATCTCTAATTATCAGTTCTTTGTTCATTCTAATTCAATTCTTAGCTATTCAAGCATGACATTCAAGATTGTATAACCATGCATTGAGGCACAAGATCTTTCATAGGGAGCGAACATATGAATTGAATTGTATAACCACTCATCTCTTAGTTATCGAATAACATGAGATTGTGCAAGAAATCTTTTCTAAACTCTTACTCCCAATTTAGAAAATAATTTGAAAATAAACTTTGATAATAAACTAGGATGCCAATATAGCTCAATTTCATCACCAACACCCAATCTGCGATCCTTGATCAATTTCACAATGGATAGAGAATAGACATCATTACTCACGGTATCCATAGAATGAATACCATTTTCAAGAAAATCATGAATCTGCTTGCTGCATTTAGTGCAGTCACTAGCCCAGAAAACAACAAAATGGACACCATCTCTTTAATGATGTTGTACATATTCTGTTAGATGAACCATGGAGAACTACATTGACTAATGCTAATGCAGACACTTGGTTATTAGAATTCAAGTACAATAAATTCAGATCAACAAAATCGAGCTGTGAAGACGATCAATGATATCGGCAAATTCAAGTAAAAATGCAGAAAAGGTATGGACTAAGAAAGAATGTGCTTGCTTTAAGACCTTTCAAGATCAAACAACTTGAGTTGTCACAAGAGTTAAGCTCTTGTTCCCTTATTTAAGGTATGGACTCTACTATTATGAATATTTATTTTGCTCTACTGACATTTCAAGAGTTGAAGTTGCCTTTCTTCTTCTAACCTTCTTTTGCTCTAGTTATTAGCTAGGATTTTCAGAAACAGTTGAGCAGCGAGCAACTTCGATTATGCAGAAGAATGGAAACAAAGACTTGAATGAATGTAACATTATTCTTGTGCTAATGCAAAAGCTTTCAGTCAGATGATTGAAAGAGTTTAGACCCTACATTGTTACAAAATCAGTTGTCTTAAGTTAATACATCTCTGTTCAATTTAGAAATCACATTCCTCTATTCAAACTTTGTACTCTTATTTTCTATAGATATCTTATTTCCCGCACTCTATTGTATGAAATCCATCAACTTAAAAGATTCAGCTTTGTTGATTAAGGGATAATCTTGTACCATTGAGTTTGTGCCAAAATGGGGTCCTTAATTAGGTCATGTTAGGTCCTTATTTCCAGGCATTTTCTGTGAGTATATCAACTTATTTCTCACATTAAGCTCATTTCTAGGTTTGCAAAGAACATCAAAACTATCTAAACTATTACACGAACTTAAAAGAACACTATAAAAAGGGCATTAGAATTCCAATTTCATAATTATGTCTTCAGCTATTACAATTATATGAAAGAGTAATATTAAACCAAAGACTTTGATATTATATTGTTTCTGGTCCTAAATTATTGGACCTTTCCACTAAGAACCAACCTGAGAAAGCAATTTGAACACTAAACTGGCAGATCTAGGATCCCAATAAAGCCCAATTTCATCACCATCACCCAATCCGTGATCGTTGAACAATTCGTTGCACCAAATAGAAAAATCATCATTGTACACCTTCCTTATCCAAACCCTTCCACCTTCATATTTCTTAGGGACATTCCCTTCAGTTACATCCCACATGTCAACCCACACACTGAAGCCGTCCTCCAAACTTTTGGCCATGTCCAAAGTCCAGTATCGAAGGATGTACTCAAACATCTCAAAAAATGGAATCATTAGCATTCCTACAACGATCTCATCATGGGTAATCTTTTTCTTGATCTGCCATGGGTTTTGTAGATCGATTCTTGGGGCAGGGTATAAGTCCCTTATCTCCACTAGTTCTCGAGTCACAACATATGGAGTGTTGTTAACTCTGCAAGCTTCTTCTTCAGCTTTGGATGGAAAAAAATTGTGAAAAAATGTCTTCTTCAAGCTAAGCAAAGGCCTTTGTTCAGACATTGAAGAAACCAAGGAAGGATACACTTCTAAAGAAATAAAACATTGAAAAAAGGGAGAGGTAGGAACACCTTATAAAGACACAAATTAGGTTTTCTATTCCAACTTTGAGCGGGAATCAGAGAAAATTATTACTATTTTTAAATTTTAAACCTGTTTCATAGAAGAGTTATAAAACAGGATAAATGTGTCATTTTGGCATTTAAATTCGGGATAATAATTCCAAGATTGTTATAGAGTTCAACTAATATCCATCGACGATGTAGAAATTTTTACATGGTCAAGTAACTTTTTTGGTCCTAATTCTTGAATCATTACACAACTATCAGCCAGTTTTTTCTTGCAAATACAAGTATAGAAAAGCATACAAAAATTTGAGATTCCAGATATTCAATCTACAAGTACAAATGAAAAAATACAGGCCTAATTCGTGAATCACGAACCTTAGAAAATAATTTGAAAATTAACTTAGATAAATCAGGATACCAATATAGCCAATTTCGTCACCAACACCCAATTCACGATTCTTGATCAATTTCACGATGGATGTAGAATAGTCATCATTCCTCAACTTCCTAAAAGTAAAATTTTTATCTTGATACTTCTTAGTGTCATTCTTCTCTATTATATCCAACAAGTAACCACACACCCCGTTCCCGTTCACCAAACTTCTTGCCCGCTCCAAATTCCAGTATCGAAGAATGCACATAAACGCTGCAGAAAATGGAATCCGCATCTTTTCAAAAGTGAGTTCTTCCGGGGTAATATTTTTCCTGATGTGCCTCACGGTATTCAAATCAAATATCAGGGGAGGGCCTATCTCTATTAGCTCTTGAGTCTTCATCAGTGATGTGTTGTTAACTTTGCAAGCTTCTTCTTAAGCATTTGATGGGATGAAACTGACGAGAGTATTTATTTGCAGGTCATTATATTGATAAACAACTATTTATGTCAGTGTTTTTTTCTAATTTATTTGGCTGATTTAAGCAAATAGATTATCATTTACATTTTGTCCTTATGTGAACTTTGTCCAAAATATAACCCTTGAGAAATTATTCTTCCGGATAATATTAGATTGGCTATAATGTCTCCTCATATATTTCTCAACCTTAGATACGCCAATATAGGCTATTGTCTGATGTTTGTAATAACTTACATAATTTTAGATCGTAGTCAGAAAGGGATCTTTAGACTGTTGCCTGAAAGGTACGTAAACGTGTAAGAGATTTCTTTCTTAAATAAGGTCATTTATTAAAGAGAAAAGGCTCAAATATGTCATCGAATTTCAAAAAATTTCACAAGGTGTCCCCCAACTATAGTGGTCTTGATTTTTAGTCCCCCATAAGAGAAGTCTTTAAGGAATGGCATTCCATTTTAATGGGGTCCGGTTAAAGGCCTGACGTATGTAAATAGCCTACCCTAGTGCAAACATTAGTGACTTCTTCTATGGCTCAAACTAGTGACATATAGGTCACACATAGATAACTTTATGTTGTTTTAAGGATCTCCTCCTGATATAACAATATATTTGTAAATCTAGTAATAGAGATTCACATAATATGAAATATTAAATAAAAGTGAAAATATCGATGACAGATAGACTTGTAGTACGAAAACATTAAATAATATGACAATATACGTGACAAATAGACTCATAATATGAAAACATTAAATAATGTGACAATGCGCATAACAAAATTATATTATACTAAACTGGGAAGCCACAAAGTAAAAAGTTGAAATACTATTTTACCCCTATTCTAATTCAAAATATTATGAAATATTGAATAAGTTAAATATTAATTAATAAAAATATTTTCACAATCTTTTCATCTCCTAACTTAATTGCAAGCTAAAGAGTCATAAAGTGACCATATTCATTTTGCAAGTTACAAAGTGACCAGTTAACAATGTCACACCCCGAGCCTACACTCTGGACGTGGCTGGCACTCGAGAACCATTGTTGGCCCCAAGCGAACCCTTGGCCCGGCTTACTTACTCAGCGAAAGACTTAGACACAAGAAATAGTCTAAAAAGGGACTTGTGAAATAACTTAGAATGTCTTTAAATAACCATTCAAACTTAGCCACAATGGCAACCTCAAGTCTCAAAAACATAAGCCAATAATAAAGTAGTGACAAATGAATTTAACTAACTGACTATCTGTCTAGGGAGCCTCTAAACAACTGAGATGGATATCGGGACAGGCCCACGACATCCTAATGAACTAATAATAAAATCAAAAGCAATAAAAGGGACCCTCCGGAAGCAAGGAGGCTCACCACACGACTCTAAGTGCTCAAACTGGATCAACGAAGCACTGGATGCTGATCCGGTTACCTTCGTCTGCATCATAATAAGATGCAGGCCAACTGGCATCAATACATTGAATGTACGAGTATGCGAGTTGGAATGCTAAATACAACTTAAGCTTGAAAGGAATCTGAAAGAAACACTTACTTTGGCTCTTCTCAACTCATGAATACTTAACTCAAAATAAAGCAATGAAACACATGCAATTTATGAAAAGCTTTATAAAATAGTAAAATCAACTTAGTTTGTTAAGGAAAATACAATAACAAACTCAACTTTACTCATTTAATAAAGTAATATAGTTTATGTGGGAGATTCTCTAACCGACAACCACCACTATGAGCCTAAGTGGTGATACAACGTCTTGCCCACGCTGCCAGAACTGTCCTATACTTTGCTGTCATATAGAACGCTTAACTTAGTAAATCCACTAGTCTATGCTAAAAGCATCTTAAGGAGTCATCTAAAAAGTATGATCCTTTACTACCCATGATGGCTACATGGTTTATGGAGACTTGAGATAATATGAACTTGCATCCCCATATCGGTGCTCATATTCTATGTAAATTGAATTGAGATTATTAATACCAAAATTGCTTTTAAAAAAGCATATTCTATGTAAATTTTATGAGATCACATTTTGTTGTTTTTATGTGAGACAGAAAACTACTTCAAGAGTTTATTATAATGCATTTCAATGTAGCAGTGAAATCAGACACAGGGTTGTGCTGCAAGTTCTTAGTTGAATCATGAATTAGTCAAATTTCATTCTTTCTATATTACACTAGTAAAATCAGAGGCGTATCCAGGATTTATAGATGATGGGTGCACTATTACAAAAAGGTGGATCTAAGGCACAAATTTGATCAGTTAGATTCTTTTTACTGAAAACCATTAATTTTAACATCATAGGTCCAAAATTAACTTGTATTTATCCAAACCAGTTACAAAATCTTAGAAAGAAAACTAAAACAAGATAGATAAAAGATTCAAATTTCTAACCTCACCTAGAGAGGTGCACCCAATCATCATTGTACTACATTATATGATACTTCGAGTCTGGGTTCACGCATCTATTTTAAATATTTTTAAAAAATATAACACTACTATATATGATTTCGGGAGGGGACCATGGGTTCACGTGAACACGGTGACCCCCTCCTGTATACATCCCTGAGTAAAATTACCCGCGTCTCACGCGGTAATTTAATATCACGAAATTTATAAAAAAAATACTTAAAACCTATCAGTCATTAAAACTAAAACACTATATTATCTTACATAAAAGATTACATAGTCACGAACATTAATAATGTAAATGAAAATGATAATTATAACATCTTATCATTTATCCTTCAATCAATCATGTTTAATTTGATTTTATAATTTATCCTTTTGCTTCCAGGAAGTGTTACTATTTAATATTTTTGGGGAATCAAATGAATATCAACCTGAGATATTAAATTTTCTAATAAATAAATAATTGTTGTTGAAGGGATAAATAATTTTTAAATGGCTGAAAAAAGTGAACAAATATTCTATTTTTAACGTGTAGAAAGTTCTGCCCTACCTTTTGTCTTACATATATCATTTTAAAGTTTCCCATTTAAATGTATCATAAGATATTATTAAAATGGAAAAGTAAAGGGAGAATGTATCATATTGGACAATAATTCAACTTATTATATATACTTTTAAGGAAAAAATATTACACAAAACTATTCAGTTTTTTGGGTGCTTTTTATAAATCATCATACCAGAATTATGAAGTTCAAATTGAAACTACACTTCTATTTCAATCGCAGTGTCGAGAAATACATCTATTACTTCAAGAAAAAATTTACAACTTGTAGTAAACTTGAGAATCTATCCATACTTCATATTGAGTAAGAGCAATTAATTTATTGTGTAGTTATCTATGTCTCTGAGATTAAAAGAGACTCTAGTCTAGTCATATTCATTTATAGGTCATCCGGCACAACATCCTTGAAGTCATGTCAAAAGTTTATTGCTTCTTATCTTCTTTTCTTGGTTCACTTCGCACATCAAGGTACGATAAGGTTTTTAAGGTCTTTATGTCCTTACAATGGCATACCAAATTTGAACTTTGTCTTCAAGAGATGATAGTATAAATCTTTAAGGGATTTGTATTGTACCTTCGACAATTCCTATAGGGAAAACTTGCGTGAATACTCAATTAACGTGTATTATTTAATATGTACTAACAAATACTTATAACAATAACTTTATAGAAACATAAACAACAAAGTTTAAAGCATGTACTCAAAAACAACAATTAATAACATAAGCATAAATTAGTGACTGTAAAAAACATACCAAGATTTGTAACAATATAATGAAATAGAAGGGAAAAAATTGAGTCCACTGAATGCACAATGTCCCCTTTAAGGAAATTATTCTCCTCTAATACCGGAGGTTTAAAGGAATAGATCATCTCAGGATAGAGCGACTTTATTCACCAATGTATTGATACAAAAACAATGGTGTTAGCGAACCATTCAACATGAGCAAAGTACAATAATATTTAATTGTGCAGAAGAAGAAGTTGAGAATTTTCGTTGTTTTAAAATGAGAGGAAATCCCTCTATTTATAGACAACAAAGGGTAGTGTCAACAAATGCTTATTGTGCCTTATTGAAAAAGTCACGATTCCTAGGAAAAGTTACAATCTTTTGAAAAGGTCACAACCTTTCATAAAAGTCACAACTTTTCATTAAAGTCACTACTTTTCATGAAAATCACAACTCTTCATATTTCATTAGCACCTTTTAAAATCCAACAACGTGTACTTCAGATATCAATTCAAAGCTCTTATAAATGACATTGACCTTCAATCTATATTGTACCCCCCTAGACAAAAAAAATGATTAACTTAAATCACCAAAAGTAAAGTAAGATTATCGAGAGATGGTAGACAAATGCATGCAACAATGCAAGTATACATAGGATTAAATGAGAAACATTCACAATTCCGAAATTAAAAATAAAATTCTCAAGGTATAAATGTTATTTATACATCTGAGCCAACTAACTCACATAGTTTGACCCAATATTTCATTCTAGTACCAGTTGGTTAAACATAAGTTATGGCCTAGTATTCCTATCTGACGAACAGTTGTTTGAGTAAGTTCAAAGGGAGATGGATTCTCTCTCTTATATATATATATATATATATATATTCTTTTGTTTTCTGGTAATTATGTCCTATCATATAGTGTACCAAATATATCATTTACAATATGTTTAGATTAAGTTTTTGGGATAAACGTGCAAAGCATGTTCCCATAACTAGTAGACTCATAATATGAAAACATTAAATAGTTTGACAATACACATAACAAATAGACTCTTCACCTACTATAAATTACCCTGGCATTCCTCTCAAAGTTTCTTAGGCATTCAGACTTATTCAACAAAAACATCTTCTTTTTTTGTTCTTTAATTATTTTCTTTTGCAATGAAAAAGAGGAGGTAAGCAAAATATTGAAATGGAGTTGGTTGAATCAAAACAAGTGTGCGCTGCTACTTTCTCGCAAATGAAAAACACCCTTGTTGTTCAAGTGTAAAAGATAGAGACAATGGTCCAATTTCCTTGTTGTATTATTCCAAGAATAACAACTATTTATAGGTGTACAAGTAAATATATCTAAGGAAATAAAATCAGAAAAATCCCTAAATATCTCTACATATAATAATGCAATCCCTAAATATCTCTACATATGATAGTGCAATGTATGATATATGTAGACTTGTTTATGTACATTCTGCAACACTCATCCTCAAGTTGGAGCATATATATTAATCATGCCCAACTTGTTACAAAGATATTCCACCCGATTTCTACTTAAGCCTTCATAAATATCACCTAATTTCTCCCCAGTCTTTACATATCTAGTGAAAAACATGTTCTCTTAAATCTTCTCATGGATAAAGTGACAGTCAACTTCAATATGTTTTGTTTGTTCATGGTACACTGGATATGAGGCAATGTGCAGATCAACCTGATTATCACACCAAAGTTTTACTAGAGAAGAAGGTTTCAAACCAATCTCAGTTAGTAGTAGATACAACATTTTGTTTCTTACTCCTCCAAGATACTAAATTTCCACTAACAAATATACAATAGCTAGTAGTACTAGATCTTTTATCAATTTTTGATCCAGCCCAATCATCATCTACAAAACATTCAACACCAGTATGCCCTTAATCACTATACAATATGCCAAGGCTTGGAGCTCCTTTCAAATAACACAAGATTTGTTCCAAGGTTGCCTAATGTTTGACTGCTGGTACAAACATGAATTGACTGACAACACAAACCGCATAGGCAATATCTAGATGGGTCACAATGAGATAGTTCAGTTTCCCAACTAACATTTTGTATCGGATCATCATTTGGATCTGCACCATCCTTAGTAAGATGTACATTAGAATCCATTGGTGTGCCACATGGCTTAACTCCCAACTTTCCGATTTCTGCAAGTAAGTCAAGTACATATTTTCTTTGGGACAAGAAAATCCTTTTCTGCTTCTTGCTACTTCTACGCCCAAGAAGTATTTCAGGTTTCCCAAGTCTTTGGTATGAAACTTGGCGTGAAAGAACTTCTTCAAAGAAGAAATTCATGTACAATCATCTCCTATAATAACAATATCATCAACATAGACAACTAAAAGAATAATACCAGTAGTTGAATGCCTGTAGAAGACTAAATGATCACACTTGACACTTGCTCTTTTTCAATACAAATTCTTGAATTACATAAAAACAAATTTCCAAACCAAGCACAAGGGCTCTGACCATATAAAGATTTCCTCAGATGACAAATTTCTATGTACTCCCCCTGAGCAACAACTCCAGGTGGTTGCTCCATATTTATACCTCTTCATGGAGATTACCATGAATGAATGCATTCTTGATATCCAACTAATGTAAAGGCCAATGTTGAAAAGCAACCAATGAAATAAACAAGTGGACAGAGGTGAGTTTGGCTACCAGAGAGAGTGTTAGAATAATCCACCCCATAAGTTTGAGCATAGTCTTTTGCCACAAGTCTGGCTTTAAGTCTCGTGACAGAACCATTTGGATTAATTTTGACTCTAGTGCAAGCATTAGTGCCTTCTTCCATGGCTCAAACCATTGACATATAGATAACTCATACTTTATATTGTTTCAAGGCTCTCTTCCCAATATAACAATATATATATATATATATATATATATATATATATATATATATATATATATATATGTAAATCTAGTAATAGATTCACATAATATGAAAATATTAAATTAACGTGAAAATACTCATGATAGATAGACTTATAGTACAAAAACATTAAATAATGTGATAATACACATGCCAAATAGACTCATAATATGAAAACATTAAATAATGTGACAATATACACAACAAATAGACTCGTAATATGAAAACATTAAATAATGTGACAATACAAGTGACAAATAGACTCTTGCACCTACTATAAATACCCTTGTGTTCCCCTCAAAGTTGTTCAGGCATTCAGGCTTATTCAATCAAAACATCATCTTATTTTCTTCTTTAATTATTCTGTTTAGTAATGGAAAAGAGGACAAATAGGGGTAAGCAAAAGATTCAAATAAAGTTGATTGATTCAGAAGAAGTGTGCATTGCTACTTTCCCGCAATGAAAAAATACCTTGTTGTTCAAGAAAGCGGATGAGCTTTCAACTCTATCCGGAGCAAATGTTTGTGTGCTGCTCTCTTCACCAAGTGGAAAGCCATATTCCTATGGCTTCACAAATATAGAAAAAATAACTGTTAAATTTTTTGAATTGAAATCACACGATCGTCATCGCGATCATGCTGATGTGGGCAAATGAAATGTTTGTGTGTCATTTGATGATCATCTGTCTCTTTCTATTGGTATATCAAGCCCCAAATGGCTTACAGAATGAGTAGACTACTTATATGTCAATTCTATTCTAATTTTTGTGTGTAAGAGAGTGCACATTTGACTTTCTGCATTTTCTTGTCTCTGTTGCTTCCTTTTTGTGATGAGAGTTAGATTTTGACTTTGTTTGGTACATGCACAAAGGAACAAGCTTTATGATAATCCCCAGGCTGTTAAACAAATACTCGCGTATCCTTGAGACCTATGATGGAGTTGAGTCTGCTTCCAACTGCTGCTATTAATTGTATTTTAATTTTGACTAGAAAGGACGATAAAAGCTATAATTAATTTCTTAAAGAACCTTCTATATATGTTAATACTAACAAAAGATGGGAGGAAATCAGATTTGTTTCTTAAATTGTTTACTTTGACGATGAAGATGGTTTATGTTCATTTCTACACAAAGATCTAAGATATGAGTCATATGACTACTGCTATTAGTTTAACTTATGCTATGAAAAAATACAGACTAAAAAGAGCAAGCTGAGAGTTCCCCTCTAAAATGTGTTGGCTGAACTAGCCAAACTTAGAAGGGCGGCACAAATGGCTCAAGAAGAGCATTCTATGGTAATGTCATCATTTTATTTTTGATCTTATATCGTGCACTAGAATTTATTGAGGTAGTGTACGTACAACCGTCATTTATGCTAAATGCAGGTATTTGTCTATTGGGTTATGCATTGTCTCTAAAGGCCATGCCCAATAGTTGAGCAGCTAGCAACTTATGTTGCCTAATTTGAACTCATATTTCTTTTTCCTATCTAGTTATTATCTAGGATTTTCAGAAACAATTGAGCAACCAACAACTTCGATTATGCAAAAAAATGGAAACAAAGACTTGAATGAATGTAGCGTTACGTTCTTCTTGTGCTAATGCAAAAGCTTTCAGTCATATGATTGAAAGAGTTTAGACCCTATGATGTTGCAAAATCAGTTTCTTCTTAGTTAATACATCTCTGTCCAATTTAGAAATCACATTCCTCTGAGAATCTTATATCTTTCGATGCAATTCTGTTCTTCATCTTCCCTTCTTGACATTTAACTCGACATGCTTTGGTAACACACCTAAATCAGTAGCTGTTATGAAATATCATAGGTCTAACACTGTATGGAATCCATCAAGTTAAAGATTCAACCCTGATCATTAAGGGGTAATCATAGGTCTAACACATACCATTGAGTTTGTGCGCGAAAGGGGGTCCTTAATATAATTAGGTCATGTTAGGTTTCCAGGCATTTTCTGTGAGTATATCAACTTATTTCTCACAATAAGCTCCTTTATAGGATAGGAGCATATAATTAAAAAAAAATTCCAGAACATAAAAACTACTAAACTGTTACAGCTTTGTGAAATTTCACGAAACCCCACGAACTACAATATTCTCATATTAAAAGAACACTAATGAAAACACAAGTACAAAAGGGGATTGCTGGGAACTTCAAGAACCATCATACTCCATAGCGCAAATATTCCAATTTCAGAATCAAATATAGGTATTACAATTATATGAAAGAGTAATACTAAACAAAAGACTTAAAGAATGTTGTTTTTGGTCCTACATTCTTGGACCTTTTCACTAAGCTCGATGAGAAATGAATTTGAACGTTAAACTTGAAGATCTAGGATCCCAATAAAGCCCAATTTCATCACCAATGCCCAATCTGCAACCGTTGAACAATTCCATGCACGAAAGAGAAATGTCATCAGTGTACAACTTCCTTAAGAAAACACTTCCACCTTCATACTTCTTAGGGACGTTCTCCTCAGTTACATCCCACACGTTAACACACATCACACACCCGTTCTCCAAACTTTTGGCCATGTCCAAAGTCCAGTATCGAAGAATGTACTCAAACATCTGGATAAATGGAATCATCAGCATTCCTACAATAATCTAATCATTGTTTTAGGCTATGCAATGTCGACGTTGATGAGGATGCTATCTGATTGATCCTGCCAATAGTCATATGCTTGTGTATGTCTGAACTAATTTGCATTGTAATATTGCAAATAACTCATCAAAGACAATTATAGTTTGTTTGATGGTAATTATTATTTGAATAATTGTAATCATTTTAGAGAACATCTAACATTTTATTAAGTGTTAAGGTGTTCATTTCAATATCTATAAATGGTTTGGTTGGTGAATTGGATATCTCAAGATTAATAATAATAGAATTTTTTAGTGGATATATATACTTTCATTAATAGATATTTCGTTTATTGCACTAAAAATGAAATATACAGAGCAGTGTTTTAAAAGGCGGGGGCGTGAGGAGAGACGTAAGTCCCATGGATCTACGGGGTGTAGTCTCATGTATATTCAATTTTATAGTTTATTATTAATAAAATAAGCAAAAGTAAACCTTTCAATGATTTATGAATTTTATTTAAGATAAGTATTAATAATCAGTAATGAAGAAAAAAATATTATAAATACTATTTGAGAAATATCATTACACCAATAATAAAAATATGATTTAAAGCAAAAAAAAAAATTAAAAACTCCCGGGCATACATTTTTACACCCAGAACTTACGTTTTTATGTTCGGGGCTTACGCCTCAAATTTAAGGACTTACGCCTTATGAATCTACGTCTTTAATTTACACCCCGGAGCATTTTTGGTACTCCCCGCCCCGAGACTTGCCCCAAAAACGTTTTTGAAAATACTAATACGAAGTATAACACAAAATGACTTATTCCAAGTAACTTTCTGATTAGAAGGTTGGAATTTACGCTGATACAAAAAATGATTGTTGCTTCTAATTTGAATAAAAAAAAAAATACTCCCTTTGTTTCAATTTATGATGGACCAATCAGTTCGCGTATTGGGAGTCTACCGGACCTTCAATACCTTTGTCTACGAAGCGCAATCATCCAAATGAAAGAATGGAACATGGATGTTTTACGTAAAAAGTCATTCCACGTTCCATTCATCTTTGTACTTGTATATTTTTTCATTTCTTTTAACTTGTATAATCTTTTTTGAAGAGCGTATATAAAGGTTGACTTACGATTTACTTTGGCCAACATTTAGACAGAGGAATTTTCCTAAAAACATGGACACCGTCTCTTTAATGTTGTTGCGCATGTTCTGTTAGGTGAACATGGAGAACTACAATGACGAATGCTAGACCAGACACTTGGTTACTATAATTCAAGTAGTACAAAGCATATTCAAATTAGCAAAATTGAGCTGTGAAGACGATCAATTATATTAGCAAATTCAAGTAAAAACGTAGAAGATGTTCTATCAAAAGAAACATACAAACTGAGAAATAATGTGCTTGTTGTAAGACCTTTCAAGAATTATACTATAAGATGTTTTGGTACCCATTTTTTTGGAGGAAAATGACATTGAATTATCAATTTTTATTCATTTTAATTCAATTCTTACATATTCAGACACCAATTACACGCATTCAAAGTTGTAGCATTGAAGCACAAGATCTTTATTAATAATTTTCTTAGTTATCCAATAAATCTTTTCTTACAAATACAACTTATCAAAACGAAAAGGTTAGAGAGATAATGATAGAAGAGAGAGAAAAAAAAATGAAAAATACATGAATTTGTGAGAAAATAACGGACGGGTAAAAGAATAGTTATTTATTTATTTTTATAATGTAGAAATAGGACCAAAGTCCATTTTAATAAAATTTGGAGTTAGAATAAAAGCTTGTTGGGGTGGAGTGGGAGTTGGGGAAGGTGTTTTGTGGTGTTGCAAAGTGAAAGTAGTCGTTTGGAGGGCCCATTAATCGTTCTCAATGTTTTTTTTTTGGAACAACGCAAATCTCACTGAGTTAGGATTGAATTGCGTGTAGTCACTTTAGTTTTTAAAATGAACCTTTTTACCACATTTATTTCGCTAGATGCATATATTTGGCGCACTTAGATACATATATCTTTAATATATGCAGGTCAAATTATGTGTAATTTGTTTCAGATATACTATATTCAAGTGTGATTCACATGTACCTGATATATATTTATCTTTCCCAAGTTTATGTATCGATATTTTAGAATGTATGTGGTATCAAAAGATACATATTGACTTTCTGCTCGCCTTTCTCATCTGACTTAAAACTTGAAAGAGTGGTATATGGAACTCAAGACTTAATACAAATTATTAATTTGTGGGATAATATGATATGAACGCTCATGTAATTAGTTATTTTTTTTTTATTTTATCTTTTAAAATAAAACAAATCGACGGGCAGACTGGGCCGGGTCAGCCCCATCCAGCACGCCGCTTTAGCTTTTCTCTGGGCTAACTGCCCAACGTACAGCTTGTTTCTTTTCCAAAATTTCCATCAAATTGATATACTCAATTTCAATACTGACTACAGAATTCGTCTATCTCCATGGTGGAAGGCAGCAGCGCTACACCAGATAAGGGTCGGACTTTACCGGTTGACCCGAATCTTCCCCGGTACATCTGTCAGAACTGCCATAATCCCCTCTGCATCGCCGGCGTCGATAATTATGCCGACAAGTTCTTCCCCGATTCTTCTTCTCGCTCCGGTTAGACCCTGTTCTTCTTTCTCTAGCTTTATGTATTCATTAATCGGACCCAAATTTATTGGAATCGACTATGTTAATGTCCTATGATTCAATGTTTAGGAAATTGTGATGATTTAGCTAGAATTGCTGCAAAAAATTATGCGAATTGGTATGTATTGGAGGTACTGACTGGGGTTTTAACTTTTTTTTGGGTTTAATTTCCATATGCACTAAAAGTTTTTACCTTTACTGAATTTCTCGGTGAAGTAATTGTGGGTTAGATAAGGTTTTAATTGTGATTCTACTTAGTTCAATGGAGGTTGCGACATTTTGAGTTCAAAAGGTGTTAATTTTTCATAAAAAAAATAGCTTCCATTTATGCCCAGGGTCAAACGGAAACATCCTCTCTACCCTACAGTAAGGGTAAGGTTTGCATACATCTTAGCCCTTGAGACCTCACTTGTGGGATGACAAGGGGTATGTAGATAAGGTTTTAATTGTGATCCTACTTAGTTCAATGGAGGTTGCGTCATTTTGAGTTCAAAAGGTGTCAGTTTTTCATAAAACAAATAGCTTCCATTAAACCCCAGGGTCAATCGGAAACATCCTCTCTACCCTACAAAGGTAAGGGTAAGGTCTGCGTACATATTACCTCTTGAGACCTCACGGATGACAGGGGGTATGTTGTTGTAATACAAAATTCTTAGATTACTTGTTTCCATAGATCCTCATTGGAATTGTACAAGGGCTTCTTTTCTATAAGTTTAATGTCTAGAAGACCAGATAATGCATCTACTAGTTGCTAATTGGGAGTGTGTGTGCAGGGATGCAGGCCTCTTCAATTCATGGAGCTGGTAGTACCATAGGGTCGAGTCGAATGGAAAATTCGTATGTTATGTTGCCAAAACAACGAAATCAGGGATCAGGGGTTCCGCCTCGAGGACGAGGATCTGCACAGCCAGATGCAAGCCAGTTTGGGAGGGCCATGGAAGAATCATTTGTGGTTTTGCCTCCACCAGCTGCTTCAGTGTATAAGTGTGAACCTACATCTGATGGAGGTGGTACAAATCTTCCACCACCAGATGGTGGACCTCCAAATGCTCCCATGCAGTCAAACAATTCTGGGTTTCACTCCACCATCACTGTCCTAAAGCGTGCATTTGATATTGCCACAACACAGACCCAGATCGAGCAACCCCTGTGTCTTGAATGCATGAGGGTGCTGTCTGATAAACTTGATAAGGAGGTTGAAGATGTTAACAGGGACATACAAGCCTATGAAGCTTGCCTTCATCAATTGGAGGGAGAAGCAAGAAATGTTCTTAGCGAGGCTGATTTTCTGAAGGAGAAGTTGAAGGTTGTTAACAATTTTGAGTCAATTAAAGGACATCATAGTTTTCCCTTTATATATAAGAGGACAAATAAATTAAGATGCCATGTAGCCCGATCCAGCACAGTAGTGAAAACATAGACCTGTAAAAATATTTAAGCACCCTGAATCTGAGCATATTACAAAGATAACATATTAGAATGAAATGAAACGCAGTTGGGGATAAAGAAAGCTGAGGCTTAGCACTTTCCTTTTTGGCAATTATGTCTGCTGCATGTTTAATCTTTTGTATTGAAGAGCATTTACTAACTTTAATGTATTTGATGCTGTTGAAGATAGAAGAGGAAGAGCGAAAACTTGAAACAGCAATAGAAGAAACAGAGAAGCAATGTGCTGTAGTCACTGCCGAACTGAAGGAACTAGAGATGAAGTCTAGCCGCTTTAAGGAGTTGGAAGAGCGGTAATTCTCGAATGACCTGGATTGCAATTTTTATTTTTTGGTGCAGTAACTAGCCATCATAAATGTAGTTTAGGAGTTTGTCTCTCTTTCTAGACCTATATGCCTGTAAGAATTTTCTTTTCTCTGTTTATTGCTAGGATTCTTTTGTCTATGTTGAAATTGGTATGTCAGAGCCTCATTGAACTGACACTTTCAGATGAATGTCGAGAGCCATTGGCTAGAAAACTTGGTGTCATTAAAGGGGGATTATTTGAAAAGAGGTCAACCTTAGGGAGACCGTTCAGAAAAGTAAGGTCATAAAAATGGCTCATGGGGAGTCGGAAGCAAGCATAATTAAAGGGGTAAAACAAACAAGTAGAAGACCTACACATATGGCTTCTTTTTTGTTGACCCATGAAGTTTTAGTTTGTACTTTGCCAGGAAACTTGGTGTCATTTGTAGAGAATTACATTATGTTGTAGGTTTTTTACTTTTTGGTATATTGCTTATATGTGGGAGATTTTTCATTATTCATAAAATTATCTTAATTCTTACCTCGCAAAAGGAAATTGCTGACACCAAATAGCTTGAGATGGAGGTATGTTCATTATTCTTGTTGTAGACTGTAGAATTATGAAGGAACTCAGAATAGCTTGGTAGTGAAACCTGCAATTAAAAGAGTACCTGTTACTATATCGCGGTTTGGTTGCCTGGAACAAGAGTTTAATTATAGTGTGTTTGAGATTACCCATCACTAATTGCTAATTGTTAGCATGCCTTTTATTTAACAGGTACTGGCATGAATTCAATAACTTTCAGTTTCAGTTGATATCTCATCAGGTTTCTTGCTTCTTCTTCTCACCATGTGTCTGTTTGTGTGTGTCATAGTTAATTTTCCTGTGGGCATAAGCTTTGGTCATATCTCTTATAATGGTAGTTTGACTGTTCTTTTACTTCATATTTCACATACTATCCCTCCCCTCTAAAGAGCTATGTATATATTGAGAACAAAAATGTAACTCCATTTAGATGATTGGGGGAAATCTGACTCAATTTTTGGGGTGGAAGAGAAGTATCTCCCCTTTTCCGGGGTGGTAGTGCTGGTGTTGGATGAAGCTACCCTTTTTAAGAAGGATTTTTTTACTGCAGGAAGAGAGAGATGCAATTTTAGCTAAGACAGAAGTTTCACAAGCTCATTTAGAGCTGCTAAAGCGGACTAATGTGCTCAATGATGCATTTCCAATCTGGTATGATGGTGAATTTGGAACGATTAACAACTTTCGTCTCGGAAGACTTCCTAAAATTCCGGTATGTTACTTTAATTTATTTGGATATAATTGTCTTGTTCCTAGTAGATAAATTCAGTATCATGATTTGCTGTAGTATCTGATATTCTATACTGAAATTGTATTTCTCTTAAAGTACTTCCTCACTGTATCAGATTAATGTTAAAAATATACTTAATGATTATTTTAGTTTGGATAATTGGTTGGAGAAGGAGTTGAGTAAATTTTGTAGTTGAAGCAGAAATAGGTTGTGGAAATTGGATGAGGGAGTACAACCTCTGTTTAGGGCATTGTGAAATATGTTACCTCTTCAATTCTATCTCCTGTTCAATACAGAATCTGATGAAAGGAAAACGAGAAATAGCAAGTACTACAGAATTTAATTAGTTGAACTCCATGCAGGTGTATGAATTGCTATGTTTCATTTATATAAAGTTTTGATATGGTAATAGCTATTTATTTTCCATTTTTTATTTTTTAATTTATGAACTGATATTTTGTGCTACACATCAAATGGTAGAAAAGGTTCATTATTTCGCATTATGATACTGTATGTTGAAATTTCTTGTCTGGTTGGTTTTTTTTTGGTTATCTATAATGTACAATATTTGTGATACATGCTTAGGTTGAGTGGGACGAGATTAATGCAGCATGGGGTCAAGCATGCCTTCTTCTCCATACAATGGCTCAGCATTTCCGACCAAAGTTTCAGTATCCTTATTGAAGCATACATCTATTTTCTTGTTTTTGAGTAAAATATCATCTTATCCGTGATACCTTGATCGATCGATCGAAGCTCCAGAACTACCTTATATTGCCTAGTTTGTTTATTAGGATGCAACTCCCAGCCTAAGTATTTCTTTTTTTGAGTAAGAACTCCCAGCCTAAGAATTATTAGAGCTTATGCGCGGAAGCTGTCTCAGATACCATTGTTATAAAGAAATTCCTATTGGTACTTAAGAAATATCAATCTTAACTTGCACAGGTTTAAGGTTTTGAGCTCAGTTATGGCACAATTTGCTACTGAATGGTGAACTTTGATGCTATATTGCTCGGATTTTTAAGATGTCGTCTGCTGCGTGTTGGATCTTCCAAAAGTTATGATGTATTTTTGGAGTATCTAACATGGGTGCGGTGCCATTATTGGAGGATCCCAGCAAAATAACGATGTGGTCAATATGACACAAGTGAACTAAAGGTTCAAATATATAGAGGTTAAACGGATTTTTAATCCCTCTTAAGACTAGAATAAACTGACAAAGAAGTTAGTTTGCTCTTGTCATTGAAAAGCCGAATCTTGAGAGTCCACTGGTTGATTCAAATGTAAAGACGAAAGCTGCTATGAAATGACACTTGACTAACAAGAGCAAGATTTTGAGAGAACTTTCAATGAGTTTGACTATTAGTATTCAATTTTAGCAAAAACTTGTCAAATAAAAGGAAGACGTGAGTTAAAGAAGTTCATTTACTCAATTGTCCTTTTAAGGTTATTGGCTATTTCAAGTATTCCTAACCTAGAACCCTTTCAGGTAGGCTTTTAATTACTTCAGCTCAAGGTGCAGTAATCTTGTTCGAACTAACTTTCATGAATCAGTGCACTCTCTATAACTCAATATTCAGGTTAAAATTTACCACCTTAAGTATTCTTAACTTTGAATGTACCATCATGACAGATCTAGATTAGGTTCTATCTGAGGTGCATAAAGTTCTTGTTGGATCTTTGACCTCACCACTCAAATTAGTGTATGGTCCTCTTGTTGAATTCTATGATTAACCTGTGTATTTTTTTTTTAATCTAATCTAACTTTTCTTATTCAAGCCTTCATTCTGACATGTTTTTCACCGGGGTCATTACTAGCCTTCATGCTGTGGTGTGTTCATACTTCAAAAGATTTTACATCTTTGGCTCCATTCCTACAGTTCAAATTTTTTCTTTTCTTGCAAAATCATCAATCAGCTAAGGCCTTGAACATATCTGGGGACTTAGAATATGTTCTTTTCAAGTAAAACCTTCAAATAGTCAAATATTAAATCAACTTGATCACATGGATGACAAGAGTTCTTTGGGATGTTAAAGAATCAGTGGCTGCAAGTCGTAGATGTGGGTGGAATAGTTTTGGTATTTCAAAAATTTCTAGAGTATAAATCTATAGGTCACAAGGTAGACACTGTAATATAAGGCATTTCTACCCATTAAGTGTAGTGTTCTTGCTGTTTTCTGTCCATTGTGTATCCTTGATTTTTCCTTTCTAGATATCGGATAAAAATTCTTCCTATGGGAAGTTATCCTCGGATCATAGACACCAATAATACTACTTATGAACTGTAAGTTTATCCTCTTCTTTTTCGTCTTAAACATTTCTATCCAAAAATATCAGTTACCATTCTGACAATTTGATTCAAATAAGTTAATTTCAGGTGGTGGGTGAATGATGCAATAATAATCATAGTCAGTAAATGTAGGATGGGTAGCCTGTTTCCTGTTAACATGATTTCATTTTAATACATTGAGCTTTCTACTTGATAATAGTGAATGAGATATATGAACTACGAAATCACTTCCCGGCGGCCAGTTATGTTGCATTTTCCTTTCCAGTTATCTTAAATACCTTAACAGTAACAGACATTGTTTGTGGTTTTCTAATTGCAATCTTTTACCTTTTAAAATTACCTAATATGATCCCCTTACTCTTTTGAAGATTTGGCCCAGTAAATCTCTTCTGGAGCACACGGTATGATAAAGCAATGACATTGTTCTTGACCTGCCTGAAGGAGTTCTCCGAGTTTGCAAATTCAAAAGATAGGGAAAACAATATTCGTCCTGATAAATGTTTTAAGCTTCCTTACAAGTAAGCCTCTGCATATTCAAGAAGCTTAATTCCACAATTCTTAGAAGCTTCAGTGTTTTAGCAAAATGTTCCATCGTCAATATCAAATTTATATTTTTCTTACCTGATACATTGATATTGGGTAATTGGTTGTCAGAGTTTCCGCTAAGAAGATCTTGGTAGATTTTGTTTTAATTTTAAGGTTGCTTACATATGTCCATCTAACTAAAGGAGGAACTTGAAGTTGGAATTATTTAATGAGTTTCTTTGCTTTTCCTTTTTTATTTTTGGGTTGGTAATGGAGAGGTTTGCTTGACTTGGCGTGGTCATTGATGTAAGAATCTATACTATGCCTTAGATAACTGCGTGGAACCAGCCAGACTTAATAAGTGAGAATTGGACTAATACCAACATGGAAGTGAGCTAAACTTGATGCTTTTTGGCCTTAGAGCCGCAACCTTATTTAGTTAGGCACATTTGCGAAGTACTTTTTAAGACACTGCTATTCTTTTGTACTTCAGTAATTTGTCTTGATTTTCGAACTACTGCTTTGAAGGACAGATGTTGAGCTCTTCATACGACATTTATTAAGATGTACTTATTGGATGCCACAATTGGACATGGATAACTTGACTTGACTATAGATATAGAAATTACATCCTCCAACAAAGTTCTCTTTTGATGTATTAGTACTATAACAGTTGCCTAACTGTCTCGGGCTTTCTTGCAGGATTGAAAATGATAAAGTTGAAAGTTACTCCATAACCCAGAGCTTTAATAAACAGGAAAATTGGACCAAAGCTCTCAAGTACACACTATGCAATTTGAAGTGGGTGCTCTACTGGTTTGTTGGTAACACAAATTTCCAGCCACTTTCCGGAGCAGTCTCTTCACAAGCTGAAGTTCCAGCTGCAGCAAGATCACTGTACAGCAAACAACCAACTAATACCAAGTTTCAATCTTGAATCACTAATACCAACTTGTCCTCTCGTGCTAATCATGTCGTAAGTAGACAAGAAATTCAAATTATATCTGTGCAAAGCGATCACTTGTAATGTTGCATCATAATTATTTTTTCTTGGCTCCTTAAAAAAGTTTGATGCTGTATATATACCAAATATAGGTCACATTTCATCATGCTGCTTGTTTCATTCCCTCCCAAGTCTTTATATGGTGCATTTGGTTTACATAGTGAAACAACTGGACAGGAATAGGCCCCTTAGCCTCTATGCTGCAACCTGGTCCTAAGCCAGGTAATGCACTGGGAAGGGAGACTTAGAAAATTTGTATTTATGATAAATTGGTTTGAAAAATATAGGTATTACTAATTGCATTTAACTTGATTGAATTATCTTATTCTATGAATTTTTTTTATGATATACAACCAATACTCACGAATCTGATGATCATCTCCCAATGACATAATCAAACAAAATTTTTCTCCTAAACAACATAAAACATGTCTTCTCCTTTGTATTGTATATGGAAACAATAATTCCTCTAGAAATTGTTCCTTCTCCAAACAAAAACTTAAATATACTACAATTGATTGAATTTTCATTCCTCTTTGTCTTCGCCATCATATAAATAATTCCATCTGACATAACAACGTTACTACCTAAGAAATAATAATCTGGAGGAAACATGTCAATCGATTTCCACGTGTCATCTTTCAAGCGCGAACTTTTACATTCAATAGAAACTTGGATATAAATTAAACAGAACTCCCAGTTTCTTTCTACAATTAGCACAATGAATGAAGACATAACATATGTACTATCCAAGGAGTTGTTTTATAAAGTATAAAGAAAATGTAAATCCACCAATATGGACAACTTCCAACATTTTCTAGTTAATTATCCTCCCCACCTCATTAATCATTTTCCTCACTGAAATCTGGTTCGGATGGTTTATGAAGCAGCAGAGGTAATGTGGGAGATAATTTTGCACCAGTTGCGTGCTTACGTTGCAAGGCGCGCAGAGCATTAGCAGCAAACCTTGATGCATAAATGGTAGCTCCAAGACTTGGTGTATTTGTGCTCTCTTTAACTAATGCAGCCTGCAGTCTATCTTCTTCCTCTCGTAAAGATTTCTCGAGCTTATTCCTGCAGTATCGACGCCATGCTACTTGTATAAAGCATGCACCCCATGTCCTCCACTGCTGTGAACAGAACCTGAAATAGCCAAGTACACAAGTTGTTAGGATCAAGCCCTTATCATCATGCTAAAAGCTATAGCTAATAGCAAAGGCACAACTTTATTTCTCAACTAAGTCCACCAAGCAAGCGTCATGTTCGATCATGACTCTGACCCGGGCCATCCAACCCCTCGTGGGCCTTGCCATAGGCAGGATGTTGGCATTACCCAGCACAAGTGTAAATGGATGACTCCAAAACTCATACACTAGTTATGCAGGGTTAATTTCACAGATGGTCACTCAATTTTTAGCGTATTGCATCAAATAAAATAAAATTGTTATCTGAAGTAAGTTGAAGTTTGTTATGAAATGGAACTTACTTGAAAGTTTGCTGAATCTGCTTGCTATTTAGACGTCTAAACTGTGCGGCGACAAACTTGAGGTCATCAGCAGTGACGGCAAAAGCTTCTATATCAGTTACAGCCTGTACTGTTCTAGTCGAAATTGGAAGACTACTGGAAGAAGGATGAGGGTCTAAAGCCCATGTTAAAAGCTCTTCTCCACAGAAGCCACCAGCCTTGAGATGAGCAGAGTTGAAAAAACCAGTCCTTCCACCATTTGTGGTCATAGTTAACAGTGTACCTCTCATTAGAAAGAGCATTTCTTCTACTGGATCGCCTTCTCGGATTATGAAACTCTTATCTGTGAAGAGTGCCGGTTTCAGTCTATCACACAATGCGTCCAGTAATTGGTCGTCCATCTTCTCAAATATAGGAACCTGCATTACCAAATCAATGCAAATTTAGTGCTTGTTTGGAGGGATCGTCATAAATGATGAGAGTGTAACAACATACTATAAATAGTCCCACAAGTGAGGTCTAGGGAGGGTGGGGTGTACGCAGACCTTACACCTACCTTTGTGAGCAGGGGCGGATCCAGGAATTCTATCAAGGGGGTTCAAAAAAAAAAAAAATTAAACACGCTAATATTATCACTTAAGCTCACTTAAGCGAAATCTTGAACCCCCTCAACCGTTGGGCTACTCCTTTGATATATATTCAGGTGGTTCAATTTTAAATATATACATGTACAGAAAAAAATCGATCTTATATATATAGTGTAATTTTTTTATTGAGGGAGGTCGGATGACCCCCCTGCTAGAACTGTACATCCGCCACTGTTTGTGAGGGTATTCCAATAGATCCTCGACTCAAGAAAATAGTTTGAAAGAAATTAGAGTACAAAGTAGTTTGGACTGGACATATAGTTGATTGATTGAGAATACTTAATGTGGTTTAATAATGTTTCATTCAGATTTAATAGTCCCTCTATTCCATTTTATGCGACACTTCTTTTTAATCTGTTCCAGAAAAGTATGACACGTTTCTATATTTCGAAACTCTAACTTCCCATTTTACATTAATGACATGCTCATAGCCATCGAAATGTGATGACATATTTAGGACCAAAAGTTGTAAGGGTACTTTCCGAATGTGCCAAAAGTTTGTTTTTCTTTCATCAACTCCATGTTTAGTCAAACATCATCATACAAATGAAATGGAGGGACCAAAACATTCTTTGATTATTTGAAAGAAGAGGAAATAATTAGCCTTGTTTTGCCGGTTTACATTTCTTTACCAGTTAAAACTGTTTTCACTATAAAACACCATTTCAACACAACAACAACAGCACCATATCTAGTGTAGTCCCACACAATGAGGTATGGGGAGGGTAGAGCGTACACGACCTTATCCCTACCTCAGAGGTAGAGAGGTTGTTTCTGACAGACCCTTTGGCTCAAGAAAGAAACAGTCCAAAAAAAAAAGTAATGGAAGTACATGAAACAACATATAGTAACAAAACAAAACTACAACAACACATGCTGAAGTTGGACAGGGATAATTATAATGTGATAAGTACTTACTTTTTTGAGAAAAGACCAACAGAGATGGCGCTTTAAATCTCTCCTCAAGTCTCTAGGAAGATCTTGAAGCAGTAAATCTTCCTCAACTCCCCTGGTTTCTTGCCATTTGTACTGTTCATGTCGTCTAATTCGCTCTTTCAGATTGTCAGGAAGCATGCGATGAGACATCCACTGTTCTGCATCCCGCCTTCTCACTCTCATCTCTTCTACTCTAACCGTGATAGATTGCAAATATTTCTGTTTCCACAACCAATACAAAATTACTCTAACTTTATCTAGTTTGGCAAATAGGAAACTTTTGAGCATCAACCTTTGTTGAAATACAACAACATACCCAGTGTGATCCCACAAGTGGAGTATGAGAGGGCAGGGTGTACGCAAACCTTACCCCTACCTTGTGAGAGGTAGAGAGACTGTTTCTTTGTTGAAAAGTGCTAATGCATAACAAATTAAGTGTTTTTTTTTTATAATCTTTTGGAACTCAATTCCATGCTATTGTAATTTGTATGATAAGGGGTAGTACTGTGCTAACCTGCATATTGCCAATAAGCAAGGAAAACAAGATAAGCCCAATGATTGAGATGAAGACCGCGAAGAGAATCTCTCCGACGAAAGTGCTTGTCTTCAGGTTTTGGCCAAGAGAACTGAAACATGAAAGAAGTAAATTTTAGCTCTTAAAACAGTCTAAAGAGACAGATATATAATTATTAACATTGTTTAGCTAATTGATAAATCAGATAAGCATCAGAAGTTGATAGTAGAAAAGTTTATCTGATGGTATCAAGGACAACTAATGATGAGTACTAAAAAGCAATATATAATGCCTCAATATTAACGACAGGCCAGACACAATCGAGCAACCACTTGTGAGAGGGTTCCTTACTAGCCATCTCAAGGCACATCACAACCTACACTTGGCTAGATTCAGTTACTTGAACAGAACTAATGGAATTCAAATGGTCTCTCAGTTGATCAGAAGATCCTATCACTTGGCTAAAATCCGTTACTTGAACGAAACTAAGTCTCATGGAAACCTCTTTGCTCTGCTGTCTTTTTTTTCCATTGATCCAAAACTAATTCATATGAAGGAACGTGACTCTTTTACCGTACTAGCAGTCAAATACAAACAAAGTTGTTGTCCAAAACACAGGAATTTTCAGAACGTCTGCAATACTTTAATAGCTTGTAAGAAAAACCAAAGTCAAAATGTATGTATAGGAATAAGAAAAAGTGAACAGACCTTAAGTTTCTCAGCCCCCACCAAAAGCAATAGAAGAGTTTGGTACAGAATTTCCTTTTTTCCACAATCCGAAACTGAAGAGCATCAAGAGCGATTCCAAAATCAAAGACATTTGGATCCAGTAGATCTTCTTGTTTCACGAGAGGGCAAGAAGAATTCAGTAAGGAAGCATTTTCAATCGAACTTTTGTCACAATATAAGTAGTCTAATGAACAGCCAGGGATCTTGGCACACGCATTGCGCCAGCATGTATCTTGGCGTTCTACTGAGAACAAATACCAAAATGCTCCAATTACCTGAGATCACACATTTAATTTGCACCTATAAGAGTCGACTCAACTTATATATACTGACAGTATAAAAAAACTTTACATTATTAATGTAATTTAACTAGCTGCATTATCATGTTACTACTTCCATTCATTATGAACAGTTACTTGTAATTATCTTTTTGAGTTAATTGTCAAAAACACATTTGAGCTATCATTTTTTCACGAGTTTCACACTTCAACTATTAGTTGTTCCCTTTTACCTGGACTATCACCATCTACTCAACTAGGTGTGTTTTAATACATATATGATGATAGTTCAGATAGGAAAATGGAACAAGTGGTGATGGTTCAGGTTGAAAAAGAGAACAGTTGATAGTTGAGGTGTGAAACTTGCAAAAAAAGTAATAGTTCTGGTGTGTTTTTGATCATTATCTCTATCTTTTATGTAATGTTGATCATCTATTGGTTGAAAGGGAACTTACATTACTGGCTAGCATGTAGAGGGAAAGGTTGAAAACAGCTCCACCCCATGTACTTTCAGTAAATAAGCCTGAAGTCCTTGTTACTTCTTTGTACAATGGATAAATTCTAAAAAATCTTGGAAAATATTGAGCAAAAATGACAATCTTCAACATTTCTTTCGTCGCTAGAGCAATAGAGCCATTCACGTTGGGAGTGACTACCAATATCACAATCTGCACAAAAATAAGGTTAAACTTGTTAATATCATACTCTCCTAAGTTAAGAGAAAGCCAAAAAAATACAAGCTTTTGAGGACACAAACCTGTGGGAGTGGAAGGACTGCTACAACGTCAACGATGAAATATGATAACAAATATCGCTTGGCTATATCATAGGAATCTTCAACCAACTCACCCCTTCCAAAAATTCGAGAAGGAGGAGCAATGTAGCCAGTACGAAATTGCAAGATGATGTGAAAGATATAGAAAAGATCAGTGATAGAACGAAGAACACAAGCGGTGATCTTTAACGTCTTGTCCAAATCGAGGCACTTCTTTTCGTTATCAATGACAGGAATGTAGAAGAACAACGGATCCAGTGACACCGCAATTATACAAACCAATACAAATACTTTGTTCCATTGCTGAAGAAATATCCCCTGAGGATCATGAACTTTCTTCTTTGGTTCTACATATTGATCTTTTGTTGGCTTATCAGTTAGAGGATACACGCGAATTGATTTTCTCCAGCTACTAATTCTTTCAGAACCCCTCTCGAACCTTCTTTTAACGCTGCTCATCAACGAGCTCAATGATGGTTTTCTGACATAAAATGGCCTATTATCTTGAGAATTTTCATTGTCAATGCTGAAGGATGATTGTTCTGACTTCCAATCCTCAAACCTAAGTACAAAAACGCCCGGTTAGAGTCTAAGCAGGCGCGGAGCTAGAGGGCGGAAGTAGGTTCATCTGAACTCCTTTGGAGGAAAATCACATATTTTTGAAGGATATATATTTTATGATGAACCCCTCAGTGAAAATTCTGCTTCTTTTTGCTCTTCAAATCCCATTGAGGTCCTATCTTGTTAGTTTCATTGATTTACATATTTTTTTCAAATTAATTCCTCTAGCATGTAGCTCGAATTGATATTGTATCATGATGTTTATGTAAGCTTTTGATAATGGAATTTTTAGCTCAAGCCAAAATTAAAATAATTGGACATTTCTTGGTATAGGAGGTTGATTGAACTAACCTTACATATTTGTCCTGCTTGGGTTTCATCATATTTCAACTTCTCTGTTCAAAAAACAACAAATATGTGAAATTCAATTAGTGGAAAATTTGAAGTTGTCATTATAGTTCAAAATACTCCAACTTGTTCTGGACTAAGGCGTAGTAGTTGTGGTAATTCCAAAAAACCAATATAATAATAATAATAATTAAAAAAAAAAAATGTGTCCTTCATGCAACATGAACTTTTGAAATCAGATCATATAGCCGTTTCAATTATTGAGATCAAAATAACCAGATGTCAGTCAAAGCAAATCTTGAAGGACTATAAACAAGACAATACAAAGATGTAATAAATCAACATGGTTTGAACAATTCACTAGTTCAAAAAGATCAGAATACGAAATCTGAGAAAAGGATTAGCCAAATATGAAAGAGATACCACCTATGACAACTGTTTTGCCCTTCCTTAAAGTAAAACGAATCTAAATATGATAAGAAAACCAGAACAAATACCGAATATCAACAACTCATATAAAAGGAACTAAAACCAAACTAAAGGAAAAGTATGAAAAAGAAGTTTCAACCTTGAAAAATTAGCTTAAGCATAGAGAAACTTACATGGTGAAATGAACATAATTTGGAGATAACTTACATGGGGCATTTAATAATGAAATGAAGTTTAGGACAAGTAATATGGATATGTGTGTTCAATTTTCTGTATAAGAAAGTTCCTAGATATTGCTATGAAAAGGCAGTGATCTTATTGAGTTAATAGAAAGGTGGACTTGGTCTTTTTTTTTTTTCAGAAGACTGCAAAGACTTACGTGGGAGAAAAGTCACAAGTCAATGAACACATCTAGCAAAGATATTATTTCTTTAGCCATCACGGAATGCGGTGCAACGAATGAGGCTACTTTATCCTTGATCAAATGTCTTGAGTTCGAATGCTAATTATGAAAACATCCTTATTGTTAGGGATAGCTCCCCCAGAATGGGGCCCTATGCACCACGAATCCGAAATAGTCAAAGCTCCAATATAGGTACCAGACACTGAATGAAAAAGAAAACAAAAAAAAAAAAAGAAGTATTATTTCTTCCTACTTCAATTGTTTCAAGTTTGGACCCTACTAAATATAGAAAGTCAAAATCGTCTTTATTAATAGTGATTTATTGAGAAGTGTTTTACCCTCTATTCCCTGCTTCCGCACCAAAATTATCCCAATGTGGGATTTGCCAATTCTAATATGAAATTTAGTCGAGTTCTAAGTGAATATTAAGCCGCCCATGAAAACCAAAAAAAAAAAAAAAATGCTTTTTTCCCTTTTTAATAAGAGTTTGTTTGGAAGATTACCTTGTTATTAGATTTAGGTATGATTGAGCGTATTTATATATGGTTTGACTTTTTGATCTGGTAAGTAATTACTCCCACCGTTCCATTTTATGTGAGATAGTTTAACTCGGCACTGAGTTTAAGAAAGAAAGGAAGACTTTTAAAATTTGTGGTCCAAAATGAATGATAGAAATTTATGTGGCTGTAAATCATTTCATTAAGGGTAAAATAGATATTTTATAGTTAAATTGTTATTTAATATAGAAATGTGTCATTCTATTTAGGATTGACTAAAAAGAAAAGTAAATCACATAAATTGGGACAAAGGGAGTACTTTATTAGTAAAAAATATTGAATTTAATTGAGAAGGTGTAGTTACACTCTTTCGATTATTAAAATGACTTTTCAAATTCTTTCTTTATTCATTTTTAATAGTTCTTATATGGATCTGGCTCCTCTCCATTTCTCTTCTCTTCATTTTCCCTAAGTTTCTATTTGGATTAGTGACACATGGCATATGTTAAAATAAATGGTTGAGATTTAATTTTTCAAAGTAAATCTCTAATCATGATTTAATTAATAAATACATTATATATTAAGTATTAAAAATTATTATAATCTCACTATTTTAGCAACATATTATCTTGTCCATAAATATAGGAAAAAAATTCTCTTCCTAAATATTTTTTTGTACGTAAGATTTCTTTTTAATTTTCTTTTAATTAATCTTTTTATCGTATTTTTTTTGTTTAAGGCATCTTGATCTGTGATTAATTAATTACCCTAGAGATAATCAAACCATTTTAACAAACTA
Organism: Solanum pinnatisectum; assembly: GCA_035578085.1. Classification (NCBI taxonomy): domain Eukaryota; kingdom Viridiplantae; phylum Streptophyta; class Magnoliopsida; order Solanales; family Solanaceae; genus Solanum; species Solanum pinnatisectum. The sequence goes on along the minus strand of CM069080.1, from coordinate 39,473,848 downwards.
ATTTTAATTTCATACTAAGATTAAGGATACGATGACACCAGTATGTACGGTAGGTTAATTATGGTTTCTATACTTCTATGTTCTATTCAGTTAATTATTATTATAATTAGATAAAAAGATTATTTAAAAGAAAATTAAAAAAAAATCTTACGTACAAAAAAATATTTAGGAAGAGAACTTTTTTTCCTATATTTATGGACAAGATAATATGTTGCTAAAATAGTGAAATTATAATAATTTTTAATACTTAATAGATAATGTATTTATTAATTACTAAATCATGGTTAGAGATTTAATTTGAGAAATGAAATCTTAATCATTTATTTTAAACTATGTCATGTGTCACTAATCCAGATAGGAACTTGAAAAAAATGGAGAGAAGATAAATGGAGAGGATTCGGATCCTTCTTACATATACATGTATTTATCATACAATAACATTTATTTACAAGTTCCTTCAATTTTTTATTTATTTTTATAAATATTTGATAGAATTATAAACTAGTAATTTCCAAACAAGCCCTAAAAAATTTCCCTATATGCATGGTTGGGTCCCACATACATGCCATGAAAACTACGTACCAACGTTTTCCATTATTTGATGTACTTTTACTTGCCGACTTTTCAAAAGAGTCGTCTAAAGGTATGTTGTGAACACTTTTCTAATCAAATAATGTTATTTAATATACTATTTACTACTTTTCTTGAGGAAAAAAAAAGATCATTTGAATATTCATTTCATATATGATGTGATCATTTCTTTATGTACTTTATTATTTAAAAATAAAGTACTCCTATTATTTTTAAAAGAATGATTTACTTCCTTTTTAAATATTTCTTTTTCTAACAATTTATTTTAGCTTTTCATGTGATATATTGTTTAAGGTCACAAATTTCTTTTCTTTTTAAAAATTTTTTTTTTTTAAGCCCAAGGTGGAAATATTAAAAAAAGCTTTGACCAAATGAAGCAAGGACATTTATAATAGGGGCGGACGTACACATCCTTGAGCAAGGGGTGTCAAAGCGACTAGGGGTGATAATTGGGCGGATCAAAATGGAGAATAAACGGGTCAAGATTCAACCCAATCCAAATTTGTTTGGGCCAAAATGGGTTGGATTAAAACGGGTTAGTAACCGGTCATAACCCAACCCGCCCAATTTTTGCTAAGTTTTAATAACTTTATTTGTTATTTTATAAGCTTTAATTAGTACCTAATAATTTTTTTTCTTTATTATAACTATATATAACATCTAAAATTGAAAAAAAAAGTAAAAAATTTGACAAGATTTCTCAAAAATCAATTTGAGTTACATATCAATCCATTTTTAATGGGTTGAAATGAATTAAGCTAACAAATGGGCAGGTCAATAACCAACCCAAATCTTAATGGGTCGAGTTGGGTTTAATTTTGCCCCCGACACCCTTTTGTCGGAAAATTACATTGTATATAAAGGTTAAATTTTGATTTAATAAATGTATATACAAGTATTGACACATCTTGATCCAAATTAAAGGTTTAGTCTAGTGGTTAAGGTGTTATGAAAATTTCTTCACTTTAAGGAGGAGTTTTGGAGATAAAAGGTTGGGGTTACTTGGTATGCTGAAGGAGACAGAAATGTTAGATTCTTTCACTATCTAGTAAATGATACTTCATTCGTCCTATTTAATGTGCCATTGTTTGACTTAACACCATATTTAAGAAAAAAGGAAGACTTCTGAAACATATATGGTCTAAAACAAAGCTTAGATATTTATATGAACGTAAATCATTTCATTAAAGATAAAAAGGAAATTTTAAAGATAAATTATTTCCTTTTAGAACGGACTAAATAGAAAAGTGTACCACATAGAACGAAACTTAGGGAGTAGAAAAAAGAGACTCCAAATAGAAAATGTACTACTGACTCAGGAAATACATTATACAACATATTCCAACATCTCTAGTTAATTAGCCACACGACCTCATGAATCATATTTTCTCACTAAAATCTGGTTCAGCTGGTTTATGAAGCAGTCGAGGTAATGTGGGAGATGATTTGGTTCCAGTTGTATTGTTGCGTCGCAAGGCGCATAGCATATTAGCTGCAAACCTTGATGCATATATGGTAGCACCAAGACTTGGTGCATTTGTGCTCTCTTTAGCTAATGTAGCCTGCAGTTTATCTTCTTCCTCTCTTAAGGATTTCTCGAGCTTATTCCTGCAGTGTCGACGCCATGCTACTTGTATAAAGCATGCAGCCCATGTCCTCCATTCTTGTGAGTAGAACCTGAAAGAGCCAAGTACATCATGAGTTTTAGTTTTAATGTCAACCATCTACTCATTCATTGTCTGATGGAATCGAGATTATGATGGGAGATTTTTACCTAGTTTTTTTTGGGTGATACTAGAGGTTATGGCCAGTTGGAGTTATGGAAGTATGAGAAATCGTAGGGTGTGAAATTTGTGTTATTAGCTCTTATGTGGCTGGGTTGTTTGGAAGGAACGAAGTAGGAGAGCTTTTGAGGGAGTATAGAAGATTGAATGTTGTTCGTAGAAAAACATATATATTTAGGCTTTCTACTTTTTGGTATACTACTTGTATATGAGCATGTTTTGTTTGCTCGAACATCAATATATTATCAGTTTATCAAAATACCTCCCAAAACTTATACCATTTTGTTGTCTGAAGCAAATTGAAGCTTGTAATAAAGTGGAACAAGGCCTTAAATAAACTTACTTGAAAGTATGTTGAAGTTGCTTGCTATGCAGACATCTAAATTGTGAGACGACAAACTTGAGGTCATCAGCAGTGAGGGCAAAAGCTTCTATATCAGTTACAGCCTGCACTGTTCTAGTTGAAATTGGAAGACTACTGGAGGAATTATGAGGGTCTAAAGCCCATTTCAAAAGCTCATCTCCACAGAAGTCGCCAGCCTTGAGATGAACAGCGTTGAAAAAACCAGTCTGTCCACCATTTGTGGTCATAGATGACACTGCACCTCTCATTAGAAAGTGCATTTCTTCTACTGGATCGCCTTCTTGGATTATGTAGCTCATCTCCGTGAAGCGTGCTGGTTTCAGTCTATCACACAACAAATGCATTGATTGTTCGTCCATTATCTCAAATACGGGAACCTGCTTTATATACCAAACCAATGCAAAATTTAGTGCTTGTGGTAGGAAATATAGAATTAGCATACTTTGTTTTAGAGAATGCTCAAGTTGTATTAGGCTACTTAAGGTCAGTTGAGATAATTACAATCATCAACTATGTCTATATTTATACTACTCAAAATATAAAAACCAAAGGTCTTGTACAAATAACTAGATACATGTATAACAATTTACTAGATACATGTATAACAATTTTGTAGATACATGTATTACAAACTCCTAAAAGACTTCTTGAAGAACTAAGAGACAATATTGAAAGACTAAACATCAAGGTGTGAATGCATTAATTCCAACATGCTTGTTTGGAAGCATCATTATATAAATGACTTAAGTGTCATTCACGATAAAAAAGTTATTCCGATAGAGCTGCTCCGGTATAAGGAGCAATTATGAATCATCAACACACCGTCTAAGAAGAAGTAGGAAGGGGTACACCTTTCTTTCTTATGTCTTAAGCACGAGATTTGTTCCAGTTTTGTTGAATGATATATTTCACCAAGGAAATAGCGCCTGACCAGGCAGTGGAACAGCCTCTTGCAGAAATGTAGGGTAAGGTTGTGTATAATAGACCCTTGTGTTCCGGCTCTTTTGCATATCAGGAGCTGTGCTGCATTGGACATCCCTTTGTTGCAAGAGTTGATGTGGTTCCTTACTAGTTTGGGCTTGATGTATAGTTGATTGATTGATTGAAAATACTTCATGTGGTTTGATAAGGTTTCATTCAGATTTAATACTCCCCTCTGTTCCATTTTATATGACACTCTTTTTTTTAGTATATTCTAGAAAAGAATGCATCTCTATATTTCGGAACTCTTTTACTACAAACTTTCCATTTTACCTTAACGACATGCTCATAGCCATAAAAATGTGATGACATGTCTAGGACTAAAAGTTCTATGGGTACTTTTCAAATATGCCAAAAGTTACTTGTTCTTTCTTAAACTCCATGTTTAGTCAAATGTCGTCATATAAATGAAATGGAGGGAGCAACATTCTTTGATTGCTCAAGGTTCATATTTCTTTACAAGATAAAACACCATTTCGACACAACACATGATGAAGTTGGACAAGGATAGTTATAAATGTGATCGATAAGTACTTACTCTATAGAGCAAAGACCAACAGAGATGTCGCTTTAAATTTCTCCTCAAGTCTCTAGGAAGATTTTGAATGAATGAATCTTCCTCAACTCCCTTGGTTTGTTGCCATTTGTACTTTTCATGTCTTCTGATTTGCTCTCTCAGATCGTCAGGAAGCATGCGATTAGACATCCACTGTTCTACATCCCACCTCCTTGCTCTCATCTCTTCTACTCTAACCAGGTCAAATTGCAATAATTTCTGTTTCAAAAAACACAACACAAAATTACTCTAAAGAGTTCCAACTTTAAGTGTTTTTTGTGATAGCTTAAACTTAAAGAGGAAAAGAATGGAACTCAATGTTTATCAAGGCCATGCAGTTCTAAAGTTTTCTCTCTCAACCTAAATTGCTCAGACTCTCCGAATTAAATGCAGCAGTACCCGTATCGGGTCCTCCAAAAATGATCCGATATTTTTGCAGAGTCCGGAGCAACATAGTTGAACATTGTTTGAAGGGTGAGTGTGCTAACCTGCATATTGCCAATAATCAAGGAAAACAAGATAAGCCCCATAATTGAGATGCAGATGGCGAAGATAATATCTCCATCGAAGGTGCTTGTCCTAAGGTTTTGGCCAAGAGAACTGAAACATGTAAGAAGAGATTTAGCTTTTAACACAATCCAAAGAGAGAGTTACAGAATTATGGAAGTTACTGAACATGTAGAATTTGGTCATACATTCTAGAGAAATCATCAAAATTGTATAGCTACTTGTAAAAACTACATTAATCTGACAGGTGACAGTAGAAGAGTTTATCTAGTCATGGTATGAAAGGACCACTAATGATGAGTAAAAACAATATATATAATGCGTAATGCCTCAATATTTAACGACAGGCCAGACACAATAGAGTAACCACATGTGAGGAGGTTCCTCACTGTAAGGGGCACAGGAGATCAATAGCCATCTCAAGGCACATCACGACCTATAGTTGGCTAGATTTCGTTACTCTAATTTAACTAGTGGAATCCAAATATAAGAAAAGTGAACACACCTTAAGTTTCTCAGCCCCCACCAAAAGCAATACAAGAGTTTGGTCCGGAATTTTCTTTTTTACACAACCTGAAACTGAAGAGCATCAAGTGCAATTCCAAAATCAAAGTCATTTGGATCTTTTATATCTTCTTGTTGCAGGAGAGGGCAAGAAGAATTCAGTAAAAAAGTATTTCCATTCATTTTTCCTCCACAATGTAAGTAGTCTGACAAACAGTTGGGGATCTTGTCACACGCACTATGCCAGCATGCATCTTGGCGTTCTATTGAGAACAGATACCAAAAGGCTCCAGTTACCTGAGATCACACATTTAATTTGCACCTATTTAAGCGGATTTTTGTTCAAGAATGATATGTCCATATCCCTGACTAGTTAATGGTCAAAGAAACATTTGACTTATCACTTTTTTTGGGAGTTTCACACCCCAACTATCAGTAGTTCCCTTTTCCTACCTAAATTATCATCATCTACCCAACTAGGTGTGTTTTAATACATTGATCGTGATAGTTCAGGTAGGAAAATGGAACAACTGATAGTTGACGTGTCGAAACTCGCGAAAAAGTAATAGTTTCGGTGAGTGTTTTATCATTATCACTATCTTTTATGTAATGTTGATTCATTTATTTGTTGAAAGGGAACTTACATTACTGCACCACATGAAGAGGAAAAGGTAAAAAACAGCTCCACCCCATGTACTTCCACTAAAGAAGCCTGTAGTCCTTTCTACTTCTTTGTGCAATGGAATAATTCTAAAAAGTCTTGGAGCATATTGAGCAAAAACTACAATCTTCAACATTTCTGTCGTCGCCAGAGAAATGGGGCCATTCATGTTGGAGCGATAATCAATATCACAATCTGCCCAAAAACAAGGTTATATCATACTCTCTTACGTTAAGAGAATGCTAAAAAAACACAAGCTTTTGAGGACACGAACCTGTGGGAGTGGAAGGACTGCTACAATGTCAACGATGAAATAAGATAACAAATATCGCTTGGCAATAGCAGAGGAATCTTCAATAAACTCACCCCTTCCAAAAACTCGAGAAGAAGGAGCAATGAAGCCAGTGCGAAATTTCAAGATAATGTGAAAGATATAGAAAAGATCAGTGATAGAACGCAGAACGCAAGCAGTGATCTTTAACGTCTTGTCCAAATCTAGGCACTTGTTTTTGTTATCAATAACAGGAATGTAGAAGAACAACGGATCAAGTGACACTGCAAATACACAAACCAATATAGATACTTTGTTCCATTTCTGAAGAAATTGATCCTGAGGATCAAGAACTTTCTTGTTTGATGCATCAAATTGATTTTTTGTTAGCTTATTAGTTACATTATGGACGCGAACTGGTTTCCTCCTGCTACTTATTCTTTCAGAACCCCTCTCAATCCTTCTTTTAACGCTTCTCATCAACGAGCTAACTGCTGGTTTTCTGACATGAAATGGCCTAATATTCAATGAACTTTTATGGTCAATGCTGAAGGATGATTGTTCCGACTTCCAGTCCTCAAACCTAAGTATATTTAAAACCATCAAAAGGATTAATGCAAATCTAAACTTACAAGAAAGATCAAGTTAAGGTCTAAGATTCTTTCTGTTCTTTAATTCCTGTTGAGGTTCTATATTGTTTTCTTCATTGATTAATTTACTATTTAGAGTTAATAATACAAAACATGTCATCTAACTTGACTTCAGCTTGCATCTATGTCCTCCAACTTGGGATGTGGTAAGCGTTTAAACTTGTATACATGTCCTACGTGGCATAATACAGGACGTAGGACTGCAAATTTTCATGTAGGTCGCCACGTATGACATTATATACAAGTTTAAGTGTCTACTTGTGCACACCCAAAATTGGAGGATATAAATGCCAATTGAGTCTAACCTTACATATTTGTCCTGCTTGGGGATTCATCATATTGAGCTTCTGTCCTATTGGATGCTCAGTAACTAGCTTACATTAACTACAAAAACAAAATAAGGTGTTCAAATGAGAGGGCCTTAAATACAAAAGCCAATAGTTCAAGTACCCCAACTTGTTTGGGACTGAGGCCTAGTAATAGTTGTTGTAATTACAGTTCAAGTACTAGAAAAATGAAAATTTATTGAAGATAATGGTTTATCCAGGGATTCTTAAACTCAATCTCTTCAACCAAAAAATCAAGAGAAATTTGTGCTTAATGCAACATGAACTTTCGAAATCAGTTTCAAGTGTTGAGATTGAAATAACCAGATGTTAGTCGGAGCTAATGTTGAAGATACAGAGATATTATAAATTGACATCGTTTAGGCAATTGACCTACATATGAGCAATTCACTAATAAAAAAAATCAGAATACAAAAAATAGAAAAAAATAGTTCTCTATGTTACTAAGTGAGAAGGAAGATTCCTCAATTTTTTTCCTCCGAGAAAAGGATTAGCCAAATATGAAAGAGACACTTCAACTAGAACGAATCCAAATATGGTAAGAAAATCAGGATAAACATCTAACATCAAGAACTACTGATATAAAAAGAAAATTACAATAACTTAAAAGGAGAAAGTGAGAAACTTACATGGTCAAATGAACATAATTTGCAGCTAAATTACATGGGCATTGAATAATGAAGTGAAGTTTAGGACAAGTAGTATGTATATGTGTGTTCAATTTTTTCTGTTTAAGAAAGTTCCTAGATATTGCTATGAAAAAGCAGCCCAATAATTTAATGGGAAGGAAGACACAGGTCACAAGACAATGCAGAGTCTACCAAAGATATTATTTCTTAATTTATGTAACTAGAGGTTTCGATTCTAGATATTGAGTCGCCTTTGTGTTATTTTACCCACTCCTAACTCTTTAATGTTACAACTTATTTGTTTCATTATGATAATTTAACAAAAAATAATTATATAGTATGTTTATGTAAAAACTATATGACTCACACGGATTAAATCACGATCTACACTTCTACAAAATTTCTCCCAAACTTCTATTAATCGATGATTCTCAACAAAATTCAGATTACTACTCTTCCAATGCTACGAACAAATTTTAATTCCTAAACTTAAAACTTTTCCCATTATTAGATGTGCCATGAAAATTACTATCTTTTCCCATTATTAGATGTACTTTGACTTGCTGACTTTCTTTTTCAAAAGAGTCGTCTAAGGTATATTGTATTCTAATATAATATTCTCTTTTTTGTTGGAAAAAAAGAATTATGATAATGATCATTTCTTTATGAAATTTATTTTTGTTTAGATATAGTACAGTATTTTGTCAGCAACTATCAATATTATATTTCTTTAAGCTTTAAATTAAGAACTTTTGAATTCTTGAAATACAAAGAAATAGACATTAGTATTTGGGCCAATTGGAGATGATTGACAACACTTTTGGATCAAAATTTCTAAATTCATCATTATTGAATAAATTTTGAATATGAATTCATCATTATCAATTTATTTATTTTGTCATATCATATTTTTATGATAAATTTGGTTGATTGATTTTATAAGAAAAAATCGTAAGTGGAGTGATATTATTCTCTCCTTCGTGACACTATATCTTCCTACAATGATTCATGATTGTGTTGTGCCATGATTAGGAGTTTCGGGTTGGTTCGAACACACAACACTAGTGTGGAAACCATTATTCCCCGAATCCTTCCTTACTACTAAGCCATCAATTAATTTTGTTAGGAGTTCACATATCATCATATCATCATTGCATATCATATATTATTATAAGTGGAAGCTCCTAACCTCAAAGTTGGATTACCATTTTGTCCTTCATTTAAATATTATTTTTTTATGTACAAAATAAAAAAAAATATTCTAATAACTAAATACAAAACTAGATATAAATGGGAGCAGTTTTAAGGTATTCATATGTGCATTATATTATGTAATAAAGATATTGGAAGATAGAAAGTCATTCAAATGGATGAAATAGCTTGAGTAACTTGTTAGCAAAAGTCCAAGTATTTCAAAACTGAAGAGTTATCTTGATGACACTTATTTCACATTATTATTGTCAACTTCAATGTAATTGTTAACAATTATATATATGAGGATGTTCATAGATTGTTTGATAAGCATAGCTTGTGAAATAGTGAATGCAAGGAAGGAGTCAAGCCACTCAAGAATTATTTTTCCACGCTCTCTTTGATCAGTATGTTTAATAAAAATAAAATATGTTAGCTTCTATTTCCTTAAATAAACATTTCATATTTATTTTTAAAATTTTTGACAAGGAAACATTTTCACATGTATTCACCATCTTGAAATGTATATGCATGTTTACTTATGAATTATGATTCGGAATACGAAGGTTAAATTATCTAATTATTTTATATCATTTCATGAATTCAAATAGAATGCTTTTAAATTCTTTAAAATAAATTTTACATATTTATAAATTACAATCAAAAGTAAAAGGAAATTCACTTTTAATTATTCTGTGTTCGTAGATAATTTTTTTTTTTTTTTTATGAATGAAAATGTGAAAGTAAGAAAGAAAACAATAAAAATAAAATGGAGGGAACATAAACGAAAGGGGAAGACGAGAATTAAGGTAAAGGATACAAAATAGTAATGTTAGGGGAAAATAATAATAAAGTAAGAGAAAAAAAAGGATAAAAAAGTTAAAATATGATAAGAAGTATGAAAAATAACCATGACCAAACTATTATAATTTTTTGTTCATGCTACAACGGAGAATAAACACACTATGTCATGTGAATGTAATATGGAGACAACATATATACTTGTTACAAGTACATATGGTAATTCAAACTTTGGTACAAATTGAGAAGGTCTGTTATGTGTGCATTAACAAACTAATATATCGCAGGTTTCAACCTAATAATATAAAAAGGTAAATTATTTATCACATAAGATTTTGTTGTCCAAATTTGGCAGGTTACCAAAATATCTAATTATTTGGCATTTACATTTTACAATAAAGAAGTCATTTATATAGGTTGATTGTTCATTTATTTCATTTATATTTTTTCGTTAAATCATTTGTGAAATTCATCACAATGTGATTTTAATATAACTCCTACCACATATTTTATTTTTATGGGACTCACGTGCAAAGCACATGCCCAGGACTAGTACATATATATAAATATGTACATAGTCGGAGCAAATCTTGAAGGACGATAAACAATACAATACAAAGATATAATAAATCAACATGATTTGAACAATTCACTAGTAAAAAGAGATAAGAATACGAAATTCGAGAAAAGGATTAGCTAATTATGAAAGAGATGCCACTTATGACAAGTGTTTTGCTCTTCCTTCAAGTAAAACGAATTCAAATATGATAAGAAAATCAAATTAAATACCGAACATCAACAACTCATATAAAAGGAACTAAAACCAAACTATAGGAAAAGTATAAAAAAGAAGTTTCAACCTTGAGAAATTAACTTAAGCATAGAGAAACTTAAATGGTGAAATGAACATAATTTGGAGATAACTTACATGGGCATTGAATAATGAAGTGAAGTTTAGGAGAAGTAATATGTATATGTGTGTTCAATTTTTTCTGTCTAAGAAAGTTCCTAGATATTGCTATGAAAAGGCAGTCATCTTATTGAGTTAATAGAAAGGTGGACTTGGTCTTTTTTTCAGAAAACTGTAAAGACTTAGATGGGAGAAAAGTCACAAGTCAATGAACACATCTAGCAAAGATATTATTTATTCAGCCACAAGTGGATGTGATGCAGCGGATGAGGTTACTTCATCCTTAATTAAAATGTCTCGAGTTCAAGTCTTAATTAAGTATGAAAACATCCTTAAAAGGTCTCGAGTTCAATTTTGGTGATTTTTCCAAAACTCAATTCTTCGATTCGGTGTTCGATGTAACGGTCTCGATATTTCGGTATACCGAAGAACCGAAAGTATTTTTTATTTTAAAAAAGTATATATACATATATAGGGGTTTCCTTAACCAAAAGCCAAAGTCTAACTAGCATTTAAACCATTCATAAACAAACAATGTTTTTAAGTATCACTTAACATGGTTTTACCTTTTTAAGTATCTTATACTTTGATATGGGGTCCCTTTTTATTTTTGCATTTGCACCGCAAAATCGTCTTAAAAATGTATCAAATCAAACCGAATCAAAGTTGAAAATATTGGATCAAACCGAACTAATTTAATTCGGTGTTTGATATACACTTTTCCAAAATCGAAATTTGATAAAATTGAACCGAAAAACCGCACGCCCATCCCAACTTGGAAGGGTGGTCTTTTTTTTTTTTACATCCTTCTCTTTGTTCTTTAATAAAAAATGGGGTTTTATATATGGGGCCTTTGTGCAAATTTTAAAATGTTGGGGCTCTTTCAAGAATAGCTTTTAGATAATTATTTACACTAAGCATCAAAAGTGTCCCTCTTACTTAATAATTAAATGAAATAATTATGATCCTAAATACTTTGGCCAATTAATTTACAAAATACATAAATTATGTATAAATTAGATGACCTAGCTATTCATATTCATAACTTTCCTTAATTAAGACTCATGTCTTCTTTTTTTCTATTGCAAAAGTTTTTTTTTTTAAAAAAAGGGGAAAACTATACGAATTGAACCCATTAGGTGAAGTATTTATCTAAATTGGATCAAACTCAATATTTTTATCTTGATTGAACCCACGATCCAAACTATTTACCTGACTGCCTCCTTGTTCTATTCACTGAACCAATGTTTCTTCATTCTTACTTTGATGGTATCAACCAGTAATTGAACAGTTTTTCACTGAAACATGGCATATTTCTCCTTGATGCCATCAGAATATATATATATATATATATATATATATATATTGATGGTATTAAGCTAAACATGCATTAGTAGTTAACATAGAAGGTATGAAAGTAAAATAATAGCCACTTGTAAATAGTTTTTCTTTTTGGGTACGAGTGTTCTTTTCCCAAAGTCAATAATCCTCCTTAATTTTAAAGCCCAAAGAAATATAGTATTGATAGTAGAATAAATTTTAGGTTTAGCAAACATAAAAATCATATTTGTATGTTATAACTATAGTTTGTATAATTGCGCTCCATAGCAAACTTTATGTTTGCTATGACTATTAATCTGTATATTTTGATATATATATACATAAAAAAATTATGTATTTGGGGCTATTTGTATATTTCAGTATACAAATGGGTCCTGCATTTGTATATTTTGGTATACAAATGAAATGACAAAAAACATGAAATGTTTTTTGCGAATTACAAATAAAAGAATCTATGACTATAACATTTAATTTGAATTAATAGTTTGTTATTTCATACAATTTTCCTATGACAGTAGCCCACAAAATACTGAAGTAGCCCAAAGAAATATAATATTGATAGTAGCCCACAATATTTAAACAATAAAGTTCATAAAAAAAAAATGATCACGTCATATTTGAATTGAATATGCAAATGATCCTTTTTTCCACAAAAATGAATATTATAGGAGTATCGAATAACATAAATGAATTGTTTAACAATATATATATATACCTTAGACGACTCTTCTGAAAAAGAAAGGCAGCAAGTCAAAGTACATCTAATAATGGGAAAAGTTGATGATTTTAATGAAGTATAGAATAACATAAATGAATTTAATGAAGTTTTTTCTCAATTCTCGTTAAGTTATCACGTGTAATAAAATAGTTTAACTTGTAACATTAAAGAGTTAGGAGCGCATAAAATAATACAAATGTGACTCCTTATTTAAATTCCGACTTATTTAAATCCCGAAACCTCTAATTATAAAAAAGGATAATTTCAAAAACCTCTTTTCATGTTTCGCTTTATAACACTGACTGCCCTAAAGTTTTGCGTTGACTTGTGACTTGTGTCAAAAGTCTAAACCAATGGGCTGCCTTTTCATAGCAGTATCTAGGGATCCCCAGTATCTAGGAACTTTCTTAAACAGAAAAAATTGAACACATATACATACTACTTGTCCCAAACTTCACTACATTATTCATTTCACAAGTAATTTAGCTGCAAATTATGTTCATTTGACAATGTAAGTTTCTCTCTGCTTAAGTTAATTTTCTCAAGGTTCATACTTCTCTTTGCAAGTTACTGTTGATTTTTATTATACTTTTTCTGCAGTTTTGGTTTGAGTTCCTATTATATCAGTTCTTGATGTTAAGTACTTCCTTTGTCTCAATTTATATGACTCACTTTACTTTTTAATTAGTCCAAAAAAGAATCACACATTTCTATTTCTATATTTAGTAACTTTTTAGTAACAATATTTATTTTATCCTTAATGAAATAATTTTTAGTCATACAAACTTAAATATATATGACTTATTTCAGGCCACAAATTTAAAAAGTCTTTCGTTCTTGAATTTGTGTCAAGTCCAACTACATCACATAAATTGAGACAGAAATTATATTTATCGTGATTTTCTTACCATATTTGGATTCGTTTTTTGGCAAAACACTTGTCATAAGTGTATCCCTTTCATATTTGGCCAGTCCTTTACTTGGAAGAAAAGGCTTTGAATTTTTGTAAATTGAGGATTCTTCCTTCTCATTTCATATCATATCATATCATGGAGAACTGTTCTTTCTTTTTTACTAGTGAATTGATCATATGTAGGTCAATTGTCCAAACCATGTTAATTTATAACAACTTTGTATTGTCTTGTTTATCGTTTTTCAAGATTTACTCCGACTGACATCTAGTTATTTCGATCCCAACACTTGAAATTGCTTTATGTTCTAATATCAGAAGTTCATGTTGCATGAAGCACAAAGTTCTCTTGATTTTTTGGTAGAAAATAATAAGTTTACGTATCCCTGGATAAACCATGCATTATCTACAATAATTTCTCATTTTTCTAGTACTTGAACGATAATTACAACAACTATTACTATGCCTCAGTCCCGAACAAGTTGGGGGTACTTGAACTGTAATTACACCTTCAAATTTTGTACTAGACTTTCACATTATATTCAATGTCTAGTTGTTCAACTTTTTACAAGTTTAAATACCTACTTGTACACATTCAAAGTTGGAAGAAACAGATGCAAGCTGAAGCCAAGTTAGATGACATGTTTATATATTATTAAGTCGAAATAGTAAATTAATCAATGAAAAAAACAAGATAGGACCTCAACAGGAATTGAAGAACAGAAAGAATCTTAGACTCTAACTTGATATTTCTTGTAAGTTTAGATTTGCATGAATCCTTTTGATGGTTTTACATATACTTAGGTTTGAGGACCGGAAGTCGGAACAATCATCCTTCAGCATAGACCATAAAAGTTCGTCGACTAATAGGCCATTTCATGTCAGAAAACCATCAGCTAGCTCGTTGATGAGAAGCGTTAAAAGAAGGATTGAGAGGGGTTCTGAAAGAATAAGTAGCAGGAGGAAACCAGTTCACGTCCATAATGTAACTAATAAGCTAACAAAAAATCAATTTGATGCATCAAACAAGAAAGTTCTTGATCCTCAGGATCAATTTCTTCAGAAATGGAACAAAGTATATATATTGGTTTGTGTATTTGCAGTGTCACTTGATCCGTTGTTCTTCTACATTCCTGTTATTGATAACAAAAACAAGTGCCTAGATTTGGACAAGACGTTAAAGATCACTGCTTGCGTTCTGCGTTCTATCACTGATCTTTTCTATATCTTTCACATTATCTTGAAATTTCGTACTGGCTTCATTGCTCCTCCTTCTCGAGTTTATGGAAGGGGTGAGTTGATTGAAGATTCCTCTGCTATAGCCAAGCGATATTTGTTATCTTATTTCATTGTTGACGTTGTATCAGTCCTTCCACTCCCACAGGTTCGTATCCTCAAAAGCTTGTGTTTTTTAGCATTCTCTTAAGTGAGTATGATTAACCTTGTTATTGTGCAGATTGTGATATTGATTATTGCTCCCAACATGAATGGCCCCATTGCTCTGGCGACGAAAGAAATGTTGAAGATTGTAATTTTTGCTCAATGTGTTCCAAGATTATTTAGAATTTATATATTGTCCAAAGAAATAGAAAGGACTACAGGCTTCTTTAATGAAAGTGCATTGGGTGGAGCTGTTTTCAACCTTTTCCTCTACATGTTGTACAGTAATGTAAGTTCCCATTCAACAAATAAATGAATCAACATTACATAAAAGATAGAGATAATGATAAAACACACACCAAAACTATTACTTTTTTGTGAGTTTCACACCTCAACTATACATTAAAACACTTAATTAGTTGAGTAGATGATGATAGTTTAGGTATAGGAAAATGGAACTGATAGTTGGGGTGTGAAACTCCCCAAAAAAAAAAAAGCAATAAGTCGGATGTGTCTTTGACCAGTAACTAGTCAGAGATATGGACATTCCATTTTTGAAAAAAAATCTGCTGATCTCAGGTAATTGGAGCCTTTTGGTATTTGTTCTCCATAGAACGCCAAGATACATGCTGGCGCAATGCGTGTGAGAAGATCCCCAACTGTTCGTCAGACTACTTATATTGTGGAGGAAAAATGAATGGAAATGTTTTTTTACTGAATTCTTCTTGCCCTCTCCTGCAACAAGAAGATATAAAAGATCCAAATGAATTTGATTTTGGAATCGCACTCGATGCTCTTCAGTTTCAGGTTGTGGAAAAAAGAAAATTCCGGACCAAACTCTTGTATTGCTTTTGGTGGGGGCTGAGAAACTTAAGGTTTGTTCACTTTTCTTATGGTAATAATACATTACATTTGGATTCCATTGAAGTAACGGAATGTAGCCAACTGTAGGTCGTGATGTGCCTTGAGATCGCTTAAGTTACTCTGTTGAGTAGCTTCCATTATTCTATAACTATTTCTTCTTACATGTTTCAGTTCTCTTGGACAAAACCTTAAGACAAGCACCTTTGA
This sequence comes from Solanum pinnatisectum, assembly GCA_035578085.1. Taxonomy (NCBI): domain Eukaryota; kingdom Viridiplantae; phylum Streptophyta; class Magnoliopsida; order Solanales; family Solanaceae; genus Solanum; species Solanum pinnatisectum. Next base: position 39,457,681 of record CM069080.1, on the reverse strand, counting down.
TGGAGATATTATCTTTGCCATCTTCATCTCAATTATTGGGCTTATATTGTTTTCCTTGATTATTGGCAATATGCAGGTTAGCACACTCACCCTTTTATCAAACAATGTTCTAAAATGTTGCTCGGACTCTGCAAAAATGTCAGATCCTTCAAAAGCAGTGCATTTTTGGAGGGTACTGCTGCACTTAATTTGGCTAGTCTGGGCAATATAGGTTAAGAGAGAAAATTTTAGCACTGCATGACCTTGATAGGCATTGAGTTCCATTATTTTCCTCTTTAAGTTTAATCTATCACAAAAACACTTAAAGTTGGAACTCTTTAGAATGAAGTTCCAGTAATTTCGTGTTGTTTTTTTTTTGAAACAGAAATTTATGCAATCTAACCTGGGTAGAGTAGAAGAGATGAGAACAAGAAGGAAGGATATCGAACTGTGGATGTCTCATCGCATGCTCCCTGACAATCTGAGAGAGCGAATAAGAAGACATGAACAGTACAAATGGCAAGAAACTAAGGGAGTTGAGGAAGATTCACTCATTCAAAATCTTCCTAGAGACTTGAGGAGAGATTTAAAGAGACATCTCTGTTGGTCTTTGCTCAAAAGAGTAAGTACTCATCACATTTATAAATATCCCTATCCAACCTCATCATGTTTTGTGTCGATGTGGTGTTTTATCTAGTAAAGAAATATGAACCTTGAGCAATCAAAGAATGTTGCTCCCTTTCATTTTTATGATGACGTTTGACTAAACATGGACTTGTCCTAATTATGTCATCACATTTTTTTAGCTCTGAACATGTCATTAAGGTAAAATGGAAAGTTTATAGTAAAAGAGTTCTGAAATATAGAAATGTGTCATTCTTTTCAAGAATAGAGGGAGTATTAAATCTAAATGAAGCCTTATCAAACCACATTATAAATTTTCAATCAATCAATCAACTATACATCAAGCCCAAATTACTAGAAGGGAACCACATCAACTCTTGCAACAAAGGGATGCCCAATGCACCAAAGCTCCGGCTATGCAGGGTCCACGGAAGGGCCAGAATACAAGGGTCTATTGTACAATCTTACCCTGCATTTCTGTAAGAGGCTGTTTCCACAGCCTGGTTAGGTGCTACTTCTTTGGTGAAGTAGTATCTCATTCCACAGAAGTGGAACAAGTCTCTCGTGGTTGAGACATAAGAAGGGAAGTTGTACCACTTCCTATTTTTTGTTAGACGGTGTGTTGATAATCCTTAATTTCTCCTTATAACAGAGCAGCTCTGTTGGAGTAATTTATATTTTGTGAACGACACACTTTAATCATTTATGATGATGCCTCCAAACAAGCAGTAAATTTTGCATTGGTATGGTATATAATGCAGGTTCCCATATTTGAGAAAATGGACGAACAATTACTGGACACATTGTGTGACAGACTGAAACCAGCACTCTTCACAGATAAGAGCTTCATAATGCGAGAAGGCGATCCAGTAGAAGAAATGCACTTTCTAATGAGAGGTACACTGTTAACTATGACCACAAATGGTGGAAGGACTGGTTTTTTCAACTCTGTTCATCTCAAGGCTGGCGACTTCTGTGGAGATGAGCTTTTGACATGGGCTTTAGACCCTCATAATTCCTCCAGTAGTCTTCCAATTTCAACTAGAACAGTGCAGGCTGTAACTGATATAGAAGCTTTTGCCCTCACTGCTGATGACCTCAAGTTTGTCGCCTCACAATTTAGACGTCTGCATAGCAAGCAACTTCAGCATACTTTCAAGTAAGTTTTTTTAAGGCCTTGTTCCATTTCATAACAAGCTTCAATTTGCTTCAGACAACAAACTGGTAGCAGTTTCAGAGGAATGTATTGATGCATATTTGATAAACTGAGAATTTAATGATGTTCAAGCAAAAAAACATGCTTGTATACAAGTCTATCCCCGGAAGGACAATTAGATTGTCATTTCAAGAAGGTATTTAAATAATATCTATGTGGCTCCAATCGAAAAAAAATTAAAACTCATGATGTACTTGGCAATTTCAGGTTCTTCTCACAAGAATGGAGGACATGGGCTGCATGCTTTATACAAGTAGCATGGCGTCGACACTGCAGGAAAAAACTCGAGAAATCCTTAAGAGAGGAAGAAGATAAACTGCAGGCTGCACTAGCTAAAGAGAGCACAAATGCATCAAGTCTTGGATCTACCATATATGCATCAAGGTTTGCAGCTAATGTTCTGCGCACCTTGAGACGCAACTATACAACTGGTGCCAAATTATCTCCCACATTACCTCTACTGCTTCATAAACCAGCTGAACCAGATTTTAGTGAGAAAAAATGATTCATGAACTAGAATTGTTGGAATATGTTCATATTGGTGGAGTTACATTTTCTTTATATTTTATAAAACAAATCCTTGAGTAGCACATATGCTATATATATCTTGATTCATTAGGGATTCTTGTACATAGAAACAAACTGTTCTGTTTCTATCAAAGTTTTTATTGAGTTCTGACTATTTTTGGGGAAGTAAGGAAATAAACCTGAAGTTACAATGACAGAATGATGTACATGATAAAAGTTAAAACATTCTTTTTGGATTATCTTTTAATTTCTGAATCTCTCGAAATATCTTTATTACTCTAATGTATTGTATTACAATATATTGTTTGTTATATAATGTAGGACATTTTCAATAATACATCTGCCTTTCACAAAATCGTATTGATTTACTAAAATTAGATAGGAAGAACCTCAAAATTCAAAAGTCCTCCTTAATTTAAAGCTCAAAGAAATATACTATTGATAGTAGCATATACGAAATACAATATGTTTAAATAATAAATTTCATAAAGAAATGATCACATCATATATGAATTGGATATTCAAATGATATTTTTTTCCTAAGAAAGTGAAAATATAGAATAACATTATTGAGTTAAGAGTAAAATACATATTTAAATTCTTCCTTCTTTTTTTTAGTTTAATATGTAAATTATTGGAATATGAATTTCATACTTAAACTACCATTAATTAGTTTGAAAAACACACCTCAGTGGTGTGTGTAATACACTCTTTCTTTTATTTAAAAAAACCTTGTCACATGGCTTTCCACTTGGATAGAATATTTCACATTGACAAAAATTAAATAAACTATTAAAAAGAGTGTTTTTAAAGTACTAAATCAAGTAGAGGGTGTTTTTTTGGTTGTCAATAGTTTGGGGACAATTTTTTTTGTTGTCAATAGTTTGTATAAAAAATTTCCTCGTTGTGTGCAAGCGCGCGCGTGTGAAACACCCACTCCCCCGCCCTCCATCGTTAAAGTAATAATTCACATCAAGTTTATGAGTGTTTTCAATATTTACACTCAAATTAGAATGATATCTAAATTATTATTTGAAGAACCGGGGGAAGGGGTTACGATAAGAGGAAGTGGTGGAGTGGGGTAAGAAAAATATTTTACATTTTATTTTATAAAAAATATTTTTTTTTTGGGGGGATAATAATAATGTAATCTTTAACTTTAACCAGTAATTTATTTAGTTTTGTTAAGGTGAAATGTTTTATCCATATGGAGTGTGATGCTACCATTTTTTAAATAAAAAAGAGAGTGTAGTACCGTACACATCATGAAGAAAGTATAATAAAAAAAGAAAGATATATTTCTCAAACTAATAAATAATAGTTTATATATATAACTCAAAAAAAGAAATAATTTAAATATGCTTTTGACACTTATCTCTAACATTATTAGATTTGAAAATGGTTAACAATACTCTTTTGAAAAGCAGCAAGGAAAAGTGCATCCAATAATGGAAAAAGACATGTACATGGGCCCAACCATGTGCATGGGAAATTTCTTAGGGCTTGTTTGGAAATTATTGCATAATTACTAGGATGATTATTAGAGTCTTTTTGACATTGCTACAAACTAAAAATGTCTTATTTATAGAAACATATTTTTTAAATAGCTTTTCAGAAAAATACTTTTGAAAAAATAATAATTTATGTTTGATTAATTCATTTGAAATGTGTTTTTGATAAGTAGATTGTGTTTGACTAATCTTTTTTTTAAAGACATACTTTTAAGAGTCAAATTATGAAAAACGACACATATCAATGTAATTTTAATATTAATATTATTTTATAGAGAGAAACTATTTGAAATACTATTATAAAAATTTTAATCGATTTTTTATTTTCATTAAATTAAAATATACATATACAAATTTAATCAATATTTAAATAAAAAATATATTAATATAACATTAATTAACATGATGATTTAAATATAATTAAAAATACCAGATATAAAATTATAATGTATGATATAAAAAAAATTATTATATAAGAAAAACTCGAAACCACTAATTACATAAATTAAGAAATACTCTAATATCTTTGGTAGAGCTCTGCATTGACTTGTGACTTGTGTCTTCCTTCCCATTAAACCAATGGGCTGCCTTTTCATAGCAATATATAGGAACTTTCTTAAACAGAAAAAAATTGAACATACATATACTTAACCAAAAATCACGTCTGCACTTTCTCTTTATTATTCCATCTGCATTAAAAACTAATAAGAGACGGAGGGAATATTTATAGAACATAAAAGTCTGTTCATATTTTACTTTTTGCTTTATTTCAATCGAAAAGTAGACTCATTTTACATGCATGTGGCCCCTTGTATCTCTATTTCACTTTTTTCCAATTTTCTTTCCATTAGTCAAATGCCTCTTAATATATGGACCCCACCTGAGCAATTTTCATTTTCATTCTCTTTATTTGCTGCTTGAGAGCCCGTTTGAATTGACTTAAAAAAAAAAAAGATTTTAAGTTAAAAATAAAAAATCAAACTGAAATAATTTTTAAGTCAAAAAATAAAAAGTAGGGGGAACACTTTCTAACTTATCTTAAGTCATTTTTGACTTATTTTAAGTTATTTTTTTTATATTTGTCAAATACTTTCAGAATTCAAAAACTTACTTAAAAAGTAGGTTTGACCAACTTTTAAGCCACTCCAAACACCCTCTTCTTCTTTAATTTCTTTCACTTTATTTATTTCGTGGCAAATTAACTTTTTGTAAAATTTAATTACTCCATTACTTATATTTTAGCTACAAAATATATTAGAGGTACAATTTTAAAAAAAAATTATTTTAAAAAAAAAGATTTAATTGACTCTTGAAATTTTATCAGTGTTACATGAATATGAATAGATGAAATAACATATATTATTAAAAATTACATAAATGATATTATAAATCATAATAATCAGCAATTGAAAAATATTTTGGTTTCTTCTCTAATTCCATAATTACTATTTATATTGAAACAGAAGAAGTATCATATATTATTTGAAAAAGACGTCAAAAATTCACAACAAGCTAACAACTGAAGATATTTATGAGTATTTACGTGAATTGAAATGGGAGTAACATATACACATAATTTTAAAATGACGTAAAAATCACAACAAATTAAAAGCTTTATATATATATTTTTAAAAACAAACAAAAAAATTGATTGATTCTTCAAATTCCATTTATATCACATAAACTGAGACAAAAATAAGGAAAAATTAGGATGGGAACCTTTTAATAAATAATTATTGATTTTTGCAATACTTTTTATTTATTATCATTTATAGCAATACTATGTTAAATTTGCAATATATATATTAAAAGTGAATTATATATGCGATATATATGTATTACAACTATTTTTTAAAAACATATTATGCTTGTTTGGTAAGAAATTGAGATATTGTATTATAAGTATATTAAAATGTGTGATAAATGTATTATCCATCAATAAAACTTGTATTATTGAATAATAAATTGTTCTTTGTAATATGTATTAAAACTATATTATAAATATATTAAAAGTAATCAAGTGAAAAAAAATGTTATTGCTATAAATGGTAAATATGTTTTTATTATAGTATATTCGGAAAAGGGTCAAAATTGCCTCTGAACTATGGGAAATAGACCACTAATACCCTTCGTTAAATTTTGGGATTAAAAATACCCCCGATGTTATCTTAAGAGACCACAAATACCCTCATGAGTTAACACCCCAAATTTTTAGTGACATGGCAAGCCAAGTGGGACTAATCCCTCCACCTAAGTGTTGCCAACTAGGATTTTATACAAAAGAATTAAACCTTTAGAGGCGACACAAGTCGCCACAAAAGCACATAATATCGTGACTAAAGGTTTTAACTGATTTTTAACATTAAATTCTAATTTTGTGTTTCTTATTCATTGTTTTTAAAAAATCACAAATGATATCGATCAAGGAGGAGTTTGAACACACTATATTTTTTATTTTTATGTCATATATAAATGCATAAAATGTACAATGATGCATTATGTAGTAGGAGATTTGAATCGAGAAGTAAGTTTGATGATTTTCATAATAATATTGGATGTTTTTAATATTGATAGTGCATGTTATTTATTTCAGAAAATTAGGTTGCAACCGAAAATTAATTATCATATTTTTTTTGTTGAAAAACTATGTTATACTAGGGAATGGTTGTTGCAGCCTTATAGTTGCCACTAAAAATAACTCATAACCTTTATTGGCAATATTTTGGGATTTTGTGGCGACTTTTATCGCCCCTAAAGGTTTAATTCTTTTGTAGTGAATCCAAGTTGGCAACACTTAGGTGGAGAGATTAGTCTCATGTGGCTTGTCACGTCACTAAAAATTTGGATAGTTAACTCTTGAGGGTATTTGTGGTCTCTTGGGATAATGACGGAGGTATTTTTTATCTCAAAATGTAATGGAGGGTATAAGTGGTCTATTTCGAATAGTTCAGGGGTATTTTTGACTCTTTTCCGTGTATATTTATGTAAGTTTCCCTAAAAATAATGACATATATTGGGTCTGTGCTAGCACCGACGCCAATATCTAGTACTCTAATATTTTTGCTAGAGCTCTACATTGACTTGTGACTTGTGTCTTCCTTCCCATTAAACCAATGGGCTGCCTTTTCATAGCTATATATAGGAACTTTCTTAAACAGAAAAATTTGAACATACATATACATACTACTTGTCCTAAACTTCACATCTGCAAATTTAATTCATTTTACCATGTAAGTTTCTCTCTGCTTAAGTTAATTTGAAACTTCTCTATGTTAGTTACTGTTGATTTTTATTATACTTTTTATGTAGTTTTAGTTTGAGTTCCTGTGTCTGAAATTTATGACTCACTTTCCTTTGTAATTAGTCCAAATAAGAATCATACATTTCTTTATTTAGTAACAATATCTATTTTACCCTTAATGAAATGATTTATGGTCGTACAAACTTATATGTCTTATTGGCGAAATGGTCTGATAGACTCTTGTACTGATATGAGTTTGTATTATGAACTTTACTACTTAATTATTTGGCAACTGAACTCTTAAACTCAATTAAAATTTCCTTTTAAACAAAACATCTGTAACTATATTTTTTCTAAAAGTTTTTATTTCTTGTAGTTTTAGATTTGCATTAATCCTTTTGATGCTTTTAAATTTGCTTAGGTCTGATAAGTTGACAAAAGATCAATCTGTTGCATCAAACAAGAATGTTGTTGATCCTCAGGGGAGATTTCTTCAGCAATGGAACGAAGTGTTTATATTGACTTATATATTGTCGGTGTCACTTGATCTGATGTTCTTCTACATTCCTGTTATTGATAACAAAAATAAGTGCCTAGATTTCGACAAGACGTTAAAGATCACTGTTTGCGCTATGCGTTCTGTCACTGATCTTTTCTATGTCTTTGACATTATATTACAATTTCGTGCTGCATTGCTCTGTCTTCTTCTCGAGTTTATGGAAGGCCGGGTGAGTTGATTGAAGATTCCTCTGCTATAGCCAAGCGATATTTGTCATCTTATTTCATCATTGTCGTTGTAGCAGTCCTTCCACTCCCACAGGTTCGTGTCCTCAAAAGCTTGTGTGTGTTTTTTTAGCATTCTCTTAACTTAAGAGAGTATGATATTAACCTTGTTTTTCTGCAGATTGTGACATTGATTATCGCTCCCAATGTGAATGGCCCCATTGATCTGGCGACTAAAGAAATGTTGATGATTGTAATTTTTGCTCAATATGTTGCAAGATTTTATAGAATTATTCCATTGTTCAAAGAAGTAGAAAGGACTTTAATCTTCTTTAATGAAAGTGTATGGGGTGGAACTGTTTTATACCTTTTCCTCTTCATGTGGTCCAGTAATGTAAGTTCCCTTTCAACAAATAGATGAATCAACATTACATAAAAGATGGAGATAATGATAAAACATACACCAAAACTGTCACTTTTTCGTGAGTTTCACACCCCAACTATCAATTGTTCCCTTTTCCTTCCTAAACAACTATCACCATCTATGCATTAAGTAGATGAGGATAGTTTAGGTAGGAAAAGGGAACAACTTATAGTTGGGGTATGAAACTCACGAAAAAAATGATAAGTTAGATGTGTCTTTGACCATTAACTAGTCAGGGATATGGACATTTCATTGTTGAACAAAAATCCGCTTAAATAGGTGCAAATTAAATGTGTGATCTCAGGTAATTGGAGGCTTTTGGTATTTGTTCTCCATAGAACACCAAGATGCATGCTGGCGCAGCGCGTGTGAGAAGATCCCCAACTGTTCGTCAGACTACTTATATTGTGGAGGAAAAATGAATGGAAATGCCTTTTTACTGAATTCTTCTTGCCCTCTCCTGCAACAAGAAGATATAAAAGATCCAAATGACTTTGATTTTGGAATTGCACTTGATGCTCTTCAGTTTCAGGTTGTGGGAAAAACAAAATTCCGGACCAAACTCTTGTATTGCTTTTGGTGGGGGCTGAGAAACTTAAGGTGTGCTCACTTTTCTTATGGTAATAATATATTACATTTGGATTCCATTGAAGTAACGGAATATAGCCAACTGTAGTCTGTAGGTCGTGATGTGCCTTGAGATGGCTATCAATCTACTGTGACCCTTACAGTAAGGAACCTCCTCACAAGTGGTGACTCTGTTGCACCTGGCCTGTTGTTAAATATTGAGGCATTACGCCATTATATATATATTTTTTTTACTCATCATTAGTGGTCCTTTCATACCATGTAGTTTTTACAAGTAGCTAAACAATTTTGATGATTTCTCAAGAATGTATGACCAAATTCAACATGTTGAGTAACTTCCATAATTCTATTACTCTCTTTGGATTGTGTTAAAAGCTAAAATTTCTTCTTACATGTTTCAGTTCTCTTGGCCAAAACCTTAAGACAAGCACCTCTGATGGAGATATTGTCTTCGCCATCTTCATCTCACTTATTGGGCTTGTCTTTTTTTTCGTTGATTATTGGCAACATGCAAGTTAGCACTCATCCTTTATCAAACAATATTCAATTATGTTGCTCGGACTCTGCACAGGTGTCGGATCATTTTTGGAGGATCCGACACGGGTACTGCTGCATTTAATTTGGAGAGCCCGAGCAATATAGGTTGAGAGAGAAAATTTTAGAATTGCATGACCTTGATAGACAATTGAGTTTTCCTCTTTATGTTTAAGCTTTCACAAAAAAACACTTAAAGTTGGAACTCTTTAGAATGAAGTTCAAGTAATTTCGTGTTGTTTTTTCTGAAACAGAAATTAGTGCAATTTAACCTGGTAAGACTAGAAGAGATGAGAGTGAGAAGGTGTGATGTAGAACAGTGGATGTCTCATCGCATGCTTCCTGACAATCTAAAACAGCGAATCAGACGACATGAACATTACAAATGGCAAGAAACCAGGGGAGTTGAGGAAGAATTACTTATTCAAAATCTTCCTAGAGACTTGAAGAGAGATTTAAAGCGCCATCTCTGTTGGTCTTTCCTCAAAAGAGCAAGTACTTATCACATTTATAACTATCCCCGTCCAACTTCATCATGTGTTGTGTCGAAATAGTGTTTTATCTGGTAAAAAGTTCAAAGAATGTTGCTCTCTCCATTTCATTTATGTAATGACGTTTGAGTAAACATGGAGTTTAAGAAAGAACATGTAACTTTTGGCACATTTGAAAAGTACCCTTAGAACTTTTAGTCCTAAATATGTAATCCAAACAAGCACTATATAATGTAGGTTCCCATATTTGAGGAAATGGACGAACAATTACTGGATGCATTGTCTGACAGACTGAAACCAGCACTCTTCACGCAGAAGAGCTTCATAATGCGAGAAGGCGATCCAGTAGAAGAAATGCACTTTCTAATGTGAGGCACACTGTCATCTATGACCACAAATGGTGGAAGGACTGGTTTTTTCAACTCTGTTCATCTCAAGGCTGGTGACTTCTATGGAGATGAGCTTTTAACATGGGCTTTAGACCCTCATACTTCCTCCAGTAGTCTTCCAATTTCAACTAGAACAGTGCAGGCTGTAACTGATATAGAAGCTTTTGCCTTCACTGCTGATGACCTCAAGTTTGTCGCCTCACAATTTAGACGTCTGCATAGTAAACAACTTCAGCATACTTTCAAGTAAGTTTTTTTAAGGCCTTGTTTCATTTCATAACAAGCTTCACTTTGCTTCAGACAACAGATTGGTATAAGTTTTGGGTGGTTTTTTGATAAACTGATAATTTATTGATGTTCGAGCAAACAAAACATGCTCGTATACAAGTAGTATACCAAAAAGTAGAAAGCCTAAAAATCTATATTTTTCTACCAACAACACTCAATCTTCTATACTCCCTCAAAAGCTCTCCTACTTCGTTCCTTCCGAACAACCAACATAAGCGAAATTTCATGCCCTACGGTTTCTCCTACTACCATAACTCCAACTGGCCATAACCTCTAGTATCACCCAAAAAATACCATGTAAAAACTCCCACCATAATCTCAATTACATTGGACAACGAATGAGTAGATGGTTGACATCTTCACTGCATCCATACACATATATAAAACACCAACTGACATAAGTGAGCTTCCTCCTCTTCAGATTCTCTGCTAGTTGCTAACCAAGTAAAAAAAACACACCTTTCTCAACTATGCTTACATATCACAGAAAATAGTAAAAAACACACCGGAAGGACAAGTAGATTTTCATTTCAAGAAGGTATTTAAATAATATCTACATGGGTCCAATCGAAAAAAAATTAAAACTCATGATGTACTTGGCAATTTCAGGTTCTTCTCACAAGAATGGAGGACATGGGCTGCATGCTTTATACAAGTAGCATGGCATCAACACTGCAGGAAAAAACTCGAGAAATCCTTAAGAGAGGAAGAAGATAAACTGCAGGCTGCATTAGCTAAAGAGAGCACAAATGCATCAAGTGTTGGAGCTACCATATACGCATCAAGGTTTGCAGCTAATGTTCTGCGCACCTTGAGACGCAACTATACAACTGGTGCCAAATTATCTCCCACATTACCTCTACTGCTTCATAAACCAGCTGAACCAGATTTTAGTGAGAAAAAATGATTCACTAAAATTGGATCTTCTTTGTATTCGGAATCTTCTCTATTTGGATCTTCTTTCTTCTACTCTCTCCATCCCATTTTACGTGGCATATTTTCCTATTTAGTCTGTTCCAAAAAAAATGTAATTCATCTTTAACCTCAATTTACAACACTTTCTGTCTATGTCCATCTCCTTCACCATCTCTATGAATGATTAGGAAGCAACAACATCAGATTTGTCTATTCATAATTTAAATTAAATGTGAAGCTGTCAGTCACCAAGAAAGAATGAACTAATTAGCTTAATCCCATTGTTATCCCTAAATAAGTCAAACAAATTGAACAGAGTAAGTATGATTCCCTTTCAAGTTAAGTAGTATAGAAAGGCAAAATACATAAATATACCATTGAATTCAGCTTCATTTCATATTTATGTCGTCTAAATTTGGATGTGCACAAGTAGACACTTGAACATGTATAAATTTGAACAAATAGACTCACACGTAAGGGTGTACACTATTCTGAAAAAATCAAATCAAATCGAACTGAATTTTAATTTTTATTTTTTTTTAATTTTGGATTAAGAATTTACTTTGTTTGATTTTGGATTTAAAAAAATAATAACCGAAAAACTAAATTATATATATATATATATTATTAATTACATATATAATATTTAGGTTTAGAATTAAGTTGGAGTTAACCACTTTCGTCCCTTTTTAGCAATTGTCTTTCATTATGGTTCAGTTTATATTTTATGTTTGGACATCTATAATTGGTATACTTTTAAGTATTGTGTTTTAAGTTTTACTTGTGATTTATCTTAGAAAGTATATTTAACAGATTCAATATTATTACTTCTCCTTGTATATATTTACTTTTTTCAAATTACAACTATAACTTTGATTATGTTACTTAGTTATTGACATAACCGAATAACTAGTTATTGACATAACCGAATAACTAAACCGAAAAGAGAAAAACCAAACTAAACCAATTTATTTTGGTTCAGATTGGGTTACACTTTTTTATAACCAAAAACCGAAAAATGCAAATAGAATAATACAAAACCAAATCGAAAAATTGAATGCACACCCCTACACACGTCCTAGACACATGTTCAACTTTACAAGTAGACACTTAAACGACCTTGGGTGCACCAATAAACTTAACATAAAAACAAAGCTCTAGTTTGATTTGAACTCTAATCTCGCGAGTGGTTTCTATGGCTTGTATCAGCAGCAGAAGGGCACTCCAATGCACTGTTAACTAAATATCATAGGTTTTACCCGTTCCTCAAGATAGACATAAAATATATACAAATGGTTTTTTTTGAAGTTAACTGATGCACATGCACCCCACATATGAATGTGGTTCCGCCTCTATGCATACGGCACATCCAAAGTTGTAGAGCATAATTGTGAAATGAGACCAAGTTAAAAGAGACATTTATGTATTATGTAGATAGAAAAGGATATCAAATAAGTAGTCCAAAGTCCAAACCATGGCCAATTAATCAATTATCAAATTGATATGAAAGAGCTGGACAAAATGCTGAGCCCCCAACATTGTTCATTGCTCTGGAAATCTACTCCTGTTGGTTGTAACTATGAGGAAAACTGAGTTTATAGGCCACAGCAGCATCATGAGAATCCCATTCTGCATAGGGCGAAATGAAGTCGTCCACGCTACTTTTATCAGGCACATCATGATTAAACAATGGATCAGTGAGACTATCATCGTTATGTGGATAGTTCGTGTCTGGTAAAGGCGAAGAAGCCGGTGTAGAGATGAAGTCGGAATCGAACAGATTATTTGGAGTTGAAACCAGTTCATGAATATCGAATTCAGATATTTCCCCTGCTCCTATTTCAATTTCATGATCACATTTTGTCTGCTGCACAGCAACTAGTTCTTCGTTTTGGTTTTTCTTTTCTTGACCACAGCTGTGATTTTCTCCATAGCTAACTTCAAAAGCTAATGACTCCTCTGTCTCGCTTCGCTGGACCATTTTAGTTGCCGCACAATTAGATGAACGATTACGAGCACATCGATAATATTCTCTGCAATTCTAAAAGAAGTTAATTAACTCAGAATTTAATGATAAATAGTGTTGTACTAACAAATTGTTACCTGGGGTATTTTGCCCCTAAAATATTTTTCTGTCCATATTTTCTCCAACTATATCCATCCTCGGGTGGAACCTCTTCTCCGGATCGAGCATGTACATATTCTCTCCTTCGTGACACTATCTTCCTGCAATGATTCATGATTGTGCCAGGATTAGGAATTTGGGTTGGTTCGAACACACAACACTAGTTTGGAAAGCATTTATTCCACGAACCCTTCCTTACTCCTAAGCCATCAATTAATTTTGTTAGGGGTTCACAAGATAATATATATATATATATATAGGATCTACGGAAAAGCTACTGGGTCCATCCGAATCTACGAACTCCCACTTAGCTCCGCCTCTGCTTATCACTTATAGTCTTTGCAAAGCATCCAATTTACCAATAAGATTTAAAACAATTCGTCTCTCTTTGAATGTTTTAAATTGAAATTTTAGCACATATCATTTCCATATATACTAAAGGGAAAAAGGATAAATATAACTCCGAATTATCGTAAATGGTATGTAGATACCCTCCATCATACTTTTGGGACATTGGTACCCCTGCCGTCTAAACACTAGAGCATATATACATTTTATATTAACAAACATACACGTGTCATAATCTTATCCACTGACTCGACATTTATTAAATATCGGATCGACGGAGAAAATTGCGCCGCGTGTCTCTATTTAGTCTTCCGTTAAAGTGAAGGTTATATATGCTCTAGTTTTTGGACGACAAGGGCACCAATATCCCAAAAATATGACAGAGGGTATCTGCATACCATTTACGATAGTTCGGGGTATATTTGTCCTTTTTCCATATACTAAATTTAGTACTCCAATCATCTATAACTCTAGTGGTGGCAAATTCTATCCAAATTTGATTAACCCGCCCATTTAAAATTTGGGTCCACCCATGGGTTGTGTCCTGTATTTTCTCTATCCATTCTCAATCCGCCCATTTGCTATCCCTAGCTGCAAGTGAGAGGTGTGGTACGATGATAAAGATTCTTCGTGCACCCTTAATAAGAGGTCTTAAATTAAAATCCTGGAAATGAAGCTCTCTTTTTTAAGGGACCATTGGGGCTATATATATATATATATAGTACAAGTGGATTTCAGATGTTTATAGAGCAAAAAAAAAAAAAAAGAGGGACGAGATCGAATACCTCTTCCTGGATATAGAGGGACGATCACAACTCTTTGCGCTATTATCAGCCGGAAGTTGAGGAGATTCCAGCTGGGGTGCAGCTGATGGGGCTGCTTTAATATTAATCATACTTGATAAAGCTGAGCCGTTCAAAAGTGACAGAGCTTTATCATAAGAAGAAAGTACTTCTGCAGCCAAATACTGCAGGCACACATCTTGTTTCATGGGATCAATGTACTTTTGCAATTGCAACATAAATTCCTTCCCCTTCGTTAGCTCAGTAATCACAACTTGTCTCTCCCAACAATTGTTTTCTCCCATTTTTTTCTATAAAGTCACAAAATTGGTTGACTACGTTCGAGTAGAGATCTACCCAACAAAAAATAGATTTGAATTTGAAAAAGTAATTCGTTAATGAGAGGAAATTGATTGGATGGTATATAAATTAGTGTGTAGACTTGTTTTACTAATCTCCCTATACTTAACAACTGTAGTAATTGGTAAAGTTAACGTACATACAAGTATTTGATAATGTCAACGTATGTTGCATTAATTGACTATCAAGGCTTTTTGACTCATTTTATTTAAATTGCTTAAATTTTATTATTCAAACTCCACTTGTGAAATTACGTTGCATATGTTATTGTTGTTGGTGCTTGAGATTTTATTAGCAATGCATCATATAGTAAATTTGATTTGGTCATAGTTAGTGTTAATCAACTATTAGAAAGAGAAAAAAATATTATTTTTGTCCCTTTTTAGTTGTCAAATTTTGATTTGACACACCTATTGAGAAAACAATGATTGGTATTATGAGTTTATCATTTTACCCCTATTAGCAGATAGATTCTTGCTTGATTTGACAAAAATGACACATTTGAAGATATGAATATGAATATAAGTTTAGCTTGATGAGAAAAAGTAATATGTTAGTGGGAAATTATGTGTGAGAACTTGTTCACTAGTCTCCCTTTGTAGCCTTAACAAATGTAGTAATTGGTAGAGTCAATGCATGTTACATTAGTTGACTATCAAGGTCTTTGTGCATTCGAGAATTAATGCTTCCTTTCTTTATGAGAAGAATTTTTTTACGTAACAAGGAAATGAAACAACTTGGAAAGTGCAAAATAAACATGAATTTGGACGGCTCGTTTACATTGTCGGAATTTTAAATTTATCCTTGGACAGTTTGTGTGAGCTCACTCGTATAGTCGGTCCCAAGCTTGGATAAAAGAGGAGAGTTGCTGAGAGTCAATCCGGAATATCCTATCTATTCTATAAAGGTAGAGATAAGATATCCTCTCCACTGTAAGACACTAAAAGTCTAGATCTTTGACACATTTGAGAGTACTATTAGCTTAGCGGCAAGGTTGTGCAAAAATCTATACGTCACTCAAGTTCAATTTCCAGGTCCACATTTTTGTCTACGTTCTAATTTTGTACAAAGTCATTTTAATTAAAAATTATTATAAAATGACATATTTGTCATGTTCATTCCTTTTATTGTTAGGTTTGGCAAAAGAAAAAAATGAAAAGAGATTGAATTCTTTCATTAAAATTTAATATTTTTTCCTTGTGGAATAAAGATGTAGGGCTTAGAGCTCGAGTGGAGCTTTTCCTACTAGTTGATGTATTGCTTTGTTAACTATAAGTCGAGTCCTAACACACTTGTAAAGGGATGAATTCTAAGCAATACAACCGAGACGTGTGTCCTTTTGACTTTATTAATATTGTGAAATTAGGTCTCGGGTCTAACTCACAGCCCAAAAGTTAGCTTAAAGGGAGGAAGATTGCCCAAGTCTTATAAAGAATCTACTCAACTCATTAACCACCAATGCGGGACTTTTGTCATTCTTCACAAATACAACACAATATGATACATTATCAGACAATACATAACAAACATTCTTACCGAGAGTAAGTCATACAGAAATTTGTGGTCTTAAACCTAGTTCGAATTGAAAATTTGTCTAAATATAGAACACACTCTTTTTGGAATAGATCAAAGAGAAAAGTAATACAATTAAATTGAGACAAACAATACAGAGCTATGGGTAGAACACAAGAAGAAATGTTGAGCCCATTTCTTCTCCCTTTATATTACATTACATGCTTGTGCTGCTCCAGCAAAGAGAGATACTTGGTACGTTATTTTATGATTGGTCCCCACCATTGTTCGAGGGTCTGGAATTCTCAGCCTGTTTGTCGTAACGATGAGGAAAATTGAGTTTGTCATTCTCCTCATAGAGTTTATAGGCCTCAGCAGCCAGAGCAGCCAGAGAATCATTGCCAGAATTATCAGGCACATCTTGATCAAACAAGAGAGTGAGACTATCATTGTAAAGTGTAAAGTCTGTGTCTGGATGAGGTGAAGAAGTCGGTGTGGGGATGAAGTCGGAATTGGGGATGTTGAATACCGAATTGGAGTTTGAGAAGGAATTGTTATACGAATTATTTGGGGTTGAAACCATCTTATGAATATAGGATTCAAATATTTCCGCGGCTCCTTTTGCAACTTCATCACATTTTGTCTGCTGCACAGCAAGTAGTTCTTCATTTTGGTTTTTGGTTTCTTGACCACAACTGTGACTTCCTCCATAGGTAACTTCAAAAGTTACTGGCTCTGTCTCGATTCGCTGGACCATCTTAGTAGCCCCACAACAACGACGAGTACATCGATAATATTCTCTGCATTTCAAAAATTCAATGACCATATGTGAAATCCACACGCGGATAGTATAGTATCATCATACAACCTTTTGGTCAATTCATTCACGAAATAGATACTCAGATTTTTGGTCAAGGAACTTAAGAATAATACTCACCTGGGATATTTTGAACCTAAGATAAGTTTCTGTCCCTATTTCCGCCAACTAAGTCCATCTTCAGGTGGAACCTCTTCTCCAGGTCGAGCTTCTACATACTCTTTCCTTCGTGCCAGCATCTTCCTATTATGATTAATCGTGTAACATTGAAGTTTCTAACAAGGACCTTTAACACGTATAAGAATACTACAATATGAGTTTCTAAAACTTATCCGCTTCATGCCCTGATCATCTGAGTAAATTACAGTTAGTCTAGGCGAAATTGTTTACATACAATTTGGGAATCTTTGGAGAACATACATATACAAATATAATTGCTATCATGTAGCATTATTAGAGAAAAAGTATTTATCGGCACCAAGTACTAGCATCAAACCAATAAGTCTCTGATCATTTTATCACTTGTCCAAGGTTCATTCATATACAATCCTACTTCATTTTATTACTTAACCATAGCTAGTTAAGAGAGTTTTGGCATCAAGGGTCTATCAAAAATAACATCTCAACCTCATAGAGGTGGGGTAATATCTGCTTACATCTTACCCTTCGGATATGTTGTTGTAGTAAGTAGAGAGAGGCTAGTTAGGTACCACTTCTCAGGACCAGGAAATCTAGATTTTTCAAAGCGTTCAATCTACCACTAAGATTTAAAGCGATTCACGACACTCTTAATGTTCTAAAGATCTAAGCTTAATGTAGCAGGTATCACTTCAATTCACATAAAATTTGTACTCCAATACAGTAACAAGTGAGGGATGAGAATACCATAAAGGGATGTAGTAGAATGGTAAAAGTTCATTCACTATTAACCAGAGTCTTGAGATTGAGTCCTGAACAAGTAGTCCTATTAGGTAAATACCACTAAAATCCCATGCTGGACTTTCTATGTGAATTCTGATTAGACGATAAGTAAGTTCTGAACACCAGATGGTTAAACAAAACAAAAAAGAAACGGGGATGAGATTAAATACCTCTTCCTGTAGTTAGAGGGACGGTCACAACTCTTTGTGCTACTATCAACCAGAAGATGAGGAGATTCCAGCTGGGGCGCAGTTGATGAAGACGGTGCTGGATGAATAATCTCTTTACCTTTGCTCTTCATCATACCTGATAAAGCTGTGCCATTCAAGAGGGACATAGCTTTATCATAGGAAGAAAGTATTTCCACAGCCAAATACTGGCACACTAACTGTTTCATGGGATCAAAGTGCTTTTGCAGCTGCAACATCAATTCCTTCCCCTTGGATAGCTCAGCAATCACTACTTCTCTCTCCCAAAAATTGTTTTCTCCCATTTTTTTCACAGCTATACAAAGTCACGAAACTGACTGCCTATGCTCGAACAAAGCTATAGCCAACAATAAACAGATCTGACTATGAATTTGAGAAAAAGTAATTTGGTAATTGTATATAAATTAGTAGTTTGAAGACTTGTTTACAAGTCTCCCGTCCATAACAAATGTATGTATAATTGGTAGAGTCAACACATGTTGCATTAGTTGACTATCAAGGCCATTGTAGGGACTGTTTTGTCTTTTCACCAAAATAGACCCTAAACTCCCTTCTCAGTCATCATAATTTGCATTCTGGGAGATATTGAACCTAGTAGTAATTGAGTCGTCAGAATGTATATATATACGCTTTTAACAGTAACTAAATAGTATTTTCACTGAAGCATTGCTTCTTCCTCTTTGATACCATCAGAGTATATATATACTTTGATGGTATCAAAACAGTATAACACAAATTAGTAGTTAAAAACAGGGGTATAAAAGTAAAGGGTAGCCACTTGTAAATAGTTTCTCATTTTGGGATACAGAGTGTTCTTTTCCCAATTAAGAATATCTACCTTTCGCTTGAAATACAAACATCTATAATTCTATATGAATTAATCCCACTAATTTAGAAGTTCTACTCCAATTTCAGTAAATGGAGATTTGGTCACTTTCTCTTTGAGATAATAAAATTGACTTGATTATAAATGAATATAACTTGGTTGGTCTGAGAATAACTGTAGGATAGTATCGTATGTACTATCACATGGATATTTCGTTTTATATGAATTATTTGGGGTAACCATCTCAGAAATGTAGCATTCAGATAGTTTCCCTGCTGCTCCTCCAACTTGTGTTCCCACAGCAGCTAGTAGTTCTTCATTTTGGTTTTTGTTTTCTGGACCACAACTGTGACTTCCTCCATAGGTAACTTCAAAACTTAATGGTTCTATCTCGATGTGCTGGACCATCTTAGTAGCGTCACAATGACGACAAACACATTGAAAATATTCTCTGCATTTCCAAAAGAAAATAATCGCTATCAGTTAACCACAGAATTCCTGGATATTGTAGTATCATACAACCTTTTGGTCAATTCATTCATGAGATAGATACTCAGATTTTTGGTCAAGGAACTTAGAATAGTACTCACCTGGGATATTTTGCACCTAAGATAAGTTTCTGTCCATATTTCCTCCAATTAAGTCCATCTTTAGGTGGAACCTCTTCTCCGGGTCGAGCTTCTACATACTCTGTCCTTGGTGCCATGATTAATCGTGTAACGTATAAGTTTCTAACAAGGACTTTAACACGTGTAAGAATACTACAATGTGAGTTTCAGAAACTTGTACCGCTTCATGCCATGATCATCTGAGTAAATTACAGTTAGTGTAGGCGAAATTGTTTACATACAATTTGGTAACTGTCTTTGGAGAACATGCATATACGAATATGATTGCTATCATGTAGCATTATTAGAGGAAAAATACTTATTGGCACCAAGTACTAGCATCAACTTAATAAGCCCATGATTATTTACATAGAATTTATCACTTGACCAAGGTTCATCATGTATAATCCTACTTTATTTAATTACTTGACCATAGTAACTTAAGAGAGTCTTGGTTCTGACAGTCTATCGGAAATAACCTCTCTACGACTCTACCATCCTATACCCTCTCCAGACACCTGTGAAATTACATTAGGTATGTTGTTGTAGTAAGGCAAGGTACCACTTCTGAGGACCAGTACATCAAAATTTTCAAACCACTAAGATTTAAAGCGATTCATGACACTCTAAATGTTCTAAAGATCTAAGCTTAAGCACATATCACTTCAATTCACATTAAATTTTTGTATAAATACCACAAGGGATGAAGTAGAATGGTAAAAGTTCTATTCACTATTAACCAAAGTCTCAAGATTGAGTCTTGATCCAAATGTAGTCCTATTTAGTAAATAGCACTAAAAAGCCATGGTGGGCTTTCTACGGTGTGAATCCAGATTAGACAATAAGTAAGTTTCAAAAACCAGATAGTTACACAAGAAAAGAGAGGAGGTAAGATCGAATACCTCTTCCTGGATTTAGAGGGGCGGTCACAACTCTTAGTGCAACTATCAGCCAGAAGTTGAGGAGATTCCAGCTGGGGCGCAGTTGATGAAGATGGTGCTGGATTAATGATCTCTTTACTTTTGCTCATCATACCTGATAAAGCTGTGCCATTTAAGAGGGACATAGCTTTATCATAGGAAGAAAGTATTTCCACAGCCAAATACCGGCACACGCCCTGTTGCATTGGATCAAAGTGTTTTTGCAGTCGTAACATCAATTCCTTCCCCTTGGTTAGCTCAGTAGTCACTACTTCTCTCTCTGAAAAATTGTTTTCTCCCATTTTTTTCGCAGCTATGCAAAGTCACGAAACTGGCTGACTATGCTCGAACAAAGCTATAGCCAGCAATAAACAGATCTGAATATGAATTTGAGATTGATGAGAAAAAGTAATTTGTTAGTTGTATAAAAATTAGTTTGAAGACTTGTTCACCGGTCTCCCTGTCCTCAACAAATGTATGTAGCAATTGGTAGAGTCAACATATGTTGCATTAGTTGACTATCTAGGCTTGTGTAGGGACTGTTTTATCTTTTCACCAAAATAGACCCTTATCTCCCTTCTTAGTCATCATAATTTGCATTCTGAGAGATATTAAACCTACAATATTTTACTTTTCAACTACTATTACTTTAATGTTTTCATTCATATTTATACAAATTTATATCCAGTTAAATATCATCACATAAATGAAACAGGAGAAATATCTTCTTTATTTTTTTCTTTTTACACCGAGGCGTACCCCAGAACTGCCTATCTGAATTCAGTAATAGGCAGAATGAAAACATAAACATTGCTCGACAAATTGAGCCTGACCAAAAGTTAGATAGACTGAAATCAATAAAACTGTTGGTACAAATTTCCAATGCAATGTCTGATTCGTGTGATATGAGCGAAGATGCATTGTGGTATCGTAAGAAATACATTCCAACAGCTTTCTTTTTCTTCTCTTTTTTGGCATAAATAACCAGGAAATACATTCCAAGTTTTGGAAATAAAAGGTCGGTCCACCAAAGCCCGTCCATTATTAATTTCGTCCCATATTTATCTCTCCTCAGCTTTGTCTCATATAAATAGCTCTCCCTCAACGGTTATCCGCTTGGCTCTGACATTCAGCATTATGGAGAGGCATAGAAACAAGAAACTCAAACTTACCCCTAAGCTATCAGATTCATTTATATATAACCCTCTGTAATAATGAAAAGCATATCCATAAACAATCGAAAAAGTCCAAATATACCACTGCAATGGAAAACTTCAAGTTGGAGGGGCATATTTGGGACGAAAGATTAAGGTGAAGATACTTTTATAAGCCGAGGTAAACAGAAGGCATATATAAAATAAATCAGAAACGATATGGGTATATCTTTTGGACCTTTCCCTGGTAAAAAAAAATGAAGAAGGTTCCACAATTCAGTAGTTCTGGTATGTGTAAAGAGAGAAAATAAGACAGTTCATATACAAGAAAACTGCAAGTGAAGTGAAAATGGTAACATAGAGCCGCATTCTAGATTCAAAAACTAATCCATGACAACAGTAGCAACACAATCTCTTTCGACTATTTAATCAAACAAATGGAAATGTAAGACTAGGCACTGACACCAAGTGAAGATAAAAACACTACAAAATATCAAAAAAGTACTCCAAACCTTGACCAATTTCCCAAATTGATATGCCTGCGCCCCATGAACGAGCTTCCTCAAGTCGCATTGCAAGTGACATGAGCGTTGGGTAGAATACAGCATGCTGGACATACTGATTGTCAGAGTACAAGAAGAAATGTTCAGCACTATTCTCCTCCCACTGAAATACAGGCTTGTGCTGCTCCAGCAAAGAGAGATACTCGTGTGCTATGATAGGTCCCCCGCCTAAACCTGTAAATGTACTGATCCTTTACAAATGATTGACAGATATGAGCAAGTAAAGATTCATTAAACTCTTTAAGATGAAAAAAGAGGGACATCTGAGCTGCAATTGAAGTGTAGTCCAATAGGTCTTAGTACACTCCAGAAACATATGTATAGCATCCGTCAATAGATAAACGGCTGAAGTTTCAAACCGAAATAAAAGAAGTTATAGAGAAGTAAACTGCACAAGGGCAGCTGGCCTGATCACTTTTTTGGGTGAGATAGTAGAAGTATACCAAATGGTTTTCTCAGCCAATCTACCCGGTATTTACTAACTCTCATCAGAAAATTTTGGAGATGCAAAATCCCTTGAGGGTGGATATTTGATTCTTCCACCCTCAAATGGACAAGAATGTTGTACAGAAATGCCCAGCAATTGTCTGTTTTATTTTTTATTTTTTTTAGAACTCAAATATTAGAGATGTTTTAATCACTAACACCAGAATCAACTTTAAAGTCGGTTTCATTGCGCTTGAGTCATTCAAATTTACCCTTAAAGCCGATGTTACTCTCGTAGGTCAAGATAATGTGAAACTGCATCCTTGCATTCACCCCCATAGCAAACTGAAATTTTTGTTTGCACTATTTTCCAGGAAAACATATATCACAAGATTTCAAGGGAGATGAGTAAATAAACAGAGTCATTCACTACAAAAACTTTAGCAGTCTTTTACCTGACATGAAATTGACCGTCTTTACATCTATAATATCTGAATTTTCTACGATCTTCAAAACTTTACAGAGGAAAAGTTAGAACTCTGTTTAACTAATATCTTTAGAAGTTCCTCTTAATTTTCTTCCTAGGGAACAATGGGACATAAGCCAAAAAGTTGGTGTTTTTCATTTTTTCTTTTTTACTCAGGATTGGTGCGGAGGGGATAGTGATGGAATATTGTTACACATAGCACAGTAAGATAAACATATGCATACCTCCGGACATGACAAAATCGTTGCCATAGAAGTTGATCCCGACAAAGATTTTTTCACCCAATCTCCTACTTTTGCTGCCAGCACCCACAAGAAGATGCAAGGTGGAGCGTATCCAATTCAGAGGTGCATTGGGACCCGGATTATAAGGACTTGAATGGTCATAAGTCATGAGAGAGAAACCATCTACAGCATCATAAAGGGCTTGTAAATCTTTTGGTCCGAAGTCATGCTCCTGCAGCGTATCTGTACGTGGTGGGCCTATCACATAAACTAACTGCAGATTTGTCTTGCCATTCCTTTCTAAGTGCACAGAATGCATAGCTTCTCCAAGTTGCTTTATAAATTGCAATGCCTACACTTGCAAAGCATCAAAGAAGTAGAACTCATCAGAAATCTTGTGAATTACTTTTCCATTTATGATATACTGAAATTACACTCACCAATGCAGAGTTCTTTCCTTAAGTTTAAATAAAAAATATTAAATTAAGAAGGTTCTAATCATTAAGGCACTATTTACGTTGCAAGTAGTTATCTCTTTGTGAAATATTTTCCATATAATAAAATATTTCATGTAATGGCAACAAAAAATGAAAAGTATGAGATAGGATCCTTTATTTCAGAAGTTAGAACCACACACCACCTTATAAGAACGGAACGAACTTTATCCTTCAGGATCTACACAAAATATCATTATTCCCAAGTGTTTACTAAAAGGAACAAAAACCAGAGAGAGAAGGTAAGCACTTAACCAGATTTCTCATATCTGAATTATGCAAGATGCCATAAGCTACCCATCTTGACCAGGACTCAAGTACAATACCATCATACTCCATTTCCCTACATAAGATAAAAGGATCTCAGAATATGTGGATGAAGAAAATGTACCTGACGTAAAAGACATGCTAATAGAATGGATAATCGTTGGTTTGGACTTTGGAGGTAAGTTTTGCCAAATGTGTATCCGGTGAGTAATTGCAATGGATCTTCATCTATTACCTACTCATTCTAGATAAATATGCTTACAGATGTTGTGCGTGATTCAATATTTGATCCTACCAAAAATGAATATTATCCATTTACTATCTTTGTGCACAACTCAGGTGGCTGCAATTAACACTGGTTTAACTTCTTCAAGTTGCAATAAAATTCAAGCCGACATCTAAAATAGAGACTCACTTGCACTCCATTATAATAAGGTTGATTGCTTCCTCTCTAAGCTTCTTCTTCTTAAGCAAGTCCAGCGGAATCGCCTCCAGGACAACTCTAGGTAAAATCTGTAGATTGAGAGCGGAAAGAAAAACATTAGACTAGCTGGTAATCCACCAATACCTGACATGTTGAAACAGAATAATTAAATTAGGTAAAGATTAGAGAATTTGTTAATTCTCAGTTGCTAGCACCATCTCTGTAGGCATCTCTATTCAAGGGACCTTTTAGGAAACGGAGAGCAGTTCCAAGAAAAAAGCTTACTTGGAGAAAGTGATTGAACAAGTATTAAACAAACAGAACTCCAGTTACTTTTGTGCCCAACGCCCCCCCTCCCCCCTCCACCTCACACACACACACACACACACACCCCAACCCCCAAGCCCCTTGGCTTGCTAGAATTAAGATACAGTGGTCAATGAATGAATTCAAAGCAAATAATCCAATATGTCACCCCAAATTTGACTCCTGATAAAATCATGTTTCCACCTTTAGTTCTCTTCTCTATGCTCCAGTTGTAGAAGTGCCATAAATTACACTTAAGTATCTGCAATATTCTATAGTTCAATGTGGTTGGCTACCGTACCAGAGCATTTCCTTTCATTCGAATGTCTGAAATCCACCCTCTATCAGCATTATGTCTTCCATGCAGAACTAATTTACTTCCTTCACTGGCATCAGAAAATATGAGAGGTAAAGATATTAAACAGTTTCGTGATAAAAAGAGACTGAAGTGTATTCCTGATATTGCAGTCCCGCTAAATCAGTACTCATTCCTATAGTTAATTAAACTTACAGATTCATTGTTTTCATTTATTTGAAAGCAGCAATAACCTGGTGGTTATAAAGAAAAACAACAAAATAAAACAAAATCTAACACCCTAGTCTCTGTTCTCAAGAGAAGGATCAGATTTTTGATATTATCATCCCATAGAAAATGTCACAGAGCCAATTGAATGGCAAGAAGTCACATAGTTTCAGCTAACTGCATCACACTTCAATGCATCTCCAAGGTACTCTTACTATATGAAAGTTAAGGTAATAACGAGTTCACTTACTTCTTCAGTTCATACCAAACAGGTGACAAATGCGTAATTTTAGAACTGAACTTCTTTGCCAGGTCATAGCCTTTTGAATTCCTGCACCATTGACCATACCGTCATGAACTGTAGAATCCAAAACTACATCTATCAGTGTCAAAACAATTTCTTTTAGCAGGTAGCTAGGTTGGAGAAGGGGTATTGGCAGTTCTAGGAATTTTCTATTCAGTACAATTTCATGCCAAAATGAACATAAACAAGCTAGTAAAAAGTTCCCCATGCTCAAAGTTCTAATTTTCACGTCAGGACATTAAATCCCTTTTTTCAAAAACAAACAAACAAACAACTACAAAACTCCCTCCTCAATCCCAAAATAGTTGGAGCCAACTATAGGAGTCTCTATTATCCATTCAACTACATATAGATTAGCCATCAACCTACTACAACCCTTCTCCTCTATGAAGGCTGAGTTGAAGTTGAACTCTAAAAACAGTTTTCCTGTTAAAGTACTTGACATTTTGAAGATCACCAAGACCAGGTATTATGTCTAGTACTCCCTCCGTTTCAATTTGTTTGTCACTTTACTTTTTAGTTCGTTACACAAAGAAAAGCTTTTTCCTTTTTGCGGCAACTATTTAATTTCACTTTTCCATCTTACATGTTTAAGATAACAAGATTAAAGAATATTTTAGTAAATTCTACACATCTTTAATTTAACACCGCAAGATTCAAGAGTTTTTTATTTTTTTCTTACAATTCGTGCCAAGTAAAAAAAAAAGATAAACAAATCGAAACTAATGGAGTATGATTTAGCATCTAAACAAGTTTAGATATAAAATGGATTTCGACAAATACAAATTGGGAATAGAAAAACGTGATTCAACAAATGCAAATACCACGGAGTAATATAGGCCAGAACAGGATTCCCAAAATGCCTCCGACTAATATTTTCCGAAACATTCGAATTCTCCTGCAATTCTTAAAAATTCACCAAATAAATCAACAATTTTTCTTTTTCATAAAACTAAAGAAATCAAATTGGGGAGAGTATAGAATACATTACATCGATTACTTCATGGTAAGTCGAATCGATTTTAACAAGTCCACGCTGGTAAACATAGGGCTTCTCAACATCAACAACAACAGTAGTAGCAGTGTAGTAGTAGTATCTTTGACAATAAATTAGTAATGAAATTATGAAGGACACAATGAAGAAGGTGATGATGAGCCAACGATGGCGATTCGTTTGAGATTTTACTGAGTCGGGCGATGACGGCTTGAATGCTTCGGATCGGTGGCTTGCGCTTGAGCTGGAGCTGGAACTAATTCGGCTGCTTCGCTTCTTAGCCGCCATTTTTATGATCGGTACAAACTGCAGCTGCAATTTTACCAGGATGCTTTTCCCTTTCAAAACAATTGAGATAGATATAGATATGGACGGATTAAAAAAGTTTTGACTCAGGGAATTTTGATTTTTATTTAAAAAATTCTGTTTTTCTAGTATTTAGAAATGCATAATATGTAAATATGATTTTTAACTTGGCTTTGACCGGTAATTATGTTTTCTAATTTTGTGAGTGCATAATTAGGCACTTAAACTAGTACAAGTAAATATATGTGTCCTACGTTGCATAATCACGTAGAAAAATAAATTGTCATATAGGACGAATGTATCTAATTGTTTAATTTTGTACAAATTTAAGAGTCTATTTGTACACATTTAAAATTAAAAGTCATAATTGTCCGCTGAAATCAAGTTAATGATCATGTCTAAAATTTATGTGTGGGGATATTATTTGAAAATTACAGAACTCAATGCAGATTGCAGAGGACCGTGTTTATTTACAAATGCTTCTAGCTGTGTTTGGCAATGAAATCTTTATGCATTTGACATATATAAAGATTTTATTAGCTGAGATATTAATTTATCTATTATATATATTCAATTGATTCCTTTAAAATTCTAAACTATTTATTTTCAAGTTGAAAATATCAACGCCACGGTTAAGACGATATCATAGATAATAAAATGGAGAAGAAGATGTTTGGTGTTGTAGTAGAGAAAAAATTAATTTATACGGTGATAATTTTTAACCTTTAACGTCAATTTTTAATTCAATATTAATATATCTAGCTTTGCCACAATGAAATTGTTTTTCCACGTGGCAAATTTTTTTAACCAAAAAGAGAGCGTGTAATACGCACTATCAAAAATTAGTCCAGGTGCATTTCACTGATTATTGGATACATCAATCACACTTTTAATAGTTTAGGTATGAAACTCAAAATATTGATTCTACCAATTACTTTTCTCATTTACCACAAAATTCATATTCAGATATGTTTATTGTTGGCGATAGCTTTGTTCGAGCATAGTCCGCCAGTTTCGTGACTTTGTATAGCTTCGAGGTAGTGATTACTGAGCTAACAAAGGGGAAGAAATTGATGTTGCAACTGCAAAAACACTTTGATCCCATGAAACAAAATGTGTGCCTGTATTTGGCTGTGGAAATACTTTCTTCCCATGATAAAGCTATGACCCCCTTGAATGGAGATAATATCATATATGGTCACTCAACTATAGATTTTTTTTCTTAGAAAGTCACTTAATTTTAGTTTTTAACTCAAAAGTCACTCAACTTTGAATTCTTTTCTCAGAAAGTCACTCAACTTTGATTTTTAACTTAAAAGTCACCCAAATATGAATATTTTACTTACAAAGTCACTCAAATTAAAGACAATTATTTAATTGATTTTTTCAATTAAAATTTATTGACACAATTTTTTTATCAAAACCAAAATATTAAGAATTAAATAAATGTCCATTTAAATCATTTAATGTCCACCTATTTGATCCGTCCCATTAAAAATAACAGTGACCCCTTTTATTTTACCTTTTCCTCCCAAAATTATTATCTTATGCGTTTTTTTTTTTTTTAGTTAAACAAAATAATTAAATTAAGAATTAGATTTGTAAGAAATTTTTTGGATATTATTAATCAATAATATAACTGAAGGTTTTGACCAGAACATGATGGTCCGTAATGACGTCCTAATATTTTTGTAATGAAGCATAATTATTTTTAATATTATGTCTAATATTTTACTAGTAATTATTTAGAATATTATATCTTATATTTTATCAGTGACCAATAAATACTAATCATTTGATTTACATATAATTTTAGCACCTAATTAATGATGTTAACAACATATTATTGTAATAAATAAAGAAATGACATTAAGTCGAGCAGTTCAACTTCTTGTTTAATTTGAGTGCATTTTATAACTGTCTGTGTTATATTCAAAGTTTGAAATTAAACCTATCAAATCATGCACCTCATTAGTTAATTAAAAAAAACGCACAAGAGATAAGGAAATAATTTTGGGGGGAAAAAGTAAAATAAAAGGTTGAGTGACTTTGTAAGTAAAATATTTATAGTTGAGTGACTTTCTGAGAAAAACATCTTATAGTTAAGTGATTTTTGAGTTAAAAAACAAAGTTGAGTGACTTTCTGTGAAAAGAGTTCTTAGTTGAGTGACTTTTGAGTTAAAAACCAAAGTTAAGTGACTTTCTGTGAAAAGAGTCCATAGTTGAGTGACTTTTGAGTTAAAAATTAAAGTTGAGTGACTTTCTGAGAAAATAGGTCATAGTTGAGTGACCATCTGAGATATTATCTCCTCTTGAATGGGCACAACTTTATCAGGTATGATGAGCAAAGGTAAAGAGGTAATCGATCTCATCCACCGCTCTTTTATTGTGTAATCATTTGGTGTTCGAAACTTACTTACTCTCTAATCTGGATTCACACCGTAGAAAGCCCACCATGGCTTTTTAGTCAATAGGACTACTGAAACAAACTCAAATTCTCAACACAAATATTATATCATAAGATAGCGATATTTACAACGACAACACTTAAACTCTTGAATTACAATGGAAGTAACAAGTAACTAAAGAAAGAGATAATAATGGGAATGAGAAGTTTAAACTCTAGAAAGAAAAAGAAGATGAGAGGATCACACGGTTTCTTCATAATACACATCACTTCCCCAAACCACAGATGACAACCACATAAACTCTACTCAACCTGGATTCCAAGAAAATCTAGTATTGGGCTGTCTAATTCTTGGGTCTCTTGGTAGTTTAGCCCTAGGCCCAACAGCTTGGCCAGCCTTTGGGCTATTGGTGTTCACAACTACTACATTTTGATCAGGACTCAATCCCGAGACTCTGGTTAATAGTGAATAGAACTACTTTTACATCCCTTGTGATATTTTGTACAAAATAAATGTGAAGTTGAAGTGATATGTGGTACATTAAGGTTAGATCTTTAGAAAGAGTGTCATGAATAGCTTTAAATCTTAATGGTTTAAAAATCTTGTTAGAAAATTCAACATTACATGATTAATCATTATAGGAAGACGCTGGTACAAAGGACAAAGTATGTAGAAGCTCGACCTGGAGAAGAAGTTCCACCTGAAGATGGACTTAGTTGGAGGAAATATGGACATAAACTTGTCTTAGGTGAGTACTATTCTAAGTTCCTTGACCAAAAATATGAGCATCTATTTCGTCAATGAATTGACCAAAAGGTTGGATGATACTACACTATCAGCCGGTTGATTTCACATATGGTCATTGAATTTTGACAATGCAGAGAATATTATCGATGTGTTCATCGTTGTTGTGGGGCTACTAAGATGGTCCATCGAATCGAGACAGAGCCATTAACTTTTGAATTTACCTATGGAGGAAGTCACAATTGTGGTCAAGAAAACAAAAACCAAAATGAACCACCTAAATCAAATGGAAGAGATATCCGGGTGGTACTAGATTGTGCAACTTGGGCCGTGACTAATCCATTGTGTGCGGCCTAATTTTTTGAAAATATAATTCTTTGCTTGTGTTGGCACTGATCTCTTTTTGGAGTTTATACTTTACACTTTAGTTCACACGTTTATATTTTTATTTATCAAACCCTCTAAGTTAAAATCCTAAATCCGCCATTAAATATACCTGAAAATTCCTCTGGCTTACGAGGCTAAGGGCCTATAAATTCTATGGTGAAAATGGCAAACTCAATTTTTCTCATCATTACAACAAACAGGCTGAGAATTCCAGACCCATGAACAATGTTAGAGTCCCTGAAAATTTTTATTTTGTGAGAGGCACAAGTAGTGTCAGTTGTGTGAGGGGCTTCTCAGCTGACATTTGTGTATGTGGGTCCCCTCAACCGACAATTAGTATGTGTGGTTTCCCATAATTTATGAGTTATCCAGTTCATCTCCTCACTTTTTCTTATTCATTTGTAATTTTTTCTCTCTCATACCACTATAATGCATTTTTTAAAAAAACTTTTAATGTAATTTTAAGTTAAAGGAATTTTGGGACTTGCCCACAAATATCTAGGATATTTATTTTATCTCTATATCATTTATTTAAGAAAAAATAAAGTAATGTATTGAAAAAAAATTAAATTTAATTTATTGGATGAAATTGAAGAAATCGAAGTCAGTGATACTAGAAAAAATCATTAAAGTTTGTGTCTTGATTACATAAATTGATTTTTTTTTAATCTTATATAATAATATTAATATATAAGAAGTATGTCTTTATAGTTTGAAAGAATTCATTTGTAACATGTCACAATTTGAAATAACTAGGAAGAAGCTAATAATTGGAAATTGTCATTTTTGGAAAGAATGAAAATCTGGAAATTTTGTTAAGTTAGCATAAGTTGAGTTTTTGCCAACTTCAAACGGCCATAACTTCTAACTCAGGATGAGTTAGAGGTACTTCCAGATAAGGTAGGAAAGATCTTGGAATGATCTTTCCAACAAGATCTTGGAATGATCTTTCCAACGCCACTGAGTTTGTGCAATTCCGAGTTCGTATTAGTGAGTTATGCCCTTTGAAAGTTGGGTTGTTGGAATAAGGAAAGTCCAATCCAGATTTTGAAAGGGTAGTTTGGTCTTTTCCTTGCCTAATTATTTTATTTCGTTTTTGGTAATTAAGTTAGGGTCTAATCAGAATTAGATCAGTTTACGCTTTTACCAAAATACGCTAGGGCTTGGAGAAAAGAGAAAAGAAGATGAGAAAGGAGAAGAGAAGAAAGATTCATCAAGATCGTCGAGTTTAGCTTATGGATTTCGTCGGGGGTGATCCCTAGAAGGTATGTGAGATCACATAGCGTTGGGTTAGTTCACCCACGCGTCAATCATGATTCAATTTCAGCGAAGTTGATTTGAAAGTAAATCCTTGAGTTCTTGATGAAATTCGTTTGAATTTTTGTGGGTTATGTTGTTGGAGTTTTCTTGAGATTGATTCATGTTGTTAGTTGTGTTTTTCGAGTAGAATCTGATGTATATTGAGGGTACAAATGATTCTAAGTGTTTGGGAAAAGAACCATTGAAGTTTAGAGTTTAGAGATGAAAAACGAGCAAGAAAAATCGGAAATTTTTTGGGCAAGGGCTTGGGGCGCCGCACCTCTCAGAGCACCCTACTTCAGAGTCTGAAATTTGGGCTGTGGGGTGACGCGCCAGCCAGAGCACCACAACTTCAGCTCTAAAGTTTGTGCTCTGGCGCCCCGCGCCTCTCAGAGCGCCGGGACGCCAGTTCTTCCCATTTCTTTCCCAACTTCCCGTACTAGTTCCTTAGCAATGTACCTATGTGTTCTAGTTGATTCCAACACTCTAAGGTACATCTAAACATCATTAAATCATCCATAAATATGAGATCATGAACCTTGAATCCATAATCCAATTCAACGAAAGTTAAGATCAAAGTCAAGAGAAGTAAGAGTCAAGTTAAGAGAAGCTCTGGAGTTTTCCAAAAGTCTTTTCTAAATGTTTTAACTTTGTTTTAAGACTTAAAGTTCAAGTTGAGTAAGGATTAAAGAGTGAAGTTTGAAGTTCATTTTTTCAAAAGTATATGGGGACTATGTATTCCTAAAGGGTTTTAAATGTTTTTCTCATTTAAACAAGAAAGGAAACCTTGATTTCCAAAGAGTCTTCGGGCTAGTTTTCAGAAAAGAGTAATCGTTTTCTAAATGAAGCAAGAGAGGAAACTTTGATTTCCAAGATAGCCTTTGAGCTAAGTTTTTGAGCACTAATCTCAAATCACAGAAAGAAGTATATTTTTAAACATAATAGCTAATATTATATTTTTGGGAGTAGTATTGAGCACCAATATAGGGGAGAGTTTAGACAACTCACAGCCCTTATAAACCATGTAGCCATCATGGGTAGAAAAGGATCATACTTTTTAGATGATTCCTTTAGTACTTTTTAGCATAGACTAGTGGATCCACTTAGTAGTTCAGGTTCTATACCCTCAGCAAGGTATAGGACGGCCCCGGCAGCGTGATGCAAAATGTTGTATCATCACAATAGCTCTTACGTGATGGTTGTCGGTTAGAGAAACTCCCACAGAAGTAATTGTATTCTTAGATACATAATTTATTGTATTTTTACATACATTTCAAAGTTATATGTATCTTTGCATACACACAGAGTTGACATCATATTTTAAACAACTTTTATTTATATTGCACTTGTTTTAAACTGCTTTATATTGAAATGAGTTCAGTTATGTTAAGTTGAGTTGAGCCAGGTAAGTTCCCCAGATTCCTTTCAAGCCTATGTTGTGTTTAGCATTCCAACTCGCATACTTGTACCTTCATTGTACTGATGCCAGTTGGCCTGCATCTTATTATGATGCAGACACATGTACCTAGGATCAGCATACGGCGCATTGTTGATCCAGTGAGCACCCCAGAGTCAGTTGGTGAGCCTCTTTGCATTCCGAAAGACTCCTTTTATTGCTTTCAGTTACTTTGTTAATTCATTAGGATGTCGTGGGGTTTTTCCCGACATCCATCTCAGTTGTTTTAGAGGCTTCATAGACAGTCAGATGTTAGTCCTTTAGTCTTTTCACTGACTTTATCATTTCATATGTTAAGACTTGAGTTGTCATTTTGACCAAGTTGAATGTTTGACTTTTTAAGCATTCTCAGTATTTTATTATTCAAGTGAGTATAGTGCTTTTGATCATTATAAATATGAATAGAGTCTTCCGTTGAGTTAAGTAAGCCAAACCAAGGGTTCGCTTGGGGCCAACAATGGTTCTCGAGTGCCAGGCACGTTCGAGGTGTAGGCTCGAGGCGTGACATCATTATAATTACAACTAAATCTTTAACTTTTTATATATAAAAAATGTTTGAAAGAATTCATTAGATTTCTTTAGACAATGCATACATTTTTTTTAGGATGTTGTATATAACTTGATCATTTTTTTATATTATCCTATAATTTTTTTAAAAAAAGACAAAAATCGAATATATGAAAGACATGACAAAAAAACAGTGCTGAAAATTGGCGTATTGATTTAATTTCAACATTTGAAAAAATTTATCTAATTTCTATTAATAAAATATTTGTTTCAAACCAAATCACAAATAGACCTATAAAAATATTAAATTCGAGCTTTTGACGAATGGAAATACTTAGTGAGAGAATAATAAAATTTTAGTGCAGTTGATTGGTTACCTGAATTCACCTTCGATTCTCCATATTGCAATTCCCTCCCCATTTTTCTTTCTCCTACCCCGAATTTTTTCTTTTTTTTTTTTAAAAAAAATAATAATAAAAGGCATATTTGAACGGAAAAATAAAAAATACTCCCTCCGTCCTTTTTTTAGTTGTCAGATATTGACTTGACACATCTATCAAGAAAATAATGATTGGCATAGTGAGTTTAATATTTTACACGTATTAATTGATAGAGCCTTAAACATATTTAGTCAGTACATTTTTTAAAGACATAAACTCAATGTTAATAAATTGAGGGTATAATATGAAGAAAAAAAAATATTCTTTCTTGATTTGTTAAAAATGATAAATAAAAAAATTAAATTAGAAAATACTTGACAAGTAAATAAAAATAGAGGAAGGAGTATAAAATTAAAAAGGATAAGGTTTTTTGAATAGTTGAAAGAAAGAGAAGGAAACGAGGTTTTAGTCTAGTTTTGCAAGTGGGACTTAAAGTCCACTTGGCAAAATATGAGAGGATCTCCTAAGTATTGTCTGCCACATAATATTCGTGCCTCTCATAAAATAAAATTTTTCTACAGACACACAACTATGACATGGTATGCCTCAACCATTATAATTTTTTTTATTTTTCTCACACTTGTTTTTTTTTTATTTCTTTGATTAAACAGCTAATTTGAGTTTTAAATTTCTTCCTTATAGATCTAGTTACTTATCAGTATTTGAGTTTCTTATTCTTATTTAATTTTTTCTTACATTTTTAGTGTAAAAATGAGCAATAAAAATTAAAAAGTATGAATGAAAAAAAAGAAAAAGAAGGGAAAAAGTTTTTAACTAATTTTTTTGTGGCTATATTGTAATTTATTTGTTATTTGAAAAAAGTAAATGAGGCACGTAAGATAAATTTTATACGAAAATGAGTGAAAAATAAATATAATCATCAAAATAATAAATAAAAATATATTTTTTTAAAAATAAATTCAATTTTTTTCACTCTCGTTAGACCAAAACAATATATTTGTGTTATTTGTGTAATAATAGGGCTATATATGAACTATTTTAATAATGGGGGTATGTCATCTCCAAATCGCAAAATTGAGGAATATTTCTATTTCTACATCATATTCCCATAAATTTATTAAAAGATCAGTAAACCCCACTAAATTTACTATAAACTTTTTTGAACATTTCAAGAGATTCAGATTAATGATTAATGAGATACACAAAATCATATATTTAATGAAAGTGATAGGTTAAGAAAATTTGTCATTACCTTGAATTCTCCTTGACCTACAAACATATGTATGGAATTAGTCCCCATAATTCAAAAGTTTTGCTCCAATTTCAGTAAATGGAGATTTGATCATTTTTGCTTTTGAGATAAGATTTATAAGTTAGGGCATGGTTATTGATTCATCATATTTGCCAAAATAACTTTTCTTGTACAACTTATTAAATCTCTTCTCTCTAATAAGATCAACCTTTTTCTAAAAAAGGTTATAATGATCAACAAGCACATCTACTAGATTAAAAAGGGCTAAGTACAAAAATGAGCTTAGCCAAAAGTGTTAAACCCCAAAAGCCAATTAGAACTATTAATTTATTGAGAAAATAATAATAAATTTTATTTGATGATAAATGAATATAACTTGATTGGTATGAGTGGAACTATAGGATAGTATTGCATGTATTATGAGATGGTTTGTTTATAAAGCATCTTTAACATTTAATTTATATGTTTTTCAAAATTTTCAATCATATATACGAGAAAAAAGTGGGATTGAAATTTTTAAATGAATAATATAGAAAATGGTTCCTCAACTAGTTATTTTTTCAGAAAATCATTTATTATAGTAAAAAATTAAAATGAAAGAAAAAGAAGTCATTTTCTAAAATCGAGTGACTTCTATATCAACTTGATTTAGAAAAACAATGGAGACAAAATTGAAAATAAGTACTATGAGTATGAGGAGAGAAAGATTATGATTACTATCCCCACTATCATAGGAAAAAAATATATATTGTGAAATATGAGTAAGATGAAATAGAAATAGACTATCTTGATACACTTAAATAAATGAGTTTTTTCTTTCTCATAATAATTCCCTAGCATTTTTTTTTCCCTCATTTATCCCAAATGTATCAAGATAGTGCTTAATAATATTTTTTCTCATGATAGAGGAGATAGCAGTCATAATTTTTGTCTCCTCAAAACTTTATTTTTATTATAAAACTAATCACTCTTATGCAAAGAGTCAATTTATAAGTTCTATTCTATATGCAAAGAACCAAAATAAATAGTTATATATATAAAGAGTCAGTATCTTATTATATATTTTGAGAAAAGTTCTTCTAAGTTAATAAAATGTTATCCATCTATTGTAATGGAATACATTGGTTCTTGTTCTTAAAAAAATTATTGATAGATAATAAAATCTAAGTAGTTTAATTTAAAATTCTAAAATATTAAATAACGTTCTACTATCTTTAACTAAAAAGTTAAAAATTAAAAATAAGATTTATTGCACTCCTAAATATTAATTGTAGCATATAGTAGTGATATTTTTCTAGTGATTAAAGAAATTTTTTACCGAAGAATTAAAATTAATTGTAACTTATAACATTGAAATAAAGGCTTGATAATGTGGAAAGAAGAGTGCATTCTTATGCCAATATACAAGAAAATTTATAATTAAAAAAATTAGGAATAATTTCAGAGACCTCCCTTCAGGTTTCGCTCTATAATACTCACCTTCCCTATGGTTTACGATATTACGTCTATCTTTCTTAGTTTAATTTATTTTAACCATTTTTAAAATTTATTTAAAATAAATATAAATCAATTATGACTTGACAAATTTGCCATTCTTTATATTGATTTTTTTATATTCATCCATATTATTAAAAACATGACTTATTTAATAAATACTTTAAAAATAATTAATCAACAAAAATAAGTTGTTTATATATATATATATACACACACACACATATGTTTTTTACCAAAGAAAGATACACATTTCTTCATAGTAATTTATTCTTAATGTATTTATTAAATAAGTCATATTTTTTAATAATATGGATTAATACGAAGAAATTAATATAAAGAGGGGCAAATTTGTCAAACCGTAATATATTTATATTTATTTTAAATAAGTTTAAAGAATTATTTCACAAAAATTATAATAAGGGAGGTAGGTGTAATATCGTATACCATAAGGGAAGTGAGTGTTATGAAGCGAAACCTCAAGGAAGTCTCTACAATTATCTCAAAAAATTATTATTAAAAAACTTGGAGATGATAATTAACTATATATAATATTCCACTTGATAGACATTTTATCTGCATAAAAAGAAATAATTCTACATTATTTTCTTTTATAAATTAAACAATTTTTTTAATACACCATAATATTCAAACGCTTCAAAATGTTATTTACCGCAAAAAGTTGTAGTAATATAGTTTCTAGTGTGCAAATTTTATCTCAAAAACATAAATACGAACTCAGTGTCTAAATTAACATTAATCAGGGGCGGAGCTAGGGTGTAGGCTGCGAGTTCAATCGAGTTTAGTAATTTTGGTTATAACTTGTATCAACTATCTTAAAAAATATTGAATATGTACCAATTACTAAATTATAATCTGTTCACCTGAAAAAACTCATAAATTTCAAATCTTAGCTCTGATAATGTTTTTTCGTAGATTGTAGAGAGCATCCTATTGTTTGTATCCTTTTGGAGGGAAAGGAGTTGTTAAACTAGTCCTACAAAATTTGTACAAATTCAAAGTGTTTTATTAATATATGAAAAGTAACCAGTTTACAATTCTGGGAACAAACATACATATAATTCAACTAAATGCAGTACTAAAATAGCTCTCAACAACATTACTAGTCAATATTTGCAGCACAGAGAGATTCGTCGTACCGACACATCTCGGCGTTTTGAACTGGCTAACTGCTGCTCCTAACCCTACAAAATGATCTAAAATCTTATGAAACGTCCCTCTCTTCACTATCCGTAGCTCAAGGGCACCGATGGTTTTGACCTTCCGAGAGCTAACATAGCCAGCATCGACGAAAGATTTGTCTAAACAATTACAACATTCTTTCAAAATTTCCTTACTTGCTTCACCATTCAGTTCCCAGAAGATTACGTAGTGCCCTGGATCGGCTGAGGTGTTTACGTTGCTAGAGAAATCGACTACTTCTAACTTCTCGTTTAATAAGAGCTGTGCTGCTGCCTCCACGGCTAGTTGTAAATCTTTCTCTGTGTTTTTGTCGATGTTGATGCTTAGTAAGAGATTCCTACGACAAATAAACTGGAGTTCTGGAGTTTCATTGTGGAATCCTTTTATCTTTACAACATCACCGAGTCTGTATCGATATAAACCTGCATTTTACATGTGTATATTCAATCAAATCAAAACGAATAACAACATAACCAGTGTAGTCCCAAATGGGGTCTGACGAGGATAGAGTGTATGCAGACCTTACCCCTACTTCAGAGGTAGAGAGGTTGCTTGCAGTAGACCCTCCGCTCAAGAAAAAAACAGTCCAAAAAGGAGTAACAGAAGTTAAAGCATAACAAAGCATACGGAACAGTACCTTCAACAAAATATATGACAATTGAAGTATAAGAATCAACAGAAAGCAATAAAAATCGAAGGACAAAGAAACTACAGGAGCAGTACTATGAAAAACATTTCCAAGGAAGGGAAGAACAAAATCATACCAGCGAAATTGGTGACAACAATTTCGTACTCTTCACCGAGTTTAACTTCAGTTAAACCAACTGGTGTAGCCTCCACGCCATCTACATTTTCCACGAGAGGAATGAATTCGAAATAACCAATATTAGGAAGAACAGCATAAGTAACTAGCTCGGGAGGCAATTCAGGATTAACATTTGCTCCGATCCATCCTTCAGAAGATCCGTAATCTGCACTAAGCAGAGGTAGCTCCCCTGCATAATGCCTCAATTTCTTCAAGTACGGTTCCATTGATCCGGTCATTATACCATATATGTACCTGCTGTTTGGGAATAATTCAGGTATCAACCCGTACCAATTACTTAACCGAATGCACTTGTTATAAATAGTATCAGCCAGTTCTGGATCAGGCTTGAGTAATTTTGACATTGCTGATCTTATAGAAGGAACAGTTACGCGACTAGAAAGAACTCCGTCTCTTATGTTAGCAACAAGTTCTTGCCATACTTGTTCGAATTTTCTAAAAGCATGGACAATACTATGAGCAAATGTAGACGATACAACTTGAACTTCGTTACGTAGAATGAGACCACACAAGAGATGACAGTACAAGGATTGATTGAAATCAAGGCCGAATATCACTTCATCAGGGCTACAACCCGGGGTCTGCATTGC
This sequence comes from Solanum pinnatisectum, assembly GCA_035578085.1. Taxonomy (NCBI): domain Eukaryota; kingdom Viridiplantae; phylum Streptophyta; class Magnoliopsida; order Solanales; family Solanaceae; genus Solanum; species Solanum pinnatisectum. The sequence goes on along the minus strand of CM069080.1, from coordinate 39,417,763 downwards.
TTTCATTGTCTTCTTGAATTGCGAATTTCGATACACATTTGTTGTGGCTGTTCCAGCTGCTAAACCTCCCTTCGTCTTGAACTGCTTGCTTCCATAAATGAACTGTAATGCTTTCCCATTTACGACTGGGAATTCTCTGCAAATTAACATACATGGATATCCACATCAATAATTTGATTTTCCCCTGTTTCATAGTATAGTTAACCAGCATATTAACTGATTGTGATTGGATCGGATCCATCAGCAGTGATGGAGCCAGAAATTTCACCAAGGATGTCTGGGTGACAAAGTGAGTCTGCTCTTCTTAAAAAATGAAGGGTGTCCAGGTGTTGTAAAGATATGACAACTGAATCTAACTCAACTCCAAAAGCTAGCTCATGAGAGAAGGATTGCCCAAGTTCATATAAGGAGACCACCCGTCTATTCCACAATCAAGTGACACTTTTACCCACTCTAACAGGTGTGCTAAAGTGAGTCTGCTTTTCTTAAAAAGTGAAGGGTGTCCAGATGTGCTAGAGTCAGTCTGCTCTTGTTAAAAAGTGAAAAAGAGTTGCTACTAGTGAGATTCAAACACACGAACACTTTAAGTTTGTGTGCCTTTGCTCCTTCAAGGCGATTGAAATCACTGGGCCATATCATATTGTTGTGTCAAGGGTGTCCCAGAATATGTTATTTAACCACTTTGTTTATCATTTTTCGATATAATCTTCTGAAGTGTCCAACACTCTGACATGAATGTAGCTACGCCACTGTCCACAAGTACCTCAACGTAACATGAGTGCAAGTGGGGTTAAAGAATCAATTTTCTAGTGATTTTAGCCTATATGGATCTTAATATATTAAAGATTCAAAAGTTCCTTTTTTTTTTTAGAGTTGAAATGTTATGTTGCTGGGACTATTCAAAATATCAATAGGTCCGTGTCAGATTCTCCAAAAACAATGTAATTCTAAAGTATTTCTGAAGAGTCTGAATAACATAGGTAAAATGTGACGAACGGTTGGGATGTATCCCCACATTTGTCACCATGTGAAACTCGAACACTTCTACTATAAGGTTCAACTTATTGGGACCAAGAGAAAAAGTAACAAACACTTGTTAAAAGAAAAGAAACTTTGTTTTTCCATTTATTGGTACCAAGAGAAAAAACTAAACAACTCATGCTGTGTTTTTCAATTGGACTAACTTTTTCCACAAATAAAACAAAAGCCATTAGCCAAAAAACAGCTGTAGAGTTGAAAAAGATGGCAATGACCAAATGATATGTAATGACTTTAAGAGAAAAAACAAAAAGAAGTAAAAACAAAAACAATAACTCCCCATTTCTTCATATTAGAGAGAGCTATGTTGCTCGAACGGTTCAAAATACCGACAGATACTTGTTTGATCCTTCAAAAAGTTGTACATTTTATTTTAAAATGACAGTGTATAGCATAGAAAGGTAAATAAGATGTTACATTACCTGTTCCTAAAGGCAAAAGAAGTCTTGAATATTTGCATGGTGGATTCCATCAATTCTTCATTGAAAGGTACAAATTTTGGCTTTCCTTGAGTTGTACCAGAACTGCAATCAACCATTATCATCAAATTTTCTTCAACTTCTATAAATAGTAAAATAAATACCAATTTCTCAAGCCCCCACAATAACAATTGAAGAAAATAAAAAAATCATGTTTCTCTTATTTTATTATTTATAAAAGGCCATTAGACAGACAATAATTATGCCTCAATCCCAAGTGAACGTTGTTATGACAGAAGGGACAAATTCCTTCCGCATATTAGTTGTCATGTTTCGTTTATCAAGAGTTAAACTACGAAGTTTGACTAACATTTTAAATTATATGTTCTCTTCACATTAACATGAGAAAAAATGCAAGTTGTAGTATTTATCATATAGTTTTTAAATATCTAAATTTCAAATTCAAAATATTGAGTTGATCTAATCTAATTTAACTTTGAAAATGAGTCAAATTAACTTCCAAAAAGAAAAACATGACAACTAATTTAGGATGTAGGAGTAATTACTATTTTTTAATTCTAGATGTCTCAAAGGCACTCTTTGATGCAAACAATAAACTTAAATTGAAATGTTTAGTTATCAATTAAGCTCAAGTCAGAATTTCGAAAATTAACTTTTGCAAAGTTATTATTTATTTGGATGGAGTGTTTACTACAAACGATTTTAAAATATCATTTGTAGTTTATACGTCAATTTCAAGGGAATTTGATGAAAGATTTGAGTTGGTTTTTGTTAGAATTTCATATTGAAACTCAATTTCAAGTGTATGTTATTTACATATACAATATATTATTGTATATAAAATAACATACACACGACATACAAAATACATAAAACAATATAATTATATGCGAGCTGTAAACATTACCTCAACGAGATAGTGGTAATAGACTTTCTAGTAAGAATAGGATTAAGATCACCATCAACAATTCTATGAATGTAAGGCTCCAAATCCTCGTGTGTAACAAGAGGAACACAATTCTTGAAAGAAACTTGATCTGTTTTCCCATTAAGACCCCATTGTTGCAAATATTCTGTCCTTCCATTTTCTTCAAGAATCTTTTGTAAGGTCTCTTCTTGAATTCTCCCAGCATCTTTGCTTAATAGCTCAAATTCATCGATCACTTGTTGCGGATCAAACTTATTCTCACTTTCCTCCAGCATCTTCATTTATCTTCTTCCTGTACTGACAGAATCAAGATTTGAAGTTACTCTGTTCACGAATAATTAATTGATAAATTTTCAAATATAAAACAAAAGTTTATGAGTTACTTAAATAATATGATTTCGCAATCTTAAAAAAAGGGGAAGATCGAAAATACTTTTCAACTATTAATATAGAGCAATTTATGTTTCATACACAATATTATTCTTTATCATTAGTGATATGGAGAATATATGCCTTTGAACTATTTGGAAATAGCGCAATTATGTTCTTTATTTATTGTTTTGACATATCTACTTCACTTAGCTAATAAAATAAGGGCATATTTGTAGTCTTGAGGCAAAAGGATAATAGGTGTGTTTAGTATAAAGAGACATATTTTTTTCGTGAAAATGTGTTCTTAAAAAATTAAGTTTTTTTTTTTTTTACTTATTTTTTTAGTATTCGATATGCATGGAAGTAAGGCTGGGCACTGGACCGGGTTGTATCGGTACAGGTCCGGTACCATTCCGGTTCATTCCGGTCCGGTAGTCTTCGGGATGGAACGGTATCATGATTTGATACCGGTGTACCAGTACCGATTTATCTCGGTTTATTCCGGTTCCATTCCAGTTAATTAATTTTTATTAATTAATTTATATTTTATATTATAATTTATATATAAAAAAATAAAGAAGATTCAAATCTTGAAATATATATTTAATTAATTTATATTTTATAGTATAAATATAACTTATAAGTTATAACATATTAATAAGTAATAACTTATAAACTTCAAAAATTCAAATCTTGAAATTTGAAAACTAAGCTAAAAAACTTTTAAAAAAAACTTTATTAAACTTAACTTGTAAACTTAATAGGTAAAAATTTTTTTTAAAAAAATCTTTAAAGTAAACTTAAGTAAAATTACATTATAAATTTCAACACTATTAATTTAAAGTTTAAACTTAGAAAAAAAAAAAAAAACATTCATATTTTCGTAATTCAAAAAATCAAAATAAATAATTTTTTTTTTTTTTTTTGAAATAGCTAGATGTGTCGTCCCGTTTATCCCATCCCGTCCATTCCGGTCTGTTCTGGTTCCATCCCGGTATATAGTGGGACGGGACGGAACCGAGTATCAGTCTCGGTAATTCCGATCCGGTTCATCCCGATACTGTAAACAAACCGGTCAAACCGTCCCGGTCCGGTCTGGTCCGGTACCGGTTCGTTCCGTTCCGGTCTGTTGCGCAGCCATACATGGAAGACAAAAATACTATACAAATATTATGAAAAATAGGATGGAAGGTATTGAGGGAGGAGGAGGGTTATAAAGATGAATTGTATTAAATGTCATTTGTGAAATTTATTTTTTTTATTTTCACTAGAAAAATCATTTTTCAAAGCTTTTAATCAATCAAATATTAATATTTTACATGATACACCCAAACATAACTACTTTTTCCCAATAGTTTAGTAGTAGTATTTTGGTGTCATTTTCCCTACAAAAATAAAATAAACTACTTGATTAAGACTAATTATTATGGGAGATTAATTTAATACTACTCATAAAATAAAGGACAAAAGTAGAAAAAAAAGGGTCCCATATATGAATATTGGATAGAAAAAAAAAACAAGGTCAAATTATAAAAGCAGTACTTTGAATCTAACTCTTAAAAGCTTCACATCTTTGTCACATGGCCACTTAGCAATTACTAACATTTTGACAAAAAGGAAAAGAAATAGTAGCACATTAATTTTAATAAAATAAAATTTATTTTTGTCTAAAGTGGATTAAATTTTTAATAGGAGTACTATCAAATATAGTATGTAATTGGAACTCAGACAGCTGTGAACAAATAGACAGAACAAGATATAGAAAAGACACATAAAATTTATGATTTTCAGTGAACCCAAACAAAAGTAAATTAATGGCCACACACTGTAATAGTACTTCTTTTTGGATATTCATATTCGTATTAAATTCTAATTAAATTTGAATTTGTATGTTATAAAGCTTATTTTTGAAGGTAGCACTCTCAACAAATTAAAAAAGTTCATGTCAAAAATTCATATTCGACATCTCAAATTAAAAATTGAAGAAATCTCTATCATTGCATCACAACTCAAATTAATCATGGTATAATTGATTCAAACTAATAATAGATAAAGTTATTATCAACTGGTGATAATCTATGGGTACAGTACAAAGTTACATAACTATTTAAAATTCAAGAATAAATAAATAATATATACTTATACTAGCTCCTTTCATCTTCTTTTTTTTTTTTTTAAGAGAGAGTCCAACCTTCTAAATTTAATTTTAAATGATTTTGTTTTACTTTAATTTTAAACAAAAAATTAAAGAAATAAAAACTACATATAAATTACTTCTACAAAGTCCAAAATCACAACTTTTTAATTATAAATATTCAACAAATTTATGGAAAAATGATATTCTCAAAAGAGTGTCACCTAAAATTGAAATAGAATAGATGGTAAACAGGTACCTATTAAATAAATATATAACACAAAAATAGAGTTTAAGCTAAATTTACTGAATTTTGTCGAACTAGTAACCAAGTATATCGGTGTTTCCCTTGACAAAATTAAACAAAAGAAGTTCCAAAAAGGAAAAGATATTGGGAATAAAAATAGAATTTGAAAGAAAATAGAAAAAGGGAAATAAACTCAAAATTGACGAATACTTTGTTAATATTGAGAACCTGATAATAAATTATACAGAAAATATACGTATATCTTACCAAGATAAACGATAGCTAGAATCGAAGAGAAGGGAAATATATGTTAGCTTGGATTCCAGTGTAAAAAACACATACCATAAATAAAGAGAAAGAAGAAAACTTTGTGAAACAATTGAAGAAGATGGTAAGCAAAGGTACATATTTATAGATGGAATGATTTAGAGCAAACATTCTTCCACTGTGTGGGCCCCAAGCATTTGAAAACAAATTAAGAGTCGAATTTAGAATTTAAATTTATTATGATTGTAAATATGAATTTTGATACATTATCTATATAATTTAAATCTAATTTATATTAAAATTATAAAATTAGATCAAAAATATCGAATTCAGATGGTTTCAATACTTAACCCTCGATCCACCACTGCAGAAATCGGCTTTAGTTTTAGGCAGAAATGTTTTTGTGTTGTAAACAGAAAAAAATTGAGAAATATTCTTCCCTTTAAATAGGAATTATAGTGTCGAACTTATAAAAGAAAAAGTCAAAATTAAGGGATAATTTGTTTAATAAGTATTCGATTTTATTTTATTAAAATGAAAAAAAAAATTATACTAAAATAGTTAATTAATTTTATATAAATATAATAAAATTCATGAAACTATAACTTACTTTTGTGATAAATATAATTCAATAATTTTAATAAAAATAAATTAAAAATGGAGCTATATAAAATAAAATAAAAATACTGCAAGGTGGTGAAATTTGAAAAGGCCCCTATGTATATCAACCTCTTCTTTTCTTTCTTTCCCAATATTCGATATTAGAGTTTTGATTAATTTCATTAAATACTCATGATCTCTGGTTAATTTGATTAAATATTCATAATTTCTATAGTGGTGTTTGTGGTTTGATTTGAATTTATTTTTTTAAATGTAAAAAGGCTAAATGAATTATGTCCATGAAAATTAAACAAAAAATTAGAGAGAAGCGAGTGCAATGAAACCCTACACACCAATAATGTTATTGACTTTGAGAGTGATTGTCCAGGGAAAGAAAAAGAAAAAAGAACTAAAGCCTAGTAGTGACAAAATATGGGCTGCACAGCCAGCCAAATTAATAAAAATATCGTAATTGTTGTAGAACTAAATGGATGCCATGTGGGCCACCCCTTTAATTGTCATCACTTGACATACTAAATGGATGCCATGTGGGGCACCCATTTAAGAGGTGTCATCACTTGGCCAAGAGGATAACTTTCCAATGGCCAAGTGTTGGTTTGTATATTTATGAGAAAATGGTCTAAAATCCTCTCAATCTATACTCGAAATCTCAATTACACACTCTAACTTTACGGATGTCCTATTATCCACCTGAACTTTATATTTCTATATTTTCTACACACCTAAGTGCTGACCTCAACACATAAACCAAATAATTAGTCCTGTGTGATTCCACGCATTGAGTCCCCTGCCTCTTCAACTCCCATTTCTTGTTTTTTCCCCATTTCCCTCCTAAAACGTAAAAGAACAAAAAAAATAAAAATCCTCCTTTCTCATTTTCAATCCTTCTCCATTCGCAATGCATTTCTGGTGATCATCAAACGATTTTTCTATCATCGAACGATTTTGCTGTGTATTGTCTACTTCATTTCGTAGTTTATCAACTGATTTAGTAAAAGGTTAGTTCTTTATCCCTTATTTCGAGTTTGTGATTTACCCCTAGGGTTTCTGTTAATTCGTGAAATTAAGAGCAACATTGTGTGAAATCTTATGTGTGGCTTACGATTATAGTGTTAGGTGTTCATTCACACCATATTATACCACATTTTTCATGAAATTAGGTTTTCCCTTTCTCGTCTAAGTCGCGTAATTTTGTATTCTGTTCGTCTTAGTATTATGTTCATGGAGTGTAGTATTTATGTTCTTCTTAGTATTATGTTCATAGAGAAGCTGCTTATTTGCTACTGTGTTGTATTTATGTTCATAGATTATGTTCATAGAGAAGCTAAGTACTGTGTTATATTCTGTTCGTTTGCTACTATATTATATTCTATTCATTTTTAAGTACTATTCTATTTTTTGGATTGCCCTCAGGTTAGAGTATGTCTATAATTACTATTCTATTTTTTTGTTGCCTTCAGGTAAGAGATGAATGGGTTTACTTTGATTACTCTAAGGTGGTACCATGGTGGGGTGTTAGAATTAAGTAGTGGGGAACCAATTTATAATGGTGGAAAAGTTACATAATTTTTGGATGTTGATGTAGATAAAATGTCATATTTTGAGTTGAAAGACTATATTAGAGAATTGGGATATAGTACAACTTGGACCTTTAGTATTAAAGCACCTAATAGTGGCATTTTGGTAAATGTTGATAATGATAAGGACATTTTAGACATGATATGTTCCTTAGAAGATAGGGATGAAGTGGAGGTATTTGTTAGGCATTTGGTTGATGAGGCAATTGTGGGGCCCATGTTAATAGAAAATGGTAGTAATGTGGATATGGGAGAATTTGGTTGAGCTTTTAATACACGGCCTAGTGAGAGTGAAAACTTTAACTTTGGGGGTAGGTGAAAACCGTTTAAATAGTGAGGACCCTGTTGCTACTTTTTCAACCTTATTTCATTTCACTACTACACCTCTTTTCAATAGTGCTACTGCAGATAGTGCTACTGATGATGATATAGATGTTGGTCCTGTTGGACCTGATTTCTCAGAAGAAAAAGTAAAGAGTTCTGATTATTCAACTGAGGATAGTATTGAATCTAAAGCTGAATTAGTTGGTGATGATGATGAGGAATAGTATGGTAGTGATGTACATGAGGAGGTTATGGAGTTGAGGGCTGAAAAGAGAAGTTTTCAAAGGAGGAAAAGAAGGGAAAGAGTAGCATCTGACAATAAAGAGGTACCAGTAGGTGAAGCTGGACCAAATCTAGGTTTTGATGAAACTGGAATAGGTAAAGTAAGTCATGAAGGAAGGCTAGAAGATGATGAGCCTTACTTTGCAAGTTCTGATGAGGATAGTTTTGAGTTAGATGAAGATGAGTGTTGTAATGATGATGAACATGAATCTGGTAGATCAAGAAGGGTAAAGTTGTCAAGAAAGAGGAGTTCAAAAACTCAAAAAATCATTCATGATCCTACTGCAAAGAAAGTTGTGTGGCAGTTGGGTATGGTGTTTAAAGATGTGAAAGAATTTGGATAAGCAGTAACTAAATATGCAGTTAGAAGGAGGGTTCAGGTGGAGAAGTGGGTGAATGAGCCAAAGAAAGTTAGAGTTAGATGCAAAGATGGTTGTCCATGGCTTTTGTATGGATGTCTTGACAAGACAACAAATAATTTCATGATAAAAACTTATAATCCAAAGCATACTTGCAACAAGACAACTAGAAATTACTTGTGCAATGCAAAGTTTTTATCTGAAACCTTCAGAGAAAGAATAACTGAGCAACCAAACATAAGAGTCTTCAAGTTGCAAGAGATGATTAGGAAAAATTTTAAACTTCATGTTGGCAAGACTACTGTGAGAAAGCAAGAGCTAAAGTGTTCAAAGATATAATGGGTGATTATGTTGTGAAATTTGGAAGAATACTTTACTATAAGGATGAATTGTTGAGGACCAATCTAGGGACCAGTTGTGTTGTAAAAGTTGGTGAACCTGATGCAAAAGGCAAATCAATATTTCAGAGTTTTTACATCTGTTTTGATGCTTTAAGGAAGGCATGGATACATTGTAGGAAGTTCATAGGCTTAGATGGTTGTTTCCTTAAAAGTGTTTGTAAAGGCCAACTGCTAGTTGTTGTGGCCAGGGATGGTAACAATCAGATGCTGTCACTTGCTTGGGCAGTAATTGAAAAGGAGAACAAACACACATGGACCATGTTTGTCAAGTGCATAAGGGATGATTTAGGAATTGGAGATGGTGAAGGTCTCACCTTGATTACAGATATGCAAAAGGTATGTAAAGTTATTTTGTAATTTTCAATTTATATATATAATTGTGACCTAATCATCATCTATTGTAGGGAATGTCTGTATCAATTACAAATGTATTACATAAGTGTGAACATAGAATGTGTGCTTGGCACATATTAGCTAACTGGGCTAAGGATTGGAGGGGTCTTCAAAGAAGACAATAATTTTGGAAGATAGCTAAGAGTACATTTGAGTCTCAATTAAAGAACAATATTGAGAAGATGAAGTTGTTAGGTCCAGAAAAAATGATGGATAACTTAATGTACTACAACATTAATTTTTGGTGCAAAGTTGACTTCAATACTGAAGTAAAGTGTGACTCTGTAGACAACAATATGTCTGAATGTTTTAATACATGTATCTTGGCTGCTAGACACAAGACCATCATTACTATGCTTGAAGAAATAAGAGTGAAGATGATGACAAGAATAGGCAATTTAAGGGAGTTCCCAAGTACTTGGAAGTGTAATTTCTCTCCAATGGCTTTGAAGGTTTTAGAGGAGAACATTAGTAGGTCTATGGACTGTGCCATTGAGTTTAATGGAGCTGTTGGATTTGAAGTGAAAGAAGGGCTTTGTCAACACAAAGTGGATATTGCTAGGAGAACTTGTAATTATAGGGTGTGGCAGTTAAGGGGCATACCATGTGCATATGTTGTGGCTGCATTATACTTTAAGAAGTTTTCTCTTTATGACTATATAAACAGCTGCTACAGTAAGGAAACTTACTTGAGGACTTATGCCAATGTTATTGAACTACTCACAAACATGGAGATGTGGCCAGTTTCTACAAACCCCACTATTTAGCTACCAGAAATCACAAACATGCCTGGTAGGCCACCTAAGGCTAGAAGGAAAAAAGCTGGAGAAACTAAGAAATCTGGGAAGCTTCCTAAGACTGGACTTGCAATGACATGCAATATATGCCATGTCAGAGGCCATAACAAGAGAGGGTGTCCTCAAAGAGAAGGTGTTGAATCATCAACAAGACAAAGTGCACCATCACCTACTGCATCAGTAAGGGCAGAACCAACAGGTTCAGGCAGGGGAAGAGGCAAACCAAAGGTAATATTTGAACTTGTTTTACTTTTTCTTAATTTATGACTTACTTTTTCTCTTATATGTATAGAAAACTCCATCAGCACCATCAGAAGGTGAGTCTCCACTTAAAAAGGGAGGAGGAAGACAAAAAAAAAACCATCATCAGTAACACCTAGTGCACCTCCCCTACCTACTGCACCTACTGATTTTCTTGCATCCTCTTCTGCTCCTCCTACTTATTATGCATCATCTTCAATAGCTGGTACTACTAAAAGAGGAAGAGCTAGGGGCAGGGGAAACACATCTCCAGAGAAAAGACCAAGAGTCATGGGAATGGGTGTGTTCCAAGCTGCAAATGGCTTCAAAGTCATGAATGTAAATCTTTGATATATATTAACAGCTTAAATATTGAATTATAATCCTAATTTTGTTTAATTAAACAGCTTAAATATTGATGTAATCCTAATTTTACTATAGCCTAGCATGCCAAGTATTAAGATCTACTCTACTGGACAAGCAAAAGTGACAAGATCATCTGATGTAACTGGTGAGATTGGTTATATTGCAACATATTCAACACTCTAGAATGACTATTCATCTTCTTATACTCCCTCCATTTCATATTAATTGAATGTCAATACATATATTAGACCCTAAATTTGGCTTCAAATTTTAACTTTGACCTCCAACTTTCATAGTGCACAAACATACACTTTAACTATCCAACTTTTAAATATATAAACACGCGATTTTTGCAGCCAAAGAGCATGAAATGCAAATGCTCCAACATGTATTAGTGAGTCACTCGATGGCTGCCAACTAATTAAATATTTTACATGTTGATTTTAGATCTAAAAAAAATCAAAATTAATTTTAATTTATATACAAGAATCAAAATTAATTCCTCCTAATCTTTTCCTTTTCTTCATCATGTTTTTTATCCTCTTTTGTAATCCCGAAATAGCAATTCTAGCATATTCAGTATATTCAAGTTCACACCACCTAAAAAACTTGCATCCAACATGTTTAAGAAGAACAAATTCACTATCAAAATTGAATCCTGAGAACTAAAATTTAAACAAAAAAAAAAAGATGTCTTAAATGGAACCATACCCGACCATCTTCACATCCAAGAAACCAACGACCTGGATTGTTTGCTGACCAAGAAATCTTCATTATTGCTCTTTTTCCACAATGAGAGAAGCCATTTGCACTAAATATGAGCTAAAATCGTTCTAAATAGAGGAAAAAAATCTTGGTTTGAAAGAGAAGGAAAAAAAATGAGATTTTGATTTGGACATATAAAGATATATATAAAATGGATTCATTAAGGGTAGAGTTCTTATTTCAACATTTTTTTACTGTTGTGAGCCTCAAAAATTACTCCTAACGCGCGCAAAATAAGTGCACAACACGCGTTTTGCCGGCTAGGACTCGTGTGTTTATTTATTAAAAAGTTGGATAGTTAAAGTGTATGTTTATGCACTATGAAAGTTGGAGGTCAAAGTTAAAATTTGAAGCCAAGTTTAGGGTCTAATATATGTATTATGCCTTAATTGGATGGTTGAGGTGTTAAACAAAATTTTGTATTTTTTATTTAGCCCATCATTAAACTAGAAATTACAAATGAATATTTACACATTAGACTTCATAGTTTATGAGGTGTCTTTTAGACGCATTAACTTTAAACTTCATTATCAATTTGGGTCAACCTTTTAATGTGCAAGTTCATAAAAAGTTCTAACAATCTCCCACTTGAACTACATATATATACGTATAAATAACCTTATAACCGTATGTCACCTTGTGAGCTCAAAATATGGAATATCATAATGTAAAGTACTTTAAAATGTAACAATCTCCTCGATTCATCATGTCAATATTGGACCAAAATGACTTTTGTTGCATTTATCATAGCGATCGATCAGAAGTATGAATGCGAACATTAAATTACGTGCAATATGATCTAAGCACGCCTCTTTCCAATTGGTCCAACTGTAAAATAAGTCAGAGTGAAAAATTAAATTACATACTTTATTTCTGTCAAAATAACCTCAGAATCCTTAAATTGAAATCATAAACTGAAAATTAAAATGTATCTACACATAAAGAACATTTAAAAGGTTGCAATTTTTAACTAAAACTAATATCCTTAAATAACATGACACCCATATGATATCTCGGCCTTCTAGTTCATCCAATAGGACCTACAAATTCACAAAATAAGTACAATGAAAAAAAAAAAAAGAAGCGTCCTACGTGACATAATACACATAGGATGCCACGTAGGACACAAATTTGCTATATATGATGTCACATAAGACGAATGTGTTTATTTGTTTAATTTTATACAAGTTTAAGTGTCTACTTGCACACACTCAAAGTTGGAGGCATAGAAGTAGCTAAAGCCAAGTTGAAGGACACATTTATGTATTATGCCTAAAAACATTTTGTGTCAAATTTACTTTCTGTACTTTCAAAATAGCTTTTGAATTGTGTTGTTTGTTAAGACAATCAACTGTTGGAAATAGCTAGTCGACTAAGAAAAACAAAAGACTAATTTTCACCACCACCACCACCGCCCCCCCACACACACCCCACTCCCTCTTGCACTTTCAGTTTTAGCTTGAACAAAAGACAGGGAAAGGAAAATGCAACATCGAGATCACTTTCAGGAAGTGATAATTGAGATATGAAATTCTTGAAAATGTGATAGTTAGTTATGTAAACAGAACAATGGATATAAAGGTATAAAAGGCACGAAAAGTTGATAGTTTAAATGTGGTTTTTACCGTTTAACTCTTTAGGAAAACAAATATGATACTGAAATGGAGTAGATTTCATGAGGTATCTTGAACAAAGATTCATGATGAAATAAATGCAAATACCTACTGAAATTAAATGGGAATATATATTACTTAACCATGGTGAAGTAATAAATCTACAACATCTACCCAATTCCCAACATAGCATCTAGACACCTCAATTGTCTTCATGGTCTCTTGTGGACACTCCACACTAACATGAAAAAATATTCATCTTTCAAACAAATTTGAGCGTGTGAAAAATGGTCACTCTGGCCTGAACTTCTCTCCCTATCAAAATTGTGTTCAATATGTACATTTTCAACAACGTTCAAACAGTACTAGTCCTAGTTAAAATGTCAAAATGAAAGTGCGGGCAAGTTCAGGAGACCAATTTATGTATTTTTGCATAAGTTAATACTCCTACTGAAACTATAGTGTAAAATAACAAAACATAGAAAAGAAGATCACAATTTCATGACCCGACACTTTGCCCTTCAAGTTTGACATAAAATAAGAATGAAGAATCTAGAGTTATGAATAGGTTAGTGGAAGACTTTAGAATTTCCTAGATCTTTTCTTAGAAAACTCTAGTGTTTTATTCGAAAATATGAATAAGGAAAAAAATGACTAAGTTTCGAAAAAAATCGATTAAACTTATGGTTTAAGAGAAATCGAATTTTCAAAAGAACAAAGTCGCCACTTAATTTTTAGTAAAAAATTAAGAAAAAACTCAAGGATTTTCAAAGACTTAAATAGATAAAATCAATTGAAAATAAAAAGGGTTCGAAGTTCAATGTACATTCCGAGAAGGTGTTAGGCCCTCGAAATGTCCGCTAACTTGCGGTTGACCGGCGATTCGACTAAAATGACTTTGACTAATTTTGGAATTTTAACTAAATAAAGAACTCATTTATCTTACCATTTTTTATATATGTATCTATTTTGAAATTTTAATTAAGTAAAAGGACTCATTTGTTTCAAAGCTCATTTATCCACTATTATTATTATTATTATTATAATTATCTCAAGGGGAAGTGAGCTAAAAGGGATTATTCTAGAAGGAAGCAAGCTTAAGTGACGATAATAATATAAAACATATAAAACATAAGCATTTGATTTGGACATGATAAAATAAAATAAACTAGAAAAAAAAAATTATATATATATATATATATATATATATATATATATATAATAATAATAAATATAAAATAAAATGGCCATCTTTGGGAATTTAATTAAATTAAACCATAAAATCAACCAAATGTTAGACTATATGACATAAAATAAATAGGAGCAAAGAAGAGGAATATTGAACTTGGGCCTTTGGCCTAAATTCCCAATTTTGATACCTGTCCTAATACTAATATTAGGTCCAAAGCAATGGGTTTTGGCCCATTTTCACCCAAAAAATCTGCTGGAAATTTTTGAGGCTTTTGAGCCCATTTTCGTCTCCCTTTTTCACACTTAAAATCTGTGTATATATCAAGCATATATCGCTGTATACAACACGTATTTCGACCCATTTTCATGTATATAGGGCTGTATACTGAATGTACACAGTCCATTTCGCCCGCTGCAACCTGTATTTCTGATTTTAAACACATATTTGTTGCACTGGACACGTATATCAGTGTATAAAGGTTGTATTTCAGCTTGTTTTCAATTTTCCAGATCTGAAAAATTTAATCTCCGGCCTGTATGTTTGATAATCTGGCTGTGGAAAAGCATCGAGCCTTTATGGCTCTAAACAAGAATGCAGGAAAGAAGTCCGCAGGGGACTTGGACGCAATTCACATGCCACGGAAACAACGACAAAGAAAGAGTTAATAAATAGAGCAACTAACTTTAACATAAAGAGAAAAAAAATATAAGCAAAATGCATCTGCTGACAAGCTCCCTAAAGAAAAATTTCATTTTCATTTTTTTTTTCTTTTAGAGCATATTTCAACAATTTTTAATAAAACAAATGAGGAAATCACCATATTTGACTAACATTCAGGTAAGATGCATGCCCATTCTAAGTCGTGCTAATTAGACCTCTATGGCATACCAAATGGTGTCAATCTTATGCTGTCATTAAAGGAAAGATCTAAACCCATTTATAATAGAAATTCATGCAAACGTAATCAGAAATGTTAATAAAAAGAACAAATTTGCATCTCACTTTCCACTTGAACATTGATCAATACTAGAACCATAAACTCAATAATAGAAGATTGAAAAACGTTAACCTCATGATACTAAGACAAGCTTGGAAAAGACCTTTTATATGCTCAGTTGAGTCATTCAAACAGCGCCTAGATCACTAAGCTCGAGAGGAGAACTCAATAAAAATTTAAGACGAGATGATCATACAAAAATCAATCCTTAAGCAAACATGACAAGGAAGCTAAACAATCCATGGATTTCATTAAATCGGATGCATTGCGAATAAAAAACATACACCACGGAAATATACACTTGTAAAGAAAAAGAAAACTCTTAAACAAGATCAAACCGAAAGACTCAAAAGCTCCATATTATTAAATTTCAAGATTCTGTCTTCATTTTAGAGAAAAGGGTAGGCAGACATTGACAATAGCGAAATAAATGAAACTCCGACGGCAAAAGCAAAAGAGTAGCGATGTGAAGACATTCAAACAAGTAGGCTTAAGATAAGAAGATACCAAAATAGACCTCAAACGAGATAACAGAGAGACACCGACATCAAACACAGACTCAAAAACAGACAAGCAAAAATTTGAATCGATACTAAGACTAATTCATGGAAACGCTTAGGAACATATATATCGCATAAGCAAGCTGCCGATACTCAAGATAAATAACGGCGACACAAACAACTAAATGTTGACCTTATTACGCTAGGAATAACATGAAAAAGTAAAAGAAGATGAAAAGAATAGTATATGAGAGGAGTAACCTTTTTCCGGGCAGCAAGACTGGGACAAAGCGAGCAGGAGATGACTTCACCACCACTAAAATCAGATATGGACAGTAGACGAGAGACTTTCCTCTCAGTTTTCGGATGTATTCTATAGCTATTTGCTTGAGTGATTTTCTATCTTTCGTTAAAAATTTCTCCCAAAAAAGAATTTCCCCTTTAACAAAGAAAAGAAGGTAGCCTTTATAGAATGACACTAAGGCTGAAATTGGGGGAAACGGATAGAATCCGGATAGGATGAGGCCCATTCCTAATTCAAATTTCAAAATCCTTTCACCGATTTGGGGAAGCACCTTTTCCTAAGAAATTCGCCCTATTCCGGAAGGGGAAAGAGGAGATAGACGCCTGAGATCGACTCACTCGTCCTTGGGAACGACGTGGTCTCATCTCAAGCCCACAAGGGCAAAAACACGTTGCCCTGCTGTCCTAAAATGCGCTGCTGCGGAGGGAAAAAGAGGCAGACGACAGAGTCGCAGTGTACCCTCTCTGTTCATCGCTGCTTTCCGTTTGTTCCCGTGTTCACGCCGTGAGTTTATAGACATTGGGGCGTCGTTTTTTGCTTCTGGGAGATGTACTGCTGTTCTGGGTTCTTTGCTGCTGTACGTTGCTGAAACTTCTCTTGTAAAGGAAAAGAGAAGTGGGCCGGGTCGGAGGAATTGGATTGGGGCGTTGGAATGTTGGGTTGTTGTACGTTATTTGTGGGCTGCTGATGTTATGGCTGTAGTTGAGGTTTTTGGGGCTGCTGGAATTGTTGAATAAGAGTTGGGCTGGCTGGAATGGAAAAGAATTAGAAAAAGAGGTGGGCTGGGAATTTATAAATAGGGCCCCAAATTTTGCTCTTTTGATGGGTTTAAATTGGGATTAGAAGATGGGTTAGGTCTGCAATTAGGAAATGACCACATGAATTGCAATTATGGCCAATGGGAATTAAGAAGTTGGTCAAATTGAGTTTGATTTAGGGAATTTGACTAAAATTTAAACAAGACGAATTAGTATTGATTAATTAGCGAGCTTCTTAATTTTAACGAAATAAAATAATTAACTTACTTGTAAACCAATGACTTAAAATTATAACCATAACTTAAACTAAACTAATTTTAGTAAAATACTTAAATCAAAATCTTTTGACATGATTTTCGAAATGTTTATATAAAGCATATGTTTTACTTAAAAATGATAAAGATGACAAAATTAATTAAAAGTAACTTGAGAAATATTTTAAACTTCATAAAAATTAATTATTTCAAATCGTTTGGAATTTAAGAAGCTCGGTGATTAATCTATATTGTGGAGGTTCAAAATTGGGTGTCAACATCTAGAATGACTTAGAAAATAGCTTAGAAAGTCTTAGAATTCTCTAGAGTAGTAGAGAATTCTAGAAGAGGGGCTAGATATTTTCCAAGAAAGCTTTAGAATTCTCTAAAGTTAGAGATAATTCTAGAAAGTGGACTAAAGTGCAAATATATAGAGACTTATAAAGTAAATATTATTTACACTTAAGCTCCTAGGATTGTAGCATAAGTAGAGTGACTCTCATTTGTAAATCATCCAACAAGGGTAAAACATTTCACCAAGCAATACAAAATTTTCTGTCAAAGCTCTCTTAGGCTTTCTTTACATTCTCTTAGCGATCTTAGTTTCAAAGGACTTACTTGAGCTTACCAGACCATGAAAGATTCGTGAGTTATAAGTTGTCAAGTGTCGCAAGGAACTTTAGTGAGACTCTAAGTCCGTGACAACAGGCTCCTGAGAAGAAGATAATAAATATAAAGAAGGTTTTATCAGTATTTATCAAATTTGTTCCTATCTAACCGAATGTTATTGGATCAAATGACAAAGACATTATTGAAAAAAAAAATGTTTTTTTTTTCGAATGAAATGAAAATTGGATTCATGTGGCCATGAAAGAGGAATTAAGTGGAACAGAATTGACAGAGTGGTAGAGTTGTGGAAACGCCTGCTTCAATGCTTAGGGTCGATGGAAAATAAGCATGTCGAGGTTTCTCTATTGGAGGCGCCTGAAATTGTAGCATGAAGAAGCTTCATAAGTATACATATAACAAGGAGTTAATAACGTAGAATCAATACAGAGATGTAATAGAGTGAAAACAATATTCATATTGTAAGCAAGTTGTATAATGCATTGTTAAACAGAAACACAAGATGTGTATCAAAAGTCAATTACCATTGGAACTCCAAGCTAATTTGATTAGCACGTCGTCTTGTAGTTGATTCAATAATCTTAAAACCTTTCAAGAAATAACGCCAACACATGTTATTACTATATTTATAACGCTTAACGCTTTCCAATTCCCTTTCCCAGCCTTCCAGTGTAAGAATTATTATGAATTATTTCTTACTTATGGCCCAATTTTACTTGTAATCCGTAATACCATAAATAATATTTAATAAGGAATAGATCTCGTCCATACATTGGTTACTTGATGGACGTACCAGATTAAGTCATAACCTCTATAAATTGGTCCTCCCTCCACCCATTAGGGTTACCACATATTTTCTACAATAATTCCATCACTAACGGTTGTGGTAACATAAAGTTAAGGCAAGGAGGTAGAAACCAATTTACGACTAACACTTCCGCTTCTCTCTTTGATGATGTCTTCCTCATCAGGTATGAATTTACGACTAACGCTTAAAGCTTTCCAATTCCCTTTCCTAGCCTTTCAGTTGATCTAATAAGACCTACAAATTCATTACATTATAAGTACAATGAGAAAAAAAACAAAGAAGTGAAAATAAGAAAATATTAAGGTGAAAGATTAAAGTCATAACATTGCGGAATATCTGTATAAAGTTATACTTTAGTGCATCTGATTTCACTCTCACTAGCAAAGTCCGCGGATGGAAGTAACTAAATAATTCATCAATTAGAAATTTATAATTGTTGGGTTTAGCAAGGTGTAAATGGGGAATAAAAAGAGAGAAAAAGTAAAGTGGAAGAACCAATGAAAGTGGGGGAACCAATTTTGGAGGGAAAATGAAAAGTCATTGCAAAGTGCAAATGAAAAGTCATTTTTACCATATTGGTAGAAGAAAGGAAATTGTTGTCCTTATATTAGGAAACACTTCCTTTAGTTCTTAAAGGGTTAAGAAGAAGGTGCCCCCTTGCCCCGTCGTTGTTGCTCGCTCAGCTTCGGATTTGGATTTGGCAAATGATTTGATTGATAATATTTTTTGGACAAAATTTATTTAATCAATCTTGTTAATTCATTTCTTTTCTCTTATAAATTAATTCAGAATGTTAGTTAAATAACATAATTAATTTCGCAACGAATTGTTTGAAATTCGCTCGTAACAGTAAATTCGTTTGAAAGGATTTGTTCCTTTCGAATAGTCATTTTTTTTTCCAAAAGACACAACATTCTGAAAAAAATGGGTCTGAACGGATTTGTCTGAACAGATGTGTTCCTTGCTACTAATGGCTATAAATAAGAGGTCGTTTTCGTTTTTCAAACACTGGAAAAAAAAATTTTCTCTCTGCATACATTTTCTTACATAAACAAAATTGTCAATCGACAGAGCCTGTGTGTGCTCTTGTTGCTATTCTTGTGTTCGCTGAAGTTATTGAAGTTTGAGGTACCGCTACTTCTTTAATAGGTTAATCCATTTTATCTTGGAAGGAATTAATCTACAACCTCGGGTACAGTGAGGGGATTAAATTTCTTAAGGAAACACAGTAGTTTCTGTGGACTCAGATCACAAGGATTCTGTCTATTTCATCCTTTTTCTGTTTCTGTATTTTTTGACTAACCTGAATACAGGAGATAACAATCTTAAGAAATTTAATGTTTCTGTATTTGACGTTTCTGGAGATTAAAACCTTTATAGTTTTCTACTCTATTTGAATTTTTAAAATTCATTCGATTAACGATTAAAAGAACATAAAAACTTTATTGTTAAATTAGAAATAGTTTGTGTAAGGATTTATTCTTTACTGTTAGTATTTCACATACTAAAATTGTCTGCCATTTGTGATAGAAAAATGACTAATTCAAGTCAAGTAAATGTTGGAACAGTAAGTGCTGCAACAACATCGATTGCACACAATCGTTCAACTACTGCACTAGCACCGGCTGAGAAACCTGCAAAGTTTTGTGGAGTTGACTTCAAGAGATGGCAACAAAAGACATTCTTCTATCTGACTACGTTGAGTCTACAGAGATTTATTAATGAGAACGTTCCTATTATGTCGGATGAAACTCCGTCTGAAGAATGATTCTTGGTAACAGAAGCATGGACACATTCTGATTTTTTGTATAAAGATTATATTTTGAGTGGCCTGCAGAATGATCTGTACAATGTGTACAGTAATGTCAAAACCTCAAAAGAACTCTAGGATGCTTTAGAAAAGAAGTATAAAATAGAGGATGTTGGAATGAAGAAGTTCATTGTTGCAAAGTTTCTGGACTATAAGATGATAGACAGAAAGACTATCGTCACCCAAGTTCAAGAATTGCAGGTCATAATCCATGATCTCCTTGCTGAAGATATAAATTTATTTAATACATATGTTGGAAATATTAAGTCTATTCTTAATACTCACATAATCTTTAATGTAGGATTGGTTGTGAATGATGCTTTTCAAGTGGCTGCCATTATTTAGAAGTTACCTCCATTGTGGAAGGACTTCAAAAACTACTTGAAACATAAACGCAAGGAGATGACCGTTGAAGATCTCATGGTAAGGCTGAGAATTGAAGAGGATAACAAGGCCGCAGAAAAGAGGTCACGTGGTAATTCAGCAACATCTGGAGTAAATATTGTTGAAGAAGATCCCACAAAATCAAAGAAAAGAAAGAAAACATCTGGTCCAAAGAGCAATCCTTCTAAGAAGAGATTCAATGGAAGCTGCTTCAATTGCGGCAAACGTGGTCATAAGGCTACTGAATGTCATGGTCTCCAGAAGGACAAGAAGAAGAATCAAGCAAATTTGGCTAAATCCAAAGGAGAGATGGACGATCTTTGTGCAATGCTTTTAGAATGCAACTTGGTTGGAAATCCAAGATAGTGGTGATAGATTCTGGTGCATCGTGCCATGTGTATGCCAACAAGAATTATTTTCATCATATACATCAGCACCTACAGACGAGAAGTTGTTTATGGCAAACACCGTTGTTGCAAAGTGGAAGGAACTGGCAAAGTCCTCTTAAAGATGACATCGGGCAAGGTGGTGACTTTGAACAGGGTCTCGTATGTTTCGAAATTGCGAAAGAACTTAGTTTCTATACCAGTTCTGACTAAGAACGGATTCAATTGTGTATTTATTTCTGATAAAGTTGTAGTGAGTAAGAATGAAATGTATATAGGAAAAGGTTACCTCACTGAGGGCCTCTTTAAACTCAATGTAATTGCAGTTGATATGAATAAAAATTCTGCTTCTTCTTACTTGCTTGAATCTAAATGTTTATGGCATGAACATTTGGGACACGTTAATAGCAAAACCTTGCAAAAACTTAAATGTTTTGCCTAAATTTGAGTGCAACAAATCAAAATGTCAAGTTTGCATTGAATCTAAGTATGTTAAAAATCCTTATAAATCTGTTGAAAGGAATTCATATCCCTTAGAGCTGTTCACACTGACATTTGTGACATGAAGTCAACATCAACACGTGGTGGGAAAAAGTATTTCAT
This sequence comes from Solanum pinnatisectum, assembly GCA_035578085.1. NCBI lineage: Eukaryota > Viridiplantae > Streptophyta > Magnoliopsida > Solanales > Solanaceae > Solanum > Solanum pinnatisectum. Next base: position 39,395,976 of record CM069080.1, on the reverse strand, counting down.
AACTTTTATTGACAATTGCACTAGATATGGTTATGTCTATTTGCTAAATAGTAAGGATAAAGCAATAGACGTATTTAGGCAATATAAAACTGAAGTTGAAAATCAGTTGGATAGAAAGATCAAAATGATCAGAAGTGATAGAGGTGGAGAATATGAATCTCCATTTCCAGAAATATGTTTGGAAAATGGAATAATCTATCAAACTACTACTCCTTACTCTCCCCAATCTAATGGAATTGCGGAAAGAAAAAATCAAACTTTAAAAAAAATGATGAATGTCTTAGTTATAAGTTCAGGTTTACCACAAAACTTGTGGGGGAAGCTATCCTTACAGCAAATCGAATACTAAATAGAGTGCCTCACACGAAGACACATGTTATTCCATATGAGAAAAGGAAAGGTAGAAAACCCAACTTGAAATATTTCAAAGTGTGGGGGTGTCTAGCCAAAGTTCAGGTTCTTATACCTAAGAGAGTGAAAATGAGGCCTAAGACTGTGGATTGTGTATTTATTGGATATGCCACAAATAGTAAGGTACGTCGATTTTTGGTTCATAAGTTTGAACATCCGAATATTCATGATAATACAGTAATAGAATCAGATAATGCTGAATTTTTTGAACATATCTATCCGTATAAAACTAGACTTGACTCATCTAGTCGGGGGTCTAAACAACCTCGAGAAGAACCGAAAGATAATGAAACCAATGAAGAGAATCCAAGGCGCAGTAAACGTCAAAGGATAGCTACTTCATTTGGATCTGATTTTTTAGCATTCCTTCTTGAAAGTGAGCCTCAAACATTCAAGGAAGCGATGTTGTCTAGCGACTCAACCTCTTGGAAGGAGGCTGTCAATAGTTAGATTGAATCAATCTTAAGCAATCATACATGGGAGTTGGTTGATCTTCCTCCAGGGAACAAACCCTTGGGTTCAAAATAGATCTTCAAAAAGAAGATGAAAGATGATGGAACTGTTGACAAATATAAAGCAAGACTTGTTGTCAAAGGCTTTAGACAAAAAGAAGGTCCTGATTATTTTGACACATACTCGCCAGTGACTAGGATTACATCAATTTGGATGTTAATTGCCTTAGCTGCAGTATACGGTCTTGAAATCCATCAAATGGATGTGAAAACTGTCTTCTTAAATGGAGAGCTAGAGGAAGAGATCTACATGGAACAGCCTTAGGGCTTTGTAGTTCCCGCTAAAGAAAAGAAAGTATGCAAACTTGTTAAGTCACTTTATAGACTAAAACAAGCATCGATACAATGGCATGCAAAGTTTGATCAAATCATGTTGTCAAATGAATTTAAGATAAATGAGTGTGATAAATGTGTTTACATTAAAGACACTCCGAATCAGGAAGTCATTGTATGTCTATATGTGGATGACATGCTAATAATGAGCAAGGACATTGCCAATATAAAAGCTACTAAGCGTATGCTCGCTAGTAAGTTTGATATGAAAGATCTAGGAGTTGCCAATTTGATATTGGGAATTAAGATTCACAAAACTCCTAACGGTCTAGCATTGTCTCAATCTCATTATATTCAAAAGGTACTTGAAAAGTTCAAGTATTTGAATTTCAAAAAGGCAAAAACCCCAATTGATGTGAACCTTAATCTTGCAAAGAATAAAGGTGAAAGTCAGTCTCAATTGAATTATGCCAGAGTATTGGGAAGTTTGATGTATGTCATGAATTGTACACGACCAGACATATCTTGCCCTATAAGTAAATTGAGTCGATACACAAGTAATCCCAATCAAAATCATTGATTGGCAATTAAGAGAGTTTTGGGGTACTTAGAAGACACTCAAAACTATGTTTTGCATTACAACAAATATCCAGCAGTTCTTCAAGGATATAGTGATGCAAATTGGATTATTGGGTCAACTGAAACAAAATCCACGAGTGGACATGTTTTCACTATTGGTGGATGAACAATATCTTAGAAATCATCCAAACAAACATGTATAGCTCGCTCTACAATGGAATCTGAATTCATCGCCCTTAGACAAGGCAGGTGAAGAAGCTGAATCGCTTCGGAATTTCTTAGGAGATATTCCATTTTGGCCCAAACCAATTGCCCCTATATGCATACACTGTAATGGTCAAGCAGCAATAAGAAGGGCTGGAAGCGTTATGTATAACAGGAAGTCTCGTCACATAAGACGAAGACATAACTCTGTTAGACAACTACTCTCTAGTGGAATTATCACAATTGACTTTGTAAAGTCAAAGGATAATGTGTCGGATCCACTTACAAAAGGCCTAACTAGAGAAGGAGTTGAGAGATCATAGACGGGAATGGGACTATGGCCGAGAACAAGTCATCGTGGCGGTAACTCTACCTAGAAGACTGGAGATCCCAAGATCTAGGTTCAAGGAGATAAAACAAAGTCATAGATGACGGTTCAACATTGTCAAAAATTATTTTATATCCATTCTTATGATGAGACAATGTTCAGTAACCAGGATAAAGGCATAAGGACTTTTTTAATGGTTTCTAAGTTTGATACAGGGTATATCAAATAGTGTATCTACAGGATAACACATTTAGAATCCACCTATGTAAGTGCGAAGTGTATGCCGCTTCAAGGAGAATCCAATAAGGCCAGTTCTCTAAGCACTTATTAACCAAGATGTGTTCATGGCTGAAACGAACAAAACAATGAGAACCAAAAATAGTTCAAGGGTTGATTGTGTGACTTATGTTGTCTAGGTATACATCAAAGCTCGACGGTTCAAAGATATCAAATCTACCGATTGACCAAGTATATTCGATATATGTTCACTACGGAAAATTTAAAGGGAAACCTACTTATCCATATGTGATTAACCCTTACTTACAAGACACACAAGTTTTCATGCATATGTTTAAACTATAGTCATTCCCCATTCATGTGGGGGATTGTTGGGTTTAGCAAGGTGTGAATGGGAAATAAAAAGAAAGAAAATGTAAAGTGGAAGAACCAATGAAAGTGGGGGAACCAATTTTGAAGGGAAAATGAAAAGTCATTGCAAAGTGCAAATGAAAAATCATTTTTACCATATTAGTAGAAGAAAGGAAATTGTTGTCCTTATATTAGGAAACACTTCCTTTAGTTCTTAAAGGGTTAAGAAGAAGGTGCCCCTCGCGCCGTCGTCGTCGCTCGCTTGGCTTCGGCTTTGGCTTTGGCTTTGGTTTTGGATTTGGATTTGGATTTGGCAAAAGATTTGATTGATAATATTTTTTGGACAAAATTTATTTAATCAATCTTGTTAATTCATTTATTTTCTCTTATAAATTAATTCAGAATGTTAGTTAAATAACAGAATTAATTTCGCAACAAATTGTTTGAAATTCGCTCGTAATGGTAAATTCGTTTGAAAGGATTTGTTCCTTCCGAAAAGTCATTTTTTTTCCAAAAGACACAACGTTCTGGAAAAAACGGGTCTGAACAGATTTGTCTGAACAGATGCGTTCCTTTCTGCTAATGGCTATAAATAAGAGGTCGTTTTTGTTTTTCAAACACTGGGGAAAAAAAATATTTCTCTCTGCATACATTTTCTTACATAAACAAAATTGTCGACCGACAGAGTTTGTGTGTGCTCTTGTTGCTGTTCTTGCGTTCGCTAAAGTTATTGAAGTTTGAGGTACCGCTACTTCTTTAACCGGTTAATCCGTTTTATTTTGGGAGGAATTAATCTACAACCTCGGGTACAGTGAGGGGATTAAATTTCTTAAGGAAACAAAGTTGTTTCTGTGGACTCGGATCAAAAGCATTATGTTTATTTCATCTTTTTTCTGTTTCTGTATTTTTTGACTAACCTAAATAAAGGAGATAACAATAACTTGGTACCATTGATAAGAGTATATATTAACAAATCAATTTGCTTGATTTGAAGTGGTTGGATGTTGCTCCGAATATTGTCTGAACGAAGTCTGTCCTCCCGATCGAATTTTCAAAATTAAACTGCTATTGAATTGAAAAATGTACAAACTAGATCAACACTTAACCCGAATTTAATAAGTTGTCAATTTGATGTACTTACCTTTGATTCAGTTGCATCAGTTGTTAGAGAATAGGTCAAATTTCCCCCTAAAGTTCCAGCAAAAGATCTCAAGTACCGAACCAACTTAGTAATCGAAGTAACATAGTTAAATCCAATCTCGACTTCCATTAAACTCGAACCAATGATTGGAGACGAGTTTGGGACTTTTTTAATATCTATCAACTTGAACGAACGAAAATTGGGAGTAACAATGACAGCATCATTCAAATCAACCATGTTACTTAAGGTCAAATTCTCCAATTCAGGACTAGAGATTTTGAATTTTTTCAATCTTTTACACGAACGAAGAAACAAGGATTTAAGACGGGAATGCTGAGGAAATATCATTAGGAAATCCAATGGGAATATACTCACAATCGATTTTCAGGACATGTAGTTTAGTACAAGCACTTAAATCAAGTTCCACTGTTAATATTGATGATCTTAACAAGTAAAACTCTCGTAAATTTCGAGTTTTTATTTCAATTGACCCAATTCCATTACCACTCAAATGAACCTTTTTAAGCTGATTCAAATCAGGCAATTGAAACATAAAACTGTTAACAATACTCTTGATTGAAAAATTGCTGGGGACAATGCTAATGAGGAAACAGCAGCAATCAAATATAATTCCGTGAAATTGGTGTTGTCTGAAGCAAACTTGACAACTATAGGGTTGAGGCAGTGAGAGCAGATCCTTCGATGAACAATTCGGAGCAGCAGTATGCACAGAATGTGCGGGTAGAAACAACTTCTTGTAATACGTTGTCGTTGATATTACACAATGATATAATATCATACCAATTTTTACAAACCCGCGAAGCAATTGCTCTGTATCTGAGATTGAGAGAAGAGAGGATTAGGTGAAGGTTGTCATCTGGTAATAGTGCATTACTACTATTGTTGTTGTAGCTACGCAAATTGCAAAAAGTAATGGAGGCCATGATGATTAGTTTTGTGCAAAAACTCATCTTACGCTCTGTTAAATTGTAGGGTTAACAGAATAATTTTATAATACTTGAAATATATATTTTTTAGGAAAAAAGGACAATTATATTTCCAAACTATAGTAAATAGTATACAGATACCCTCCGTCATACTTTTGATGCTCCTTTCGTCCAAAAACTAGAGCATATATGTCTTCACTCTAATAGAAGACTAAATAGGGACACGTGGCACAATCTTATCCGTCGATATTTAATAAATGTCGGATCGATGGATAAGATTATGATGTGTGTATGTCCGTTAATATAAAGGACATATATGCTTTAATTTTTGGATGGCCCAAAAGTATGACGGAGGATATCTGCATACTATTTTCGATAGTTTGGGAGTATATTTGTTTTTTTCCCTTTTTTTTATCAATTAAAATTTTGATTGGTATTAAGTATTCCCTAACTATATAAAAACTCCTAAAAAAGTGTTATGAGGCAATAATGTTAAGAGTTTGATTACTTCAAGAACAGGGTTTCTTTTCCTATGAAAATTAGGAGGATCTCTTATCTCAATTGTATTACACGTATAATTAGGAGAGTTTTTTTAAAGGAAATAAAAACCCTACCATATATATTGAGATAAGTATCAAAAACACACTTAAATTTTATTTTTATTATATTTTTGAGTTTCATACCTAAACTATTGAGACTTGAGAGTGTGAGTTTCATATCTAAACTATCGCTTATTAGTTTAAGAAATATAATATTTTTTTTTTTTATAATTATTATCCCAAATTTAAATTTTATTTTAATAACTTGTTGGTTTTCTTATTCATTGTATTCATCAGCATAAATCACATAGAAACAACATAAAATCCTTCGTTACTATCAAAATATATCACCACTAAAATAATAATAATACCACACACCTACCTCGACAATGTCCATAATTTAATTTGCTTAATGAACTCTCTCTCTCTCTCTCTCTCTCTCTCTCTCTCTCTTCCAATTCCTCTATAAATACACAAAACATTATTAATCTTATATTTCCAAAGCATATATTATAATTGTAATTATAGTGAAAGAGAGGAAAAAAATGAGTGGTGTTGGTGTGGAGTCGATGGCACGATGTGTTGGGATCGAAAATAACAAAGTGTCATGCAGAAGTATGGAGTCGATGGCACGATCAAATGATTGTGGGGAAATTGGATTTCAAATGCCATTGCATTACCCAAAATATACAAAGGCTGAGTATGAGAGTATGGCAGAATGGAAGGTGGATTGTTTGCTTACTCAATATGGACTTCCAATTCATGGTGATGTAAACCATAAGAGGAAGTTTGCCATGGGAGCTTTTCTTTGGACCTATTAATTTCTTAGTATCATCGTACTCATTGTACTTTTGATATTATGAGTTCGAATTTTTATTTGATGATATTTTACTATGTTTTTACACACATATATATTATGTTTCATGTCGAAAGTGTTGAGTTCAGTTAAATCCATAGTGCATAGCTTGCATCGGCCTCTGATCGACTCTTGACATTTTGAGCTACAACACATTTGTTGACCTCAAAATTCTTCTCCTAACATTAACAAGACGTGATGTTATATATTTTTACAAGCAATCGAACAATACATTTCTATTGCTTTCATCTCAAACTATATATAGTTGAAAACTAATTTTTACGTTTTGATAGACATAAATAAGATAAGAGTAACCAATAGGAGAAGAATGGATGAGAGGATATAGATGGAATTGGGGATGAGAAGCATAGTTTTTGCCTAAGCATAATCACAATATGCATAACCGTTTCTTTCTAATCCCAAGTCCTTTTAACCCGTTGCTAATTGGGTTTGAATCACAAATCAACCTTTGTGATGACCTTCTGGTCCTATTAACTTTTCTCGACCCAATAGCCACTTTAGCTACTTGTGTAACATTTTAGCAAGTATCTACATCGGGTTGGGGTTGATTCATAACAGTTCTCCTTTAGAGAAAACTACCGCCCAACACCTTTGGGCCATGTAGTTTACAAAATATGTATGCAGATAGTGTATACTTTATACTAATATACCTATAATATATATGCCTTACACAAATAAATTGGAATTATGCTCATTACTAATAACACAAGGCTATTTCAGCCTTAATTTAGAAAAATGAAACTATATACATTATACACTGCTAAATTCGCAGTACTTTTGGGCAAACAACTTGAAGTATATTCTTTTGATTGAATTTTTTAAAAAGAAGTACATATGATTATCCCTTTCCTTGATAGGAAGTGTTGGCGTAGCTACTACAGTTGTTAGTTGTTGTCATGTGATCAGGAGGTCACAGATTTGAATTGTGCAAATAATGTATTGCAGAAATGCAGGATAAGACTGTGTACAATAGATCCTTATGGTCCGACTCTTACTTTACATGCATGGTTATCCCTTTCCATATGAAACAGCTAATTGGCTATCTGAATAGCCAATTTGCAATCTTGGAATAGACATCTTGTTCTTATCTTGCATTCTATTCCTGTAAACGTTAACGATCAATGCTATCGCAGCAATTCTTGTCGTACGATACCAATTCCATGGATTAAATAAACTTTTTATGCAAATGACCAAGAAACTTGAACTGTGTTTCTTTTCTTTCTCATCTTTACTCTGCTTCTGTTCTGTTTTTGCCAAATTCTCAGAAAATGATAATGCATCTTTTATCCCTTTGCCAAAATATTCTTTTAGTTCCTCAATCACTTCTAGTTTCTTTCCCCATGTTGGATACTTGTTTAATTTGTCTATCAGTACCATTCTACTTGCTTCCAAACGGACAAGCGCGCCATTGTGATGTCTCTGCTTCCGCGACTCTAATGCCTGCGTTGTACAAGTAGATATATTTGATTTAACAGAATTTTACGTAAGCAGTGTCGATCTATGTAATTTTATAGGCTCTAACTTGTAGGATAGTGACCTCAGGTGTTAATAACTAGGTTTTGAGTTTAACTTTTGTATATATTAAGTGGATTTCTTAATATGAATACAAAGTTGAAACTAGACTTTTGTGTTCGACTTAACATGTACCTGGCCTTCTAGCTCTGTCCCATAACATGAGAACATTCATTTTGATAAATTGATGATCGCTATAAGACCCAAACCCATGAAGACTTAAATATTGAGTCATGTATGACCGTCTCAACTAAAATCATAAATCGTTAGTAATTGATTATGTCACTCATTCTTTTAGAATAAATAAACAAAAATTTAAAAACGAAAGGAACTAATTAGTAAAACCTGGTAGAACTGGAGCATGTTCTGAAGATCCTTTAATGACTCTTGAATGCCAATCAATTTCTCCTTATCTTCCATTGTGAGTTCTGCAATTCCGCAATAACGACCATGTTCAGCACAGTGAGTACAGAAATTAATTTCTTTGCGACGAATTCTATCACTAATCTCATCATATAAAACCTCTGTTCTCTCACTAAGATTATGCAAATCTTTATAAGTATTATTCATCTTTATATATCATATAGTAAAAATGCAGCATCAATCCATTCATTTTATACTTGAAAAAGCTTCCTTGCCTTTGCTTTTTAAAATTCTGTTTATTTCATGTTTTGTTTTTTGTTTGGGAAATTTTAGAGATCACTTGGAATGTAAGGTATAGCTCTGTTCTTACTTTAGTGGTCTAGATTTGGTGTACTTTAGCCTAATTATTTTGTGTTTTCTCCGTCTCAATTTGACTATCTTACTTTCTTAATTTTAACTTTCCATTTAAACCACATTATTAAAGTATATTTTGGTACATTTGACATATCTTTAATTTAAGATTACGAGATTCAAAAGTTTTTTTTTTACTTCATTAAACTTTATGTCAAGTCAAAATAGAACAAACAAATTGAAACGAAGAGAATAGCATTATTGTCTTCTTTTTTAGCATGTGGTAATCCTTTCGTAGCAAGTTTTGTCTGCTGCTGAAACCTTTAGCTGTTCACTGTCCCACACGTTCTCGTATTCGCACGTAAAGGGATAGGGGTAGAGTTGTACTTCGGCTACGGTTTCGGCTGAACTCATTAGCTTTAACCCAAAATTTGTTTCTGTATTATAATATTTATTAAACACGCATGTACAAATTATTTATTAAAAACTCAATAATTTTAAATGACTAAAATTTTGAATTTATAAGCTTCAAATTGTGGGTCTACCTTTGTCATTTACATATGTAATAATTTTGGCTCAAAACCTTAGTTATCTTTATTTTAAAAACTTGTTTAATATGTAAGAATTGTAAATTCAAGGGTTTCCAAATGTGACTCATGTTGGTAAAAAAAAAAAAAAAAAAAAGTGGATTCTTTGTGATTGCCAAGTTTTTAACTTTAATACTTTGACAACTTATTAGATAAAGAATTTGACTTTGCACTCACTTTTTTACTGTCATCAAGCTCTGGATCCAAGCAAAGGATCAAGAACACTAATTCTCCTAGACATTCAATCATGTAACCAATGGTCCTTTTGGAGACATCCGAAATAATTGGAACGATACAAAGAAGAGAAAAGTCGGGCAATGAATAAAACCCCAACGCTAGATGGTTAAGTACCCGAAGAATGGGACCATAGTAATAAGAGAACCTAGGTTTGAATTCCAACAAAGACAAGCTAGGTGATTTCTGCTGAAACTTTGGTTGTAGATGCACACAAACTAACTCGGACATATTACCAAATACACTCAAAAACATGGAGGGAAGCAATTATATCCAGGCTGAACTATAGTTATCCGTAATAATAAACACACTAGAATTTACAAAAGGCTTTTGAAGTAAGGAAATATTTACACAAATAGAACGTCGAACCAAAAGAAACAATCCAAAAGCAGATAATTATGCTTCCCACACAAGTTCAAAATTCAAATATTAGCATTCATACATAAAGAAATTCAAAGCATCATCATTCTTCCTGCAGAGGAGCAACGCCTAATGCTATTCTACACATTGTTAATGGAGAATAGAGGAGATAAAACATTTGAAATTTGTTTTTTATATCAATTCAAGCCATCATAGGTTAAATGTTTTAACCCATGGCATACTTCTGGGTCCAACTCCTGGCGGTTCCTTCGTATTTGGACTTGTCTGTCTTGTACATGTGAGCAATCTCGGGAACCAAGGGGTCGTCAGGGTTTGGGTCCGTCAAAAGTGAGCAAATTGAAAGCAAAACCTGAAATGTAATCCAGAATCCTTTCCCACCTTAAGAAACATAAATAACACAACATGCTTCGCAAAACACAAACCAGTTTTGACTGGTCTTGGAAAGCCATTTAATAGAACTCATAATTTCAGAAAAAACAAATGATGCTACTAGCAGAGAATCGGGGACAAGATCTTATCCTATGCAACCGAAATCGAAGTGTTTTACGAAGAACACATTAGACGGTTAAAATGTTTTCATCATTACTCCCTAAAGCTATTAAGGAATAATATTAGGTCACCTATTATCTATGATGCCCAATTAAATGATCTTTCCCTTTTAAAGAGTAGATAAAGTTTCATTAGCTATCCTTCAGATTATACACAATTAGCTAATGAATCAAAATCGATTTGAAAAGGCACTTATATCATGAAGGTCCCAAGCCTCGGAATAGGTATGTTTTCATAGCTTGTATTATTTCTCAGCAGATAAAGGTAAGAAAGGACCTTGGAAATAGTTAAGGCAGGGCTCCACTGCTCCTTCAGTATGTCCAAGCATATACTCCCATTACTATTGATATTTGGATGGAAAACTTTTGTCCTAAAAGCAACCTGCAAGGATTTAGCGAATAAATGTTACACAATAAAGTCTAGAGGGAAACTGCAGTTTATAAGCTGATGCACATGAATTCACATGTTCAGGTTCACCAACTAAAGGTTTACAAGAGAAGCAGTTTGTTTGACATGAAAATTTTCCAAATAGCCCTATCAACAACCATGCCTCAATATAGACTAGTGTGGTCGCTATCTGAATCCTCAATAACCACTTGCTCCAAATAGATCTATGTATTTCTTTTTCCTTTTTCTTTCTTGTGTGTGAGTATCAGTATGTGTGTATAAAACATACATGAGTCATGTAGATCTACCTAGCCTAGTTGATATTGATCATGGATCAGCAAATCCGCACATTTGAAGTCTTGTTGAGGATTTTTTTTCCTGCAAGAAATCCGTGATTTGAACCAGACTGACCAACTTGATTCTAAAGAAGCTGAACTCTCAACCCTCCCCAAAGAGAATCCCCTTCATTCTTTCTATAAATGATGTAAAAGTATGCATAGTCCAAGGCACTATTAAAAATAAAATTGGAAGATGAAATCTCAATTCCTCCTTAATCACCTTATCTGGACCAAAAGGTACAAAGACAAGCATTGCGTGACATGCTGATATACGTAGCATAACACCTACCATTCTAAAAACATACTCGTACTTTTATATGTGCATTAGACTAAAATCATGAAAATTTGTTTCTCATGCAAGGTGACAGTTTAACAAACAAGCATAGAAAATAAAGCCAGAGAAGGCTCCACTGCTGACACACGATCAGTTAACAGCAAAAATCAGCTTCTCTTCTTGGTCGCAATGCCTCAAAAGTATGCACCACAACTACAAGCTCATTACTAGGAGATCTATATGAACATCACTAAAAACACTCTAGTAGAAAACAGTCAAAAAAGCAAGAAAACTAGGTTCCAATATGCAAAACGAAATAGAATAGGCACCAACAGAGACATCATTAACTCAAAGTAATTTTGCAACTGTAAGATACCTTAGGAGGCTTGAATGGATAATCCGGAGGAAAATGGATAGTGACCAAAAAAACACCCCCAGCATAAGGGCTATCAGAAGGCCCCATTATTGTAGCCTGCCAGTGAAACATGTCCTCTCCAACAGGGCCTGTTAACACATGGTACAAAGTTGTTAGGAAGTCGATGCCAAAGAATAACAGATAACATAGCATGTACATCTTTTACAGATGCAGGAATATGTGCGCGACATCTAGATGAAGAATAGTGAAATTCCCTCTCACAATAATTCAAACTAGTATTGTCAAATCCAGATGTATATCACGTATCAAGATAGTCAAGCATGGATCATATTATCCACAGAAGCTAATTAAAAGAAATGCACATAAACTATCATGTTTAAAAATAATCCTCCAGTCGTAAAAATAAGCTAGAGATCCTCTTTTTAAAAGGTAAGATAGCTACAACTTTTTTTTTGATGACTAGGTGAACTGTTAAGGGCCAATCACTGCAACTTCAAAACTCGGGGATAATGCAATGGCCCCTCTATCCTTAAAAAGGTAACATAGCTACATTACTACTCCCCCTGTCCCATATTAGTTGAACACTTTCTTTTTTACATGCATATCAATAAATCATAAATAAGAAGATAATTTTACTAATTCACCCCTTAAAACTTAAAAGGTTAAGGCTCCAAGGTTTCAATCGCCTATTTTGTGCATCACAGAAGACTTAAGTGGCTATTCAAATTTCAATGCAAATGCCATTTGTGCTATGCACAATAGAGGGAAATGAATAAAGTGATAATTGTCAAAGAAAAACATTTTAGACAAAGAGCTAACATGAACAAAACATAGCAAACCCATGTGTCAAATGTGTTACCAGAGTTACTCTGCATATGACTTAATCCAGCTGCGCAAGGCGGCACAAACATTACTCACAAATAACAAATCAAGCTACTCATTTGACCACTCATCAAATCTAGCTATATATCGTTGACTTCACAATGAACCATTAATATAATCAAGCAAATCATAACCCTAAAATCAAACAAAACATCATCTCAACCAAGGTATAAAAGAAAATTGAAAATTGAGTTTCTAAACCATGGATCAACCACCAAACAAGGAAAAGATCAAAACTTTACCCAAAAATTCATATGATTACAAAATAAGAAGCATAAAAAAAAAAAAGTCAAAAAGACACATCAGAACAAGAGGGAAAAAAGGATACACACCAGCGCTGCATGAAGTAGGAGGATCTTTCTGGAGATCCTTCAGCTCCTTCAATATTCGTTTCGAAGCCATCAAAATCCAAACAAATCTGAATCTAATCTCACCCAAAAAAAAATACACTAAATCAAAATTCAACACAAAACAAGAAGAAATTCTGATAAAACATATACAGATAAAGGCATGAATTACCTGATCAGAAAATTGGAAAAGTTGCTGAATCTTTACGCGAAATTAGTAGATGAAATTGGGTTGAGGAATATATCACTTGTTTTTTCTTTTTATTTGCAGCTGTTTTCTTCGTTTTTTTTTTTTTTTTCTTTGTTATATTCAATGGTTCTGGCTGCCCCTAGTTTGAGCCCCACCGGAAGTACTGTGTGATTGGGATTTTGGGGCGCTTCTCATGGCCCCACACTAGAGTGATATCCATAATTTACATATTTTAGGGGTTCGTGTACAAAGTTATCTCGAAATTATAATTGTAAATTAATTTATTTTATGTCAGTGGCGAGTAGAGCTATCAAAAAGGGTCGGCCCGGCTCAAGCCTTGCTGGCCAATGAACTTGAAGGGCTAGGATAGGCCTGCTCTTCATTTGGTAGGGCTTGAAAATGTTCAACCCAGCCCAACCCTAGAAGGGCAGAGGGCTGGGGTGGGCTAGCCTTTCATTTTTTTCTTTTCAAACTTATAATTTTATAACATCAGAAAATGAGAAGATTTTCAAATCAAATATGGCAAACAATGGTGTTGTTTCAATAACACTAGCAAAAAATCTAGTGTAATTAGCATATATCTCGCATACCAAATACACGAGCGAGATTGGTATGCGAGATAAGAGAGTGACAAGCAAGATGGGAGAGAGGTGAGGTCGCGGGATTTGTCTATGTATCCTAGATACATGTGAATCTACTTGGATAGAGTGTATCTAAAACAAATTAACCTAATTTTGAGTTCATATATTCTAAAATACATGTATCTGGACGTATCAAAATCTGATAAGATTCATAATATTACAACATAGCAATTAGATTATATACTAGTGAGATTATTGTAAGTTACCATTAAATAAAAAATTTTAGCCCATGGGCCGGCCCCGATCAACCCTCAAGGACTAAGGGCTTATATAGGGCGGGCTAATAAGCCCTAGTTTTAAATAGGCTTGAAAAATCCTATCTCAACCCTACCCAATAACGGTTTGGGTTGGGCCGGCCTCATGGGCTAAGCCCGTTTTGACGGCTCTTGTGGTGAGATAGGATGATATCAAGTTAGAAGGAATAAGGTGTGATATTCAAAAATAAGTTTTATTCTGTTTAGTTGAAGGTATAAATCTATCACATGTTAGATTTATATTTTTGATCAAACAGAGCATAATTTTAATTTCAAATGTAATTTTGACACTAATCCTACTAAGGTTGGATTTTTATTTTTTTTTTAAATTGCAAACCCAACCTCTAGTAAGAGATTGATTTTTGCGGGAAAAAAAATATCTTTTTAAAGAAAAGGACCTCGAGAGGTCAATTTGCATTTTCTCAGTCTTTTTTATGTTGAATCGACAACTATTAAAAGTCGGGTTTTAAAAATAATTGATCGGCCTAGACTAAAGGCCCAAACCCTCGGTCTCTACCTAAGACCGGATCCAAACTCAAGATCCAATCCAACCATGATGCAGGATTCGAGACCTAACCCTGATCTTGATCCAAAACTCAACTTTTGACCTCGACTCGATCATGATCGTGAGTCGTGATCTGAGATTTAAGACCCAACACTAGATTTTCGATCCTAACTTGGGACCCCAAGCTCCAAATTTGACTCAGAATCTAAGAATCGAGCGTTATCAGAGGCAGATCTAGGATTTGAAGGTCGTGGGTGCCACATTGTTCAAGTAAGATAAAAGAAATGGTTGCTTTAATTTTGGGTTACAATTTGGGTTATTAATCTTTTTTTTATTTTTATAAACAAATCGATCAAATATGCATGTTAGTAATATTTTTTTTTAGATATTCCGAGATTAGATATAACTAAACAATTCAATTTTTATTTACTTTTTGGAATTAGATGTCTTATTCGCTGAAACTTTGAAAAAAAAAAGATTTTTCACATTAAAATTTGAGCTTGTATAAACTATCTAATAGTATGAACTTAATATATTCATATTTCATTGACTTTATGTGTTGTTGGAGATATATAATAGGGAAAAAAATAAAAACTATAGTTTTAGCCTAGTCATCTTTGTTAGCAAGAACGTCAGTAAAGACCGAAAGAACCTTTAAATTAAAAAAAAATTCTAATAATAATATTCATCATTTTTTTAAACTTATATTTTTTAAAAACTACTATTTAAATATGTTCTTAATAATATTTATTTGACGTGCATAATTCAGTAGTCATTAATTAATAAAGAATAAACACTAAACACGAAACACTCATATTAATAGATTAATAATTAGTGAGAAAGTAAAAGAAAAAAAATTAATTGTGATATGAGTCAATTTGAATTAATAAAGAATAGTAAATAAATAAGAATGAATGGAGAAAAAAAATTAAAACCCTCTACACACAAATGAAAAAGACAAAAAAGAAAATAAAAGAAAAAAAGAAGCAAACAAATGAAAAAGACAAAAAAGAAAAGAAAAGAAAAAAAGAAGCAAACAAAATAAAAACAAGTGCTTTCAGCAAGGTTTGAACCCGTATCGGCTGTGTGGCAAGCGACATCCTTAACCAATTGAACTGTTCAACACTTCAATTATTGGGTGGCAAAGTTAATATATATTTAATTATTATATGCATATATATATATATACAACATTTTTTCCGAGATCACTGGGTGCCGTGGCACCTCCACTTGTCCACATAGATTCGCCCCTGAGCGTTAAGATACGATCCCCGACCCTTACTTGGGATTCGAGCATAAACTTGATCCTTACTCAAGAATCGAGAACCAAGCCTATCTTGTAACTCGAGATCTAATTCTGACCTTGACCCAAGACTTGATTTCAACCCAACCTTAAATCAAGACTAGAGATTCAAAACTTGAGATCAAATATAGCGATCCGACTCAACCCACAAAAAAATAAAATAAAGTGAATCTACTAAATTCAAATTAATGTAAATCTTAAATATGGGCAAGAATTGCACTGGTGTTGAGCTAAATAGTATTAGAGATTGTTTCGTAGAGTGTATTGGAAGAAATAATGAATGCATTAGTAGTATCTTGTTTGATATATTTTTCAGCCAATGTAAGTATTTTATACACTCTATTGTGTATCGACGTGTGTATTACTAATATATGAAAATTCATGGTTTTAGTAATGCATGGAGTTTTATCCTTCGGTGTGGCCCAGTGGTTTGAGCTTTGGACTTCCATGTTGGAGGTTTCAACTTTGAATGCAAGAGGTTTGGCTTCAGGATCGAACTCATCACATCGGGCTTGCCTAGTGTAGGTTACCTCTTATATGGGGTTTGGGAGTTATTGCATAAGAGCAGAGATTATACCCTGTGTGCACCCAAAGAGTAGCGGTTGCGAGTTTTCCTCGTCATAAAAAAAAGTAATGCAAGGAGTTTTAATACATGTATTAGCATGATTAAAGACCTAATTGCCCCTCAAAACATTTTTTACATCTTTTCCACAGTGTTTGTGAAAGTTTCTTTGTAAATAAATATTTTTGAAAAAAATTATGCCGTGCATGTTATGTGATTTTTAATATTCCAAATCAAATAATGCAGAAGAAATAACTTTTGCATAATTAATGCGGACATTACTTTTACAAGCATTGCTAATACAAATATTATCAATACAGTCCATTTAATATTATTCTTATACCAAATGACTCATAATGTCATTTAGTTTTACTGATCGACTTTAGTTGACGAGAAACTTAAATCAAACTTTGTTTTGAGGAAACAAATATCAAAGATTGACCAAGAATTAAGGAACAAAGCATTCAGACTTTTGTGAAACCTTTTATAAGGAATGTAAATCTATTTACTAAGAATAACCAAGTACCAAGATATTTTATTGAAGCAACAAATGCCAAAAATTAAATGGAGATGATATTTTTTTTTTAAAAAAACAACGGAATCAAGCACCAAGAATCTACTTGCAAATGAAGCAAAGAATTTGTTAATACTCCCTTCGTACAACAATACTGGTCCATTATACTATTTTGGAATGTCCAACAATACTTGTTCACTTTATGAAATCAATGGATAATTTTACACTTACTTCCTAATTTACTCTTGTCATTAATTATAGTTATTTCTCTATTACATTTTCAAGACATTGTATTTATTACTCCCGCCGTTTCTTTTTATATATCACATTTTTAATTTGCACTTGCATTAAGAAATTAAGTAACTTTACCCTTCTACCCTCATTTAATGTTTTCTTAAGTCAACTTTATAATAAATGATGAATATGTTAGATTTCAAAAATTAAATGCATTTGGATAACTATTTAAATTTTTTAGTTTATTTTTTGAGCCAAAGTTTTTCACCAATTGATCTAAAAATTTTAAAAAATAAATTTTTCCCACTTTAATTTTCCTATATATTCTGTGTAAAAATGTTTTAATTTGTTTGTTGATAGTTCTTTTTCAAAATTAGATTTTTTAGAATAGTGAATGGAAAAAGAAGTTAATGTATGAAGTACTCCAATGAATATTAATTACTTATAGATTTCCTAGGTTGGTCAAAGTATATATTTTCAAGATTAATTAACTACTATCAATGGTATAATAGGAAGAATATGATATTTTATGTATTGATTTTATAAAATGACAAGTATTACGGTTCAATTATTTATAGAAAGAAATGACATATAAAAAGGAACAGATGAAGTATATTCAAAGAGTGATATAGTAAAAATTACTCTTCTATTTATAGTTTCTTATAAAATGTGCAAAGTCAATAATGAACAAGTATTACTATAGCACTAGCTAAGGCTTAAGTTAAAACTTTAGTGTACTAATTACCTCTCTAACAAACAAACAAACACCAAATACATCACAAAGATCACTTGTCGACTGCTCCATACACAACCAAGCCAAACTCTTTTCAATCAGTCAAGTTTCTAATGTGGCTAACATTACCAATTTACATAAGACCATCATGCAACATGGCACTCTGAAGTGAAGGGACCAAAAAAACACTCCTCAGCTTCATCTATGGATAAATTACAATTAGGCGAAATTAGAATTTCTTAAGCTCTTCTGTACTGTTAAATTTCTTATACTTTTAACATCTCAAAGTAGGCACCACACCGCCACAGTCATGAATATTAGTCGAGGATCATCTAGCAGCCACAGCATGATCAGTCCTGGGACTTGCATCAAGGAGTTGATGAAGCTTTGCTCCAGAGGTACTATCATGAACTTCACCGTCTTCGTTGGTTCTATTGAATGAACCATTGTTGTTGTTGACTCTTGCTAGTAGGTCTGCTGTGCTAACAGGCTTCAGCCTCTTATCATCAATCATACCTAAAGTTACCTCTTTTGCTTGTCCTAGCTTGCTTTTTAGTCTCTCCTGCACAATCAAGACCATACTTCATAAAGCCCAAACAGCGAAAATACATAAGACTATATAACTGAGAGACGAATCCATACCATTAAAGCAGTATTTTCAACCTTTAGTTTCTCAGAGTTTTCGGTGAATTTGTTTATTTCTGATCTGAGTGCCAAATTTTCAGAGGTTAAAGATTGAACCAGCACTGCCAATTCTTCAGCTTCCGCCTGGAGGGAGGAGGGTGGGGGGGGGGGGGTTGGGGGAAGAAAGTACTAAGTATCAGAAATAATATGTACAAACAGTAAATAAAATATACTCCATATAGTAAGATTAAATCAGCATTGAAATGTTCATAATGTGCACATTTCCATCTTACCTGTTTTCTCAACCTTGATCTCCTTGCAGATTCTCGATTAGACTGCTTCCTCTTCTCCCGCTTCAGCTCACGTTCATTCTGAATATATAGATGCATTTAACAACTAGAAACTTAGATTTTAGATAATACACAGAGTTCTCATCAAGTTCATACACTAAAACATATGTTGCAGACACCCAACGTCATGTCAAAATAAGCAAAAGCAAAGTTCACCTGATACATGCACATACCTGTAACCAGACTTCGCCTGGCACTGCAGGACTGATTCGTGTAGTTGGACTAGATTTTACTAGTGGAGTAGTAGTCATGATAGGAGAAAATGCTGTTCCCGCTAATTTTTCTGCTATATTACCAGGATTAACAGCTACACCAATTCCCTTCTCTGAGTCCCCATTTACTTCCCTAGTACGTTGTGAACTGCAGAGTCTTGGACTTTTTCCGTCACCAGCTGCAATAGATTTTGAAAAGATAAAATCAGGTAAACTACTTTCAGGCTCGGCTTCTCTCACTTTTGTATACCCTCCAATAAATGCATCATCTAGTAATAATGTTGAAGCAATCAAGTGTACCAAGTTTGAGAAACAGATACTTCTAACCATTATAGTGCCCAGAAATCAGAATGACAAATGCCTTACACATTTAATGACGGGAAAAATCATCTAGTCCAACTCTTTTACCAGTAATAGTCATATATTTCGATAATAATAGAGAAATTTTGACAAAAGAACCAGGAGTAGATTGAAAACTAAGTTTATAGGAGAAGAGTACGGACGGCTCTAATGTACCCACTTCGAGCATTTCCTTTGTTAAAGCTGCAATATCACAAGCTTCAAGAGTGTTTTATCTATTAAGCAAGGCATAATACAAACAGACACTCAAACTTGACCTCGACTGGCAAGTAAGCACTCCAACTTTGAGAGTGCACATTTGGAAACTTCAACCTGGTCCCAATTGACAACTGAACACTCGAACTCGTCCCCATCATGGACACCCGATGCTGACATGGCACATAAACTTTGGAGGTGTCTCGATGATCATTTTATAAGTTGGAGTGTTAAACTAACACAGTGGAGACGAGTTGAGGTGTCTACATGTGCTTACTCAAAGTTGGAGTGTTTAATTGCCTGCTGAGGCAAAGTTAAAGTGTCTATTATGTATCATGCCATTAAGCAATTAACACAAGTTCTTTTGTTGCATGTACCTGACACCACCCTCAAAAGTCTTAAGCTCATGACCTTACAACAGTTGACAGTTGACACTAACGTCAACAAATATGGAAGCGGAAACGAGAATTGACTTAAAGCAAGAACCCTTGAAGTTCATTCTGGAGAAACTGCAGAGTTCACAAATATGCAAATCCTATAACTATTGAAATTTGAATATGAAGTGAGAAAGAGACCAAACTCTTACAGTTATTAGGAGTTGCCTCGCGGCTTCTTTTCTTACTGTGCTCACCCACCTAGAGCATGAGGAGAAAGTATCACCATCAATAACCCTCTTACCAAATACAAAAAAAGAAAAAATAAAAAAATTGAGACAAATGGATTTAAAGATCTCGGATCACACCTCTGCTGTGTGTATGTTACTTCCGTCACTTGAGCCTTCAGTTTGCCCACTGTCATGGCATGAAACTAACAATCAGTCAATACTCAATATCTTTAACAGGATTAACGAAGTGGTCTCCAGAACGTAAGGACCACTAATTGCAGATATTCTACTTCCTCCGTTTCAATTTGTATGTCTTACTTCCCATTTTAGTCTGTTTCAAATTGAATGTTATTTAATGCTAACAACTTTCCACATAGCATATTTTAAGACAACAAGATTAAAAGATTTTGGTACATGTACATATATTTAGTTTAAGACCACAAGATAATGTCTTGTTTACTTTCTTAAACTCCGTGTCAAGTCAAGTCAAAACCAGACAAACAAATTGAAATGAAGGGAGTATCTACAACTGAGTCGCGTATGGTTCTTAGAAAGCTGAATATTATCCCAAGCATGAACTGGTTTCACACAAACCTCTGAGAAGGTCCATGGTCAGTGCCATCACCATTGTCAACACTGCAATTTCCTATTGACATTCCAAGCCCATTAAACCCTTTAGACTGACTTGTCAAGCCTTGATCAGAGTTCCCCGAAGACTTAGCAGAAGCATCCATACTCAAGGAAGCAGTATTCTACACAATGTACAGTGATTTAGCTTCAATCCCACCACTAGGTACTAGTATACTACGTTGAGCTTAAAAGGAAACATAATCTGTCGCATTTTCCAGAAGCAAATAAGTTCATAAGCACTGAAAGAAGTCAAAGAACTAAAAGTAACATATACCATGGTTTGGCTAATAGCGGGAGATGATGTCATTCCATGCGCCTGAGGACGGGACACCTGAAATCAGAAAAAAGAAAACACAGTAAATTGGCCTGTTCGTATGTTTCAGCCACAACTCTTGTCACTAGAGTCATATATTACAGTAACTCTACATAAATATGCAGTCATATGCTTTGCGGTGAATGTACTACTTTGTTGTTTGGTACTTTATGCTCTTTACTGCTTTCCTATTAGTTGTCATTTTTTCTTCACTGTCGTTTTTCCTTTTCACTACTACTTTTTCTTCACTTGAGCCGAGGATATTTCGGAAACAATCTCTCTACCTCCACGAGGCAGGGATAAGATCTGTGTACACTCTACCCTCCATGGACCCCACTTTGTGGGACTTGTAAAGGTGGATCAAATTTTGATATGATTTCCCTCTATCACTGATCACTGTTAGCTTGAGCCAATCCGTAAATATTCAACTGAATGACTAATAAAAATGAGTTTCTTCATCATACTAAGCAACACACAAATACACCATTTCTTACCAACAGCTGAGCAGTACATTCATAAATCATAATAAGGTAGATACTGGAAATCGTTGTTGGTCAATTGAAGGGCATAATTCCTAAATCGGTTAACTGGTTGTTTTATACACACCATTTATTGTTAACATAGTTATAACCTTAATTTTTTCCCCAAAGTTACTTTTCTCAGTTCCTTTAAGAAATTAGTGGACCTAGCTCGTTAAAGTTGTTGATCAATGCCCTATAATCTAAACTAAATTTGATGCCCTAGAAAACTGTGAACAAAACTAGTTAGCAGAGGTCAGTCTCTCTGGCATTTCCTCGTGTGAAGGACTACTTCAGCATCGGCTCTCTCTTGTTAGGTAATAACCGAGGCGAAAGCTGCACACAGGGTTCAGTTAAGATGAAAACCAAAAGCATTGGTTCTGCTGTTTCCAGTGGCTTATTCTAATATTACATGTAGAGAACTTTAGAAAGCACAGTTATCAGAAAGCACTCATGATTTCAGAAAAGAAAAAAGAACGGAGATGCTAGAATGGGGACTCACAATAGGAACTCCAGGGTGCGGATAAACACCACCATGTGCATAGACTCCTGCATATGGTGTGCCATAAGGTGGCATCATAGGCTAAAAAAGGAGAATTCTAGTTAGAACTCATGTCGGCGAAGCCGGATAAACTATTACCTAGCACTTCAATTAAACAACTTGCAAGAATTTAAAAGAAAGATTCAGCCTGGAAAGTACCGGTAACGGCCCCCACATGTAAGGATGAGGAGCATGACCAGGTGCAACAGCAGAATTAACATATGGAGGTATAGCTACTCGATGACCATAATATGCCTGAAGATTTAGCAATTTACATAAAAATGTCAATAATCACTTGACCTATGGTAATAGTATCTAACAGCATATCAGAAAATGATTAACCTGCATCGCAACCCAATCAGGATACCCATGAAAATTGCTTTGATCCTGTCAATACTCGAAGACATTTACAGGATGAACTTCAAAGAAGCGATTAAGACTAAAAGAGAAAACAAACATAGAGGACATTAAAAAGATACGAGCGACAGATACTCTGAAGCATATAGAACAATACCAAACACTCTACACAAACTAAACAATACACAATTCTGTATTTGCTTACTGGTGCAGTCGAAAATGATTTCTCAGGCGTAGAAGACTTCCCATCCTCAATATTTCCCATGTGTCAGAAAGCAACTAGACACTCGATTAATTCACTGCTGAGATGATTATTTCCTTTCAGAGGTACTAACAATATCACAACTTGTTTGGGACTTAGGCGTAGTTGTTGTTGAAGGTACGCTAACCAAGATTATTATGCCAACTGCATAAAACAAAGCCCTGTCAAACAATGAGCAACAACAAAACCATCCAAAGCTGAGAAGCAAATAAGTTTCATCCATCCTAATATATTCCAGTAAAATGCATAACACATTAAATAGATAATATTTAGCTAAAGAATCTCAATTACTCTAAACGGCAAATTTATACTATGTAAAGTCTTTAAAGCTAGACACTTTATGAAACAGCTTCTATAGCCCAAACTTCTAAGGGTTGTTTGGTAGAGTCTGCTAGAAAATATAATGCATGCATTAACTTTGTATATTACAAGTACCTTATTTAATACACTTTTCAAATCTATGTACAACTAATACTCTATCTAGTAGTTATGCTACAAATAACTAATACATGAAAATCCATAATATTGCAATGTGAAGGGTTTTAATGTATGCATTAGCATGATTAAAACACAACTGCTCCTCAAAACATTTTCCATCTCCTTTACACCGTACTTGTACATGGTATTTTCGTAAACAAGTTAATCTTTATTAGAAATTATGTCATGCATATTATTTCTAATACACCAAACCAAATACTGCATAAAAAATAATCGTAAGACAACTAATGCAAGCATAACTAATACCAACATTATTAATACACCATATTCAACAATCAAAATTATTCTTATTCACTCTACCAAATGACGACTTAATTTTAACACAGAATTTAACTGATTGCATCCATCCCTGTCAGTATAGTTTTTACTCTTATAATTTTCAACCTTCAAGAAATTAATTATGTATCATAACACCCAGCCATTCTCTCTTGATGCACTGTGCTTTTAAAATTAACTCATTTTCTTACAGGGGCCTAATCGTCCATTCATAGTCCTCACACAAAACCAAGTAAAGAGACAAACTTTACAAAAAAAAATGAGCCTATAGAATTACATAGGATGAAATGACAATCTAGTCCTCCTAAATTGCAACTAGAAAATATCAACATTCAAACAAAGTAAGAATAAAACATAACAATTTTTCTTAATTTCTAAACATTCTTATAAGAACATAAAACAGCCTAAAATATCCTTAAACTATTAAAAATGATATAAAATTACTCTCCGTCAACCTATTAGCTCTGAAATACCCGACGTCTATGGAACCTAAAAGTAGACGTCAGAGGTTGACAGAGGGTAATTTTGTACAATTTCCCATAGTTCAAATATTTTAGGCCCCCAAAAGCTCAAGAACTCAAATCTCTTGTTTTTCAACAGAGATCAAACTTAAATTCAGCTTCATCATCCAAAACTTTTCACGAAAATCATAAATCGAAATTTGAACATACCTTAAATTGAGATTTAATTGATGGAATTTTGCAGTTTTTGCCTCAAACTTTCTGCATTTCGTATCTACTTTCTCTTTTTCTAGATAGAAAAATAAAATATGCATACATATATAAAAGAAAAGAGCAGAGATAAGAAGAGAGAGAAAGAGACTGATTTGTTGAAGAAGAAAGAAAGAGATGGAGATCCACGTCACCAAACACGTGTACGTATCTAAAATCAGCTTATTCGCTGAGTGGTTGAGCTGGTGTTTTTGAAATTCGTGTATTTTATTTTAAATAAATTAACTACGTCACTTTTTTTATCTCTGACGTGTCATTTGCCTACATGATTTACGCGTCTCTGGCGTGGCGTCCAGTTTTATTGGCCAATTAATTAATGACTCCGTCCATTTTTATTTGTCCATTTGACATACTCAGAGATAAAAAGATAATTTTATTATATCACCTTTATTTATTATAAATCTAGTATTTAGTACTTTCTCCATTTCAATTTATGTGGTACTTTTCAGATTTGAGATTCAAATAAGTTCATTTTTGATAATAAATTTTTCATATATTTTTTGAATATTTTGAATTATCAATTATTGTGATTTATAGTACTTTTTATATAGTTTATAAATATATAAATTTCATTTCAAAAATTTCATGCGCAATTCTCAGTCAAATTTAAACTATTTGACTCTCGAAAAATAAAAATTATCATATAAATTGTGACAAAAAAATAATAAAAATAAAATAAATGAAAATCATCTCTTTATTTTTTAAACTAAAATTGAAGAGCGTGATCTGTTTTTGTGTCCGACTCTGACGTGGTCTGTTTTCCGCAAATTACTTAAAACATATTGAAAATTTAAGCAGATTGGATAATTCATTTCAAATCCGTCAATCATGCATTTGATTTGAAATGAAAAAAAAAGTGTAGATGTAAATATCTGACCAATATGGGTTACATTGTAGGAGTAGACTGCTTTGTGCTTAATTAGAAGTTTTAAATTTAAATTTAGTATATGAATAAAAATTTTGTTCGAAACGCTATCTTCAATTGAAACCCTATGATTCGCGATTCAATTTTAGTTCGAGATCCATTGTGAACTTTGAGTAAAAAATAAAAAATAAATAAATGTCTGCAAAAGTAGTGGAATACACCTGCAGGTCATTTCATGCTACAACAAATGTGCATGATCCATTAGATTAGGTTAGTAACAAATTTTAAATTTTTAATAGTCCACTTAACTTAATATGAATTTTTGTTTTTACAACAACAAACAACATACATACAAGGTAATCTTATAAAGTTAAAAGAAAATCATATAAAGTGAAATCGGAGGGTGGTGTATCTATAAATTTATTTTTATCCTATAGAGATGTAGAGATTGTTATTGATATATTCTTAAATTTTTTGTTTTTGATATATATATGTGTGTGTGTGTGTCATGTATAAAGTAATAATATAAAATTGACATAAAAGAGGTAATTAAGTGGTGGAATAATTAATAATCATATTTAATTATAAAAATTCACAACTTAAACAATAAAATGTATATGGTTAACCTAATCGAAGATCAAATATATTTAATCGAATATTATTAAAATTAAAATTTATCAATTGAAGGATTGAATATGTTATTAAAGCCTCCAGATTGTTAAATACTTTCTTAATATTTCATCCGTTTTATGTTATTTTTTTAGTCGACTCTCAAAACCTGATATATGTTTTATTTAGTATCGATTTAGCATAGAAGTACTTATTTTATTTTTATCAAAATAATTTATAACTTATTTGAGTTCACAAATTTAAAATTCTTTATTTATCTTTTAAATTTTATAACGAATCAAACATAATCATATACGTTAATATAAAAAAAGGAACATGGTTATGATCGGGGTGGAGCCTAAAGCTCGATTAGGATGTAAATATGGATAAACAAAATATTATAATATCTTAAGGTGTTATATTGATAAATCGCATTTTTTTTATAAATATTTTTTTAATTATAAAATTTTAAAGATATATAATTTTATAAAAATCGACTAGATAGTAATAATGATAACTAATTATTGTTAAGTTTTAATCATTTTACACGATAATCTTTTTACGTCCAGCATAACTTTTTTATATATATATAAATCTCTTTTAACACGCACTTGAGAGGTGGGCCCCTGTTCTAAGCCCATTGTTTTGCTTGTATAAATCCTGATCGGCAAAATGATGTGTTTCACTTTCACCAATAACTTATCTTCTTTCTTTCCTAATATAAAATTTTCTTAGTATTATAGAACATAAGATAGACGGACTAATCATTATACACGTGTAAAATATGTACACTTAATTAATAAATTTATAAGATTGACGCATGGCGTAAATTTCTCATTTTTCTACATATGTCCAGATTTTTGGGGAAACTAAGCAAATATCCATAAAAGTAAAATAATTACAAGTATATATCCCTTTACATTCATACCCCACTAAATAATTATACCATATAGGCCCCCCCAAAAAAAAAAACTAATTTCGCTTAATTAATACTAAATCAGTATCATATAGGGGTGGGCATAATTACCGAAAAACCGAAATGAACCGAACTAATTCGGTTCTTCAATTTGGTGTCGATGTTATTTTTTCAAAAGTTCGATTCTTCGGTTTGGTGTTAGGTGTAAGGGTCTCTGAACTTCAGTGCACCGAAGAACTGAACTTTTATTTAAAAAATTTAAAAATAAAAAAAATACTTCCTCCGTCCCATTTTATGTGGCACCATTTCCTTTTTGGTCTGTCCCAAAAAGAATGTCACATTTCCTTATATGATATAAGTATTTAAAGGTACAATTCATCTTTTACCTTTGTTGGTCTTACTTAATCTTAAAGATAGTACTCCAATACATTTATGAGGAGAGAGAAAAGTGAGTCTACTTTTTAATATGACTATTTTTTGAAGGGACAATTTGGTAAACATTTCAAAGTCTTCATTTATTTCTTAAACTCCATGCACGGTCAAATGTTGCAACATAAAATGGGACGGAGGGAGTAATATATATATACTGATTTAATATCAGTTAAGTGAAATTAGTTGGGGTGTATATAGTGTAATTATTCAGTGGGGTATGAATGTAAAGATGTATATGCTTGTAATTATTTTGCTTTTACGAGGTATTTACTTAGTTTCTCCTTTTTTTAAGAGTAAATTTTATGTTTAGCAAACATAAAAATCATATTTGTATGTTATAGTTATAGTTTGCATAATTGCGCTTCATAGCAAATTTTATATTTGCTATATAGCATCAAATTTGTATAAATCCCAGACAGATATTCGTTTGTATAAAAGCGCAACGATTGTATATGTATATCTATCAGATAATTGTATATATGTAACTACTATGTATATGTATTAATGATTGTGTTTGTATATCTGCATAAAATTTGAATTTGTATACAATTGAATCAAAATAAAACATTTGTATATCAAATCTCTCTCTCGCTTTATACAACACAAATTATACATTGTAATTTGTATAATTTGTGTTTGTATAAAGTGAGAAAGAGAGAAAGACAAAAGAGAACTGGTAGGGAAAGATCTCTATTTGTATAATTATAAGTGTATAGAATGAAAATATATGTATTTGTATTGTCTATACAGTTTTCTCTGGCTTTATATAAACACAAACACAATTTATACATTTGTGTTTGTATAAAGTGAGAGAGGCAAGGGAGAGTGGCGACTGAGATTCTCTGGGAAGAGAGGCGAATGACAAATGTTTGTTATGGATTACAATTAAATGAAAATGTGATTATAACATTTAATTTGAATTAATAATTTGTTATTTTATACAATTTTTCCTTTTTTAAAGCATTGGGCTCTGGCCATTAACCAATTGGGCCGAAAGGATACCCATACTCAACAGTAAATCCCTGATGAATTTCCAGATGTTAGACGCAGTTCATAAATTTCATTCCGAACCAACTAAAAATGGTAGGGTCATTCACAAAAATGCTCCTATTTTGGGATTGTTTTCTTTTTTTTTTTTTTGGGGGAGGGGGGAGATAATTCATAACTAGCTATAATAGGAAAGATAGTAGGCCTTCGTAACTATAGTTTACTTATTTACACATCATAGATATAGTTTAAATAGTCACTCCGAATCAGATTTATATATTTTGCCCTTTTTATAAAATAATTGTATAAAATCATGTTTAATTATATATAACTAATTATGCTGTAATAAAGGAAAATAATATCTTAATTAAAGATAATTTAGTTTAATTGGAATACTTTACCAAATAAGACTTTATACTTTTTCTTGACAAAACACAAAGTACTTTTTCTTGTTGACGAAACACAAAGTATTTCTTCTTGACGAAACACAAAGTATTTCTTCTTGACGAAACACAATGTACTCATTGTGTTTATTATATCGAAACTTTTTCATAATTAAAATGGATACCATTGATTTTTTTGTTGGATTGTATACAACAATCTATTCATTACGAGTTGTATATTTTTCTGACTATATTCAACTTATATGTATTTCATATATCACTTGGTTGGTTGTATTATTGACTACAAATATTCGTTTGAATTGTATAGTTATTTATAACTTTAAAATATTTTTAAGCGTATTAACATTCTATATAAAATAGTTCATTTGATTGAAAATCATTTGTGTATGTATATAATTGATATCAAATTTTAGATTAAGTTTGTTTGTGTGTGTTTATGTGTCTAAGCATATTGTATAGTTTGTATATAAGTCGTTGTATATTTTAAGTCAATAAATATGTATACTTGAATAATTTTTCTTTGACTCATATCCTTTTGTATGTGTACCCCATATTATATAGATTGTATACAGTTTGTTGTATATTTTAAGTCAACAAATATGTATAATTGAATAATTTCGTCTACTTATATTAGTTTGTATATGTTACAATTTGAACTCTATATTATATAGTTCGATATAAGTCGTCATACATTTTAAGTCAACAAATGTGTATAATTAAATAATTTTTCGTTAATTTATATCAGTTTGTATATGTTACGCTTTGAACTCCATATTATATAAATGGTATACAATTCGTTGTGTATTTTAAGACAACAAATATGTATAATTTAATTTTTATTCATTTATATCAATTATATATATGTGACGGTTTGAACTCTATGTTATATAGATTGTATACAAAATATACAAATAATAGATCTTCATTATACAAATAGTTGTAGTTGTATAACTATATAATATTGATTGTATAACTGTTTTCTTATAAATTGCATAACTGATTATTTATACATATGTTGGTTGTTAATTATGTAATACTCCCTCTGTCCAACAGTACTTGTCCACTATTAATTTTGCACACTTCTTAAGAAACTATAAATAGAAGAGTAATTTTACTATATCAGCCTTTGAACATAATAAATAAATGTCTTGAAAAATGTAATAGGGAAATGACTATAATTAATCATAAAGGTAAATTAGAAAATAAATGTAAAATTATCCATTGATTTCATAAAGTGGACAAGTATTGTTGGACATCCCAAAATAGTATAGTGGACAACTATTGTTGGACGGATCAAGTATATACAATTAACTAAAATCACAACCCATTTATTTTGTCTTATACAAATTGAAAACAAAAACAAGGCTTCTCAGAATCTTTTGCTTCATGTTGGTTCATTGCATCATAATCATCTTCCACAATTGTTTTTGAGTCATTCTTACTGGAAGATATTTTTTGTACTTTTTTCTAGGAATCATTAACTCTTTTTAATCTTCTCTTTTTTTCTTTGGAGCTTTTAATCCCTTCTTGATGGGGTCATTGCGAAACTTAGATCTAATCTCCTTCTTTGCTATGTTTGAATCAACAACCTTAGATTTAGCAATGAACATGCAGTTCCTTCAAATTCTTGAGTTAATCCCAATGAAAAAGATTTTGACATCATGATATAACACAAGTTATGTTTTACAATGCAAAACAAGTTATGTCTTACTTCGCAAAACACGTTATGCCACTTAATTCATGTGAAACTTGTGTCATTAGAGACATAAGTTCAGTTCATAACTCATAAGTTATGTCTTACTAGACAAAACTTAGTTAGGTATAAGTTTAGTTTCAAAACATTATTCTTTAAGAAGTTCATAACCCACAAGACATAACTTAGTCCCTACAGAACGTATGCCAATAGAAGCATAAGTTCAGTTTCAAAACCAACAAAGTTATGCCTCAATAAGCACAACTTATTCCTGCATCCTATGTCGGACAAGACAAAAGTTCTCTAAATTTATACCTTGCAAATTAGATACTACATAACTTATATCGGACAAGATAAAAGTTTTCTAAATTTATACCTTGCGAAATTAGGTCACAATTAAAAATATTTTAGCCCATAATTTTTTATGAAATGAATAATAATAAAAAAAATAAAAAATCATTAACAATTAAGGAACAAAAATTAAAGTGATATGACCTACTAAGGAACAAAAACAAAAAACCACCCAAAAAATAGCCATCCATGCAAGCACTTGAAAATGGTATACATATTCGACAAAATGTGTAGTTGATAGTTGTCATTTCTTAATGAAGTTAATCTTCTTGCAAAGTATTTCCACAGCCCCAAGGCCCCAACCTCCAATCTTCTTGCAAAGTATTATACTTTTCTAATTAAATAGATATAATAACATGTTTTAGATTACAATTTTAGAATTATATTTTTCTTATACTCCCTCCGTTCCATTTTATGTGGCATTTTTTGAATTTTGAGATTCAAACAAGTCTACTTTTGACCATAAGTTTTTCATACATCTTTTAAACATTTTGAATTATCAATTATTGTGATTTATAGTACTTTTTACGTAGTTTACAAATATATAAATTTCATTTAAAAAAATTTGAAGATTCTATGCGCAAATTGCTGGTCAAACTTAAATTGTTTGACTCTCAAAAAATAAAAAGTGTCACATAAATTGGGACAGAGGGAGTATTTGTTTTTGAAAGTCCATTTAATATGCTTAAATATCAAAATACAATAAACTACCTTTTTAAAAATTTGAAACACATAAGCTTAAAATCTTAATTCTAACTACATATGAAAACGAGTACTTATTCGTCTATCCGCATTTTTGTTTTAGTGTTATAATAATTAATAGGTCTTCGACTATTTCGATTTACATACTTGCTTTTTTATATACTTTATTTGTTTGAGGGTCTTATCACAAAAAATAATCTTTTTACACGCTCTACTTTTTTCAAACCCCACTTACGAAATTATGTTCAATATGTTATATATAGTTGTTTGTTGTGCATGAGTTGATCATCATTGTTTCTAGCTAGCTAAGTTGTGCTTGCCAACAGTTTAGAAAAATGTTCATATTTGCCTCTCTTTTTTAACTAAATCCAAAGAATACAATTTTGTACATATGTTAATTTATTGCATTTTCCAAGTTAATGATGAGTTCTTCCCCCCAACCTCAACCCAAATCAAAAGATACAGTTGTTCTTTTTCTGTTGTTAACCATTTAAATCAAAGGATACAGTTGTTCTTTTTTTGTTCTTAATCATGTAAATGAACTGGTAGGAACTAGGAAGCAAAGAACAAGAGATAGAACACTTTCTCGTATAGATAGAGTCAGAATTTAAAATTTATGAGTTCAAAAATTTAGTTCCGTTGAATTACTTGGGTTTGAAACTAATAAGTGTAATTATTAAATAAACTTTTAAATTATTGAGTTCTGCTGAACCTGTTTCCTGTACTGTATATATTCACCCGAATCCTTTCGGCAAAAAATATATGATATATACAAGGTATATTTTTCTATATATATATATATATATAAATTTTGAAACCTGTAAACAATATGCAAATTAAAAGGTTAGCTCAATGGTTAAGGGCATTCAAATTGCACCCCTAACCTCTAAGATTGATTTTTATGTACTATATTATATTTTACATATTTATTTTTTGAACTCAAAATTCTGAATTCACCACTAAAAATAAAATATGAATTTTGTACGTATTAGTAACAGTATTTGTTCGTACATAGAATAATTTATTGCGTCAGCAATGTTGATGTTGTTCACATGCATTGGCTTTCCTTTCTATATAATGGAAAAAATGTCTCAACATAATCCATTACTTTATATTATGGTATTTTTTGTTTTTGAGAGGAAAAAAACAATAGAAAAATGATGAGTTGTTGGTTTTCATCAATTGTGGTTTGGTTTATTTTAATTATTATTATTATTATAACAACTTGTAATAATTTGGTGGAAAGCAAATGTGCATTTGAAGCAATTTTTAATTTTGGAGATTCAAATACTGATACTGGTGGATTTAATGCTGCATTTCCATCTCAAGGGCCTCCTTATGGAATGACTTATTTTAAAAGACCAACTGGAAGGGCAACTGATGGAAGAGTCATTGTTGATTTTCTTGGTATGGTTTTCATCTAATTTCATTTATATTTGAGTCGAGGGTATTTCGAGATAAACTCTTTATCTGTTGTAGGAGTAAAATCTGCGTACATTATACTTTTTCAGATTTAATTTGTGAAATTTTACTCAGTTTGTTGTTGTTGTATTCATTTTGTTCAATTGGATCTTACTATAAGTATTGATTTGATTGTTATACTATTTTTTTTATTAGTCCGTTTAAAAAAGAACGAAAACATTTTTATAGTTGGAAAGTATTTTAGACTTTCTATTTTTGCTCTTGAGAAGTGATTTTTAAAGTTACATAAATAAGTTTTATAATTAATGCATTCAGTTTTGACATATTTATGATCATAATTAAGTTCCAAAAATCTTTATTTCTTTTGTAAATAGTTTTAAGTGCTCAAACTATATTTTATAAAAAGATGTGTTTGGTATAACAAAAAATATTTTTTTTAAATTTTTCTGTGTTGGGTTGATTAAAATATTTTTTTGTGTCATCTTTATCGATTAGTAAATAACTTATTTTATTTTCGACACTACAAATTCCACATTTAAAAAGAAAGTATACTTATAGATATCCTTTGAGCAATTAATAGTGTACATTTTTTTTTAAAAAAATATGGGGTATATAACATAAATTCTTTATTTAGATTAATTAAAGGGCAGTGATGTGCACATATCATTTTGGTTCATGCAAGGGAAGGATCGTATCCTAAGGGCTTAGGGTGTTATGTAGACAATTTATTACTTTTTATG
The DNA here is from genome assembly GCA_035578085.1 of Solanum pinnatisectum. Lineage (NCBI taxonomy): Eukaryota > Viridiplantae > Streptophyta > Magnoliopsida > Solanales > Solanaceae > Solanum > Solanum pinnatisectum. Next base: position 39,362,468 of record CM069080.1, on the reverse strand, counting down.
TCTCAATTCATGTAATTCACATTTTCTTAGTGAGTCCCATATAGATTGACACATTTATATATTTAGTAACTTTTAAATTTTAAAATGTCCTATTTACCCTTAATGAAATAATTTTTACTCAAACAAATATCTATCACACTTATTTTAGACCACAAGTTTCAAATTTTTTTTCTTTCTTAAACACCGTGTCATGAAGTCAGACTTCATCATATAAAGTGGGACGGAGGGAATATAATGCAAGGGTTAGTGCTTGCTTGCTCGATTCCATTATCTATAAATCACACATAGATTAGTAAAGGGTAGCTCGATACACAAATCATCATGCGTTCATGTAGAGTTGGGTCGCACCAAAAATGATGTAATGTAGATAGCTTACACAAATATTAATGATTACTTCCACAACTCAAATTCGTAACCTATATATATATATATATATATATATATATATATGCCCATTTCTCTAAGTTATCATCACCGATGTCATCTTTTTCTTACTATTCCTTAAATGACAAAAAAACATGACTGGAGTTGACAAAAAAGGCTTAGCTGTAAAAAGTAAAGTAGTTGGTCCATATAAAGGTGTAATTATGTTTTGTTTTGTCCATAGGTTTACCTTTCTTTGTCCTATTAGTAGAAATTTCTACATGAGATCAAGTCTGTGACTTTCTTTTGTCTTTTTGCTCATAACGTTATTGTGCTTTATAATGTAGGGAAGCGGAGATTTAGAGAAGGCATAATACAAAAATATGTAATTTAACTTGGTCTCAAGTGATTTTTATAATCTTTAATTTTGGGTGTATATAAGTACATACTTAAATTTATATAAAATTGAACAATAGACACATTTGTTCTACGTGACGTCCTACATGACAATTTTATATCCAATGTGGCGGCCTACGCGTATTATGTCATGTAGGACGTGTGTGTCTACTTGTTCAATTTTATACAAGTCTAAGTGAGCCTAGTTGTGCACACACAAAAAATTGGAGGGCATAGATATCCGTTGAATCCAAGTTAAAGAGCATATATGTCTTTAGGAAACGGTAAAATTGTTTTCATGTAATCTATATGTCATAGGTTCGAATTGTGAAATCAATTATTGATGTTGTATTAAGTAGGCTGCCTACATCAAATCTTGACCATCCTTAACGAAATTTCTGACCTTGTCAATTTACACTCTTATGTGTGGTCTTGCCCTAGACCCTACTTGAACATGGCTTATGTGCGGTCTTTCCCCAGACCCTGCTTGAACATTGCTTATTTACCCTACTTGAACATAGCTTATGTGCGACCTTTCCCTGAACCCTGCATAGGTTACTAAAATTGCTATTAATTAATAGTGTTGTTTGATATGCAGCTCAAGGATTAGGTTTGCCATTTTTGAGTCCATATTTGCAATCAATTGGATCTGATTTCAGACATGGTGCAAACTTTGCAACATCAGCATCCACAGTGCTCATGCCACAAACATCATTGTTTGTATCAGGGGTTAGCCCTTTTTATCTAGGAATTCAACTCCAACAGTTCAAGCTATTTAAGGCTAAAATTGATGAATTTCAGAGTAAAGGTAAAATAAATAATTTACTACTTTATTAGTATTCCATTTTTAAAAATATTCTTTATATTATTTTTTCTTAATTTTCAGGTAACACTAATCTGCCTCCCTCAGACATATTTGGGAAATCTCTTTATACATTCTATATAGGTCAGAATGACTTCACTGGTGATTTGGGAAGTAAAGGAATAGGTGGAGTGAAGGAGTACTTACCTCAAGTAGTTTCCCAAATTGTTAGCACAATCAAGGTAATAATAACATTAGAATTAATATACGTTTTGTCTTAGTTTATATGACGTTTGGTTCTGTACTGAGTTTCAGAAAGAAAAAAGAAACTTTTGAAGTTTGTGGTTTTTAAACATTGTCATAATATTTGTGTGTTAATAACATCTTTATATTGAGGGTAAAATGAAAGAAAAAAAAAAGTAAAGTTAATTAGTTTCAATATGGAAATTGTTGAGTTCCCTACATCGCTTGTGGATAGGAGGTTTCTTCTATGGTCTTGGGTAATGCTCACCTCATGATCTACCTTTTGATGAATTGAGTTTGACTCAAAGTTCACGGTATCAAACCCTAAGCAACTCAAATTGTGGTTTAATTTACCCAGTGTTTGGCCCCCATATTATTATATTATCCACGCTTCAACTGGATCAGGCCTAAGCATGTTGGAGCTGTTGATTTTCCTACATCGATTATGGATTGGATACTTGGTTACCTCGCAATCTAGCTTTCGAGGTTTGATTTGACTATTGATTTTTCATCAGGAAATCTATGGATTAGGGGGAAGAACATTTTTGGTACTTAACCTTGCACCAATTGGATGTTACCCAGCATTTTTGGTGAAGCTCCCTCATGAAAGTTCTGATATTGATGAGTGTGGATGCTTGATGTCATACAACAATGCAGTTGTGGACTATAACAATATGCTTAAAGATGCATTGGCACAAACCAGAAGAGATCTTTCAGATGCAAATGTTATTTATGTGGACACTCATGCTGTCCTCTTGGAGCTTTTCCAACACCCCACTTCTCATGGTACGTACTCCAATTGAGCACCTAAACATATGATCAAATGTTCTTATTAGACACTTCCGACACAAAATATTGACCAACTTCTAATGATGTTTGTGTCTGTAGGGTTAAAATATGGAAACAAAGCATGTTGTGGACAAGGAGGTGGTTCTTACAACTTTAACCAGGAAGTATACTGTGGAAATACCAAAGAGGTAAATGGACAAACATTGTCAGCTACAGCCTGTGAGGATCCATACAATTATGTGAGCTGGGATGGGATACATGCCACTGAAGCAGCAAACAAAATCACAGCAAATATCATTCTCAATGATGGTTCTATTTTTGATCCTCCATTTTCACTACATAAATTCTGTGATATTCAGCCTGTAGGTTGATACATCATCCACAAGTTGTTACTAGGAGAAAACGAATAAATAAAGGTAACGTGTTTAATTAAAGTTGACGTTGATAAATGGATGCATTATGTTGTATGTGCAAAAAACAATGGATCAACAGAAACATTCTTTAACACAAACAAGCCAACATCCAGAGAGATTGAACCCACATTTCACTCTTAACACTAGGTCTAAGCTCGAGGCACACTGAGCTGCTGTCTCTAGTTAAAAGGGCACCACAGAAATAGAGACTGAACAAACCAAACACACTAACATATACCTTTCATTGTTCACTTGCATTTGGTTCCTATCGTCTTCAAGTTATTACCCAACCTTTCAACAAAGTCTCTTGCTGCACTACATTCTCATAGTAATCTTTTACAGTTACAAAGTGTAACAACTGCAAGATATTTCAGTAGACGATGAACATCTTAATTTAATTCTTCAGACTCTGCAGCCTAATGACTACAAGAAAACAGAATAGCCCTTGTGAGAGTGAATAGTCACCTCTCCCAAATGATGAAACACAATCCCAGAAGATTTTAAACTTCCTACTTAGACAAACTTCTTTTTTATTGTTAAAAGATTAGATGTCCCTATTTGGAAAAACTTTCAGAACTCCAAAGTTGATTCCTTTCAAACTCTGTTGTTCAAACAGCATGCATCAGTCAAAATAAACAGTGTAGCAACCAAAATAAAAAGAAGGAAGCAAGTCGGACCATGTAAGTTCGCTCCTATACAAAATTCATCATCCAGCATCACAACAGCTTACAGAACTATTCAAAAAGCGGTAGTGATGAACAGAGTCCAAATCCCTCATTATTTTCACCCTAAGGCAAAAAGTCTAGGCCAGTAACCTATAAAGATATTCGTTCATCAGCCTCAGGTCCAACTGTAAATCTAGAGGCCCTACAAAACCTAAATGCTGGGGTCCTGCAATCGAAGTCTACTCATCCCCATCCTTGAATCCACGTTTTTCCTGTTCTCAGAAGACAACTTAAGAGCAGACACTGCCAGAAACAGGTAGACATATATTCTACAATAATCGCTCAATGAAAGTACATCAAGTCCCTCTAATGAGATACAGCAACTAATTCAGAAATGTGACGACACCGAAACATTTCAGAAGTGTAATGTAGGCAAATCATCCATCAGCAGATAGCCAGACTACATGCATAACTGAGTAGAAACTCGCCAGAATATTGCATTCATTTCATGAAAGCACAAATTTTCATACAGAACTTCGATGCACAAAACTCAATCACACAACTTCAAACGATACACAAAAATACTTTTTCAATGTTTATGGAAAAAGAACGCCACAGAAATATTAGCAAGGCCTATGATAGACCTCAGTAAGAACAGTTTTGGAGTTGAGATTAGATTTTGTCGATGTCTTCATCCTCAAACTCAATGTAATCATCACCAGCACCCTCATCCTCTTCATCCAGACCATTAGCAATGCCCTCATTAAGCCTTGTATTCTCTGGTAACTCTCCATATGCCTTCAATAACCTGGCTTCATCAGGCATGTACTTCAAGATCACGTCAGCTTTGTCATCCTGGGAAAATCAAAATAACTAGTTAAAAACAGTAATATCCACATTGAATAAGAACCCAAATCTCAACAAAGCAAACAAATAATAAAATAAATTTCCAAGTAAAAGAACAACACACCTTAATCCCAAGCTAATTGAGGTTGCGGTATGAATCATCAATTATCAAATGCTCTGTTTGGGTTTAAAACTATTTTGATACTCCATGCTTATGGAAACACTAGTTGTTCTCTAATATGGCCTAGTGGTTATATCTCTAATATACTAAGATCTTACAGTAAGCACTAATCTTTTAGATAGTATCACCTATACAGGTTTTTCAACTTCCATTGTTTTCTATCTCTTGCCGGATCTTCTATGTTCAATCATCATGTTTTCACATCTAAAAACTAGTGAACCTAGATGACTAGGTAACACGTGATCAAACCATCTCAAGTAACATTTTCATTTTATCCTCAGCATGCTACTTGCACCCTCTGATGGATGTGATCATATATGATCTTATCTAATCTTGTATGACCGCATATCCATCTTAATACTCACATCTCTACAACATACATCTTGTAGATTTGTTGGGCTTAAGATGTGATCTTGTTCTATAGAACTTGCTTTCACTTTGATAGATATCTTCCTATAACACTACTGTGACAGTCCATTTCAACCATCCTACTTTAATCTTATGGGTAAAATCTTCATCTATCAATCCGTTCTCCCAGAACATTGAGCTAAACATCTAAATTGTCAACAATTAGATACCTCAACTCCATCGAATCTCACCTGGACTCCAGTCCTATCTCGTTGGCTAAACGAGCAGTGCATGAAGTTTTGTCCTACTCCGAACTTATCTCAAATCCCTTAACTCTCTAAAGTGTTTCTCTATCGCTCGATCTTTTGAATGACAACCTCACTCGTTCCATCAAATTAACAAGATTTTGCCTGCGAAGAGCATGCAACATGGTACCTCATCCTGTATATCATTGGTTAGCCCATCCCATTACAAGAGTAAATAGACCCGAGCTTAGCGCAAAACCCCAGTGCAAAACCCACATTACTGGAGAACTGCTCCCGCCAATCCCACCACTGTTTTTCCACTTGTGACAGCTCCCTCGTACATATCCTGTATGCAAGAATTCTTTTCTTTGCATTACCTACCAAAGATACTTCTTCACACTCTATAGTATGCTTTCTCAAAGTCGATATATATCATATGTAAGTCCTTTCTCTAGCTATAATTTTTCAATCTTTCCAGTAAAAATATAGCCTTTGTTTTAGACTTATCAGGCACTATTTGCCAAGTAAAACGAGGAAGGAGATCTACATACACGACTCAATCACACACACAAGTGCCACTTCTCACTGGAAGCAGCAGTAAGTAGCAATTACAAAAACTATTTTTCTCTTGAAAAGGGCAGATGTATGTCAAGCCAGAAGCATGACCAGATACATACATACATATATAATATATATACACACGCGCGCGCACACTTGCGGGCATAAAAAGGGGCGGATTAGGGTATGAGAGGTGGGTTCCCAGAAATGAGTAACTTTTGCACAAACCTTGTATTTATATTGAAAACCCCTAAACATATACAGTAACAATTTTTTAGTTGGGAACCCAGTATAAAAATGGTCTGATGATAGTGGCAAAAGGGAAGCCTGTTAAGCTTTGCTGCCCTCTGCAAGGATTTTGAATCCTTTGGGCAACATAATTACCTTGTTTTTTTTCCCTTCTTTTTTCTTTATTAACAAAAACCACGCAAGCCTTCATTTTGTCTCACTTTTTCTTTATAATTTGAGATTATTGGGAACCATTAAACTCCAAGTCTTAAATCCGCCTCAGCGCACACACATACACACACATATATTCATACACAAATCAATCATACATAGACTTGCTACTTCCATGAGATAGCATATCCATACTACTACAAAGTAGTAGGTGCACCATATCCAATAACTTGAAAATCCTCGGGCCTTTTATGCCCTTCAATCAAAAAATATGGAATCAATAGTTCTATCCTAATACAGAGGAGGCTACTTATGTACATCATCCCATTTATCCATTTACGCAAGGTGATCAAAGTTTTACACTACAGAATAGAAACTACCAAAAAGAAAACATCTTTGTCACAAAAATTACACCTTATTGGTGAGGGTTTGATCCTCAAGCTTGTTAACCTCCTACACCCATTTTTTTTAAAAGACCAAATTTAATTTCTTAAAGAAAAACACAATAAAATTCTCAAAACAGATATGAAAAACACAAATAGAAGAAAAAGGGTATCGGAAAAAATTGGATCTTGCCTGATAGTCACGGAGGCCAACAAGGATGATATCACCAGCAGCGATCCATACTTTCTTATGCATCTTACCACGAATATGACAAAGACGCTTAGTTCCATCAATACACATAGCTTCACAACGTCCATTACCAAGCATACGAAGGACCTGAGCATATTCCTGTCCATCTTCTTTGAAAACAAGCTCTCTTTTCTCATCGTCGGCTTCATTCTTTCCTCTCTTCCTGTTCTTACCTCCCTTACCCTTGTTCTTCGGCATGGTTGTTTGATTGAATCGCTTCTCTCAAACTTCGATTGGAGAAGGACGAAACCCTAAATTGGAAAAAGGGGGCGTTCTTGTTCCTTTTATCTGAATAATTATTTTTGTTGTCTTGATTAGAAAGTTATGAGCTAGCGTTGAAGCCACGAGAGCCATGGTGTCACTTAGACCATTTTACCCTTGTACACGTGCATAGTGTCACAATGGAGTGTGTATATATATATTTTGGCCTAACCCATCGATAGCCACCTAAAATTGATATCAATTTTCACTTGGACATCTCAAATAGGTCTTAATCATTTTAAACACCTTAAGTAGGGGGTCGTTGTGTCATATTGACACCTTTTTGACAACCAACCAAATATATAAGATATGTGTATTACATTCGCCGATGACATGTCAAAAATAGCGAATTAAATAATGAGATGTGTCATATATATATAAAATAATTATTAAAATAATATTATGAATAAAAACCTATTTTAAAACTATTTAATTAATTAATTACTTTAAAAATTACCTTACAATAAAGAAGAAAAAGGGAAAAAAAAAATCTACAGCAGCTTTCTTTTTCTCCTCCACCATTTCCATCCTTCACTATTTCCACATCTCCTCCTCCTCTAACCACTATTACCTTGATGCCTTCTTCTTCAAATTTGAAGATTATCATTACTATCATCTTTTTCTTCAAATCTACCTATTTTAACCAATTTGGATCATAAGCAAATACCCATAATTCAACTATCATACTATTACTATCTTTTCAATCCTTCAAATTCATCCTTTTTTTTTCTTCAATCACTTTCACCATTGGAACTGCTGGTTTTGAAAGTTTCAAAGTATTCAAAAAAATTTATCCATGATAAAATCAGATCTGTTTATGAATTTACTTGAAATGGGTTCATCAAAATAGAAAAAGTTAAGAGCTTTGAGAAGTAGAAAATTAGTATTTCAAAAATTGAATCTGAAAAAAAAAAAAAAAAAAGCTTAAATAGAGAGAGGTGAAAATAGACCAACAAACATTTGAAGGATTCGACGAACTTTCCGACAATGGAAGATATACACTCTAGACATATTTTGGTCCTTTCTTAAATTATTTTTGTTGATATATATTATTAATTTAATTTTCCACATTAAGAAATGACAGAGAGGAGAAAGTTGAATATACAATGGTGGCATATGGTGGAGGAAGTGTGGAAAGGAGAGAGAGGAAGAAGAAGACATAAAAAAAATTAAAAAATCATAAAAATTACTCCTTTCACGCGCTCAAAGTAAGTGTAGCACACATAATTAGAGCTATCAAAAAGGGTCGGCTCAACCCCACCCGGCCCAAGCTTCGCGGGCCAAGAAATTTGAAGGGTAGGGTGGGCTGACCCTTCATTTGGTAGGGCCTGAAAATGCTCAATCCAATCCAACCCTAGAAGGGTCGAGGGCTAGGGCAGGGTAGCCCTTCTTTTTATTTATTTTTTATTTTTTTCTTTTCAAACTTGTAATTATATTTCATTAAGAAAATGAGAAGATTTTCAAATCGAATATGACAAACAATGGTGTTGTTTCAATAACACTAGCAAAAATTTAGTGTAATTAGCATGTATCTCGCATACCAGATATGCGAGTGATATAAGAGAGTAACAAGCAAGATGGGAGGGAGGCGAGGGCGCGAGATTTGTATATGTATCCTAGATACATGCGAATCTACTTTGATAGAGTGTATCTAGAACAAATTAACCTAATTTTGAGTCCATATATTTCGAGATACATGCATCTGGGTACGAAGATTCATAATATTACAACATAGCGTTTATTCAAATTATTAGATTATATACTAGTGAGATTATTGTAAATTACTCTTGAATAAAAAGTTTTGGCCCATGGGCCGACCCTGGCCCTGCCCCGATCAAGCCTCAAGGGCTAAAGGATTATATGGGCTGGGCTTATAAGCCCTAGTTTTAAGTGGGCTTGAAAAATCCTATCACAACTCTATCCCAATAAAGGTAGGGTTGGGTCGGCCCCATGGGCTAAGCCCATTTTGATGGCTCTACACATAATATGTAAACTTAGCAAAAAGTGTCAAAATGACATAATAGGACCCTACTTAAAGTGTCTAAAATGAACATTGTCCAATTGGAGTGTCTATGTGAAACTTGGTGCCAACTTTAGGGGGCTACCGATGGGTTTGGCCTTTTTTTTTCGGGTGTTCGGTACATGAATTGGTGCCTAACTAATTTGAATTCACGTCGGGAAGGATTTTCCTTCTAAAGATGTATAATAAAGGGATTAGTAATGCACAATTTAGTAATACATGAATTAATTTTTATCAAGTGTTTGGTTCATTGTTTCCCACCTAATCTTGTGTTTGGTTTAAAACTCTACAAAAAGCTTCTTTCCTATTATACCCTTGAGTTATTTTGAGATTTTCTATTTTATTTAACTAGTCAAGTTAAATACTAAAATATATATTTTTTAATTACTATTAATTTTGAGGTGTGATGTGCCACAACGACGATCCTTGATAGCATGGTGTATTTCTAATTTTTTGTTGGTCAAATATACTTTAAACTTAACATAGATTTAAGACTACTTAAATTGTTCAAATATACAAAGTTTATTGAAAAAAAATAGTTCAAGTGGTCAATCGTAAAAAAATGAAACCTGAACAAAAATCAACCCAAATAGAAAATCAAACATGGAGAAAAAAATATTAATTTGTGAAATTATAATTACATTGAATTTGGAGTATTAAAAAGAACATTTATAACTATTCCAATCTAAATAAAAAAGGACACTAAATTACAAAGAAATTTAGGAAAAAAGATTGAGGGATAATTTAGTCATTTAGGGGTCTTATCCAAGGATTGTTAAATCTTGGATTAGTTATCCCTCCATTTTCTAGGGATAATGTAACATCCCGCATTAGAAAGAGCTAATAATAGAAAGAAATAATTTGGAAAGAGTCAATTTGAGAATTTTGCAAGTTATGCTTAAGATGTGAGTTTTGGGTCAAGTTCAAATGGCCCTAACTTTCAGTACAGGATGAGTTAGGTGTATCTAGGGCTGGCAAGGGGACGGGGACGGGGACTGGGGGACGGGACGAAGGGGGACGGGACGGGACGGGGGACGGCGCTGGGGGGATTTTGGGGGGACCGGGATTGGGGGGACGAAAATACGTCCCGTCCCGTCCCACAATATATACGGGATGGGACGGTGTTTGGTGGGACGGGACGGGGGATTTTTTATTTTTTATATACTTATTTTTTTTGTATTGAAATTACATGTTAATAAATAACATTTTTAGTTTATTTGGTTTTCTATACATTTTTAGTTAATAAATAATGCTTAAGTTTTCAAATTTCAAATTTCAAATTTCAAATTTGAGAAGTTCAAATTTGTATTTTAAATATTTTAAAGTAATTTAAATTTGAAATTTCAAATGTCAAATTTCTATTTTTAAATTAAGTATTTTAAAGTTAGTTTAGTATATAATATATACTAAACTAACTTTAAAATATGTATCTATATATTAAAATTAAAATGCAAGACCATAGTTTTATATACTTATTTTTTTGTATTGAAATTACATGTTAATAAATAACATTTTTAGTTTATTTGGTTTTCTATACATTTTTAGTTAATAAATAATGCTTAAGTTTTCAAATTTCAAATTTCAAATTTGAGAAGTTCAAATTTGTATTTTAAATATTTTAAAGTAATTTAAATTTGAAATTTCAAATGTCAAATTTCTATTTTTAAATTAAGTATTTTAAAGTTAGTTTAGTATATAATATATACTAAACTAACTTTAAAGTATGTATCTATAATTCTATATATTAAAATTAAAATGCAAGACCATAGTTGTATAAAAAAGACTTGAATAAAGCTTTCAAATTTATTCAATAAAATGTAATTGCAACTTAGAAATTAAAAGTTAGAACTTACAATTTACAAATATTAGCGGAGTAACTAATCTACGCACCACCTTCTAGGAAGGGTTACATTTCAATAAGTTCTCAAATGTAAAACTAATATTTGTTACAAATATTATATGAGTAACTAATTTACACCACCTTCAGGAAGGTTACATTTCAATTAGTTCTCGATGTAATCTAATATATGTGTTCTCCTTTAAAATTCAATTCTAATTGTCGAATCATATCGATGGTGACATCCTCGGTGTTGGCAAACTTGCTAGAAACTCTTGTGACTCTAAGTTATCGTCGAGATTCAATGATCGCTTTAATCCAAGATTCTTGTTTGAAACTTATCTTTGGCAAATTATAATTCCTTCTCTCGGCGTTGACCACTTCTAAATAAAATGTTGTTTCCAAACTGTCTTCCGCCAATGAATATCTATGATCGCCAATTTGAAACCTTGCCGCACTAAAAGCGACCTCGATGCAACTGATGAAGCTTGAATAGCTAGAACATCACGAACCATTTTGCTCAAAATAGGAAATGCAACGCTCCGCCTCCTCCACCATGCTAATAAATCTTCATTGCCATCTTCGTCTTCCAATGTTTCTAAAGATTGATTAAGATATTCTTCAAAATCATCACGGTTAGTAGAATTAAGACCAAGAAAACCTCGCATATAACTTGAAATTCGAGCTTTACTCTGAGGATTAGAAGTTTGACCAACTTCTCCTTGAATATTTCCTGTAGTTTTATATTTTTCATACAAAATTTTTGCTTCTACTTTTATGCTAAACTTACACATTTCACAAGTTGGACTTTCTTCCGGTAAAATTTCTAAAGTATCATAAAAAGTATCAACAAGTGTCTGCACACCTCGTAATTTATATTCAGGATGAAGTAAAGTAGCAGTTAAATAAATTTGAGGAATAGGAAAAAAATATTTTTTAAATTTTACAATCATACCTTCAATTGCAACTCTAAATTTTTCAATTTTTTTGTATTTAGAAAATTGAATTGAAATAGCACAAATATTTATTAATATTGATGAAATAGTAGGATAATAAATTCCAGAAAATATGGTTGTAGCATCATAAAAAAGTCTTAAAAATTCTATTAGTTCATTAGTTTGTTCCCAATCTTCTTCACAAATCCTATCTAATGGGTCAGCATTATGAGCATTAAACACCATTTGTATGGGATTTTTATATTCGTAAGCAACTGAAAGCATTTCGTAAAAAGAATTCCACCTTGTTTTAATATGTCTTGAAATTTTTCTTGGTGGCAAATCACAAAGTACACAACGCTCATTAAATTCCCTAATTCTAGCAACTCTATGAGCATAATAAATCCAGCAATGAAGATATTCAATTTTCATACAACCACAATCAAATAATTCAACACCATCTTGTACAATTAAATTTAATACATGTGCAATACATCTAACATGAAAAGCATTATCATCAATTGGACATAATCTAGCTTTTAACATAGTAGCAGCGTTTGTATTATTAGATGCATTATCTAATGTGACAGACATTACTTTATCTATAAGCATGTAATAATCTAAAACACTCAAAATATTTGAAGCTAAATATGGACCAGTTTTTTTCTCTACACATTCTTTATAAGTTATGATTCTTTTTTGCAAATTTCAGTTATTATCAATTCAATGTGCTGTAATAGTTAAATAATCATGTCCATTAACACTACGACCCATGTCCGAAGTTATGGACACTCTACAATCTAATATGCTAAACATACAACGAAGATATTGACAATATTTACCTTGATGTTCAAAAACATCAGATTTAACAGTATTTCTTGAAAAACCTCTATAAGAAGGATTATAAGTTTGTTGAATATATTCAATAAAACCGGGATGTGAAGGAAAACTATAAGGCAAACCACAAACAGAAATCATTTTAGCTAAATTTTTGCGATCTCTTCCTTATTATATTTACGTTGTGTTAGTGGACCACCGGGGTTAGAAAGATCTAATGTTCCTTGAACCATGTTAGAAGCCCCTACCGATTCATTAACATTACTATCAAAATCATTAACTGAAATTCCTTTTTTCCTATCGGCTAATGCTTTAGCTTTTTTATATTCAATCGGCACACAAGATAACAAATGTCTATTTAAGCCCCCCGTCCCACCTTGACCCCCACCTTGTTTATGTTTAAAATGTTGTTTACATTTATTACAAATTGCAATAGAGTTTTCTTTATCTAAAGTCATAAATTGCCACACAACAGAAGTTTTAGGGCGTTGATACTTCACCTTCTCCCTTGTAGGAGGTATAAGGGGTGAGCGTCTACAATTTTGCTCCGTTGAATTTGTAGTTTGATTGGAACTTCACACGGACTAGTAGGTGTTTCTTCTAAATCTTCTTCTCCGGATCAACTTCTACTTCTTCACTGAATATTCATCAAGATTAGGATTAATATTACCATAACGTCGTTCTAAACTTTCATGATCGAGTTGAACATTTGAATAAATATCATAAGAAGTATCATCAACATAAGTAGAATCATTTGTATTAAATCTAACTCTAGACATTGATTTAGAAGAAGTACCACCATAGTTACTCTTATTTTTTTCCTTACTACTTTTTTTATTAAAATTAAATAATTTACTAATGCCACTTGGTTCTTTCTCTTTTCCTTTACCGGTATCTTTTTTGCTAGAACTCATATTTAATTATATGTAAAGTGTAATATAAAAATAATAATAACACAAAAGTTAATGACGGAAAATAAAATATAAATATTATGAAACGAATGTACCAAACGTCTGCGTTAATAGCAGACGTTATAACCGATTCTTGAAACTTGTAGTCTGTTGTAACTTGTAATTTGGAACTCCAATACTTGATAGCAAATATAAGAATTATATATATTATAATATAATATGAAAATTTAGAATTAAAATATATGTATTATGATATAATATGAGACTTAAATGGAATAAAAAACTAAGATTTGAGATTGAGAGGATATAGAAAATAGATGAGAGAATAGATGATTTTGTAAGAAATAATAAGGGATAGAGGGGTATTTATAATATTAAAAGTGGGTTAAAGTGTATTTATGATAACTTGAGGGTTTAAATTAAAATATTAAAAGTAGGGGGATGGTAGGGGGTGTTGGGGAAGTGAAAAAGTGGGATAAATCCGTTGGGGGGGCCCACTAGCCGTTGCCCCAACGGATATAATTCAAAAAATTTTAAAAAAAAAAAAAAATCCCGCGAACCGGCCGGTTCAACCGGGCCGGGTCGACCGGGACAAAAAGGGTGAACCGGCCCCTGACCGGTCCCCTAACCCGCATGTACCCCCAACCCGTGAATTAACCGGGATCGGGTCCAGCGGGCCGGTTCTCGAACCGGTCTCGGGCCGGTCCGGGCCGACCCGGTCCCCTTGCCAGCCCTAGGTGTATCAAATGAAAGGTCTTGAAATCCTCTTTTCAACGCCACTGAGTTTGCTAATTTTCGAGTTCGGGTGAGGGAGATATGCTCGTTTGAAGTTAGCCTGTCCAGACAAGTAAAGTTACCTGAATTAATGAGGGGTATTTTGGTATTTTCCTTACCCCAACAGATTAAAAACATTTTTAGTAATATTTTGGGGTCAAATCTGATTTGGGCCAGTTTTACAAATCCTAAATTACGCTTGGGGTTTTAGAAGAGAGTTCAAGAAGAGGAAACCAGGAGAAAAGGAAGAACGTTCAAGATTTCTTGCTATTCGAGGAATTGTTTCGCCAAATTAAGGTATGTAAGTTTTCATAGTGTTGGGTTCGTTCACCCACACACCAATCATGATTTACATAATCAAATTCATCCATAAAGATTGAATGATTTAAGTTTTAGAGGAGTTTCTTGAAGTGTTGTCATTCGTTCTTAAATTTTGATGTTTGGTTGAGTTCTTGAGGTGAGGATAAAAAATACCCTCGCCGTTATCCCAGGAGACCACAAATACCCTTAAGAGTTAACACCCCAAATTTTTAGTGATGTAGCAAGCCACATGGGACTAATCCCTCCATCTAAGTGTTGCCAACTAGGATTCAGTACAAAAGAACTTGACCTTTAGTGGCGAAAAAGTCGCCACAAAATCCAGAAATATTGCCACTAAAGATTATGAGTGTTTTTTAGTGGCGACTAAGACTGTAACAACCATTCTCTAGTAAAACCTATTTTTTCAACAAAAAAAATATGATAATTAATTTTTGATTGCAACCGAATTTTCTAAAATAAATAACTTGCGCTATCAATATTAAAAACATCCAATATTATTACGAAAATCATCAAAATTACTTCTCGATTCAAATCTCCTACTATATAATGCATCATTGTGCATTTTCTACATTTACATATGACATAAAAATAAAACATACAGTGTCTTCAAACTCCTCCTTAATCGATATCATTTTTGTTTTTAAAAACAATGAAGAAAAGAACACAAAATCAGAATTTAATGTAAAAAACCCTTTAGTGACGATATTTTGGGCTTTTGTGGCGACTGTTGTCGCCGCTAAAGGACTAGTTCTTTTGTAGTGAATCCTAGTTGGCAACGCTTAGGTGGAAGGATTAGTCCCACGTGGCTTGCCATGTCAATAAAAATTTGGGGTGTTAACTCTTGAGGGTATTTGTGGTCTCTTAGGATAACGGCAGGGGCATTTTTGATCCCAAAATGTAATGAAGGGTATAAGTGGTCTATTTCGCATAGTTCAGGAGAAATTTTGACCCTTTTTCGTATATTTAATTATTTTTATTGTTTCTTAATAAAATATTTATTTTAATTTCTTTTCACTTTAATTTTTTTAAATTGAATTTATTATCTTTTCACTTTTAATTATTTTAAAAAAAAGTATGTGTATTTTTTTTAAAAAAATAATCAAAAGTGTCCTTTAATTTTAACGTTTTAATTTTCTTATGTTTTATTTGAGTTTCTTCACTTATTTTGACATCCGTTCAAAATTAATTTATTTTAAATACGAGACATTTGGAATTAAATTTGAAATCAAATCAAAATGAAAGACAAAGAAAATAAAATCAATAGAAAAATAAAGGAGAAAAAACAATGAATGAAGGCATTAAAAAAAGTTACGGAATATTTTAGAAAAAAAAACCATAAAAGGTATTTCTTTTTTAAAAAATAAAATAATATTTACACACGTGGCAGACGAGTGTGTACAAACACAACCAACTTGGATGGTTAAAGGTGCCATGTCAATTTTTTAAATGAAAAAAAAGTTATATGTATTAACTTAGTTTGAACACAAGATAGTTAATATAAGAAGATTATTAATTTTTTAAAAAAATCATAAAATATTTACATGCGTGTTGTACAACGCAACCAACCAATTTATCTCGTTGAAGGGGCCACCTTGGCACAAAAAGTGCTTGAAAATACAGAAAAATGAGTTTTGAGGGGAGGGGAATAATAAGACCCTAGCTAAATTAAGTTGTGTACTTATTCATAAACCTTAAATTCACTTTAGAGATGTGCTTTGTGATGTACATTTTATCTATTAAAAAATAAACACTATTCTCATCTTCTTATGTATAAAGTAATTAATAGTAACACGTCTCGCAAATGTGACACCCATAAAATTTTGTATACTTGATTTAGTTCAAATGATATATAAATACGTTATTTTAACTGTGATACTTTTTCTCTTGAAAAGTAAATATTCTTAGTTTTTTTTTTTTTTTGTTTTAAGTAACTATTTTTCTTGCACGTGTATCACTGTATACTTATCAATTATTACAACAATATATATCTAAAATAATGAACTTTCGATGAAAGTTCATTACGAAAAATTCCACTTTAAATTTTTTGAATTAATAATTATTATATTAGCATATAAATAATTTTTGAATTTACTAGGATCTATTCTATACAATACAGATTATTACAATATAAAAATAGTCAAAAGTAAAAAAGAAATCAAATTGTTGTAATTAACTAAAGAAAAAAACAAAAGGGGTATTTTCTTTGAATATAGATGATGAATTAGGGGAAAAATAAACTATGTTCCCAATTTAAATTGTTAGCAAAGTTTTGTCACTTACTGCGAATTTACCACTTCAAAAATGGAAAACATATAAATGAAGGGAGAAATTAACTAGATTTCCAAATCAATTTGGTAGCAAAGTTGTCACTTCTTGCAACAATATCTGGAACTTACCATTGCAAAATTGGAAGACACATAAATGAAGTGCCTATAAATGTTCCTTACATTTCATTGAATTATATTGCATAGTTGGTACTTCTCTCTACCATTTCTTACTTTAGAGGAAAAAATTGTCATCAAATATGCATAACGCTGACTTTTCTCCATTTTTAAGACCTTCTCCTATCCTGCTTTTTTGCCCCGTATGCAATGGAATATTTCATACTTATTCCGGATTCATAAATCATATACAAATTACTCATCCATTATCATCTGAGCAAAGCATCATTCTACATTCTTCTGTATATACATCTGGTACTTTTTTGCCAAGAAATCCTCTATCAACTCAACCCGTGGCCCCACGAAATGTTAGACCAGAAAGAAACGATAATATTGTTATCCTGCCAAGATCATCTTCAAATCTTAACCACCCAATAATTAGTAGGGGCAGAGCACTACCAATTGATAGACAACAAATGACACGAAGAAACATGTTTGTACCGATCAGAAGGGGTATAACACCAATAATGGATAGACAACAGATGGAAAGAAGGAACAAGGCTGAAAGTTCAAGAGAGGCTATTGTTTATCATACCACACCATTGATCAATCAATTGGATGTTCCTATTTCATCAAAATGAGTTAGTTAACATAGCTGAAGAACAAAAGTGATTTGGACTTAAAATTGTGGCTTTAACTATAGAAACAAATGTGTGGATCTTCTTTGTAAGACGAGTGCCTAAAAGTTTGTTTTGTTTGAAGTTTTTGTTAAAATTTTATTTAATATATGTTTGTCTGATAGAAGGGTGTATAAGAGTCTAAGTTTGTTGTTTTGTTTTATTTTATTCTTATTTTGGTTAGATAGGGTGTGTGTCTGAAATTATTTTATGGTTAAAATCTATTATTCTATTTTTAATCTAAATAAATAATCGGTTAAATAAAATCCTCCCTAAGATAATATTTTCCTTCAATACTGAATTGGGACAATGGAAAAAAATTACATATTTTGATAAGATAATAAGATAATATATTATCAGAAGACCCTTATCTAAATATATGATCCAATTAATATTATAAATTAATAATTCTTTAAAAATGCAAATATATCTAATACAATTTAATGAAATATGATTCTTTCTGCACTATTTTTTATTAAAATTTAAATGTAGTTGAAACTTATCTCTAATTTTTCTTATTGTATCCAAATGTTTCATTGTTGTTCTTTTTGAACTGCACCATAAAATTGTGAAGAGTTCTAAATGCGATAAGTGATTCCTTATGTGTAACTGGTTCTAAATGTATTGTATCATCTTCAACTTTATCATCAACATTGTTTTCTGAATAAATAATTATTATATTAGCATATAAATAATTTTTGAATTTAGTAGGATTTCTTCTATATAGTACATATTATAACAGTATACAAATAGTCAAAAGTCAAAAAGAAATCTTATTGTTGTAATTAACTAATGAAAAAAAGCAAAAGGATATTTTCTTTGAATATAGATGATGAATTAGGGGAAAAAAAACTAGGTTTCCAATTTAAATTGTTAGCGAAGTTTTGTCACTTACTGCAACATTATTTTGAATTTACCACTTCAAAAATGGAAAACATATAAATGAAAGGGAGAAAATTAACTAGATTTCCAAATTAATTTGGTAGCAAAGTTGTCACGTACTACAACAATATCTGGAACTTACCATTGCAAAATTGGAAGACACATAAATGAAGAGTACATTTCATATAATTATATTTCTTACTTTAGAGAAAAAATTGTCATTCATACTTCAAATATGCATAACGCTAACTTTTTTTCATTTTTAAGACCTCCTATCCTACTTTTTGGCCCCCTATGTCATGGAATGTTTCATACTCATTTCGAATTCATAAATCATATACAAACTACTCATCCATTATCATCTGAGCAAAACGTCATTCTACGTTCTTCTGTATATGCATCTGGTACTTTTTTACCAGGAAATGTTCTATCAACTCAACCCGCAGCCCCTCAAAAAGATAAACCAAGAAGAAATGATAATATTACTATCCTGGCTGTTAGCTCATATGTTTGGGCTTTTGTTAATGGATTCCTATTAGGTTAGGTTTAGTTAATGGATTCCTATTAGGTTAGGTTTAGTTAATGGATGCTTATATATAGTCTTCCTAGTCTTTTGTATTGAGATGAATTCTATTAGATTGTAATACAACTCTTGCCTCTTGTTCTTCAATTAAAGTAGTTCTGTTAATATGGTATCAGAGCCTCTACGATCTTGGTAGAAAATCAAAGAGCTTCCGCTGCCGGCGGGTGGCTATTACCCATATATGCTGTCCGTCCGGCCAATAATTATGTTAGCAAAAGTTGGGTCACCGTGTATCTTGCTGGTGACTATTTTTGTTTTTTGATTTGTTCGAACTAGGGTTCGAATTTTTGATTTGTTCGTTTTGAGTTGGTTCGTTTTTTGATTTGTTCGAACTAGGGTTCGAATTTTTTGATTTGTTCGTTTTTTGATTTGTTCGAACTAGGGTTCAAATTTTTTGATTTGTTCGTTTTGGGTTGGTTCGTTTTTTGATTTGTTCGAACTAGGGTTTGAATTTTTTGATTTGTTCATTTTGGGTTGGTTCCTTTTTTTTATATTTGTTCGAACTAGGGTTCGGTTTTTGATTTGTTTGAACTAGGGTTCGATTTTTTGATTTGTGGATGAAATTTGGGTTTATGGGATTTGTTGAGATTGTGTTAAGTTGGGGTGATTTGAGAAGTTTTGTGGGGTTTTTGCTAAAATTTTCGCTTTTTGAGCGGAAATTGAATTGGGGTAGCTTAATTTTCATATTTTTGGACTTTCTTGAGTTGTCATTGAATTTGGTTTGCTGAATTTTCCATTTTTCCGATTGTTTTGAGTTTGAACTGAAAAGAGTTTTGTGTAGACTGGAGGTTTGGTTATAATGTGTGTGCGTGTGGGAGGAGTGGAGGTTCCAAACAACCAAAGGGTTGAGTTCTCTTTGCAATACATTCATGGAATTAGCCGCACCAGTGCACGCCAGATTCTGGTAGACCTTCAAATGGAGAACAAAGTGATGTTGAGGCTGAGTATAAAGAAATTGTGGCAGCGTGTGAACAAGCCAAGCAAGTTAAGTAGCATTCGTTGAAGAACTTACTGAGTCTGTTAGCACTATGCCACCTTCTGCGTTGGATCCCCAGGTTTTCGAACAGTTCAGACAGTTTATGGCTTCTAATCCTACTGCCATGTCAGCATCTAGTCCCTCAGGTATTCCGTCATCATTTACAGCTCGGGACCATACCACTTTCTTTTGTTCCGTCGACCTTGCAGATTGCTGATCTTTTTACGAAGGCGCAGTCGGCGTCTCGGTTTCAATTTTTGTGTGACAAACTCTCAATGCTTAATGCTGTTGCATTGTGAGTTTGATGGGGGATGTTAGCTCATATGTTTGAGCTTTTGTTAATGGATTCCTATTAGGTTAGGTTTAGTTAATGGATTCCTATTAGGTTAGGTTTAGTTAATGGATGCTCATATATAGTCTTCCTATTCTTTTTGTATTGAGATGAATTCTATTAGATTGTAATACAACTCTTGCCTCTTGTTCTTCAATTAAAGTAGTTCTGTTAACACTGCCAAAATTATCTTCAAATCATAACCACCCAATTAGTAGGGGCAGAGAACTACCAATCGATAGACAACAAATGACACGAAGAAAAATGTTTGTACCGATTAGAAGGGGTATAACACCATTAATGGATAGACAACAAATGGAAAGAAGGAACAAAGTTGAAAGTTCAAATGAGACTATTGTTGATTGTACCACATCATTGATCAATCGATTGGATGTTCCTATTTCATCAAATGCAGATGAGTTAGTTAACATAGCTGAAGGACAAACTGATTTGGACTTGAACTTGAGGCTTTAATAAGAGAAAAAAAAATATGTGGATATGCTTTATAAGACGGGTGTCTAAAAGTATGTTTTATGTGAAGTATTTTTTAAAATTTTATTTTATATATGTCTGTCTGGTAGAAGGGTATCTAAGAGTCTAAGTCTATTGTTTTGTTTTATTTTATTCTTATTTTTGTTAGATAGGGCGTGTGTCTAAAATTATTTTATAGTTAGAGTCTATTATTCTATTTTTTTAATTAAATATTTATCTTGATTTCCATCATCCAACTCTATTTATTTGCGTGCAAATACTTCTCTATTTCCTTGTCGAAGATATTAGAACACAAAATTGTAATTGTTCAAAATACAATTAATTTCAGATACAATTACTAGACAAGAATGTCAAGTTCCGGCAAATCAACGCTTCTCTACCTTGCAATTTTCACATCATAAATTCTTAAAATATCAATTGTATAAAAATACAACAAATATCAGATTTTTTTCTTTGTCCATCTCAAATTAGCTATCATCTTTTCCTTTTACACCCCCTAAGAAATTTTAAATAAAAAGGATAATTTAATTCGTTTACCTCTTAAAAAACTTCTTTTATACTCTACAAACTTGTTTACACTTTGAAAAAAGAACTAATTATAATTGAAAAATAAAAAAAATTAATTAATTATATCTTGATTTTGTAAATTGATTAGCAATTTGGGACAACTAATATGGAATGGAGGAATTATTTTCTAATATCTAATTGAAGTTTAAGATGCTTATTTTAGTTGGATCCATCTGTGTACTTAATTACAATAATATAGTCATAATTAGAATTCCAAAACAGATTAGATTGTTCTACTTCATTAGTTAATGAAATTAACATCATTAGCGATATTTATGTACTTTGAAATTTAAATTCATAAGTCTACAGAGGATTAGAGCACGTGGCTACGAACCACGGTTTCGGGGGTTCGAATCCCCAGTATAGTGACCGCTTTCATGTTTTCCCTGAATTTCATCAGTTCCATGCTCAAGTGCTTGTTCATTCATCTTCATTCCAAACAAAGGCGAACATCTCCATTGAGTGACTGTAACTGCTATGGTTTACATTGTGGTTGTTAGACGAGATTCTGCATTAATTCTATAAATTCAGATAGGTCTTTGAAAAGCCAGCTAGAACACCCTTTTGAAAGAACATCGTAATAGGTATCTTGGAGTCTAGCATATATTAAATATACATGACCAATATAGGTGGAGTTAGGTGGGGTTCATGGGTTGGGACGAACCCAGTAGCTTTTTCGTATACCCTATACTTGTACTAGAAAATTAATTAAATATTTATATGTAAATTAATTTGTGAACTTTTAACAAAATTGATTGACGATTATTAACGAAATTTAGAACCCCCAAACTCTTAATCTTGGCTTTGCCTCTGATGACCAAACAACAAGTTCTGTAGTTATTAAATATAGTGTTTTTTTTTTCTTCAGTTTATAGAAAAAGTTACCCCTACCCGCCCATTAATCATCAACTAAATAAAAATTAATTATTTAATAAAATTATATTATGATTCAAGTTTTGATATTTTGATAGACCCAATTAAATATTAGATATATTGTATTATATGAATACCGTTAGATTATGATATTGGAGGAATTGAAACTCAATCCTAGACTAGAAATTTAGAGAAAATTGAAAGAATTGACATGTTAAATGACATCAAAATTTAGTAACTTGAATATGGGTGAGTTTTTGGGTCTAAGCTAGACATATAGCATATGGGTGTTGTTAGTTTTGGAATCTTATGGTGATTACATATTTGAATAGATTGCATTTATTTGGAAGTCCAACGAAAGGGCAAGACTCATGTCCCGGAGTGATTGTTCGACTATTTGAGGCAAGTGGATTTCTAAACCCTTGTTAAGTGCATAGAATCGTGTATTTCCTTGTGGTATGTGTTGAGGAGTAATGTGAATTGGTGATGGGTTGACTTGTCCATGTTGAATAATTCTAATGATGGAAAAGGGGTGATAAAAAGGTAATGTGATTAATTGTTGGTGTGTGATGTTTGAGAATGATTTGAAAGGCGTATTGATTAATTATTGATGTTGTATCACGGTTGTATTGTTGTGAATTGTGCATTGTTATGAAAATAATCATCTCTTCATTATTTGTGTGAACATGTCATTTGCATTGGTTCTGAGGCATGGTTGTGAGAAGTGTTATGTGATAAGAGGATGTATCATTTCGAGGGACATATTGCTCGCCGCGATGGATATTATATATCGAGGGATGTATCACGCGCCGCGATGGATATATATATATCGAGGGTCGTATCGCATGCCGCAATGGGTGCATGGACAAATATGTCCTCCATGGGTCTCGGACTGAGAGACAACGGGTGTGTGTCATTAGGTCAGACATGCATCACTATACTTGACATTGCATTTCATTGCATTGCACATTTTTATCATTGATGAACTTGATCTTGTGTGTTGATGATCTTGTGAGTGCCTTTCTGTGGAAGTTGTGATTGATGAATATTGAGTTTGTTGTTGAGGATATGTAATCTGTTAGAGTGTTGTTGTTGAGCTGTATGCTATGTAAACTGTGAACTGTTAGGTTGGACTGGACTGCTTTTATACAGGTTGTAGTTGTGGAGGTTTAGATGGGGTGTAAGGAGTACCGTATTCTATTCCCTTAGCTTGTGTTTAGAAGTTTGCTTGTCGAGTACCGTGTGGTTTGGTACTCACCCCTTACTTCTACAATTTTTTTGTAGGTTACGAGCCCGGATCTTCGTGATACCTTTTATTCTCTTCGTTTGCGAAGCTTTCTGTGGAGATTTGTGAGGTAGCTGTTTGTCTTCTCAGCGAATCTTCTTTCTCCTTATTTATGATCTTGTTTTATTCTAGAAACAATGTCATTTAAGACTCGTGTGTTTCTTTGAATCACTTGTAATATTTTAAAGGCTTGTACACGTGACAACCATGTTTTGGGGATTTAGTTAAGTTGACTTATTATCCGCATTAGTAATTGAGTATTAGACTTTTATTTATAGTTTATTTCCACATTTTATCGAAATGGTTGGTGTTTACATCCCCACTTTATTCAAATAGGGCGAAACGTCGTGGTGACTCAAAAAATAATCAATTAATTCAATGTTAAAACAATTTAAAGAATAAACGAATTTTAAAGGAGTCGCCACCTAATTTTAGGAAAAAATAGGAAACCATTTAAGTGATCTACGAAACCATTAGATTCTAGGTAAGGGGTTTAAGTGATTCCGAAGGGAAGGTGTTAAGCATCCTTTGAAATCCACAAATGTGGTTCCCGACTGAATTCATTTTTTCAAATTGAGGAGGAGATAACACAGTATACAAGTAAAACAAACATGCAATATATACAAATAATAAAGTAAATCAATAATATAAGAAATTGCTTTGCCTAACGTGAATAATACAAAATAATGAATAAATAATGTTGTTTGAACTTCATTCGAATAGCTTCAATGAGAAGCAAACCTGTGTACCTATAAAGAAACTTAGTAAAAGTGTTAGTAATAAATAAATATGAATAAAAATGAATAAATCAAATAGTAACTTAAAAATAAAAACCCGTCTAATTAACATGGGAGACCTTGAAAATCAACGGTAGTTTCTTCATCGGCCAATTTTAACATACAATATATATAGACTTAAATTAAATTTCCATCTTTTACCATATGAAGGCCTCAAAAATCGATGGAGAGATTTTTTCATTGACCAATTTTAACATACAACATATATAAACTTAAACTAAATTTCCATCTTTTACAATATGGAGGTCTCGAAAACCGATGCAGAGATTTTTTCATTGGCCAATTTTAACATACAACATATATAAACTTAAACTAAATTTCATCTTTTACAATATGGAGGCCTCAAAAATTGATGGAGAAATTTTTTCATTGGCCAATTAAATAGCTAAGTTGGAGTTGCGAAATCACACAAAATATAGTCAATACGATGGTAATGCTACCAACCAAAACGAATGTATGTTTCTCTGAAAAATTCAACAATATCGCCTAAAATGTAAGTAATAATAATAATAATAATAATTAACAACATAATTAAACTCAAAGTTAAAGATCATTTCAACCAATTAAACTAAAGATACTATCCATAATAAAATATATTAAATAGAAACAGAAATCACATCAACAACACATAGATGAGGTTCATAGAGAAATGCCTGTAACATCTCGCAACTAGAAAGAACTTGAAGGAAGTTTAAAATCTGGAAATAGTTATTTTTGGGAAGAATTTAAAAATCTGGAAATTTGGTAAAGGTGTTAAAGTGAGTTTTTGGTCAACTTCAAACGGCCATAATTCCTAGCTCAGGATGATTTAGGTGTGATTCCATATATGGTTGGAAAGCCCTTGGAATGATCTTTCCAACGCCGCCAAGTTTGAGTGATTTCGAGTTCGTATGAGAAAGTTATGCCCTTCGGAAGTTGGGCTGTTCAGATAAGGAAATGTCAAATCCAGATTTTAAAGGGGTATTTTAGTCTTTTCGTTGTCCTATTATTTTAATCCATTTTTAGGAGATTTATTGGGGTAAAAGCATATTTTGGTCAGTTTAGAAAAGTTAGAGTTCACGCTAGGGCTTGGAGAAAAGAGAAAAGAGGAGAAAAGAGAAGTAAGTTCAAGATTCGTCAAGATTTGTTGAGATTAGCTTGTGGATTTTGTCGGGGGTGAATGTGATCCCTACAAGGTATGTGAGATCACATAGCGTTGGGTTAGTTCACTCACGTGCCAACCATGATTCAATTCAGCAAATTTAAGTTTTTGAAAGTTTAGAAATTGAGTTCTTGATGAATATTGTTGAAAGTTTCGTTGAATTTCTTGTGGGTTGTGTTGTTGCAGTTTCTTACGATTTGATTCATGTTTTCAGGTGTAATTTCAGTTTGAATCTATTGTATATTAAGGGTATTACTGATTCTAAGTGTTTGGGGAAAGAACTAACTGAAATTAGTGGGTTTAGAGATGAAAAACGAAGGAGAAAAGTCAGAGTTTTCTAGGCAAGGGCTTGGGGCGCCGTGCCTCTCAGAGTGCCCCACTTCAGAGCCTGAAGTTTGGGCTTTGGGGCGACGCACCAGCCAGAGCGCCACAACTTCAGCTCTGAAGTTTGTGCTCTGCCGCCCCACGCCTCTCAGAGCGCCAAGGTCGCCAGTTCCTCCAATTTCTTCCCCAACCTTTCGTATTAGTTCCTTAGCAATGTACCTATATTTTCTAGTTGATTCCAACACTCTAAGATACATCTAAACATCATGAAATCATCTATAAACATGAGATCATGAACCTTGAATCCATAATCCAATTCAAGGAAAGTTAAGAGTCAAGTCAAGAGAAGTTCTTAAAGTTTTCCAAAAGTCTTATCCAAATGTTTTAGCTTTGTTTTAAGACTTAAAATTCAAGTTGAGTAAAGAGTAAAGAGTATATGTTGGAGTTTATTTCTTCAAAAAGTATATGGGGACTAAGTATTCCCAAAGAGATTTAAAATGTTTTTACATTTAAATATGAACGGAAACTGAGATTTTCAAAGAGTCTTTGGGCTAGTTTTCAGAAAAAAATAATCTCTTTCTAAATGAAGCAAGAGGGGAAACTTTAATTTCCAAGATAACCTTTGAGCTAAGTTTTTTTGAGCACTAATCTCAAATCACAGAAGAAGTATATTTTTAAACATAAGAGCTAGTATATTTTGGGAGTAGTATTGAGCACCGAATTAGGGGCGAGCATGAGTTCAGATAACTCACGTCTCCATAAAACCATGTAGCCACCATGGGTAGAAAAGGGTCATGCTTTTTAGATGAACCCTTTTTCACAATAGACTAGTGGATCCACTTAGTAGTTCAGGTCCTATACCTCTGGCCGGGTATAGGATGCGCTGGCAGCGTGAGGTAGATCTCTGTATCATTACTATAGCTCTTACGTGATGGTTGTCGGTTAGAGAAACCCCCACAGAAGTTATTCTATTTTTATATACATCAGTTTATTGTATTTTTACATACACTTCAGAGTTATGTTGTATCCTTCTATATACACAGAGTTGACATCATGTTTTTAAACAACTTTTCTTTAAGGTCGCCAGTTACTCCCATTTCTTCCCCAACCTTTCGTATTAGTTTCTTAGCAATGTACCTATATTTTCTAGCTGATTCAAACACTCTAAGATACATCTAAACATCATGAAATCATCCATAAACATAAGATCATGAACCTTGAATCCATAATCCAATTCAAGAAAAGTTAAGAGTCAAGTCAAGAGAAGTTCTTAGAGTTTTTCAACAGTCTTTTCCAAATGTTTTAACTTTGTTTTAAGACTTAAAGTTCAAGTTGAGTAAAGAGTAAAGAGTATAGATTGAATTTCATTTCTTCAAAAAGAATATGGGGACTAAATAATCCCAAAGAGATTTAAAATATTTTCACATTTAAATAAGAACGGAAACTAAGATTTCCAAAGAGTCTTCGGGCTAATTTTCAGAAAAGAGTAATCGCTTTCTGAATGAAGCAAGTGGGGAAAATTTGATTTCCAAGATAGCCTTTGAGCTAAGTTTTTTTGAGCACTAATCTCAAATCACAGAAGATGTATGTTTTTAAACATAAGAGCTAGTATATTTTGGGAGTAGTATTGAGCACCGAATTAGGGGCGAGCATGAGTTCAGATAAATTACGTCTCCATAGAACCATGTGGCCACCATGGGTAGAAAAGGTTCGTGCTTTTTAGATGAACCTTTTTCACAATAGACTAGTGGATTCACTTAGTAGTTCAGGTCCTATACCTCTGGCCGGGTATAAGATGCGCTGGTAGCGTGAGGTAGATCATTGTATCATCACTATAGCTCTTATGTGATGGTTGTTGGTTAGAGAAACTCCCACATAAGTTATTATATTTTTATATACATCAGTTTGTTGTATTTTTACATACATTTCAGAGTTATGTTGTATCCTTGTATATACACATAGTTGACATCATGTTTTTAAACAGTTTTTCTTTATATTGCATTTGTTTTAAACTGCTTTATATTGAAATGAGTTTAGTTAAGTATTCATGAGTTGTGAAAAGCCAAGGTAAATGTTTCTTTCAGATTCCGTTTCAAGCATATGCTATTTAGCATTCCAACTCGCATACTTGTATATTCAATGTACTGATGCCAGTTGGCCTGCATCATCTTATGATGCAGATACAGGTAACTAGGATCAGCATCCAGCGCAACGTTGATCCGGTGAGCAGTTCGGAGTTTGTGGGTGAGCCTCTTTGCATTTCGGAGGACTCCTTTTCATTGTTTTCAGTTTAGTATTAGTTCATTAGGATGTCGTGGGCCTGTCACGACATCCATCTCAGTTGTGTAGAGGCTTCATAGATAGACAATAAGTTAGTTAATTCAGTTGTCTTTACTTTTCGTTTCATATGTTAAAGACTTGAGTTTGCCTTATTGGCTAGTTGAATGTTCCTTTATGATATTTTAATTCTTCATAAATGTTTATGTGATGAGTTAAGTCTTCCGCTGAGTTATTAAGTTAGGCCATGGGTTCGCTTGAGGCCAGCAATGGTTTTCGAGTGCCAATCCTGCCTAGGGTGTAGGCTCGAAACGTGACAATGCCAATATAATCACTTTAACGCATATTTTAACAATGAAAAATAAATGAAAACCAATACATCAAGATACGAAAATTATCAAAAAAAAGCAACCACATAATTCATCTAAAATAAAGATCAAATCAGTTCCCGGAGTACAAAAATAACACAAACAATGATAAATAAGCCAACACAAAATAACAAGAAAAATAAAATAAAATAGTACTAGATAAAGTAGAAAAATGTCCAGCTTTTTTTTAGTAATTAATTAAGATAATAAGGACGAAAAAAATAAACTGAAACCAACTGTAATTCACAATCGCCAGATTCCGACAAAGTCATGACCTGCAAAGAAGCACAAAAAATGATAAAAAGAGGAGAGGCAATAGAGGTTTACAGTGGTGTTGTGTTGGCTGGAGTTGTAGTTATTGATTGTTCCTTGAGCTCCGCCGGAACTGCTCCGGAGTTGGTGGTTTGGAGCTCGGCTTTGCTTATCGCCGGTGTTTAGAGCTTGGAGCTCACTAATTCGCTATTGTTGTTGGTTTGTTGTGGTTCGATGGTGTTCTGGTTGTTTCCGGTCTTGCTAGAGCAGCGAAAAAGAGTGGGGAAAGAGGGTTTTTGTGTTGGTATTCTTTGCAACGGGGGTTGCTGGTTGTTGTTGCACCAATGGTGAAAATGGGGTTTTGGGTTGTGGCAGCTAAGGGAGGAAAATGAGAGATGAAAAAATTAGGGGTTTTCTATTAGGAAATCATTTCTCCCAATGAAAAAAAAATATTATCCACCATACCCTTTATTTTGACATAATCAATAACCTAAATAGGAAAATAATTGTGTAATGGGCTCAAATTGTGGGCTTGAGATTGTAGCCCAAAATCATCGGTCAATCTGTGTATGCAAATTTTATTTGTATTTGAATGAATTTCTAGATTGTGCAAAATATCAAAATGAATATTAATAAATGTAACAAATAAAATGAATATAAAATAAAAAATATAATGAACGTAACTAATGATATGTAAAAAATGCAATTTTAAAATTAACTGATAAAAAATTATAAATTCTGATAAATAAGGATAGTTATTGATAAACTTATTTAAAATTATAAATAATTTATTTTGAACTATTAAATAAATAAAACTTAAAAGTTACGAATTTTGAAAATGTTAGGCCAAAATTGGGTGTCAACAGCTGTCCCTTTCGTTGGATATGATTGATGAAAGAAATCGTGGACAACGAAAATTGACAAACCCGATTTTGGCCGAACACATGACCTTTATATAAAAAGTGCGGTCGGAATGTGGTGGAAGTCGATCCCGGACTAGCCTCCAAAAGGTTTCACGCTGTGTTGCGTCCTTGTTGAAGTAGTCCGCACCTGTGGCTCAACTGAGA
Organism: Solanum pinnatisectum; assembly: GCA_035578085.1. Lineage (NCBI taxonomy): Eukaryota > Viridiplantae > Streptophyta > Magnoliopsida > Solanales > Solanaceae > Solanum > Solanum pinnatisectum. The sequence continues at coordinate 39,332,418 of CM069080.1, read as the reverse complement.
ATGCATCCTCTTGGTTGTTCTCTAAAAAAAAAAGAAGATGAAACTCATTAGTAGAGACAAAATTACAGGAAAAAAGGTAGCATTTCGTACGATACGACAAATGAAGATGATTCATTGGTAGGATAAAAATGTATGTCCATCGGTAGGACGAATGAAGATGATGATCCATCGGTAGGATTTTGAATGTATGTCCATCGATAGGACGAGTGAAAAGATATGATCCATCGGTAGGATTTTGAATGTCTGTCCATCGGTAGGACGAATGAAAATTACGATCCATCGGTAGGATTTTGAATGTATGTCCATCAGTGGGACGAATGAAAAAGGTGATGATCCATTGGTAGAATTTTGAATGTATGTTCATCGGTAGGACAAATGAAAAAGGTGATGATCCATCGGTAGAATTTTGAATGTATGTCTATCGGTAGGATGAATAAAAATTATTTCAATGCAAGTCTCCTCCGACTTGATCGTGGAATAGATAGGGTGCATATCCTTCACCTCTGAATAGATGCGACTTAAATGCAAATATCTTTCAACGCAAGTTTCCTCCGACTTGAACGTGGAATAGATAAGGTGCACATCCTTCACCTCCGAATAGATGCGACTTAAATGTAAATATCTTTCAACGTAAGTTTCCATCGACTTGAACATTGAATAGATAGGGTGCACATCTTTCACCTCCAAATAGATGTGACTTAAATGCAAATATCTTTCAACGTAAGTTTCCATTGACTTGAACGTTGAATAGATAGGGTGCACATTCTTCACCTCCGAATAGATGCGACTTAATGCAATGGCCTTCTCGGCGAATGAAAATGTAATGAAAAATGTAAATGATGGATGACTCGATGATTTTTCACTGTAACGAGGTAGATGACTTGGTGATTGTCCAACTGTAATGAGGTGGATGACTCGATGATTTTCCACTGTAACAAGCTGGATGACTCGATGATTGTCCAGCTATAACGAGGTGGATAGCTCGGTGATTGTCCAGCTGTAACGAGGTGGATGACTCGATGATTTTCCACTGTAACGAGGTAGATGGCTCAGTGATTGTCCAACCGTAACGAGGTGGATGGCTCGATGATTGTCCACTATAGCGAGGTAGATGACTCGATGATTGTCTTGAAAGTGTCATTGCCCAAATGCTTTCACATGTTCCTGTACTTGAAAAGGAACGATTAGTAGATACAATGTCGCCTTAGCTAGCAACTTAGTCAAGAAACTTTGAGAAAAGATTCTTTAAAAGATAATGTGTACAAAATGCCTGATCACTTTGACACATGTTAGCAACCAACATTTTACTCTTGACCATTTGTGTTTTTTGTGACTCATGTCTTATTGGGGATTTGTATGAAGAGTTGCTGGCTCGCCATGACAATGCAGAAGATTTGCAAGTTGACTTTGAACTTCAAGTGATGATGGATCATTTGAAGTTGACTATCAAGCTTCTGACAGTATCCATTGGAATTTTTGAGGTCTTCCTCAAAAATTCTTTCCCAGTTAGAACTTTTTGGCAAATCTCAAAATGATCTCTAATCTTGACTTGCTGGAGATAGCACTTTTATTGTGAAATTTTGAGATATTCTCAAAAATTCTGTCCCAATTTTTATTACAAGGAGAAAAGAAAATCACACTGGGTAGGTCAAATGTAGTTCCAATCCTATAGTTGATAAATACTGCAAAGAATTTGAGACAAGATCATCAGTAGAGAATGTATAATATGAACATGATGAAATAGGAAAATGATATTCCTTGCGATATTCAAAGCCTAAAGATAAAAGATATGTCACATTATGGGGCCGGACAACCGAAAAATGGAAATGTAAATTACTATTTTTAAAGGAAAGAATCTAAAAAAAATTGATTCGAAAAGATGTTAAAGGGTGAGTGCTTGCTCACTTTTTTTTTCTTGAAAAATAAAGAATATGAAGAGAAAGTCAAGACTTGACTACAATTGGTACCATGAGTTAGGATCGCATGCAAATTTTCCTCCTTCTTATTGTTTTCTTCTCTTTTTCCTAACTAAGATCGAATTCAAGGTAAATCACACAACTTCAAGTGGTACCTCAAACATACTTAAGATCAACATGGTTTGTTCATCTTGCTTCAAACAAAGGTTTTGAATTGCACCAATCCTCATGTTTTAAGAGCCCTCACAACAAAGAAAAGTCCTATTTCACACATATTTGAAGCGTTTGATTTGAGGACATTTTTCAAAGTGCACTTACACTCATAAGAATGTTCAATGCATGCAACTGTGATACCATATGCTTGACCCTTATGTAAATCTTCACTAATGTGAGAACATTAGGAATGAGATCATGTAGGGCTTGTCATTAGCTTGTAATGTAGGCTTAGGGACGAGTAAGATATTCATTTGGGATAAGAGTGACTTAATTCCTTCTTGAGCGTCACAGTGAATTTGTGCTTTTGATGATTGATACACCTTTGACGTCTGATCCTCTTTTTTTTTTTTTACTTCTTTTGAATTCTTAATTGTTGGAGTTTTTCCTTTTTCACCCCTTTATTTTGAAGTTTTCTCCTTTTTTGTTGGAGTTTTTTCCTTCTCGTCTTTCATTGACCTTGTAGGGGTGTCTTTGTCTTTCTTTAATTCTCCCCCCCACCCCCCTGCCCCCATTTTTTTTTAGAAGTCATTTTTTGCTTCATTGACTTTGGGAGACTTTGTATATTTTGCCTTTGGCAACTTCAAACATGGATCTTCTCTTATATTCTGCACATCTTTGATGCGCTCAAGAAGGTAGGCCCACGAGAGGGATAGTGCACGTAAGCACTTAGAACGGTAATGGCTAAAATGTGGTTGTCCAAAGAAAAGGCTTTAGGCTCGAAGTGAGAAAATTAGGGATTAGTGTCATTTGGTAGGTTTTGAAAGACACAATCGGGTCAAAGAATGCCTACAATCCTTTCCCAAACCAAACATTACTCAGGATTTCGCCTCGAAAAATATTTAGACCAAGTTCTAGATCAACAGTGCAATGCAATTGAATTTTGATCTAAAAGCTCACCACACAATGCACATGAAATCATGATGTTGATTTTATTCTTATCTTGAATGCATGCAAGAGAATTTTCAAGAATCACAAAAGCACAAATGAGAGGTACCACGGGAATCTATGGTTTACCACAAAGTTAGCCCTCTTCATCATATGAAATATTTTTACATGCTCCCAACTGCATTGGTCTCAACTAAGCTGAAGACATGACTCTTACAATATGTACACAATTTTATTTTATTTTTGAAAGAATGAATACCGAACCCAAGAAGGGTTGCTACGTATCTCATCGAGATAAGAATCAGGTGCGAGTAGTTCATGCAGATATTTCCTTGAAAATATGCACAAAGTATTTGACTTTTTTTTTTTAATTTAAAAGAATGAATATCGAACCCAAAAAGGGTTGCCTACGTATCTCATTGAAATGAGAATCAGGTTCGCGTAGTTCGTGCAGATATGACATAAAATAATTTTATAATTTAGACAAACTCGAAGTGATTCCTTGTATCCTCTTTAACTGTTGACCTTTGTACTACATGTTGAATGTGATCTCCTAATTTTACAGTAACCACTTGCTGTTGCATTCTTTTTTGGATGTCTCTTCGAACTGTGTGTACTCCCAATTATTCACAAGAACTATACATTATGATCACCATCCCCGACTATTGTCGGGGACAATTTCGCTGCAAAAATATAAAAAATGTGTGAAAGCAAGGTCATAATAATAAAAAATAAATAAAATAAAGGAGTGCAACTTCATGGTCAAGGATTCCCCTGATTTGTCTTTTTGACTGATTATTCATGTCTTGTGAAATCCAAAGACTCGAATTTCGCAAGTCCCCTATTCCTTGCAATTTCGGTCGGGAAATGACCTTCAAATTCTGACACTAATCAACCTCTTGCTAGAAAGGAAGAAAAACTCAAATGGTAAAAGTGTTAGTTCGTGTTCATAATGGATAGTGTAAAACATCACACAAAGAATTAACTAAACACATAAGCACTTCTTTGATTAAAGACAAACTCAAGTATATCACATAACATACAAATAATTATTGCGTGCCCTATACAAATATGTGACCCTTTTGTTCCAAAGGTAGACCTATCGATTTGAAGGACGTATTATGTCATTTGACAACATTTCATTGTCCCCCAAAACACTTAGTACAAATTTTATGAATAATTCGAATATTACAAAATAAGGAAAAAAGGATACCATTAATCAATCCCACACAGGGGTATCATCCTAAGAGCCTTTGTGGAATGTATTTCCTCTTGAGCTTTTTGTCATCTCTGAATGTGAAGACCTTTTGGATGAAATGGTAACCTGAAAAGATCCTTCTTCGACTAGAGTAAGCTATTAAATAAACCCCAACCCCGAGTGACAAGATCTGCCAAATGTCGTATGCATCCTTCAAATTTAAGCACATAAGTATGATTGTCCTTTACTGAACAATGGGCCAAATAGACATAAGATGGGCTTCTAATGGGCCCAACACGCCTTGGGTGTTGGGTGGACTTAGTTCAAAATGCGCTAAATTTGGAATTTGGTTTCACTCAACGCTAGTTGACTAAGAGTGACTTCTGAAAGACCAGGAACCCAAGTAGACAACTTAGGCTGGAACTCACGATAACCATTGGGTGCATGGCGTACCAATATATTACCGATCATTTCGGAAAAAGGTCGAGTAAAAAAAGCCTGACTTCGATTATACTGAAACCGTTCTTAATATACTATACATACAAGTTGGAAAATGTCATGAATGCAATGACAATATACATACAATTAAATAAATACTGAATAAACAACAAATACAATATACAAACAATCAATAAAATATACAAGATACAAGATATAATACAATAAAACAAAAGTCTCCTCAATTTGAAAAAATGAACTCATAATGGTTAGAACTTCTATATCCCCAACGGAGTCGCCATTCTGTTTACATCCCCACTTTATTCAAATAGGGCGAAACGTCGTGATGACTCAAAAAATAATCAATTAATTCAATGTTAAAAAAATTTAAAGAATAAACGAATTTTAAAGGAGTCGCCACCAAATTTTAGGAAAAAAATAGGAAACCATTTAAGTGATCTACGAAACCATTAGATTCTAGGTAAGGGGTTTAAGTGATTCCGAAGAGAAGGTGTTAAGCATCCTTCGAAATCTACAAATGTGGTTCCCGACTAAATTCATTTTTTCAAATTGATGAGGAGATTACACAATATACAAGTAAAACAAACATGCAATATATACAAATAATAAAGTAAATCAATAATATAAGAAATGGCTTTGCCTAACGTGAATAATACAAAATAATGAATAAGGAATGTTGTTCGAACTTCATTCGAATTGCTTCAATGAGAAGCAAACCTTTGTACCTGTAAAGACACTTAATAAAAGTGTTAGTAATAAATAAATATGAATAAAAATGAATAAATCAAATAGTAACTTAAAAATAAAAACCCGTCTAATTAACATAGGAGACCTTGGAAATCGACGGTAGTTTCTTCATTGGCCAATTTTAACATACAACATATATAAACTTAAACTAAATTTCCATCTTTTACAATATGGACGCCTCAAAAATCGATGGAGAGATTTTTTCATTGGCCAATTTTAACATACAACATATATAACCTTAAACTAAAATTTCATATTTTACAATATGGAGGCCTCTAATATCGATGGAGAGATTTTTTCATTGGCCAATTAAATAGCTAAGTTGGAGCAGTGAAATCACACAGAATATAGTCAATACGATGGTAATGCTACCAGCCAAAATGAATGTATGTTTCTCTGAAAAATTCAACAATATCACCTAAAATGTAAGTAATAATAATAATAATTAACAACATAATTAAACTCAAAGTTAAAGATCATTTCAACCAATTAAACTAAAGATACTACCCATAATAAAATATATTAAAATAGAAACAGAAATCACATCAACAACACATAGATGAGGTTCATAGAGAAATGTATGTAACATCTCGCAACTAGAAAGAACTAGAAGGAAGTTTAAAATCTGGAAATAGTTATTTTTGGGAAGAATTTAAAAAGCTGGAAATTTGGTAAAGGTGTTAAAGTGAGTTTTTGGTCAACTTCAAACGGTCATAATTCCTAGTTAAGGATGATTTAGGTGTGATTCCAGATATGGTTGGAAAGCCCTTGGAATGATCTTTCCAACGCCGCCAAGTTTGAGTGATTTCGAGTTCGTATGAAGAAGTTATGCTCTTCGGAAATTGGGCTGTTCAAATAAGGAAATGTCCAATTCAGATTTTAAAGGGGTATTTTAGTCCTTTCATTGCCCTATTATTTTAATCCGTTTTTAGGAGATTTATTGGGGTAAAACTAGATTTTGGTCAGTTTAGAAAAGTTAGAGTTCATGCTAGGGCTTGGAGAAAAGAGAAAAGAGAAAAGATAAGGAAGTTCAAGATTCGTCGAGATTAGCTTGTGGATTTCGTCGGGGGTGAATGTAATCCTACAAGGTATGTGAGATCACATAGCGTTGGGTTAGTTCACCCACGTGCCAACCATGATTTAATTCAGCCAATTTAAGTTTTTGAAAGTTTAGAAATTTAGTTCTTAATGAACATTGTTAAAAGTTTCGTTGAATTTCCTGTGGGTTGTGTTGTCGGAGTTTCTTACGATTTGATTCATGTTTTTGGGTGTAATTTTGGTTTGAATCTATTGTATATTGAGGGTATTACTGATTCTAAGTGTTTGGGGAAAGAACTAAGTGAAATTAGTGGGTTTAGTGATGAAAAACGAAGGAGAAAAGTCGAAGTTTTCTGGGCAAGGGCTTGGGTGCCACTCCTCTCAGAGCACCCCACTTCAGAGCATGAAGTTTGGGCTCTGCGGCGACGCGCCAGCCAGAGTGCCACAACTTCAGCTCTGAAGTTTGTGCTCTGGCTCCCCGTGCCTCTCAGAGCGCCAAGGTCGCCAGTTCCTCCTATTTCTTCCCCAACCTTTCGTATTAGTTCCTTAGCAATTTACCTATATTTTCTAGTTGATTCCAACACTCTAAGGTACATCTAAACATCATGAAATCATCCATAAACATGAGATCATGAAATTTGAATCCATAGTCCAATTAAAGTAAAGTTATGAGTCAAGTCAAGAGAAGTTCTTAGAGTTTTCCAAAAGTCTTTTCCAAATGTTCTAACTTTGTTTTAAGACTTAAAATTCAAGCTGAGTAAAGAGTATAGATTGGAGTTCATTTCTTTAAAATGTATATGGGGACTAAGTATTCCCAAAGAGATTTAAAATGTTTTCACATTTAAATAAGAACGGAAACTGAGATTTTCAAAGAACCTTTGGGCTAGTTTTCAGAAAAAAGTAATCCCTTTCTAAATGAAGCAAGAGGGGAAACTTTGATTTCCAAGATAGCATTTGAGCTAAGTTTTTTTGAGCACTAATCTCAAATAACAAAAAAAAGTATGTTTTTAAATATAAAAGCTAGTATATTTTGGGAGTAGTATTGAGCACCGAATTGGGAGAGAGCATGAGTTCAGATAACTCACGTCTCCATAAAACCATGTTGCCACCATGGGTATAAAAGGGTCATGCATTTTAGATGAACCCTTTTCACAATAGACTAGTGGATCCACTTAGTAGTTCAGGTCCTATGCCTCTGTCCGGGTATAGGATGCGCTGGCAGCGTGAGGTAGAACGCTGTATCATCACTATAGCTCTTATGTGATGATTGTCGGTTAGAAAAACTCCCACAGAAGTAATTGTATTTTTATATACATCATTTTATTGTATTTTTACATACATTTCAGAGTTATGTTGTATCCTTATATATACACAGAGTTGACATCATGTTTTTAAATAGCTTTTCTTTAAGGTTGCCAGTTCCTCCCATTTCTTCCCCAACCATTCGTATTAGTTTCTTAGCAATGTACATATATTTTTTAGCTGATTCCAACACTCGAAAATATATCTAAACATCATGAAATCATCCATAAACATGAGATCATGAACCTTGAATCCATAATCCAATTCAAGGAAAGTTAAGAGTCAAGTCAAGAGAAGTTCTTAGAGTTTTTCAAAAGTCTTTTCCAAATGTTTTAACTTTGTTTTAAGACTTAAAGTTCAAGTCGAGTAAAGAGTAAAGAGTATAGATTGAAATTCATTTCTTCAAAAAGCATGTGGGGACTAAGTATTTCCAAAGAGATTTAAAATGTTTTCACATTTAAATAAGAACGAAAACTGAGATTTCCAAAGAGTCTTCGGGCTAGTTTTCAGAAAAGAGTAATCGCTTTCTAAATGAAGCAAGAGGGGAAACTTTGATTTCCAAGATAGTCTTTGAGCTAAGTTTTTTTGAGCACTAATCTCAAATCACAGAAGAAGTATGCTTTTAAACATAAGAGCTAGTATATTTTGATAGTAGTATTGAGCACCGAATTGGGGGCGAGCATTAGTTTAGATAACTCACGTCTCCATAAAATCATGTAGCCACCATGGGTAGAAAAGGGTCATGCTTTTTAGATGAACCTTTTTCACAATAGACTAGTGGATCCACTTAGTAGTTCAAGTCCTATACCTCTTGCTGGGTATAAGATGCGCTGGCAGCGTGAGGTAGATCGTTGTATCATCACTATAGCTCTTATGTGATGGTTGTCAGTTAGAGACACTCCCAATATGTTATTGTATTTTTATATACATCAGTTTGTTGTATTTTTACATATATTTCAGAGTTATGATGTATCCTTGTATATACACAGAGTTAACATCATGTTTTTAAACATCTTTTCTTTATACTGCACTTGTTTTAAACTGTTTTATATTGAAATGAGTTTAGTTAAGTATTCATGATTTGAGAAGGGCCAAGGTAAGTGTTTCTTTCAGATTCCCTTTCAAGCCTATGTTGTTTAGCAATCCAACTCGCATACTCGTACATTCAATGTATTGATGCCAGTTGGCTTGCATCATTTTATGATGCAAATACAGGTAACTAGGATCGGCATCCAGCGCACCGTTGATCTAGTGAACAGTTCAGAGTCTGTGGGTGAGCCTCTTTGCATTTTGGAGGACTCTTTTTCATTGTTTTCAGTTTAGTATTAGTTCATTAGGATGTCGTAGGCCTGTCCCGACATCCATCTCAGTTGTGTAGAGGCTTCATAGATAGACAATCAGTTAGTTAATTCAGTTGTTTTTACTTTTCGTTTCATATGTTAAAGACTTGAGTTTGCCTTAATGGCTAGTTGAATGTTCCTTTATGATATTTTAGTTCTTTATAAATGTATATGTGATGAGTTAAGTCTTCCGCTAAGTTAGTAAGTCAGACCATGGGTCCGCTTGAGGCCAGCAATGATCTTCGAGTGTCAGTCCCGCCCAGGGTATAGGCTTAGGGTGTGACAACGCGAATATAATCACTTTAACACATATTTTAACAATGAAAAATAAATGAAAACCAATACGTCAAGATACAAAAATTATCAAAAAAAGCAACCACATAATTAATCTAAAATAAGGATCAAATCAGTTCCCGGAGTACAAAAATAACACAAACAATGATAAAAACCTAACACAAAATAACAAGAAAAATAAAATAAAATAGCACTAAATAAAGTAGAAAAATGTCCAACTTTTTTTTTTACTAATTAATTAAGATAATAAGGATGAAAAAGAATAAAATGAAACCGACTGTTATTCACAATCGCCGGATTTCGGCAAAGTCATGACCTGCAAAAAAGCACAAAAAATGATTAAAAGAGGAGAGGCAATAGAGGTTTACAGTGGTGTTGTGTTGGCTGGAGTTGTAGTTATTGATTGTTCCTTGAGCTCCGCCGGAACTGCTTCGGAGCTGGTGGTTTGGAGCTCAGCATTGCTTCTGGCCGGAGTTTAGAGCTTGGAGCTTATTAATTTGCTATTGTTGTTGGTTTGTTGTTGTTCAATGGTGTTCTGGTTGTTTTCGGTCTCGCTAGAGCAGCAAAAAGAGTGGAGAAAGAGGATTTTTGTGTTGGTTTGCTTTGCAACGGGGGTTGCTGGTTGTTGTTGCACCAATGGTGAAAATGGGATTTTGGGTGGTGGCGGCTAAGGAGGAAAAAATTAGGGTTTTTCTATTTGGAAATCATTTCTCCCAATGAAAAAAAATATATTATCCACCACACCCCTCATTTTTTACCTAATGAATAACTTAAATAGGAAAATAATTATGTAATGGGCTCAAATTGTGGGCTTGAGATTGTGGCCCAAAATCATTGGTCAATCTGTGTATGTAAATTTTATATGTATTTAAATGAATTTCTAGTCTGTGCAAAATATCAAAATGAATATTAATAAATGTAACAAATAAAATGAATATAAAAAAAATAAAAAAATATAATGAACGTAACTAATGACATGTAAAAATGCAATTTTAAAATTAATTGATAAAAAATTCTAAATTTTGATAAATAAGGATAGTTATCGATAAATTTATTTAAAATTATAAAGAATTTATTTTGAACTATTAAATAAATAAAACTTAAAAGTTACGAATTTTGAAAATGTTAGGCTAAAATTGGGTGTCAACAATTGGGTTTTAGACTGACTTGTCTTGGTGGGATAAGACGAATGCCTTCACATTCATTTTTGGGTTGTGACAAAATGGTATCAGAGCCTCCTTAGCAAACACATTGTAGCCTCTAAAAATTTCAAAATACGGCTCTCTCTTACCATTTAAGCATTACATTCAAGAATAACATGATAAGGAGTTGCTAGTGTTATAAGGAAATGGATACGTCAATTGTCAAGTGTGAATACTAACTACTTGAGGAGTTGTCAGATGTATTATATGCTTATATAATGAGATTCGATATTGCATTCACATTTGAGAAACCAACAAGTTTGTTACTACGGATGCTAGAGTTAAGCATTATTTATAAGGAAGGTTTTAGTGGTGGATCTTTAGTACAATATTAATGTATTTAAATTGTGAAGTGTATCTCGAGGATTCTAAATGAGGACTGTTGATTTCATCGTAAGCTCCAAGGGACTGGATTGATATCGAAATAAAAAGCTTATGGGTAAAAAAAGTCCCAGCGAATGTACTTGTGTGAAGGCAATTGATGATTTTAGTAAGAAAGTGCATATAAGATTGAGTTAGTCCTTTGATTTTGGTTTGTATAACAGGACTTAAGGTGTCATATTGATGAAAAGGTTGACATTGTAGTGATGACAAGAGCTAATTGAGCATGATGGTAAATAGAGTTCGTGATGGATTGTGATTGAGATGCAACTATATAATAAGGATTGTTCGTTAAATGAATTTTGTATAGTAATAACAACTGCGAGTATCTAAGGTTGTGATTTTCTACTATTTGGTGAGTAACGTGGTTGTATGGAAAGTTTTAGGAGATTCCGAGATACCACTCGACTAAAATTAAAAGGAGCTAGAGTCATAATGAAAAACAAAAATAAAATTAGTGGGATATAGTGTAGCCTTCGAAAAGAGGTGAGAGTAAGAATATTTTCTTTGATTGCAATCTAATGAGGTATCTTCAGAGAGGTTGAGAATTGGGTTCAAAGACAAGTGGCTTCATCCATTTTGCTCTGGTCATGCTGATAGTGTCATGGGTTAATCAGATTGGTTAAAACGATTGGAAACTGTGAACTATTAGGTTGGGCTGGTTTTATGCAGGTTGTAGTCGTGGAGGTTCAGATGGGGTGTAAAGAGTACCCGTATTCTGTTCCCTTAGCTTGTGTTTAGAAGTTTACTTGTTGAGTACCATGTGGTTTGGTACTCACCCCTTGCTTCTACATTTTTGTAGGTTACGAGCCCTGATCTTCGTGATACCTTCTATTCTCTTCGTTTTCGAGGCTTTCTGTGGAGATTTGTGAGGTAGTTGTTTGTCATCTCATTGGAACTTCTTACTCCTGTTATCATTTTGTTTTTACTTGAAGGACAACGTCATTTGAGACTTGCGTATTTTATTTCAATTCTAGAATTTGCATTAGAGGCTTGTGCACGTGACAATCAGGTTTTGGGGATTTAGTTAAGTTGACTTATTATTCGTATTAGTAATTGTTATTGGACTGTTATTTTTATTTTGTTTCCGCACTTTATCGAAATGGTTAGGTTTTAGGCTGACTTGTCTTGGGGGATAAGATGAGTGCCATCACATCCATTTTTGGATTGTGACAATACAACCCCCAGGTGTCAGTCAAAATCATTCAAACAACTACAAATCATCGTAGGAACATTTAGGAACTTTAATTGGTTTGGATTGGTTTATTTTTTCGATGTACTTTTACCAAACAAATTTCGAACTTAAAATCTCTCATTTAGGACATTCCCTACTCACAACTCTCTGAGCTTGTCGTAGATGTCACCATTGTATTTGAGTGCAATAACAATTTACATGTAATTGTATTTTTGTTTTTGAATATTTTTGTTGATGTCAGGTTTAAAAATTCAATGTGTTTGAAGAATGTAAACTTTCTAAAGACGGCCCGTTTGTTGTTATTGACATCATAGCTACTTTCTCTAACTCAAAATTGTTTGCTCTTATAAAAACTATATGCTAAATTGTTATCATTGTTGGGCTTATGTGAAACAAAAGCAAAGAAGCTTTATGGATATTATATTATAGGGCAAGTTACTCTATCATAATACTATCGAGTTTTATGGATATTAATCTAGTATCATTGTATATCGAGTTTTATGGATATTTGCTCAATGATACTGTCATAAATTTATAATACTATGGACTGCATTTAGTAACACCTTTCAACTTTATTTTGTGTCAAATTAATAACTGATTTAGTAGTGATTAAATTTGTCCAAAAATCATTATCTCAAAAATTAGATGAGAGTTCAAATAAACCATATGTAAGAACAATAAAATAGTTTCACATCATTACATCTTAAATTTTAACTACATTAAAAACCATTAGTTCATTAACTACTACCCATATATAATAGCATCATCCAAATCTATGACTTACGATACAACGACACAAAACAATACATTCCCAATTCATATGCATGTATTAGTTTCATCAGTATCTTAAAGACACTAAACTATAACAACCCTTTCGATCATTATGGATAAATCAATTATGACAAAATTTGGGTAAGAAATCTTTTGGAGTAGTGAGTTGAAAATTCTATGGCTAGGTCAATCTTAGACAAAATCGAAGCAAGGTAAGATCTAGGGAAATATGGGATAGGATTTGAAAAAACTTCTTCTTAAATTGAAAATAAACACTCTTCTCATCTTCTTATGTTTAAAATAATTAATTGTAACATGTATGGCACGTGTATCGCCTATAAATTTTTGCATACTTGATATTTGTGAAATTTAGTGCAAATGATCTCTAACGTTATTTTATGGTGTATGCTTTATCCCTTGAAAAATAATATTTTTAGTATTTTATGTTTTAAATAACTAGTTTCTATGCACATGTATCACCTATATACTTATAAATTATTACAAAAATATATATCTAAGAAAAAATGAACTTTCGATGAAAGTACATCACAAAAGTGGCACTTGAACTTTTTGAAAAATAATTATTATATTAGAATAGACATATTTTTAATATAGTAAAATCCATTTTGTGTGGTACCGAATTATAAGAATATCATAATAGTCAAAAGTCAAAAAGAAATTAAATTGTTATAATATACTAATGAAAGAAAATCATAAGGGCTATTCACTTTGAATATATATTCATATTGTTACGTTGTTAGAAGGAAAAAGAATTACTAAGTTTCAAATTTAAATTGTTAGCAAAGATTTGTCAGTTATAGCAATATAATAGTCAAAAGTCAAAAAGAAATCATATTGTCGTAATACACTAATGAAAGAAAAATCATAAGTGTATTTACTTTGAATATAAATGATGAATTAGGAGGAAAAATAATAACTAAGCTTCCAATTTAAATTGTAAGCAAGATTTTGTTACTTATTGCAACAATATTTTGTTACATAGCAAAAATGGAAGACATATAAATGAAGGGGGTGGGGGTATATTGAATAGCCTATAAATATTCTTCGCATTTTATAAAATTATATTTGCATAGTTGCTACTTCTCTCTACCATTTATTTCTTTAGAGAAAATATTTCATTCATACTTCAAATATGAATAATGCTAACTTTTCTCCATTTCTAAGAGTCCTACTTTATTGCCCACTATGCCATGAAATGTTTCATACTCATTTTCAATTCATGAGTCATGTACAAAATAATCATCTATTGTTGTCTGAGAAAAATATCATCTTACAGTCTTCTGTTTATGGATCTGGTACTTTTGTACCAGGAAATCCTCCATCAACTCAACATCTGGCCCCACAACAGGCGAGCTTACCGAGAAATGATAATGTTGTTATCATGCCAACAACATCTTCGAACTGTGACCACCCAATAAGAAGGGATAGAGCACTTCCAATTGATGGACCACAAATGGCAAGAAGAAACATAATTGTACCGATAATAAGAGGCAGAACATCAATAATTGATAGACAACAAATGGAAAGAAGAAACATAATCGGAAGTTCAAATGGGGCTATTGTTGATTATACCAGACCATTGATCAGTCGATTGGATGCTCCTATTTCATCAAATGCAGATGAATTAGTTACCATAGCTGAAGAACCAACTGGTTTGGACTTGAACTTGAGACTTTAATGAGATAAAAATATTATGTGGATCTTCTTTGTAAGGTGGTCGACGGGTGTCTAAAAATGGGTTAAGTTTTAAATATTCTTAAAATTTTATTTTATGTATATTGTTTGATAGATGGGTCTCTAAGAGTGCGAGTTTATTGTTTTATTTTATTTTATTCTATTTTTAGTCAGATAGGATGAGTGTCTAAAATTATGTCATGGTTAGAGTCTATTGTTCTATTTAATAATTATTTGTCTTGATTTTCATCATCCAAATCCATTTATTTGTGTGCAAATATTTCCCTAGTTCCTTGTCAAAGATATTAAAAAATAATACTGTAATTATTTAAATATAATTAAATTTCAGATATTATTACTGGGAAAAATGTCAAATGTTGGCACATCGACGCTATCCAACTTGTAACTTTCACATCATAATTTATTTTTTAAAAATTCATTGTGTAAAAATATAACCAATCTTTGTTTTCCTAGTTTACTCTATTTTCTTAAATCGTTCGTTTCATATTAGTTGTCAATTTTATTTTTTTTACACAATCCTTAAGAAATCATAAATAAGAAGAACAATTTAATTAATTTACCTCTTACGAAACTTTTTTGAAACTCTAGAAACTTGTTTATACTTTCAATTAAAAAATTGTAATGGTAAAATAAGAAAATTTAATTAATTTTGAAAATTGACAAATAATTTTGGACAACTAATATGAAACAGAGGGAGTATTTTCTAAAATCTTATAGAAGTAAAAGATAGTTAATTTAGTATGATCCATCTTTGTACTGGATTATAACAATATAATTAGAATCAGAATTCCAAAACTGACTAGATTGCTGTAGTTCCTTAATGAAACTAAGACTGTGTTTGACATTGTTGTTGGAAGGGAAAAAACAATTGTTTTTTTGGAGAAAACTTTTTTTTAAAAGCAAGACATTTGGCAAATCAATAAAATTATTTTTAAAAGGAAGCATAAGTAGTTTTTCTGTTGTTGAGAAGAAGCTAAATATTTCCGTTTCTTAAAAAATGTAGAAGCAAAAAATTATCTTTTTCAAGACCAAAATATCTCTTCCATATTTACATATGTACCAATTCATCCCTTATGAATTAATTATCATAAATTATAAGTTTGACTAAGTTTCATTTAAGAAATTTATTTATATGTAATAATTATTTAATTTTATTTTACGTTTATTATCGTTACTTTCTATTTGATATTTTTAATTATATTTAAATCGTCATGTTAATATTATATGAATATTTAATTTATTTTTAATTTATCTATGCATAATATTGATTGAAAACACAAATATATACATTTAAATTTAATAAAATAAAATTATAACACCCCAAAAATTTCTAAGTTAAGACCCAAACTATTCTTCATTTATATGTAAGGTCATATTGGGTGATTCTTAAATTTTTCTTAGGTGTTACGGTCAATTCTTTAGTGTGTGAATGGTTGTAGCTATGAATTAAGGTAACAAGAACCCCCTAGCACAAAGTTGAGTTGAAAATTTCATTATCAACTAAGTTTTGACATGAGATTCTACTTAGTCAACTTCAAACGATCATATCTCCCAGCACATAATGAATTAGGTGGCCTATGACCTATCAAATTGAAGGTCTTTGAGTCTCCTTTCCAACGCCGTCAAGTTTGCCTTATTTCAAGTTCGGAATAAAAAGTTATGGCCATTTTACCAAACACTGCCATATCAAAGTTTTCTAAGTTTGTGAACGAAGGATCCAACCTACATGCAGTAGGTTGAACGACGATCTGTCCTGTCAAGGCATCGAAAGAGTATTTGGATTCAAATTTAAGGACCCAATTCCTACAGATCTATTCTACGGGGTTTAAGAAGTATTACGGGCTGCCGTTTGGACCCGTAAATGGATTTTTGAGCTTTAAAAATTTAATATAAATTCCACGGATGAAATCTACAGTATGTAGCTCAAACCACAAACCGTACATGGTCTTGTGGATAGTTTTCTTCAGTTTTTAAGAGGGGTAGTTTAGTATTTTCCCATCCCTTCTAAGTTAGGAGTTTGAGAGTTGTTTTTGAGTAGATTTTCGTGTACTTATGTTAGGTATTCAAATCTAAGTAAGTTGGGAAGAAACCATTTGATTCTAGGCGAATTAGAGCCAAAAATTGAAGAAGAAAAATTTGTCGGATTGTTCTGGGGGAGGGCTGGGGCAGCGTAGCCCAGATGCGCCAAAGGGGCTGGGGTGCCTCCCCAGTAGTGCGCCAGGTTACTGCCTCTGAATTTTAGGGGTTTTACTACCTCTGAAGTTTAGGGGTTGGCGCCCACCATTTTTTTGTCGTTTTACCCGTCTAAGTTCTTTTAAAGTGTACCTTTACTCCCTATTGATTCTAACTACTCCAAACTACATCTAAACATCAAGAGATCACTCATAACATGAATTATAACCCTTGAATCCATAATTCAAATTCAAGGAAGAGTTAAGAGTAAAGTTTGAGAAAGTCTATTTGAGTCTTTTCGATGAGTCTTCTACAATAACTTTTAAATTGTTTTAAGACTCGAGTAAGTGAGTATGAGAATGAGGAGAATGTATTAATGAGTCTACATTATCATTGAGATCCTTAAGTCAAGTCGTTCATGCCCATAAATTCCGCATGAACTCCATAATTTGAATATCTTTGAAAGGAGTAGTATCTTCAAGTTCTAAGTCTTGAGTATTGAGTTCCTAATCATTTTGGGATTTATCCCTAATCATGGGACCACTACATGTTACCTATGAAAGTTCTTGAGTTCAGTAGTTCATGCCCATAATTCCTCATGAACCTTATGAGTCGAGCATTCATAAGATGAATAGTATCATTGAGTCCTTGAGTTCTGAAGTCACTAAGTTTCGAGTATTGAGTACTATATATGGTTATTGAAAACCTTGAATTGAGTCGTTCACGTCCATAATTCGGCATGAACCTTATTTTAAGAAGTTTTTTTACAGATTATTTTAAAACTTGTTTTAAAGACTTGAGCATTGAGTATGAGGAAGAGTAGAGTCAAGTTTCATTTTCTATAAAATGATATATGAGAACTACGTATTCCCAAGAGTAAATGTTTTTACATTTAAGAAGAGAAGAAACACCGATTTCCAAAGAGTTCATGAGCAGTTTTCAGTACTATCTCTTTTAAGAGAAATATTTTGAGTAATAATCTCAAAGTTGAGGAAGAGGAAATGTTTTATTTAAAACATAATGAGCTAAGTTATATTTTGGGAGTAGTATTGAGCACCAATATGGGGAAGAGTTCTAACAACTCACAGCCCCCATAAACCATGTAGCCAACGTGGGTAAAAAGGGTCATACTTTTTAGATAATTCATTATTGTTTTTTAGCATAGACTAGTGGATCCACTTTGTTAGTAGGTTCTATACCCTGACAAAGTATAGGACAGTTCTGGTAGCGTGGGATGGTTTTCGGTTAGAGAATCTCTCAAACAGAGCTATTATGTATCTTTACATACAAACAAAGTTATTATTGTATTTTCATACAATTGAGTTATTATTGTATTTTGTATACAACTGATTTATTATCTATCATTTTAAAATCTTTCTAGATATTGCATCTTGTATTATTGCTTTATCCTTGAGTATCCAGAGTTGAACTATGTTTCATAGAGTTGAGTATCTTATTGTTGAGTTGAGCCCTATTTCTCTGAGTTGAGTTGAACTATATTTCATTGAGTTGAGTTGAGTTGAGTTGAGTTGAGTGAGTTGAGAAGAGCTAAGTATATTTCTTTTCCAGCAGTCCAAACTTATGTTTATGATTTAGAATTCCCCTTACATGCTCGTACATTCAATGTACTGACGCCATTTGACCTGCATTATTTTATGGTGTAGATATAGGTATTCAGGGTCATCAACAAAAGCTTCGTTGATACCAGTTGTAGTTCCAATCAGCTTTGGTGAGCCTTCTTATATTCTGGAGGACTTCACCTTTACTTTGCAGTTAGTTAGTAGGTTTTGGGATGTTGTGGGTTTTATTTCGATATCCTTCTGTAATAGTTGAGGCTTCATAGATATACAAGGTTGAGTAGTTTCAGTATGTATCTTCTTTAAGTTGTTTTTACAAACTTTGAGTTCATCTATTAAGTATTGTTCAGTTTATTTTAAAGTTGAGTATTTGAGTTATTGAATTTATTCAGTTTTAAACTTTTGTATGCTTGAGTTAGTCTTCCGCTTATAGTCAGCCAGGATGAGGGTTTGCTTGGGGACCAACAATGGTTCTCAGTGTCGGCCACGTCCAGGTTGTAGACTTGGGTCGTGACAGTTGTATCATCACGTAGCTCATAGTGATGGTTGTTGGTTAGAGAATCTCCCAAATAGAGTTAAAAGTGTATTTTTATGATATCACTTATTATATTGATTTCAGAGATGAGTAAGTACTTTTGTAAAGTTTTAATGATTCACTTTTTTATTTCTTTACATTCAGTTGAGTATATATCTATATCTATTGCACTCTTTTCATTCAGTTATTTGTTATTCAGCTATATTACATACTCGTACATTCAATATACTGATGTCATTCGACCTGCATCTTTAATGATGCAAATACAGGTTCTTAGGATCCTCATCAAGAGTCCGTCAAGATCACTTCATTTGCTCTTCAACTTTTGCTTCTAGAGGACTCCAGTTTTATGAGTTGTTAGTAGTAGTTCTCTTGAGGAGTCGTGGGTTTTGTCCCGACACCCATCTTTGTATAGTAGAGGCTTCATAGATAGATAGTTTTGGAGAGTCTTTCAGTTTGAGATGTTTTATTTAAAACTTATATTTTATACTCAGTATATTCAGAGATTTTTGAGATTTATTACGCTGTTGATTTAGCATTTCTTTCAGTTTGATGTTTGTGTATGCATGAGTTAGTCTTCCTCTTGTAGCCAGCTAGGATGAGGGTTCACTTGGAGGCCGACAATGATTCTCGAGTGCCGGCCACATCCAGGGTGTAGGCTCGAGTCTGACAAAAAAATTGATTAAAAATTTTATAGTAGATATTTAAAATATTTTTTCTCTATAAAATAATTTTAATATTACAAATACATTGATATTTGCAATTTGACACTTAAATTAGTCTTTGTTAGGTTATTACTGATCTGATGCATCACTGCTCAATAGCCTTTGTTTTATGCAATGTATCATGTTCATATTGAAGGTATTGATACATAACTATAACGTTGTTGAATCTTCGATTAGTGTTTATCATATTCAATATAAATGTACTTGATACATAAACAATACCTAATGTATCATTTACATGTATCAAGTTATATAATGTATCTTCAATTTTGATAAATAAATCATAATGTTCTATAACTGTAGCAATGCGTATCAGATTCAACAATAGGTATATTATACATATCAGTGGCAATCTTTTACTACCAGATATATACACTCAAAATTATTCAACTAGAAGGCTATGTGTCTGTACATATTACCCAATAAATACACTTGAAACATAAACCCTAATGTTCTATAGCGAAAGCATTGTGTATCAAATTAATTGATATGTGCACGATACATGATATATATATATATATATATATATATATATATATATATATATATATCAAATTCAATAGTTTTAAGACTTTATTACATGTATCATATTGTAACGACCTGTTCCCATCGTTATAGAAAAGCCAATGGGGAAATAATTTGGGCCAAAAAACTTTTGGGTAATGACTTAAAAATTCCCAGCCTAGTCCAGATTTGGACGAAATCTGAGTCATGCATGGTCTAGGGAAATCTGGTAATGAATGAGAGATTTAATAATGATTTTGATTACATGAGTGGATGACTGAGACGTTAAAGAACCCCTACGACTTTACAGAATCGAATTCGGGTGAGTAGAACTCTCGAAACTGATCTTAGCGTGAACGTGTAGTTTTTGAACGTCAAGGATAAAAGGTGTGTTGTGAAATGAGGGTTTGGAACTCAAATTTTGAGGTTCTGTCTCTGTATAAGCAGTTGTGGCAGGATTAGTCGCACCAAGGCGGGGCCGTTATGGCGGGATGGGGTCCGTCATAGTGGCTCAGTCGCAAATTAAGTCGGGGAAAAACCCTAAAATGTCATTTTTCTGCAAACTTCGTTCTTAAGAGTTACGAGATGACCCAAAACGAGTTCTTGACTGTTTCCACGACTTTTGGTGCTAAATGTAAGGATTTTACTCCCCTAATCCATTTTTCGATCCGTAATACTTAGATTCGTGGGTAATTATTATTGGGGGAAGGTTTTGGACTGAATTTGATAGTGGGAAAAAGCCCTAGCTGCACCTTAGGATCATGAATTTGGTCTTGGGTTATTGGGTTTGTTATAATCCAGATAATTAGACAGTAATTGATTGATCCTTGTATTAAATTGTTGTTTTTAGACCACGAACAAGCGGAAAGAATCCGGAAAGGGAAGATTCAAGTGCCTTAGGGGAATTCAAGCTTGGTTTCGAGGTAGGTGATGGTTTGATTTCTTGTTTGTGTGATGTATATTGGTGATTGCTTCATTGTAATACATGTATGTATATGAATGAAGCACTGTTGATCAAACCTAATAAAATGGGTATGAAAGAACAAATGTATGCCATGATTCAACACTTGATTGTATGATTATCAATATGTATGTACATTATGAGTGTGAATGTGATTGTGGTTGTGTTGATTGGATCGGGTGTCACGTTTCGACATATATATTAGATCAGGTGTCACGTTTCGACACATATATTGGATCGAGTGTCACGTTCCGACACACTAATTGAGATTGCATGTTATGTCTGGCACACTAACAGTTTGAGTATGGGTTCTATGAGAGGACCATTGAATTGTCATGTCTACTTGTTATTGAGAATGTGGAATTGTACATTGCTCCTGAAATGATAACTGATGTGTGTGTGTGTGTGTGTGTATATATATATATATTTTTTTTTTTTTTAGTACATGTTATGCTTGCTTTGTTGTGACTGCTTATATATGTTTCACTTACCGGGATAGCCGCGTGATCCTACCAGTACATTGTGGTTGTATACTGATACTGCACTTGCTCGTTGGTTGTTGAGTACAGGGCATCTTCAGGCGGCTATTGATAGACCTCAACTAGGAGATCGTGATCGAGACCGAATTTCAAGGGTGAGCCAGTTCTTTCAGGCTGCCATGTAGTCCTTCATTTCGTTTAGTCCATTCTCTTCGGACTTAAACTATTGTTTAGATACGTCCTATGTTTGTTTGGGGTTGTACCCTTTTCTTAGACTTGTTTCACTTTAGATGTTTTGGTACATTGACTTTCAGGTTCTAGGCATTGTTTTCCGCAAATGTTTTGGTAATGGTTTTATTAACTTTCGGAGTTTATGGGAACTCCAATTTTCTTTAGACATTTAAACCTGCTTTCATATCTTTAAATGTCCTAATTTTTGTTAAGTTATGTAGTTGGGTTGTAGTAATGGTTCTCCCATCGGACGGTTAGTATGGGTGTCATTCACGACGGTCTGGGTCGTGACACATATACATACCAAGTGAACACCAATGTGTTATGTATCACACACAAAAAGATTCTATTTGGAATAATTACATATATCTGTATTTTATATATATATATATATATATATATATATATATATATATATATAATACAACATTTCTCAAACAAAATAAGACACATAAATAGTAATATATTATGCACTACGTTTTTAGGCATGATACGCCAATTCAAATTTATACAAAATGTATATGATACATAGCAATTACCGCACAAACATGTATCCATAAAAGCTATGTATCTCTTCAACCTTTTTGTATGTTGTATCAATGCATGCCAGATACATTGAAAATTCAGGCTCTTGTTTCTTTACCTCAACGATGTATCCGATTTACAAATTTCTCCTCAACTTATCAATCTCTCATTCAGTTGCAATGACTGATTTGAGATTCACAAAATCAATATTTTGACCAACAACAATTTCATCACTTTTGTATCGTTTATACCTCACCTCACTTTCCTAGTTTTCGAAATGTCTCGACAAGATTGATAAGTTCATGTAGTATTAGTTCAATTTGTTGACAAGTTCATGTAGTATTGAGAGTTTTATGGAAGAATGAGAAGAAAAATTTTGAATTTTGAATTATGCTAGCGTATTACAATTTGTCAATTATCTTTCTAAAGTTTCGATGTAAATAGTCCTCTACCAACGCATTTAACTCGATTTGTTAAAATAACTTCCATTGAGTCTCTGCACCTATCCTTTTTTTTTGAACCTTTGTTTGTTTTCAGAAAATAGGATTTGGCTCAATGTATTGATCTAAAACCAAACACTAATATATCGATCTAAAACCAAACACTTTATGGACAATCTTTACTACTTTAATGTATCAGGTAGGATTACAGTACTTAGAAATCTACTAAATATTTTAGAAATAGTAATGTATCATGAGTAATATATGCATCTCGAGATCACAAATTAAAAAATCGACTACACAACACAATACATGCAATTTCATACCTTTCATTATCAGATCTCCTTACTCTGAAGTTAAAGTTATAAATAGTAAGGTATCATGCACAATTTTATGGGCATGATACATAAATACATAAAAGTTGATACATGTAAATCCATCCAATTGCTCTAACAATGTTGTGTTCTTCTACTTTTTCCATTTCTTTTACTCTACAGAATTAGCAAGAGTTCGAATTTGACATTTAGTGTACAAGTATATAGTCAATGTCGATAGAAGAGGAAAGCATAATTGAGGAGGCAGCGGCACGAAGAGAGAGGCTGAGATGCCTCAGAGAATCTCAAGAACTTCTTCAAACCCCTGACGATGATAATAACAAGACTATCGAAGATATTCATCATGTATCTTCTCAAATTTTTCGATAATTTTGAATCAAAATTGATAGGATCTTCAATGAAATAGGAGAAGAATTTTGAATCTCAAAAATTTTCAATAATTTTGAATCAAAATTGAAAGGATCTTCGATGAACTGGGAGAAGAATTTTGAATCTCAAAATTTTAAACTATTTTGAATCAAAATTGAAAGAATCTTCGATGAACTTTAAGAATCACAAAAGAAATCGTTTTTCTAACAACAATTTCATTACTTTTGTTTCCTTCATAACTCAACTCACTTATCCAAAATTTCGACAAAAAATTTTGAATCAAATCTGAAAGGTTTCTTCGCTAAACAGGGGGGAAGCAATTTTAAATTTTGAATTTCTTCTTTCTGTTAGGATTTGCCTCTGTATTGTATCAGAATTAATGTATCCTGATGGTGACTTATGTATCCGAAAGATACAAAATTTAAGGAATTATTGTAATTACAAAAAGAGTGAAGATATTATATAATTTGTTCTTTACACTATGAGATTCTTAAATTGTTTATATTAAATTAGATGACCAAACAACAGATTTTGTAGTTATTTAAGGAAGTGTTTAATTGACTTAGAGAGGAAATATTTATTATTCTAAGTTAATGAACTTAGGGGTTGTTTGGTTTAAAGACAAGTTATGTTGAGGTTAATTATGATGTAATAAGTTATGACAAAATTAGTTATGTTGAGATTATTTTTATTGGTTGTTTGGTTTGTCAAATATGCATGACATAATTTCTAAGAATAAGTTTGTTTACAAAAATACCCTCTAAGAATAAGTTGTTTATTTATAAAAGAGGGTTTAAGGGGGTACCTTTGTTATTTTACATTTTTATTCCTGGATAAGTTATCATGGGATTAGCATTATTTCACCTACAAGTAGAGATAACTTATCTGAGTCATAAATATTAATCCTGGAATACGTTATTCCACACTTTGTAACCAAATAAAGAATTAAGGATTCTAAAAACTTATTCCAAAGTTATTTTCTTTATCCATCACACTAAACATATTTTTTTTGTGAAGTGAATAGAGTTAGAGATAAAACATCATTTTTTTTTTAAAAGTATGTTTACTTAGAA
This sequence comes from Solanum pinnatisectum, assembly GCA_035578085.1. NCBI lineage: Eukaryota > Viridiplantae > Streptophyta > Magnoliopsida > Solanales > Solanaceae > Solanum > Solanum pinnatisectum. The sequence goes on along the minus strand of CM069080.1, from coordinate 39,307,832 downwards.
AGAACAACATGATTTTTTTTCAAGTCTGTTGCAGCAGTTTAGTTAACTTATTTTAGACTTACTTGCAAATAACAAATGACTTTAAAAAGTCTAGAAATACGAAAGATATAAATTAAAGCGGAATACAAAATAGGAGAAAAAAATGCAAATGACCATGTTAATGTGAATCATTTTCTTGTTATAAACAATTTATGGAACCATTAGCACTTTTAGTTATTGATAAATTTTAATTTTAGTTATATAATTAATTATAATTTGAGTTAAATACATATAATCTTCGATTAATAATATGCATCATTTTTCTCTTCGACAGTATAGCTTCACAAATTTAACAAATAATTAAATATCAAATCATTCAATTATCGATGTGTTATGTTAAGGTATATTATTACTCAATAATATAATTTTAAATATAGCTTAGACATAAATTATTTTTAATTTAAAGAAAATGAGTTGCCTAAAATATAGACCCAAGTGTTAAGTAAAGCACCCTAACATGGCACCTAAAGTACCACCAAGTTCTAAATCTGGCCTCAATTTAATTATACATGTGTTGCATGTGTGCATCATGTCAATCAGTAAAATAAGTGTATATTGCTTCATTTCAATATATCAATTCTTTTTATCAATCTAGCATTTTCTAATCTATTAAATCGTGTAACCTAGATATGTAACGACCTTCATGGTCCTTTTTTTATGTTTTCTGCATGTTTTTCTTGTTTTTCCCCTTCTCGTAACTTTTGTATATGGAATAGGTGACCTGATTTATGAGGTGATCAAATGGATATTGGGTGAGTCTTCTAGTTTTGAAGGTTTAAAAATGGAAAAGATCTTGATGTAGAAAGGAACTCGAAAAAATCATATGATTTTGTTGTTATGAGGTGAGCTCTAACTCATTTAATCACTTTGTTACTTTGGTGTTTTCATCTTTCCCATTGTATTTCAAGTAAGGGTGTACATGATCGGTCATTGGTTCGGGTTTTTCAAATGTCAAATCAAATAATTTGTGTCAAATTTTTAAAAAATTTATAAACCTAACCAAACTTATCAAACTCGGCCTTATTGTGTTGGTTCTGATTTTTCAAATACCAAATCAAATCATTTGTGTCGAATTTTTAAATCAAACCAAACAAATAAACCTCAGATTTGTTTTTCCAGATTTTTGGATTTTTCCGGTAAAGTATTCATACAAACATATAATTAATTTGTGCTCCAAATATTTCTTTAGTCCAATTAAAATACAACTGTCTAAGGTGTTCTTAAGAAAATAAAACAAAAATATTCATTAAAAATAATAATGATATCGTATAAAATAAATATTGCAAATTGATAAGTTATAATGAAAATGATCATAATTTAAAAGTACTAAATCATGCTAAAATAAATCTATTAAGTATTAATTACATGATAAAATATTAAAGAAAAATTAAAATTTGTTTATGTATTTTAAATGTCTAAACGAATGTAAAACTAAAGAACAAATATTCAACATTATCGTCATTGTTAGTGTTAAATTTTATTTTTTTTGTTAGCATTAGTATTGATTTGATTTTGAATTGAGCTTTATTAGAGTGACTAATATTTTTTCATTAGTATTAGACCATTCAAAGTTAAGTCTCAAAATATATGAAAAAATATGTTAAAAGATAAAATTATGAAAACGTATAAGCAATATTTAGAAATTACATCATACTTTTATGTATAAAATAAATTTTAAAAATTATATATATAATGTCGGGTTTGTTTGGTTGCGGGTTGACTTTTTTATATTAAAACCAAACCAACCCAAGTATAGTCGGATTTTTTTTTTCAATGTCAAACCAAGTCAAACTAAACCATTAGTCGGATTTATTTTTCGATTTGACTCAATTTATGATTTGATTTGGTTTTCGATTCTGTTCTGTAGACCCTTAATTTCAGGTGCCAAAATTAGTAGAGATTTCAGAAAATTGGTACAAGTCCTTTTTTATTTTGTATGTGTTTACCTCTTTATATTCTGAATCCCTTTAATAAAAATCTTGGCTCCGCTATTGTTTGAGGGTTGAAATGAAATTGGAACAAAACAAACAAAAGAGTGGTTATAACTATTCCAAATGAGAAGAACTTTCATTCAGTTTATCAACTTTACCCGGCATAAAAAAAAAAGGGCAATCCGATCCACTAAAGCTCCCGACCACAAGAACCTATTGTACACAGTCTTACTTTGCATTTCTCTTAGAGACTATTTCCAAGGCTTGAACCTGTGACCTCCTGATCACTCAAGAAAATGTCAAATATTCTCATTTGATAACTTAGAAACCTCACTTGACTATACATGTATAGAACTTTTCATTAACCTTTGTAGCAAGAGCAATAAATGGAAAGAAAAGGGTAAACCAAAAATTCAAAAGATATGAGAAAAAAAGTATATTTTCTAAAGAAGAATTATGGAACCATTTCAAGCCTTGGCTCCAAGCAAAAACCAGTAAAGAGCTGAAGGGGAAGCCTCTTTCTCACAGGACATTTTCGACACCACGTCCACATTTTCTGCTCCACATCAAAAACAAGAAGAGCAGGTGCTCCATAACTCTGTATGTATATGAAGTCATCTGTACCGCTACTGGCAAAAACATCGTCAAATTCCCCAAAACCATGGAAATACTTATGTGGCATTCGCGCTATTTGTTGCCATTCCATCCCATTAAGTGTCCATATACCGATCCCCTTAATTATGTCAGGACAGTCTCGCTTCCCTATCCCTCCTACCATTACTAACTTTTCGTTGAGGTTCATTAGACGACCACACGTAAGACAACATGGTGCAGGAATGAAATTCCTCATCAACATGTTACATGATCTGCTTGAGAGGTTGTAAGTGATTAAACCGTGACGATTTTCTGAACCACCAATTCCAGATGAATAAATCATGATATACAATACACCATCACATATAACACTTTCATCCCCACCTCTCCATCCTGTCAAAACATCAGTTAAACAGGTCATCCACGTCGTTGTTCCAGAATCGTATATGTAGATGGACACATCACATTGAAAGAAGCTTTCAGGGATGTGCTTTGATTTAACAATTGTAACACTATAACAACGCGTTTTTCTATTTACAACCATAGCCAATGCATTGTAATCAGATAAGTTGAACCCCGGTGGCTCCTCAAGGTTCTTGCAACATTTGGTTATTGGATTACAAACATATAGCTGATCAGTTCTACTATTGTCCATGAAGCAAAATAATCCACAAGATGAAGAAATAAAGCAACTGGATGTCCAAATGCAGGGGAGTTCAATAACGTACCATTTCCGAAAAGTTGGATCATAGGCATAACTTATTGGTTTCTCTGAACTTGTGAACATAAAGTACCATGGTTTATGAGACAGCAATCGCGACGAGTTCCACAAGAATCTTCCTGGTTTCACTATATCATGCCATCTTTTACATACACAACCTGCCCTAAAGATGCTAGCAATAGGAAGACGAGCCAAAATTCGTTCCAGTATATCATCAGGCAATATCAAATCCACAAGAACAGAGGAAACTTGTTCATTGTATTCGTCTTTAAGCTCGGAGAAAGAATCAGGCTCAACAGTATCATTTGTGGCGTAATCAGGGAAATGACTGAACCATGATGCTTCCCCTTCCATGACGATGAAAAGTGACAAAAACCTGAAAGAGATTAAATTTTTGAATGAGATTATGCAGACAAATCAAATTACTCACTCGTTCATTAAAGACATAGTACACTCAAACTTGACCTCACCTGGCAAACTAAGCACACCAATTTTGAGAGTGCACGTCTAGACACCTCAATTTTGTCTCAACTGGTGACTGAACACTCCAACACGTCCTCACATTGATTTGAAGGCGTCTAGATGATCGTTTTGTAAGTTGGAGTATTCAACTGACAAAATGAAGATGGATTGAGGTATCTAAATGTGCATACACAAAGTTGGAATGTTTACTTGTCGGCCGAAACCAAATTTGAGTGTTTGTTTATGTATAATGCCTTCATTGAATAACAAGAAGCAGAGACAGAATCTAAAAACAGATAAACTACTGGTACTTGTTAAGCAACCTTGCAGATTGAGCAGCAACAAGAAATTCATTGCATCTAAATTTGTAATGTCCCCTCTTTTTTAAAATATTTTTTATACATAGTGCTAGGGAAAGAGGAATTATAAGAAGGATTATAAGGTGAGAAATTAAACCTGGAATAGCTAACCAACTGAACTACTAAGATTTTTTGTGATGTCTCCTCTAAATGGTCGGTCACAATGATATTTTTCATATTCAAGAATTGAATTCGAAACATCTAGTTAAGGGTGAGACAATAACTATTCCACCATAATCAATGTTAGTTCTTTAATTTTGAGAATAATATTGAATGAGGAACCAATACTTCTTAAAAATACTCCCTCGATTTCAATTTTGTTTATCCTATTTTGACTTAACATAGAGTTTTAGAGTTTAATAAAAGTAAAGAAAACTTTTGAACCTTGTGTTCTATATTAAAGACATAACAAATGTAGTATCATGTTCTTTAGCTTATGATCTTAAATATGCAACGTGGAAAGTTTAAAATTAGAGAGTTGGTAAAAAAAAAAAACATTCTTTTTTGGAACTGACAAAAAGTAAAAGTAAGACAAAAAAAATTGAAACGAAGAAATGATATAAAACAAATTAGATTTATAGAAAGGGGAAAAAGGTTGTAATTTACTATACATGAATAAAAACAAATATAATTTATAAAAAATGAGAAAAGTATAAGGTTGTTCCTTTGCATTCACTTTTTTTCCTTTTTATTTCTTCTTTTGACCATTTTAAAAATTCATACAAGGCTGGATCCTACATTTTCTTTTTCCAATCTAATATTATATTTCAATTTTACTTATAGACAATGCTTGGAATATACTTTACCAACACGCATATTCTTTTCTTCTCATTTTTGGTTTCCAAAAAGGATTTCAATTCTCTAATATTATGCTATACCTAAATATATAATCCATGAATAAATTCTACCTAACCTTTGGAATTTAACAAATATTTCTTTTCACTTTTGAAAGAGACAGAAGCCAATTGATTATGAAGCGGCCAGCAGTCACAATGAGTTCGTAATTTTAGAATTTTTTTTTTGAAATTATTCTGAAAACCGTTTTCCAAAAAATAAAAAAAATCTGTAAATTAATTTGTGTGACTAATTAATTTGAAAAATATTTTAATTGTGAATAGTGATTATTGTTTGACCAAACTTTTTAAAAGTGCCAAACTTCTAAAATCAATTTATTTTAAAAATTACTTAGGATAAAACAATTTTTTGAGTTCTCAAAAATAGTTCTTACTTCACTCAAAAACATTTTGTTTTCCTCCTAAAAGCTTAGCCAAACAGGCTAACACCTCAACTTAAATAGAAAGAAAACTTCTAATCTTGAAGAAATTTGACCAAACAAGCTACAACTTTTATATGATATTATTAATGTTATTCATGCATCGAGTGAGTTCTAATATAAATTTTAAACTTTAATGAATCAAGTTCTAATATTATATATAGATAGTATCGCCAACAACTATCATCAATTGCACTGTCAATCATAACATATTCTTTAGTTATCATCACCAATTATTCATTACTAACATCAATTAACTTCGTCATCACTATTGCCACGACCATCATCACAATTAATCTTTATCATTGCACTAGTCAATAGAACACCATCTCCTGTATCACGACTATCAACATCACTATTAATAGTCTTTAGCACCATCCTCACTACTACTACAAATCATCTCAATCATCACTAACGAACATTAATGTTTCATTTTTTTTCAAATAATAATTTATTTTCTAAGGAGTATTTAATTCTTATTTTTAAATTTGAATTGCATACTAATAAATAAATTATTCACATTTAGGTGTTAAAAGAGTAAGAGTCTCAATCATTTAGTGTTCAAATCTCCATCCACTATATATCTTAATCATTCAAACATGTATTAAGATATATCTTAATTTCAATGCAGACATGTATTAAGATATATCTTAATTTCAAAACACAAAATACATTGTAATAGTTCATAATTCAAAATCATACCTTTAATTGACTAGTCTTCTAATTATTCCTTATGTTGGAAGGAGGAGATAGATATAATATTAACGTCCTTACAAAGAAAAAGAAGATGCAGTCTCATATATTCTTCTTCTTCTTTTTTCTTTTTTCTTTTGTTGACAAAATTCATATTTATTCATCGATTAACAAAAATTCTAATAAGTTAGGAGAAAGAAAAAGAAAACTAAGAATAATTTCACCAAAATAGATGCCTAATTAACTTAGGTTTGTTAGCTGTTAAAATTGCACAATGCTCGCTAATATTTTATTGTTTTCCTTGTTGAAGAATTAGTCTACACTATAATAGCTCTACAATGTGGAAACCAAAGAAATAGGAAATAAATAGAAAAAAGTTTAAGGTTCAATTCATGCGTACGTACTAGTTTCTCGAAACGTACCGTAGTACATACATTTTATTCTGTAGGCGTTTGGACATACAATTTTATATAACGATATGAAATTATGAGATGATTAATGTGTTTTCATGCTGGTATTGTAAAAATATTATGCAACTCTCACCATCCAAATTTATGTGACTTTGAACACTCTCCCCCATCAATTGAGCTAACCAAACATATATGAGAATCTCCATATGTTCACAAATGAATGTGAAAGCTGTTGTAAATCTTACGGAAAATACCTTCATCATGAACACTATATATGGAGTTTACCAAGACTTATACTTCACCATGAATTTTGTGGGGCATTTTGCAAGCTTGAGGCATGTCAAAAGACACTGTTCTTAAGGATATTTCACCCGATATAGGTGTATCCCCCATGATTCAACAAGCTCTTCTAGTATAAAACTAGGAGCTAGAAACTAACAAAGATTCTTTTACGATTAAACCCAGCACAATAGAATATTAGGAAGAAGAAGAATCACTCTAGATTTTCTCCTTCCTTTCTCCACAAGAACTCAATGAGAAATATATAGCCAAGAATAAGAAAATGACTAACGTCTCAATAACAACAATTACAAATATGAGAATGAATATCATCAATACATTGAAGACAATTTATTTTGGACAATTGAAGGTTATTAATTTTGGTCAAAAGGAAACATTGCAACAGCCATATTTTTGACTAACTTTAGTTAAAATATCAACATAATTGCCAATAATAGAGTGTTATTTATGGAGAGGAAATATTTATAAAATAATATTATCTTTCAAATATAATAGGATATAAAATAATTCTTTTTGAGATATATATAATAAAATTTTTCCAACAATCCCCTACATATCTCAAAAGGATTATTATGGAATAGAATGAAATAAGAAATTTTGTTGGGTTTTCACATATGAGTCTAATGCATCGAATTTGGTGTCTCGTAGACTATGAACCAAACCTAGGTAGAACAAGATTAAACTTACAGAATAATTGGTGAAGTTTAGAACTTCTATGAACCAATAATTCTTTGGTAAGTCCAGCGTCTTATTATATCACATTATACTCGCACAATCTTTGTCGTTATTGCGGTTTTGCTCTAAGAGGCCATGCGTGTGTCCTGGTATTCATGAGTGCTCTAGAAATCTATCACAATTCCATAGAAGCGGCACCACTTCACACTCATATAGGTCCAATCATCAAGTATGTTCTGCAGAGTAATACACCACATATAAAGGATATGACTTGGATTAAGAGCTTAACTCAGCCTCACTTTGTCTTGCAGACTTTTGCACTATATTCACGCATCATAGGAGGGACAGAACTTTATAGTGCTTACTTGATCAACTAATAATTTGTTATTACCCATACGTAATTCATGGGATCTCCAATCACATAGGTTGGGTTACCATCATTGTTGATCTTCTCAAATGACAAAAGTCTTACTCCCCTCGATGTTTCATTAGTCAATGAATTGATTAGATTCACCTTCGACTACACATTATTTATTTACGTAAATAATTCATCTCACTGTAGTATTTTCATCACATTGTTGTTGACAACCAATTTTGGCCCTCCACAATATAAATTAATCGTCGAGCTTCTTCGATTTCTAACGATTTAAAATAATGAGTTTTATAAAAATTTCAGAAATAAAATAAAATAAACATAGTTCGCAAGTTATTTTAAATAGTTTTGTCACTTTTTTAATAGTATATATGTTTTATTCAGTTATGTATATAATTGACGCATTCTACGAGTATTCAAAAATCATCTCGAAAAGATTTTATATTTTAAATACTTTATTAGTAGTAAGGGTCATAATTTTTTAACTAATGAATTTTATGAAATTCAAACTACTTTCAAGTTATTTTAAAGTAATTTTATCATTTTCAATAATTTTAATAATTTTAAATAATAAATATATATATATATATTTTTACAATCACGTTATTTTATAAATATTGGAAAATCATCACAAAGATTTTACATTCTAGTTAAATGTTTTATTACTTTAAGTTATAGTTATAATTTCGAGTTAATTAGTTTATAATTAAATTAATTATTTTATAATAAAAAATAATTATTATGTTTCGTTAAGATTAAGAAGTTCATTAATTAATTCATATTAATTCATCTTATTTGATTTTAGCCTAATTTGCCAATAGCATTCGATTTTAGCTAAATTCTTAATACTCTTGGCTAGTTCTTTTCACAAATATGTAGCCATTTTCTAGTCTTAATTCCAACTCTTTGCAAGACCTATGTTGGGCCATTTTCTCTTAACAATCATCAAGCCCAAAATCCATTCCCTTTTGTTTTCCATTTCAGCCGAGCCCAACTCCCAATTCCCAACCCAATTCCTAACATTACTATACAACAACAATACATACAACAACAACAATACCAAACGGCCCATCCTCCTTATCCAAGACTCGGCCCAACCTTGTCTCCAAAAGAGATCAGAAACAATACCGACCCAGCCCCTATAGCTTTCTTCTTCAACAGCAACACGTGAACAGCAGCAGTAACATCCACCACCCCGATTTCATCTTCCTCACTTGCTTCCTGCATCCGGCAGACCCGTAAATCGCACAGCTACATCAGCCTTTCACCTGCCAGACCCCACTGCCCATACCGCACACTCTTCCTCAGCAAAAATCGTAGGAATTCAAAAGTTGCAACAGCCGCCCATCCTGGTCTTTCACCCAGATTTTAGGGGATTTCCGTTGAAATCGTGTGCAAATGGACAGCTTTCCCATCCTTGGAGGGTAAGATTTTCAAATTGAGGAAGGAATTAAGTTCCTATTCTACCCTTTTCCAAATTCTGAACCATTTTCTCCTTCTATAAATTGTCCCTTGTTAGTCACAAAAAGGGTTCGGATTTCTTTTTACAAGAAAATACAGAGGACAATAGCTACAATACTTACTAAATGTACCACTAGAACTAGGAAGAGATAATTAATTTTAGTGTTCGAGTTTGATCGTTGCTCGAGTCGAAACTTGTGTGGTAGAAGTCGTCATCCCCTGCTGTTCTTGTAGTCTCATTTCGCTGCCGTGAAAAAGGTAATCCATTTCCTCCGATAATTTGCTCTTCATTTTTTTTATTTCTGTTCTGCTAATGTCGAAAAGGCCTTGTTGTGCCATAATTTTCCTATCTGTAGAAAAATTACTTTTTAAAATGTTCTAAGTATAAAACAATTTAAGAAAAATACTTAGAAAAGAGTCGCTACTTAATTTTTAAAAGAAATTAAGAAAACTTATAATTTCCAAAGATTTAAGCAGAAAAAATCATTTGAAAATACCAAAGAGGGTTCGGGGTTCAATTTACACTTCGAGAAGGGTTTAGGCATTCGAAGTGTCCGCTAACACGCGGTTGACCTGCGACTTGACTAAAAATGATTTTTTGACTAATTATGATTTATATAAAAAAAAGAGTAATAATTTACAATATGATTAACTTTTAGAAAATAATTAAATAGATAACACATTTATTTTATTTTATTTTATTTTTTTGAGAGAAAGGGACTAAAAATGAAACATTCGAATTAAATTGTATGTGAATAAAATTTTAACAAGACTAGATTAATTAGGATTTTTTTAATTCATTTTAAATATAATAATTTAAACTAAGTTAGTTAACTTAAGCATATAACCATTAATTGGGGAATAAATAAAAGTTTTGACTCAAAATAAGTATAAGACTTGACAAAATGAATTATAGAAAGATATACTAACATAACGAATATGGTTCATCTTTTGGGGAATTTAATTAAGTTAATTAATAATTCTAAAATTAGAGTTAAGGAACAAACAATAGATAATCGCGAATAAATAATTAAAGAGTAAGAGAGAAATTAAATTTTGGGCCTTTTGGGCCTATTTCGTTGGGATTTTATGGACTTTTGCCCAATCCCATTTTGGGTATATACTGGTTGTATATCAGTGTATATGAGCATGTATATCAATTCTTTTTACGTATTTCCTGCTTCCGAACACCTGTACTTCGTCTCAGCCCTGTATTTCTACATTTTTTTACCTGTATATCAGTGTATACTGCTGTATACAACACGTATATAGCCCATTTTAGGCTTTCGACAGCCTACAATTCATCTTCCCTTGTACCACATATCAGCTTTCATCTTCGATTAATGACCATGGGCTAACTCGAGGGAGATTCCACTCAAAGAAATGCAAGAGAGGAGATAGGAGTTTATGTTGAACTCCGAGCAAATTCACATGTAACAAAAAAGCAAGGAAATGCACATTAATATTTAAACTAATAACAGTGCATTAAAATGAAACTACACAACTTATGATAAGATGAATTATTACAATGATCTTTGATAAGCATAAAGGGACTATGATGAACTAGCGGGGAAGAATAACAAGGACTTATTAGATTCAATTAAGAGCGCAACATATAAATATATTTAAATTAGTCTAGGCCATTAAATTGATCCCTAAACAAAAGATGGCAGATTGGAGCAAAGGATCACACTAGGCAACAAAATAACAATCAATTTTCGACTCAAAGAAAAAAAATAAAAAGCAAAAATAGACGGCATGAATGCATAATGTCGATTCGAACTCACCTTTAGTATAGCTAAAGTGAGCAGAGACAACATTTTCATCATAATGACGAAGATAACAAAGGAGAAGAGGAACACATTACAAGTTGGATATCGAAAGACAAAATTCAAGACATCTTGGCTATACTTCAACAAACATAAACGAAGCAATACACATTTTTATAGGCTTAACATTATCCCAAAACAGAGGAATACATTCAATTAACATCACTTAAGTAGGTTGATAAGTATTTTACTCATTTGTAAAACTTCAAGCAAAATATAGTTTCCAAAGAATTTACTCCCTAAAAAAATGAGTCTTGGAAACATGATTAAACAAAAATAATAATGATAACAAAACAATCCTCAAAATACTTTAACATTTGATTTTAACAAAAGCAGTGAACAAACAGTGAACATTAAAATCAAAGATCAGCTAAATTACATTCATTCATCCTGATGCCATAACACAAACATACTGAAATGAAACTAACAGTAGGTCCATCACACATTAAAACCCAATTCTTCCATATCTCATAGCAATAAATAAAAAAAATTAGATGTCACTGACCTATTTCGGGGTAGCGAACTGGGGCAGTAACGAGCTCACCACGAAGGCGATTTCACCACCGAAACGAGATAACGAGGACTCCTATGAACGAGTTAGGGAGCCGCGCTATGATCACACTAATTTATTTTCGGTTTCAAATGTGTTTACATCTATTTTTTGCTGTTTTTGCTTGAGTTATTTAAGTCTTTTTCCTTCCCCAAAAAATCCTCCTCTACAATGGAGAAGAAGAGACATATATATAGGGGGAAATCTAGGGTTCAATTTAGGGAAAACAAGTGAAATTTGAATTCTCAAAAAATGAAATCCCACAGTCCCTTTTGAAAATCCCTTGAAATGGGGAAAAGGGACGTTAGGAGATGGATCAGGTTGCAGGGTGTGGGCTCTGCAGAGTAGTTGACGCGATTTCCTGGTGGATTTGGCGTGAAGAAGAAGAAGAGCGTATGGGCAGGGTCGTCTGGTTGCTGTTGACGTGAAAGAAGAGAAAGAAAGCTGCTGGGTTTCTTGGTTACTGTTGTTTGTACGCTGGGTTGGGTTATTGTTGTTGTTTGGTATTTTTGTATTGTTTCTGGAATTGGGTCATTTGGGTATGGGAATTGTTGGATGTTGTTGTATGTTGTATTGGTGGGCAAGTTAGGCTGGAAATGGGCCTGGGAATTGTTGTGGGCCGTCTGGAATGCTGTTGTATTGTTGGAAGGGGCTGGAATTTGAGGGAATTTGGTGTGGGCCATTTTTCCAAATGGCCCAAATAAGAAAGGGGGTTAAATCTTTTTTAAAATATCGGATTTAATTTAGATGAATTAACATTAATTAATTACCGAGCTTCTTAACCTTAACAAAATATAATAATTATCTCCATCATAAGAATAGTTAATTTAATTAGAATAAACTATTTAATTAAAATGTAAAATCTTTATGATGATTTTTCAAATATTTATAAAATAACTTGATTGTAAATATATATATATATATATATATATATATATATATATATATATATATATATATATTTGTCATTAAAATTATTTAAAATGATAAAATTACTCTAAAAATGAAAGCGTTTTGCATCTCATACAATTCATTAACTCAAAATTACGACCCTTACTACTAATAAAGTATTAAAATATAAAATCTTTTCAAGATGATTTTTGAATACTCGTAAAATGCATTAATTATATACATAACTAAATAAAACATATATATTATAAAAATAAAAAAAAAGGGGGACAAAACTATTTAAAATAACTTGCAAACTATGTTTATTTTATTTTATTTCTGAAAATTTTATAAAACTCATTATTTTAAATCGTTAGAAATTGAAGAAGCTTGATGATTAATTTATATTGTGGAGGGTCGAAATTGGGTGTCAACAGGCCTCATTCTGTGGTTGTTTGCTGTTAGTCATTGTTGGTTTGCTGATGTTTCAATATGATATCTTCGTTATTATGCGATTTCTTTATTTGGCCGAGTCGAGGCTTTTAGATTTGCATCTAGTGTTGATGTTTCTTGGCTACTCTTTTGAGTTCCGTTCGTTATTCCTTTTTCCAACTCTACTGCTTATTGTCCTTGGGTCTGCTTCACTCCTTTTGTATATTTTAAGTATCAAGTGTGCTATGTTTAGCTTGATTATTGTTTAATGATTGTTACTCATAAGCGTTCAAATCCTCAAATCACCTAATATGGTTAATATATGGTATATTCGTATGCTTATTCCAATAGTTTAATTTTGTCCGTTTCTTGAATATCCTTGTGGTCTAACTGCCTGATGTAGCTTGTTTGAATCAAGTCTTGTCTTCCTGCAATTCAAATTTCAGTCAAAAAATGTTTACACTTGCAAGTTGAGTCGGTATAAAATCTGAGTTTTCCTAGTCTTAGTTCATGTTGATGTTTAATCTTTAAAATCATTTGAACTGAGACATTTTTGGTGTTGATCTCTCATGGTAGGACTTGTTGAACATTTAGTCCCATAATGTTAATTCCCTGTGACTTTGATATATTATATTTGTGGTTTCTGCTTTAAAACAAAGATGGTTCATTTATGCCCAATCGCTTTTCTAGTAATGTGTAAATTCGAGATTTCGCAAACCATTGTGTGAGGTTGTGTTGTGGTTAAAATTTTCGTTTATTTTTTTTATTTTTTATTTTTTTCTCTTCTTCTAGTCGGATGTGGATCTTGTCTAAGTTATTTACTACTTAGCCATAGTTTTAAGTATTTGATTAATGGTAGCAAATAGCTTATATTGGTTTGAATATTTCATACATTTTTATTATATTTCAAACATGCCATATTATGGGGTGTTATTGATATACCTTGTTGATATTTGTCATATATTGTCTGTAGAATGATTATATATGATGTGTCTTTTTTAGTATGATAGGTAGTAGTGCTACTTTGTTAATTAACTTTAATAAAATGTGGTTTCTTATTGTCAAGTATGTGTTTCTTCTTTTCTTAACTTGTGCTTCCTTGAATTTTATTAAGTATATTGGTAGTAGCTTTCTACTATTTTGAGTTATCTAGCTTAGCTTTATTAAAATCATGCCTTAATTATTTTTCTTATTTCATATACTAATGTCGCCTCCTCTTTTGTGTGTTGTATGAACACCTTTGAGTCCACGACGGACTTCTCTTCCTCGCATTTCCGAGTTGAGCCATAAAGGCTTTATTTTATCATTCGGGTTAGCCGCATCTTGTTTGAGTTGCTAGAAAGTCAAATTACAGGTCCCGAAAAGTCAAAAATAGGTTGTATACATGATTATACACTGATATACAAGTTTGGAGCCGCAAATATGTGGCCAAGAATGTGAAAGTACAGGTCTGAGGCTAAATACAGGTGTTCGGAAGCGGGAAATGCGTAAAAAGAGCTGATATACATGCTCATATACACTGATATACAACCAGTATATACCCAAAACGGGATTGGGTAAAAACCCAAAAAAATCCATTAAATTGGCCCAAAAGGAGGCCCAAATTCAATTTCTCCTTTACTCTTTAATTATTTAATTGTGATTATTTATTGTTTGATTAACTCTAACTTTAAAATTGTTGAATAACTTAAGAAATTCCCTAAAAGATGAGTTATTTCTTTTGTGTTGGTTTAATTTTAATATATTTCATGTTTTAATGTTCACTCATTTCATCAATCAAATATGTCGGTCAAATTATACATTTTAATTAAGATAAACCTTTTGTTCTTAAAAAATAATATTTTTAAGCTTCTCACTTAATTAAATTTTATTCATTTCAAATTTGTTTTTGGGTTAAGGTATTTTTCCTCAAATAAACTTTAAAAATGTTAGCTAATTAATTAAAGAATATATATATACCTACTTGGTCATTTTCACAAAAGGTTAGCTAATTAATTGAAGTTGATTTTCATGCTTGATTTATTAACTTGGTTTAACGTATTATTTCAAAATGAATTACATGAATTCTAACTAATCTAGTTTTATTAATATTCTAATCGCTTTGCAATTAAATTCAATTGTTTCATTTTAGGTCCCTTTCTCTAAAAAATGAAATAAAATGTGTCATTTATTTATTATCTTAAAGTTAATCAAATATTGTGAATTATTATTTTTTTATGTTAAACCATTTTCCTAAGAATTAGTCAAAAATCATTTTAGTCAAGTCGCAGGTCAACCGCGTGTTAGTGGGCACTTCGAATGCCTAAACCTTTCTCGAAGTGTAAATTGAACCCCAAACTCTTTTTGGTATTTTCAAATGATTTTTTCTGTTTAAATATTTGAAAATTATAAGTTTTCTTAATTTCTTTAAAAAATTAAGTGGTGACTCTTTTCTAAGTATTTTTCTTAAATTGTTTTATACTTAGAACATTTCAAAAAATAATTTTTTCTACAGATAGAAAAATTACAGCGCAACAGAAATGGTGACTCTGCTGGGAAATTAATTAAGTTCTAACCATAAGACTTGACTATTTAACTAATTGTTATTAATTGCTGAATTGTTTATTTGTGCTTAATGTGTTTAAATTGCTATAAACTGTTGCATTTCATGGCATCTGATTTTGTCAAACGGCAAATAGATTGCATTCGAAAAAAGGCAGTTACGTGGCTTACCACGGCTGTCCTTCAGAAAAACACAAGTTGTATTATTTGGAAGTGATAAACGAATAGTTGGCTTGTGGTCATCCAACGTCGTTTATTAGACTTCACCCCGTTGTTTGTCCGACTCGGGTAACCGTCATTTCTAAACTAATTCTAGTCAACCTAGTGCAGAGCGAAACCAAATTCAAATCTAAGCATTAGCCTAAAATGACCCAATACCCAAGGCGTGTTGGGCCCATTAGAAAGACCACCTTAAGTCCATAATGGCCCACAGCCTAAATGGACGATCATACTTATGTGTCTAAATTTGAAGGATGTATACTCCATTTAGCAAACCATTGTCTCTTAGGGTAGAATTTTAATCGTTTGTTCGAGTCGAAGAATGATCAAGTTATCATAGCATCCAAAAAGCGTGGACATTCGAAGATGACAAGAAATCAACAACAGAGGATCTTTCCTTGGAAGCATAGATTAGGATTGTGCCCCTGCGCGGGACTGATATTTCGCATCCCATTTCCCCTATTATGTATTCCCATTTAGTTTAGTCGTAAAATTTGTATAAATTTGAGTTTTGGAGCAATGGAATGTTTCATACGACGTTATACATCCTTCAAATCGCTAGGCCTACCCTTGGCACAAAAGGGTCATATATCTGTTTAGAACGTGCAATATTTGTTTATGTGTTATAACTGCTTGTGTGAATATGCTGTTTCATTTGGAGATATTCTAGCTCACTCCTCTTCAAATTTTTTTTAGAACCCCTAAGCACAAATCTCAATTCATTATCGAAAATACATCCAAATACTCTTCGAGTCTTTAGTTTCCCAATAAATTTGAATTTTATTTTTTTTCCTACTCTCTCATACCAGAAAAAGATTCACCGTATCAAATCAAAAGAGATTCAAGGGTCGAACTACGCAGGACCTAAATTCCCCCTCGGAGATACGTAGGCAGTCCTTCAAGGCTCGGTCTCCATTTTTGATAAATCCTAACTTATCCAACTCTTGCAATGCGATTGGAATTTCATCTCAATCGAAAATCAGAAGTATGTCAATGAAAGAATCAATCGACTTTGTCTTGACTCAAGTCGACTTTCCTGATTAACTAAGATAAAAATCAAATAGACAAATTCCTATATATTTAGTCATTTCTCTAAATATGTGGACTAGTTTATCTTCAATTGGAGCAACTCTTGTGTGTTTGTGGTCATATGTGTGATATTTTGTATTATTTATCTTCTACATAATCTAACACATTTATCTTTTGAGTTATTTTTCTTTGTCAGGTACTTAAAACTGGTCTGTGTTGATAAGCTGGCAGAACACCCCTATTTTACAAGATCTAAGGCTCACAAAGATTCCTTCCCTGATCAAAATTTGCAAAAAGAAAAGACAGTAATGGGTGATAACAACGAAGAGATTGACCTGACTGATGTTGTCGTGGCTCAGCCCACTGTCACTAATCAAAATGAACTAATTATGCAGTTGATGCAATAGATCACCGAGATAAAGGTCGAAATGCAGCGAAGGCAATATATGCTTAATTCGAGTTTTTCTTTCAATGCTCCAGTAGACGGAAGACCTCCACTTCACTTTTCTCCTTTAAACGCAGAACAGGCTCAAAACCCACCCTCTAACCCCGCTCAAAATCCCCCAATCATCGACCTAACCGCCCCAAATCCCCATCATGCCTCCATTTCTTACCAAGTTCCACCACCTCCCCAAAATGCTAATCTCCAAACTGGTTCACCCCCTCAAAATCAACACATTAACAACCCGCAAACTTCTTTCCGTCACCAAAACCAACATACCAACCCCCAAAATTTCCACCAAAACTACCAAGCCACTCCAAATGCCCAAAGTCCCTCCATTGCTCCACCCTTACCCCAAAAGGCCATTTTCCAAATCCCGGTCCCCAATGAGCATGACGCCAATGGTTTTGAGCTCGACCATTATGAAGAACGGGAAAGAGAGTAGAGGTCAAAGGAAGAGGCCGCCAAGCTGGACATAAAGGAAGAAATCTGAAAAGCCATGAAGGAGTTACAATGTATTCCTGAAGTCGCCGGTTTGAATTATGAAGACTTATGCATTCATCCGAACTTAGACCTTCCGGAAGGATTCAAGGTGCCAAAGTTCGACGTTTTCGGAGGAACAGGGAACCCTCTGGCGCATTTGAGGGCCTACTGTGATCAGCTAGTGGGAGTTGGAAGAGATGAAACTTTACTGATGTGGCTTTTTAGCCGAAGTCTGAGCGGAGAGACTCTGGAATGGTTCACCTCGCATGAGACAAGGAGTGGCCTAGCTGGAATGCTTTGGCTAAAGACTTTATTGAATGATTCGCTTACAATGTGGAGATTGTTCCTGATCGTTATTCCTTAGAGAAGATGAAGCATAAGTCAAACGAAAGTTGCAGAGAATTCGCATACAGGTGGAGAAAGGAGGCAGCTAGGGTTCGACCTCCTATGTCTGAGAAAGAAATTATTGAAGTATTTGTGCGGGTTCAAGAGCCCGAGTATTATGACATAATTATGTTGCTTGTTGGAGCAAAGTTCGCTGAGATAGTCAAGGTAGGTGAGACTATTGAAGATGGATTAAGAACCGGGAAGATTGCCCGCGTTGCTGCTTTACCCGGATCCTCGGGTTTGTTGAAGAAAAAGAGAGAAGAGGTGTCTTCTATATCTTTCGAGGGGAAGAAAACCCCAAGGAAATCCTTATCATACCAAGGTCTTTCTAGACTTTCACAGAGTTCATATCCGGTTTACACCCCTCTTCCAAATTATCAAAGTACTCTCCTTCCTATCTACCAAACTCCCCCTCCAGTTTACCAGACTCCATCTTATCACTACCGAAATGTCACCCCCAACTGCGCCAACATTCAAGCAAATTACCAAACTCCTCCCCCAGCTCCACTTTAACAAAATACCCCTCCGAACTACCAAGCTCCACAACCAAATTATCAAACCAATGCATATCCTAGATATCAAGCCCCTCATCCAAATGCTCCAAATTATCGTCAAATGCCTCCTCCTCAACAAGGCAATTACGATCCCCCCTGTCCTAGATTTGAGAAGAAGCATGTAGAAAGCCGAACAAAGTTGTTCGAGCGATTAAATGCTGCAGGATATATTCATCCGATGGGGCCCAAGCAGGTTGACACTAGATCAAAGTTTTACAGACCCGATCAAATATGCGCATATCACTCAAACAGTATTGGGCATAATACCAAGGACTGTATCAACTTAAAGCACAAGATCCAAGACCTGATTGACCATAAAGTGGTCTCTCTCCAAATAGTCGAGCCCAATGTCAATAGTAACCCTTTGCCAAATCATGGAGGCGTCACTATTAATATGATAGAGATGGATGACGATTGGTGCGTAACAAAGGAAATAGTTTCGATCATTCTTGATAACCTGAAAAGGGCTGTGGCTTCGTTGAGTATCAAAGAGAAGAAATAGTTCTTGATTCTGACACCCGAGAAGGTTGTTGCCTTGGTGCCACGAGAAACTCTTGTCCGACCGAAGTTTGTGATTGAAAAGGTTGTTGCCCAGGGTATGACTAGATCCGGCAGGTGCTACACACCAGAAGAGCTATCCTAAGGGATGCAGAAGAAAGAGCAGTCTAAAAGGTCGATCAGTGAAGCTGAAGCCGAGGAGTTTTGGAGAAAATTGCAGCCGAAAGATTACTTAATTGTGAAGCATTTAGAGAAGACGCCGGCTCAGATTTCTGAATGGGCTTTGTTGATGAGTTGGCAAATGCATAGGCAGGCTTTGATGAAAGCTTTGGATGACAATTACGTACCCGTGGGTACTAACAGTGATAATCTGGCTGCCATGACAAATCGGGTTATTCGAGGACACCGAATCAATTTCTGTGACGAAGAGTTACCCTTTGAAGGTAGGATGCACAACAAAGCTCTGCATGTCACCATTATGTGTCGAGACAAGATAATAAATCACGTCTTGATCATGATGGATCCGATCTTAATTTGTCCACTGTCGACTCTGAGGCGGCTGACATTTGACTTGGGAAAGCTTCAGCAGAACCAAGTCAATGTGAGGGCTTTTGATGGAGTGCAAAGAGACACATTGGGTGCGGTAAACTTGGATATTCAGATGGGTCATGTGGAATTTAAGATAGAGTTTCAGGTGTTGGATATCAACACCAGTTACAATTTGCTTCTAGGAAGACCATTTATCCACATGGCTGGAGCTGTGTTGTCTACCCTTCACTAACTAATGAAATTTGTTTGGAAGGACCAGGAATTGGTCATTTATGGTGAAGGGAGCCATTCCAACGGGTATGAGCCGATCGTTGATAATGTCTCTCGAGGTTGTGGTTTTTACACGATGGAGTTGGTAAATGCCATCGGTGATGACTTAGCTTCACAGCCCCCTATGCCTTCTGTGTACAAGATGATTGCTATTGTGATGCTTCGGAGTGGTTTCAAACCAGGTTTCGGATTGGGAAAGCACTTTCAAGGAATTGTCGAGCCTATCAAAATTCCCACCAAAGGAGCAAAGTTTGGTTTGGAGTATGTTCCCGTAGATGATGAAGCAGAGATGAGGAAAAAGAATGTTGATCAAGCATTGTCCAGGCCAATCCCTCATCTGTACCAGTCGTTCCCGGTGCGAGAATATGTTAATGATGATGGTCTCGGGGAAGGAATCTGGGACCTTTTTGAGGAGATTGATGTGGTCATCGAAGAAAAAGCTGGGACATCAGGCATCCGTGACGCAGAACCTGCGGAGCAATTGCAAAATTGGACTTTCACACCAATCCTGATTTCCCTCTTATCTGGGTAGAAAGGACATGTACTTTTGTTTGTTTCTTTAAATCGGTGGTAGTCCGGAAGAGGCCCAAGACCCACCCTTTATGCAGTTTTTATTTATTTGAAGTTTTTAAATTTTCTTGTGATGTCTTAAAAGGCAAAATGGCCCTCGGCCACGGTCAAAGTTATGTTTGTCTTCCAACTTAAATGAAATCCTCTTTTATCAAAAATTTGTTTACTTATCTGTTTATATTTTATTTTCCTAATTTTGTTTGTTTATGATTTCAGTAACATTATTGTAAAACCTGCCAATATCATGTCATGTCACGAGCCAAATGAACAAAATGAGGCAGGTAATGATGAATGTGAGGTGTATGAAGATGAGAATGAGGTACCCGAACATGTTGTCGAAGAGTTTCAACAATTCGAGAATCAACACAAGCCAAATCTTGAAGAAACTGAGACTGTGAATCTTGGAGATAAAGAATGTATCAAGAAAGTTAGAATCAGTGTCCATCTGACCGAAGCTCAAAGAAGGGACTTGGTTCATTTGCTCAGACACTACATTGATGTATTTGCCTGGTCCTACAAAGATATGTCAGGGCTGAGTACGAATATGGTATCTCACAAGTTGCCGATTAATCCAGATTTCAATCCAGTAAAACAAAAGACTCAAAATTTCAAGCCTGAGTTGAGTTTAAAGACCAAATAGGAGATTACCAAACAGATCAGTCTCAAGTAGTGGAAATGACGCAATATCTGACTTGGTTGGCCAATGTTGTTCCGGTTGCCAAGAAAGACGAAAAAATCAGAATTTGTGTTGATTACAGAGATCTCAACAAAGCTAGCCCGAAAGATAATTTTTCATTACCAAATATTCACATTCTCATCGATAATTGTGCTAAGCATGAGATGCAATCATTTGTGGATTGTTATGCGGGCTATCACGAAATTCTGATGGATGAAGAAGATGCAGAAAAGACAGCCTTTATCACACCCTAGGGGTATATCATTATCGGGTGATGCCTTTTGATCTCAAGAACGCGAGTACTACTTATATGAGGGCTATGACAACTATCTTCCATGATATGATTCATAAAGAGATCGAGGTGTATGTAGATGATGTCATAATTAAGTCCCGCGAGTGTTCGGATCACTTGGCTCACTTGAGAAAGTTCTTTGATCGCCTGCGTCAATATAACTTGAAGTTAAATCCTGCCAAATATGCTTTTGGAGTACCAGCCGGCAAGCTGTTGGGATTTATAGTCAGTAGAAGAGGCATTGAGCTTGATACTTTCAAGATCAAAACGATCCAAGAATTACCACCTCCAAAAACCAAGAAAGATGTGATGAGTTTTCTGGAAAAGTTGAACTACATCAGTCGATTTATAGCTCAGTCCACCGTGGTGTGTGAGCCAATCTTCAAGTTATTGAAAAAAGATGCCTTAACCAAGTGGATCGGAGAATGTCAGACTGCTTTTGATGCCATCAAGAACTATTTGTCCAACCCACCGGTGTTGGTTCCTCCACGAGAAGGGAGTCCATTATTGCTATATTAGTCTGTCTCAGATAATGCATTTGGATGCGTGCTTGGTCAACATGACGAAACTGGGAAGAAAGAGAGAGTCATTTATTACTTGAGCAAGAAATTCACTCCATATGAAGCCCGTTACGCTCTTTTGGAGAGAACATGTTGTGCTTTGACTTGGATTGCTCAGAAGTTGAGATATTATTTGTCTTCTTATACCATATACCTTATTTTCAGGATGGATCCGTTGAAGTATATTTTCCAAAAAGCAATGCCGACCGGGAAGTTGGCTAAATGACAAATGCTTTTGAGTGAATTTGACATCGTGTATGTGACTCAGAAGGCGATAAAAGCACAAGCCTTAGCTGATCAGCTTGCGGAGAATCCAGTCGATGAGGAGTATAAACCACTCAAGACTTATTTTCCCGATAAAGAGGTTGCATTTGTGGGTGAAGATATTTCTGAAGCATACCCAGGTTGGAGAGTGTTCTTTGATGGAGCAGCGAACCACCAAGGAAAAGGAATCGGAGCGGTCTTAGTGTCAGAAATCGGTCAGCACTATCCTATGGCGGCTAAACTCCAATTTAACTGCACGAACAACATGGCTGAGTATAAAGCTTGCATCCTTGGTCTGAATATGGCAATCGATATAAACATTTATGAGTTATTGGTTATTGGAGATTCAGATTTGCTAATTCACCAAGTTCAAGGAGAATGGGTCGTGAAAAACTTAAAGATCACACCATACGTGTAGTATATACAGAAGTTGTGCAAAAGGTTCCGCAGAATTGAGTTCAGACACACTCCCAGGATACAGAATAAGTTGGCTGATGCTCTTGCCACTATTACCTCAATGATTAAACATCTAGATTCAAGTTATATTGATCCTTCAGATATCGAGGTAAAGGAGTAGCCTGTTCATTGTTCACATGTCGAAGCAGAACCAGATGGTTTGCCTTGGTATTTTGACATCAAGAAGTATTTGGAGACCGGGGCCTATCCTGAGAATGCAATGTTCAACTAGAAGAAGTTGATACGTTGTATGGCCCTCAATTTCTTTGCAAGTGGGGAAATCCTTTATAGGAGGACTCCAGATTTAGGTCTTCTCAGATGTGTTGATGCTAGTGAAGCTGCGAAGCTTTTGGAACAGATACATGCGGGAGTTTGTGGTACTCACATGAATGGACTTACTTTGGCAAGAAAGATCCTCCGAGCCGGTTATTTTTGGATAACTATGCAGCATGATTGTTGCAAATTTGTGCAAAAATGTCATAAATGTCAAGTACATGGTGATTTGATTCGAGTTCCACCTCACGAACTCAATGTTATAAGTTCACCTTGGCCGTTTGTAGCTTGGGGCATGGATGTCATTGGTCCAATAGAGCCAACTGCCTCCAACGGACACAGATTCATTTTGGTTGCTATTGACTACTTCACCAAATGGGTGGAAGCAGCTTAATACAAATCGGTAACCAAGAAAGTCGTAGCTGATTTTGTTCGCAACAATCTGATATGTAGGTTTGGGGTGACAGAATCCATCATTACTAATAATGGAGCAAATCTCAACAGTCACTTGATGAGAGAGATATGCGAACAATTCAAGATTACTCATCAAAACTCAACCGCTTATCGTCCCCAAATGAATGGAGCTGTAGAAGCCATCAACAAGAATATAAAAAAGATTCTGAGGAAAATGATTGATAATCACAGAGGTTGGCATGAGATGCTACCATATGCTTTGTTGGGTTACAGAACGACAGTCAGAACATCAATTGGAGCTACTCCATATTTGTTAGTATATGGAACGGAAGCAGTTATACCTGCAGAAGTTGAAATACCTTCATCGAGAATTATTCAGGAGGCTGAATTGGATGATGCTGATTGGATTTGCAAGCGAATTGACTAGTTAACCTTTGATTGATGAGAATAGGATGGTTGCTGTTTGTCATGGTCAATTGTATCGACAGAGAATGATTCAGGCTTTTCAGAAGAAAGTAAGAGCCAGAACGTTTGAGGTTGGTCAGTTGGTTCTCAAACGTATTTTCCATCACCAAGATGAATATAAAGGGAAATTTGCACCAAATTGGCAAGGACGCTACATGGTTCGTAAAGTGTTACCTGGCGGTGCCTTGGTCTTATTGGAGATGGATGGAACCGAATGGCCGAAACCAATCAACTCAGATGCTGTCAAGAGATATTATGTATGAAGTCTTAGTTTGTATTTCTGTCATTTCCTTGTAGTCGCTCTATTTGCTTATAATCGCTTTGTTTAGAATTTTATCCTACTGTAATGAACTATGTCTGACCTGAATTCTCAAGAATGAGATACGTAGGCGGCCTATGTCGGCCTCGGTCACCCCTTTATCCCTTGTTAATACTTCCTTTGTATTTGAACTACGTTCGACCTGAATTCTCAAGAATGAGATACGTGGGCGGTCTATGTCGGCCTCGGTCGATTTCTTTGTAATCATTTTTATTTTCTGTTAATCCTCAAGAGGGGGAACTATGTTTGACCCGATTCCTGCCTCAACAGGATACGTAGGCGCCATAAGGGCTCGGACATATTTTCCATAAGATTTCTATTTCTCTTTATAATAGAAACTAGAACAGAATTTTTTAGAGGGACTCAAAAATTCTCAAGAAGAAGATCTCTCCAACAAAGTCAAAACTGAAGTTACTTTGAGATTTGCAACTGGAACATAACTTTTAAGAAGATCTCAAAAATTTCGTGATTTGATCACCAACGATTAAAAATAAGCCAAGATAGTTAACTGGGACAGAAGTGTTGAGGATGACCTCAAAATTTCAAGAAGGTTCATCAGCAGTTTAGAACAACTTTGAATACTTCCCAGCAAGTAATCAGATAGACCTCGAGGCATCAACTTCAAAGACGTTCACTAATCTTGACGTGATATGATATTTGGCAGTAACATTTTCCAAATATTAGTTTTTGAAAATCTATTTTCCTTAAAACTCTTCTTTCGTGTTTTAATTATTTTTGCATACAATCTTATCTACCAAGAAGCAGGAGATCGGAGAAATCAATCGAAAATAGCCAGACAAGGATCAAACAACTGACAAAATCGGCACAGATCAGTTCACTTTAAACTAACAATTTTTCTGTGGATGCAGGTCTATAAGTTTGCCTCAAGATCATCATACTCCTCCATTCGACAAATATGGAGAAGTCAAAAGGCGAGGATCTCCCCAAAACTAACAATTTCTCTGTGGATGCAGAAAATATTTTATGTTTCTTATACCAAAGAATTAGGAATAGAAATATTATTATTCAATTCCCAGCAAGGCGAAATCTATAACGAACATGCTACTATATTCAGAGATGGAACAAATGTAAAAGAGAGCAACATTGTTATTTTCCAGCTACCAAGATACTTGGAAGACATTTATCTGCACTATATTATCAGATATGATAATACTCTTACCTTGAAGGTTATCTATATCGTATTGTCAAATGAGATGATACCAATACTCTGAGGATTATTTTATTGTCAAAAAGACAATGCCACCACTACAAGATACCTAGAAGATCACCAAAATTGTTCGGTGAAGTATCATCTTCGTTCCGTATCGGGAGGCATCATCATTGTTTTCATGCATTGCAAGAGAAAAGTCATGCATTGTGGAGAGAAAAGTCATGCATCGCGGAGAGAAAATTCATGCATCGCGGAAAGAAGATTCATGCATTGCGGAAAAAAATTCATGCATTGCGGAGAGAAGATTCATGCATTGCGGAAAGAAATTCATGCATTGCAAGAGAAAAGTCATGCATCGCGGAGAGAAAATTCATGCATCGCGAAAAAGAAGATTCATGTATCACGGAGAGAAAATTCATGCATCGCGGAGAGAAGATTCATGCATTGCGGAAAGAAATTCATGCATTGCAAGAGAAAGAGTCATGCATCGCGGAGAGTCATTCATAGAGTATTATCAAACGAAATAATACCATTACCCAGAGGGACATCATCGTCATTCTACCAATGGAATATCCTTATCCTACAAAAGGATCTTTATTATCATTATCCTACCCATGGATCAACATTGTCCTACCGATGGATCTTCTTTCTCAACATCATCATCCTATCGATGAAACATCATCATCATAATATCATGTAGCAGCACTATCCTACCAATGGATCAGCATCATCCTACCAATGGATTACCGTCATCTTACTAATGAAGAATCATCATTATTATTTTCATTTGCAAGAACGATGTCAAGAGAGCTATCAACATATTACATCAGTCTATTTCTTATTACTTCATATCAAAAGAAGAGTATATTGAAGAATTATATTGCAATATGAGACACAAACTTTACTTGCTTTACGTCAAGATGAAGGAACTGACGTTAAATATTCAAGGAGAGCAACTAAGTATCAATATGGTAAAAGACGTTATCTCTCCATTTGAATCATATTTTACACTAATGAGTTTTATCTCAGTCTTTATCGAGAGCATCCAAGAGGATGAATTCTCAAATCAAACCACAGGTGCGGACGACATCAGAAAAAGGATGCAGCATAACGTGGAACTTTTTCTTAGCATCGAACTGGGACATAGTCCAAAGAGAAATGCCAAACTCTTTGGACACGAGCAGAGGAACGACTGCCACCGCAGTCAAACCACACCCCTATCAGAAGGCATCTGGGTTTATCTTTAAGTTTGTCGATTTCTATTCTACATCCGAAAATTTTGGTCTCTATCGGAAGCAACTTTCCAATCTGAGTGACAATGCACCAAGAGCTGTGTAAATTATGTCCGTGTAAGTTCTTACTTATGGATGTGAAGAGCTCCGCATTCATGGCTAAGAGGTTGTAAGCATCTTTTCCATACTCGACTTATTTGTCACTCCTCTGGAACCAAAGGTTATCTTGCATAATAGATTTCCTTTTCAACCGATCGAGTCGAATTACAAGTAGCCTGATTCCCTAAGTTAAGGGATATGTAGGCAGAATCAATGTTGAAACTCGGCTGTATTCCAACATTCGCACTTAAATCTTACTCTCGAGCATTCCGGTCTCCTCATAATCCGATATCTGAATAGCTTTTGAATTCTTTCAAGATCATGCGTCAAATCAAGTGTCTCAAACTACAAGTGGCCTGAATTCTCGTATAACCTGAGATATGTAGGAAACCCACTTCCGGGGTTCGGCCATGACTCCTAAAGTCCATACCAAATACCTTTTCCAAAAGATGAAGATGTGGTCAGTCAAAATTGGATTGGTCAATTTCATTTTTCTCGAATTTCTTGCATCAATCTGAGTGAAATGAGGGACAACTGTTGACAACCAATTGTGGCCCTCCACAATATAAATTAATCGTCGAGCTTCTTCGATTTCTAACGAATTAAAATAGTGAGTTTTATAAAAATTTCAGAAATAAAATAAAATAAACATAGTTTGCAAGTTATTTTAAATAGTTTTGTCACTTTTTTAATAATATATATGTTTTATTAAGTTATGTATATAATTGACGCATTCTACGAGTATTCAAAAATCATCTCGAAAAGATTTTATATTTTAAATACTTTATTAGTAGTAAGGGTCATAATTTTTGAACTAATGAATTTTATGAAATTCAAAATACTTTCAAGTTATTTTAAAGTAATTTTATCATTTTCAATAATTTTAATAATTTTAAATAATAAATATATATATTTTTACATTCTAGTTAAATGTTTTATTACTTTAAGTTATAGTTATAATTTCGAGTTAATTAGTTTGTAATTAAATTAATTATTTTATAATAAAAAAATAATTATTATGTTTTGTTAAGATTATGAAGTTCATTAATTAATTCATATTAATTCATCTTATTTGATTTTAGCCTAATTTGCCAATAGCATTCGATTTTAGCTAAATTCTTAATACTCTTGGCTAGTTCTTTTCACAAATATGTAGCCATTTTCTAGTCTTAATTCCAACTCTTTGCAAAACCTATGTTGGGCCATTTTCTCTTAACAATCATCAAGCCCAAAATCCATTCCCTTTTGTTTTCCGTTTCAGCCGAGCCCAACTCCCAATTCCCAACCCAATTCCTAACATTACTATACAACAACAATACATACAACAGCAACAATGCCAAACGGCCCATCCTCCTTATCCAAGACCCGGCCCAACCTTGTCTCCAAAAGAGATCAGAAACAGATCGACCCAAATTTCTATAGCGTTCTTCTTCAACAAAGAACACGTGAACAGCAAAGAAAATCCACCTCTCCAATTTCATCTTCCTCACCGCTTCATGCATCCGGCGGACCGGAAATCGCAGCCTACTGCAGCAGCCTTTCACCGCTGCACTTAACGCCATACCGCACACTCTTCCTCAGCAAAAATCGTAGGAATTCAAAAGTTGCAACAGCCGCCCATCCTGGTCTTTCACCCAGATTTTAGGGGATTTCCGTTGAAATCGTATGCAAACAGACAGCTTTCCCATCCTTGGAGGGTAAGATTTTCAAATTGAGGAAGGAATTAAGTTCCTATTCTACCCTTTTCCAAATTCCGAACCATTTTCCCCTTCTATAAATTGTCCCTTGTTAGTCACAAAAAGGGTTCGGATTTCTTTTTACAAGAAAATACAGAGGACAATAGCTACAATACATACTAAATTTACCACTAGAACTAGGAAGAGATAATTAATTTTAGTGTTCGAGTTTGATCGTTGCTCGAGTCGAAACTTATGTTGTAGAAGTCGTCATCCCCTGCTGTTCTTGTAGTCTCATTTCGCTGCCCTGAGAAAGGTAATCCATTTCCTCCGATAATTTGCTCTTCATTTTTTTTATTTCTATTCTGCTAATGTCGAAAAGGCCTCATTCTGTGGTTGTTTGTTGTTAGTCATTGTTGGTCTACTGATGTTTCAATATGATATCTTCGTTATTATGCAATTTCTTTATTTGGTCGAGTCGAGGCTTTCAGATTTGCATCTAGTGTTGATGTTTCTTGGCTACTCTTTTGAGTTCCGTTCGTTATTCCTTTTTCCAACTCTACTGCTTAATGTCCTTGGGTCTGCTTCGCTCCTTTTGTATATTTTAAGTATCAGGTGTGCTGTGTTTAGCTTGATTATTGTTTAATGATTGTTACTCATAAGCGTTCAAATCCTCAAATCACCTAATATGGTTAATATATGGTATATTCGCATGCTTATTCCAATAGTTTAATTTTGTCCGTTTCTTGAATATCCTTGTGGTCTTACTGCCTGATGTAGCTTGTTTGAATCAAGTCGAGTCTTCGTGCTATTCAAATTTCAGTCAAAAAATGTTTACACTTGCAAGTTGGGTCGGTATAAAATCTGAGTTTTCCTAGTCTTAGTTCATGTTGAAGTTTAATCTTTAAGATCATTTGAACTAAGACATTTTTGGTGTTGATCTCTCATGGTAGGACTTGTTGAACATTTAGTCCCATAATGTTAATTCCCTGTGACTTTGATGTATTATATTTGTGGTTTCTGCTTTAAAACAAAGATGGTTCATTTATGCCCAATCGCTTTTCTAGTAATGTGTAAATTCGAGATTTCGCAAACCATTGTGTGAGGTTGTGTTGTGGTTAAAATTTTCGTTTATTTTTTTTATTTTTTATTTTTTTCTCTTCTTCTAGTCGGATGCGGATCTTGTCTAAGTTATTTACTGCTTAGCCATAGTTTTAAGTATTTGATTAATGGTAGCAGATAACTCATATTGGTTTGAATATTTCATACATTTTTATTATATTTCAAACATGCCAGATTATGGGGTGTTATTGATATACCTTGTTGATATTTGTCATATATTGTCTGTAGAATGATTATATATGAGGTGTCTTTTTTAGTATGATAGGTAGTGGTGCTACTTTGTTAATTAACTTTAATAAAATGTGGTTTCTTATTGTCAAGTATGTGTTTCTTCTTTTCTTAACTTGTGCTTCCTTGAATTTTATTAAGTATATTGGTAGTAGCTTTCTGTTGTTTTGAGCTATCTAGCTTAGCTTTATTAAAATCATGTCTTAATTATTTTTCTTATTTCACATACTAATGTCGCCTCCTCTTTCGTGTGTTGTATGAACACCTTTGAGTCCACGACGGACTTCTCTTCCTCGCATTTCCGAGTTGAGCCATAAAGGCTTTATTTTATCATTCGGGTCAGCCGCATCTTGTTTGAGTTGCTGGAAAGTCAAATTACAGGTCTCGGAAAGTCGAAAATAGGCTGTATACATGATGTATACAACATTATACGCTAATATACAGATTTGGAGCCGCAAATATGTGGCCAAGAACGTGAAAGTACAGGTCTGAGGCTAATTACAGGTGTTTGAAAGCGGGAAATGCGTAAAAAGAGCTGATATACATGCTCATATATACTGATATACAACCAGTATATACCCAAAACGGGATTGGGTAAAAACCCAAAAAATTCCAGTAAATTGGCCCAAAAGGAGGCCCAAATTCAATTTCTCCTTTACTCTTTAATTATTTAATTGTGATTATTTATTGTTTGATTAACTCTAACTTTAAAATTGTTGAATAACTTAAGAAATTCCCCAAAAGATGAGTTATTTCTTTTGTGTTGGTTTAATTTTAATATATTTCATGTTTTAATGTTCACTCATTTTATCAATCAAATATGTCGGTCAGATTATACATTTTAATTAAGATAAACCCTTTTTTCTTAAAAAATAATATTTTTAAGCTTCTCACTTAATTAAATTTTATTCATTTCAAATTTGTTTTTGGGTTAAAGTATTTTTCCTCAAATAAACTTTAAAAATGTTAGTCAAAACCTTTCAATTAATTAAAGAATATATATATATACCTACTTGGTTATTTTCGCAAAAGGTTAGCTAATTAATTGAAATTGATTTTCATGTTTGATTTATTAAATTGGTTTAACGTATTATTTCAAAATGAATTACATGAATTCTAATTAATCTAGTTTTATTAATATTCTAATCGCTTTGCAATTAAATTCAATTGTTTCATTTTAGGTCCCT
Source organism: Solanum pinnatisectum (assembly GCA_035578085.1). Classification (NCBI taxonomy): domain Eukaryota; kingdom Viridiplantae; phylum Streptophyta; class Magnoliopsida; order Solanales; family Solanaceae; genus Solanum; species Solanum pinnatisectum. The sequence continues at coordinate 39,276,866 of CM069080.1, read as the reverse complement.
TTCTCTAAAAAATGAAATAAAATGTGTCATTTATTTATTTTCTTAAAGTTAATCAAATATTGTGAATTATTATTTTTTTATGTTAAACCATTTTCCTAAGAATTAGTCAAAAATCATTTTAGTCAAGTCGCAGGTCAACCGCGTCTTAGCGGGCATTTCGAATGCCTAAACCCTTCTCGAAGTGTAAATTGAACCCCGAACTTTCTTTGGTATTTTCAAATGATTTTTTCTGTTTAAATCTTTGAAAATTATAAGTTTTCTTAATTTCTTTAAAAAATTAAGTGGCGACTCTTTTCTAAGTATTTTTCTTAAATTGTTTTATACTTAGAACATTTCAAAAAGTAATTTTTTCTACAGATAGGAAAATTACGGCGCAACAATTGTGTCTCAAACACATGTATCTAATTTAGTCACATAAAAATTGGTTTTATTCCAATTGAAATACACACGAAGAGTTGTCTTAACCACTTAGTCTCATCACCAATCAAATCCACAACAACTAATTATAATTAATTATTTTTATATTATGGTATTCAAAAAAATGTACCAACTTCTTTTACATTTTTCATCGTATATTGTACCATTTTTGTACAACAAAATATTCAATTTATTTAGTATTGTACTTATCGTACCTCTCATGTATTACCAAAGACTCTTTTCAAGATAATGTATCAAGAATATCAATTTCAACAACAAGAACATTGGAATTATTTTCACTTTTTAAAAACTCAACAATACTTTATTTTATATTTTCCAATTCTAACATTTCATTCAATCAAATCACAATTGATTACCACAAATAAATATATACACAACACATTTATTAGCATACAATTAAAAACTTAGATCTTATTTTTCTTTTCTTAAGATCATGTGGCACAATCTTAGTACCATACCCCTACACTTTCAAATATTTCATAATAGAGGATTAACTTTTTCAACATCTAGTCATTATTTATACAAGTCTCAAGATATTCGATAGAATTAATTCTAACAATTTAAACACTCAAAAACACCAACATATATTTTCTTAATAATCTCAAGTTCAACATAAATTTATGCATAAAAAAATCCATATATGATAACTTAGACAGCCACTCAATAATGGTCTTGAAAATAATCTCAAACAGTAAGTATAAATAAATTACTATACTATTTCAAACCATACAACTCATCTCATTAATATTCACAAACGTATAAACAAAATAATTCACTAACGTTAGGCAATATTTCTGAAATATTATATAGAACACTTAGACATGAACCATGTGATAACAATAAAATTTAAAATAATAACTTACACAGTTTATTTTTAGACTAGAATAACATGAATACAATTAGTAACATCCATGTAGGCAATATGAGCAAAAACTTATCAGCTTCAGTATCTATGTAAACCTATTTTAATAATTTAATAAACATTAAGCACAAATAAACTATGACTATAACATTCTTTTCCCAATAACACATCACTTTATTAAACCTTATCCAACTAAAAAAGGTTTCAACTTTTGCTCATAATTCCTCCAGAATCAAATTGATACAAATATTAAAATCAAATTGATACAAATTGCTCAAATTTGCTCATAATGCCAATATATAGATGTGACTATTTAAGAAGAATTTTTCATTCTAAGAACTAAAGTTCTAGAATCACCAACATATATAATTTTTTCTTCTTCTCCGATTTGGGTGTAGGACACAATAATTTTAGTTAGCACAAACGTACTCAACAACACAAAAAATCTAACACCCAATTTCTCACTTTCACATATTAGCCCAAGATTCGCTTGAGATATGACCACAACAATTTATGTCATCCGCTTACACAAATTTACATTTACTTAGCGGGAATATCGTTCTCCAAATTTTCTTCTATATTAAGGACGTGATACCTTAATTTATCACACAAATATCTATTATAATATACAAAAAATATCATCACATACCTTATTAGTATGAATAATTCAATTGATCTCCTGAGTTCCTCTGTTGTCTTCATCAATAGCAAAGACCCAAAATAACTAAAAGTCATACTTCATCCATTCAACCTTGTTAGAATTTTGCAACCACTCATTTTACGTCCACACCTAAATAATTAAAAGATCTCTTCAGCATTACATTTCGGAGAGATAATAGAGCACTAATGATTTTGCAAATAGTATTTCCATAGGAATAAAGTATACCAATATATACTTAAGATTGTTGTGAATCTTACGGAAAATGCCTTCATCACGAACACTTGATATGGAGTTCACCAAGACTTATATGTTAACAGAACTACTTTAATTGAAGAACAAGACGCAAAAGTTGTATTACAATGTAATAGAATTAGTCTAAATACAAAAGAATAGGAAGGTTATATATAAGCATCCATTAACTAAACCTAACCTAATAGGAATCCATTAACAAAAGCCCAAACATAGTAACATATGGACTAACATCCCCCCTCAAACTCACAATACAACAGCAATAAGCATTGAGAGTTTGTCACACAAAAACCGAAATCGAGATGCCGACTGTGCCTTTGTAAAAAGATCAGCAATCTACAAGGACGACGAAACAAAAGGAAGCGATATGGTCCCGAGCTGTAAATGATGACGGGTGAAGTGACAATCAATCTCAATATGCTTCGTCCGCTCATGAAAAACAGAATTCTTTGCAATTTGTACCGCACTTTTGTTATCACAATGCAGGGGAGTAGGCAGAGAAATGTGAACCCCCATATCTGCAAGAAGCCAACGTAACCAAACAATCTCACATGTAGTCACAGCCATAGCACGATACTCAGCCTCCGTGGAAGATCTAGAGACAACATCTTGTTTCTTGCTCTTCCATGAGATTAAAGAGTCTCCAAGAAACACACAAAAACCAGTGGTGGATTTACGATCATTGCGATCCCCATCCCAATCAGCATCACTATAGGCTCGCAACTCGAGAGATGACGTCGAGGGAAACAAGAGATTCTGAAACTGAGTGCCACGAAGATATCTCAAAATACGAAGTACAGCCCCCCAGTGAACAGAAGTAGGAGCAGTAACAAACTGGCTAACAACATGAACTGCATGAGCTATATCCGGGCGAGTAACAGTAAGATAAACCAAACTTCCTACAACAGTCCGATAAAGACTCGGATCTGATAACGGAACACCATCACTAGGAGAGTATCGTGCATTGGTTTCAAGGGGAGTATCTACAGTCCTGTTGTCAGAAAGGCGCGCCCGTTTAAACAAGTCAGATATATATTTAGTCTGAGAAAGAAGATACCCTTTCTTAGACTGAGCCACCTCAATACCCAAAAAATAACGTAGCAAGCCCAAGTCCTTCATGGCAAACCGATGAGCCAAATCACGCTTCAATGACTCAATACCACCATAATCATCACCAGTAATAACCATATCATCTACATATAAGGACAGAAGAATTCTCCCTGCACTCGTACATCTAACAAACAACGCCGAATCATGATTACTCGGGACAAATCCAAGAGAAGTAATCACAGTGGAAAATTTCTCAAACCAAGCACGAGGGGCTTGCTTGAGACCATATAAAGCTTTTCGAAGCCGACAAACTTCACCTGGCTGGTGATCAATACCTGGGGAAGGAGTCATATAAACTTCCTCATGGAGATCACCATTCAGAAATGCATTCTTGACATCCATTTGAAATATCTTCCACTGTTGAAAGGATGCAACATCAATTATAGTGCGAACAGTCATCATCTTTGCCACCGGGGCAAAAGTCTCCTCATAGTCCATACCATATTTTTGTGAGTACCCTTTTGCCACAAGTCTGGCCTTGTATCGCTCAACAGATCCATCAGATTTTGTTTTTATCTTATACACCCATCGACAACCAATCGTATGTTTACCAGGTGGAAGGGTAACCAAATCCCATGTATGTGTCTAATAAAGAGCAGTGAGTTCCTCAGCCATAGCATTCTGCCAAAGAGGATCAGTCACAACCTCTCGATACGACTCAGGTTCAGACAAATTATGTATGTTTGTAATAAAGGAAGCAAATGAGGCTGAGTATGTAGAGTAAGCGAAATCTGGTAGTTTGGTGGACTTAGAAGGACGAGTAGACCTCCTCAGAGGTGGTGGGTCTCCAGTATCAACAGGCAAAAGAGCAGACTCAGGCACAGGTGGGGCTGAAGCACTATCATCAGGTGGCATGGATGAATCTAAAACTGGAACCTCCATGTCAACGCCAAAAGGATCAATATGCTGAAGATCTGATTTCGTTACATCATGGGATTTAGCTGGAATCGAATAAAAAGGAATATGTTCCAAAAAGGTGACATGCCGTGAAACATATAATTTCTGACTTACAGGATCATAGCAACGATATTCTTTCTGTCCAACACCATACCCCAAAAACACACATATAGCTGATTTTGTCCCCAACTTATTTCGTTCAACATGAGGACGAAGAACAAAGCAAGTACATCCAAAAACTCGTAATGCAGAATAATTTGGTAGGTGACCATATAATTTCTCAAACGGAGACATCCCTGAAGTCAATGCAGTAGGAATACGATTAATCACATATATAGCAATTAGGACTGCTTCTCCCCAAAAATAACTAGGAACCTCTGCAGATAAGAGTAAAGAGCGTGCTGTCTCAACAATATGACGGTGTTTTCTTTCTACAACACCATTCTGCTCAGGAGTATCGGTACAAGATGACTGGTGTATGGTCCCATCAGAGGCAAGTAACTAAGTGAAATCATTAGAGATATATTCACCCCCTAAGTCACACCTGAAGCATTTTATCACAGCCGAATGTTGCGTTTTAACAAGGGCTCTAAAGTTACTGTAAATGCCAAAGAAATCAGATCTGCGTTTCATAAGATAAACCCAGGTATAACGAGTAAAGTCATCTATAAACGAAACATAATAGGTCGAGCCACCCTTAGTGGATATTGACGATGGGCCCCACACATCAGAATGAATAATATCAAAAGGAGCAACAGAATAAGAGACACTTTTATTAAAAGGTAAAGCCGAGAATTTTACCAGTTTACAACCACTACAATCAGAAATATCACAAGTGTTCAAATGACCCAAAGCACCAGTAGAGGCTAAGAAACGTAAACGTGACACTGACACATGTCCCAAACGGGAATGCCAAAGATAAAACTGAGAAGACAAGGGACTCAAACGAAAAGACGACAAATCAATACTAGAGGCAGCAACAGCAACAGAAGACACTTTGAGAATCTCCAAGAAATAGAGTTTCCCCAACCTACGGCCAATCCCAATCACCTTCTGAGTGTGTTGGTCTTGTACAACACAAATAGAATCAGAAAAGAACACTCAATTACCAGCTTTACACAATTGATTGACCGAAGCAAGATTCAAAGCAAGTTTGAGAATGTAATAAACATTAGAGAGAGCAATGTTAGAGGTAGTAACAGAACCAACACCTTCGACTGTCATAGATGCAGCACTAGCGGACATAACGGAGATAGGTGAAATAAGGGACAAAGAATCAAACGATGACAAATGAAGTGACATATGATGAGACGCACCAGAATCTAAAATCCACAGGGAGGACGGAATACCTGAGGGACTAGAAAAAGTTGGACCTGAATGAGACATAGATGCTGACATGGCAGTAGGATTAGAAGCCATAAACTGTCTGAACTATAAGAAAACATGGGGATCCAACGCAGAAGGTGGCATAGTGCTAACAGACTCAGTATCTACAGATGGTGCGTGGCGGCGATGGCTATGGAGGGCGAGCATCAAAGGCGTGACCGGACCTGCGCCGTACGCCTGCATTGTTGTCAGTTGAAATTTGTTTGCCTTGTTAAGTAACAATGGACACTGAGCCTTCCAATGATTTTTCTGTTTGCAAAATGAACACTCATCAAATGCAACTTTAGGAGATTGTCGAGAACGTGGTAGTCTAGACTGATCAGTTGAAACAGCAAACACAACAGGAGTATTAGTTGCTTTAGACCCTTTATCCACTTGAGACTTGATACGGGTCTCTTCTGCAATCAGTTCATGAATAACGGAATCAACTGTGGGGAGAGGAAATCGATAAAGGATTGTTCCACGCAGTCCTTCAAAATCAGAACGTAATGCCATCAAAAATTGAACCAAACGTTGTTCTTCTCTCCTAGCAATGTATGGCCCAAAATCTTTTAACTCTGCAGATTCAGTAAGAGCCAATTGATCCCACAAATCTGACATTGCAGCATAGAAAATCTTGAATGCTCATAGCATTCTGTTGAAGAGCACGAATATCATACTCCAACTGGTACTGCTTAGCAAAATTAGACTGAGTATACAGTCTCTCTAAATGATCCCAAACTTCCTTTGCTGTGTCATACTTAGCCAATTGCATACCAATTGACTGAGTTACAGAATTGTTGATCCAAGTGATAACCTTGGAGTTAGCAGTTTCCCATGAGTCTACCAACAATGCAAAATCCGCAACCTTATCATCTTTAGGTTTGACTTTAACCCCAGTGACATAACCCCACATATTCTTCCTACGAAGAAAATTCTTCATGACATAACTCCAATATGCATAATTTTTACCATCTAATTGAGCATTAATGGACTGGAGGGAATCATCTTTTTCAGTCATATTGTCAAAAGAGAAGTAAACACAGCAAAACACGAACAATTCCAAAACAAAAATTAAACTACCTTAGGTCGAACCGATCTAAACAAACTGCAACAGCACCAATCGAGAACTCAGCGGAAGCAGCAAATAAAAAAAAAATTTAGCTACCAGATCTTCAACCAACAAATCAAGGAGCATGGATCGATTTAGCTCTGATACCATGTTAACAGAACTACTTTAATTGAAGAACAAGACACAAAAGTTGTATTACAATGTAATAGAATTAGTCTAAATACAAAAGAATAGGAAGGCTATATATAAGCATCCATTAACTAAACCTAATCTAATAGGAATTCATTAACTAAACCTAACCTAATAGGAATCCATTAACAAAAGCCCAAACATAGTAACATATGGACTAACATTATACTTCACCATGAAATTTGTAGGGAATTCTTCAAGCTTGAGGCGTGTCAAAAGACACTGTCCTTAAGGATATTTCACCCTATATAGGTGTATCCCCAAGAATTCAACAAGTTCTTCTAATATAAAACTAGGACCCAGAAACTAACAAAGATTCTTTTATGATTAAACCCAACACAATAGAATATTAGGAAGAAGAAGAATCACTCTAGATTTTCTCCTCCCTTTCTCCACAAGAACTCATGAGAAATATATAGCCAAGAATAAGAAAATGGCTAACGTCTCATTAACAAAAGTTACAAATATGAGAATGAATGTCATCAATACATTGAAGACAATTCATTTTGGACAATTGACGGCTATTAATTTTGGTCAAAAGGAAACATTGCAACAACCATATTTTTGACTAACTTTAGTTAAAATATCAACATAATTGCCAATAATAGATTGTTATTTATGGAGAGGAAATATTTATAAAATAATATTATCTTTCAAATATAATAGGATATAAAATAATTCTTTTTGAGATATATATAATAATATTTTTCCAACAAAAGCCATATAAATTATATATTTCAATTTATACATATAAGAAAACTTGTCTTTAGCGAGAGAAAATTTAGTCGTATAAAGTCTTGATCTTTGAAAACACATTCCCACTTGATTATGTCATTGGTGCATTAACCTCGGAGTTGAACTCTTGCAACAATAGCATCAACCAGATTAATTTTGTCTTTATATCCTTTTTCGCATCGCAAGTACCTTAAAGATGCATGATCAGTGTAAATTATCACCTTGATCTCAATAGATACGTCCTAAATTGAGTAGTTTCACATGGAAAAATATATATATATTTTTCTTTTTGTTGTATTTGCATCCTTTTCTTTCCTTTCATGTATGAGTTCAAGAAGAGTTTTTTCTTTTTCAAGAACTTGATCAGTAGTTCTTGGATCGTTAATATAAATAGCAAAAAAAATAATTCGCCAATTTAGCTATATCATCAAAAATTAATTTATTGGCAAAAATATGACTACAACTAAAGTATATCATCTAGTTTCACACATATTTATAAAATTCACTTGAAAAATAACTACAACAATTATATTATTTACTGAGTTAAATTTATTTTTATTTAATGAAATTTTTTTGCTCCTATATATATATATATATATATATAGATAGATAGATAGATAGATAGATGGGGCTTAAGTCATATGTGGCCCTTTAAAGTTGTCCGTATAATTCACTTAGACATCTTAACAGACCTTATTTCCTATTAGACACTCCAATCTTAACAAATAAATACCTATTGAATATTTTTTTGACACTTAGTCTAAAGAGAAAGTGTGTTTAATACACATGCATATAAGGTGGCAACATGACAAATCAAATGAAGACACGTGGCATTTTAATTTAAAATAATTATAAAAATAAATTTTGAATTTAACAAAAGTCTAAAAGAAAATACTTTAAACTAAATAAATAAATAAAATTATACACCCCCTAATCCCACCCCCACACCCCACCCACCTCAAACCTTTCCATTTCTTCTATTTCCCAAGCAGAACTATCTTGTCCACCATTGTTAATTTCCATTTAGAAAAATTAGAGGTTTTAACATATATTATGTATGAATTTATCATTTTTATTTATCTTTATGCCTTGTTTCTTATTTCCATTTAAATGATAGTGCTTTTCTTAAAAGATTGGTTTTTTATTTTATTTTATTTTGATTTCAAATTATTATTTTTCTGTTCGATTTGTGAGGAAGAAGGGGTGTGTGTGGGGAGAGGTGAAGATGGAGAGAGAAAATATTTAAATAATAATCTCCATTTTTTCCAACAAAGAAGATACGGATGGTCTCTATTTTTTCGGGCGAAGAAGACGTACATAATAATCTCCATTTTATCTGATAAAGAACTGGTGATCTCCATTTCGAGAAAGTAGAGGTGTTCAATAGGTACTAGCCTTAGTTGAGATGTCTAAGTAAATTATGCGGATAATTTTAAAGGGGTTGCAGATGACTTAAGTGTATAGATGGATACAAATCGAGTCAGAATGGGCTGACGAAGATTGAATGACACGCTTACACCAAATCCATATATAGGAACAATAAAAAATTGCTTCTAATACTAATTATTTATAGAATTGATAGAGGAAAATATGAAACTTAATTGTGTTGGAGAAACATAGGTAATATCAAATATTTTTCACTATTAAATAAGCTTTTGATATTTTTAAGAAATAAAAATAGCATAATTTCGATAATATAAATTAATCTGCTCAAGAATAAAATGTGTATAATAGTTAGAAATATTTTTATGTTTGTTAAAGTGATGAAGTTGGAATATAATGAGGCATGGGAAAAAGGTGTGGATGACAACATGTATGCATCTTTGCATGGTTTAATATAAATAGTAACAAAATTATTGAGTTCGATCGAACGCTCATACAGATTACTAGTTTCACCCCTATTCAGTGGCATAGGGCTCATGTGTAGCCTCTTCGATGTTTGAAAACCCATCGCAGTAGCCAGTGGGTTTGTCCAGAAGTGATAGTAGAACGCTTCTCTCGTTAGCCCTTCATCTTTCTCCCATTATTCTTGAGTTAGGACCAACTATCGAAACAAGGAAATTTTTCTTTAGCCACTCGCGAATGAGGATTATAAGGGAACTCTTAATCAAAATAATAGGAATCAGACCTATATAATACGATTTCAAATAAAAAAACTTCAATCATTTTTCATTGACCTAAAGGAGAAATAAAAAGATAAGAGATATATTGAGCTGCCAATAATTAGATGTTGAATCTTAAGAGCGCAATACAAGCATATTTGAATACCTTTTTTGTGTTAATACCAAAAACAACACATATTTTTGTTTAATAGTATGGCCGTTTTTTGTGGACTAAAGGACTAGACAGACCATACTCGATCGTAATATAAGACAAGTGTATTTACGAAAGAGGGAGACATAAACCTTACTTCCACGGTAAGTATGGAAGACTATGTTTTTAGTATTAGAAATACGAATCCAATAGCTTAATTCTTATATATAAAGTAATTATCGTTTAGTTAAGACGACAAAAAACCTTTGCCAGCACAAACACAAATATACGTGTTTTAATTTCAAGTAGTTTTTATTTTATAATATGATTTTAACTTTTTATCTATATTCAACATCACAATAAATATTTTCACATGATTTAAAATTTCAATCATTAAGAAAAGACTAGTCATATATAACACAAATTAGTTTTTAATTTTTGTATTACTTTACCGTTTGAACATCAATAATGGTCATAGTAAACGAATCTAACACAAAATTATAATTTGGGCTGGTCTACTTTACCGTTTGAACATCAATAATGGTCATAGTAAACGAATCTAACACAAAATTATAATTTGGGCTGGTCAACTAATTTTAATAATCACTCTTTTAAATGCTTGGTCTTCACTTTTCCTTTTTTATTACATTCTTTTTATAAGCAATTTGTCTTTAATATTTTTTACTTCTAATTACCTGAGGATAATAACAATTAATGCTGAAACTTTCGTATAAATAATAATGCTGAAATCTTTTTTCTTAATTTGTTTCAATAGCTATGGACAATAATATTTTTCCAAATAATCCTCATCCTGTTTGTACCATATGTCACAAAAAAGTTGTCGATAACGGTAAAAGGTCTATAACAAAGCTTCGTTGTCAACATTTCTTTCATTTGGGTAAGTAATAATAAATCTAAAATATTTGTAGATTTTTTAATTTTAGCAAAAAATAAGCAAGTGTTTTTTAAAGTTTATTCGTATGTTTTTATTAGAATTTTTCTATTGAAGACACTTGATAAATCATGTTGTAGATAGATGGATCTTTCTGTTGACTCTTGTATTCAAATTAGGAAATCAGAAATAATAAAAGATGAAAAAAAGAAGTATCCGAATTCTGACACTTTCTTTACGTAACATTCAAAATCTTGTTATGCAGATTGTATTGGATCTTCATTCAATATTAGGGGTGCAATGATGTGCCCCAACTGTCTTGTCGACGAAGGAGGGAAATGGATACGTTGTGGAGACGTTGAAGATGATGATGACAATGACGATGATGATGACGACGACGACAACAACACTAATAATAATGAAAATAACAACAATCAGGATGAATTCTATGGAGAAGATGTAATTACCTCATTTATTATTTAATCACAGTAGATTTTATCAATTTAATTATTATCGTACTAATATAATCCTTAGTGTAAATATCAGATCTAGGCTAGTAAAAGTCTCTACATTCAATTTTAGGGGTTATTTTACCAAAGATTTTATTCTTTTTTATTCAGATGAATATATAAAATGAAACTATATAGATATTTAATTTTTCATTGTTATTAATTCTAATTAGAAAATTATCTATTTGAAATTTTCAATAGTCATTTTTGTCTGAAGAGGAGAACGATCATCGTGCAACTGCTGAAGCTGGAGGTGCTAACAATATGAGGTAATTAGTACTTATCAATTTTTTTTCTAGTAACCCTTTATATATATATATATATATATATATATATAGGCTTGTTTTTTCGTTTTTCTTTTTTTATATTTACATGTGTTAAAATAAAATCTATTTGAAATCTAAGTAGTCATTATCGAATCTTAATAACTCGGTTATCTCTTAATTAAATAATTAAAATAAGGTTTCGAAATAATGTTTGTACATGAATACTTAATTAATGTGTATATAATATTATTTTCGTGGTGTTGATTATTATTTTAAAAGGCAAGTGACTGACTGACAGTAATGATTCACGAACAAGTGCACCTTCAACTACTCTGCAACTGAACAATGGCCGCAACATTACTATGAATGAAAGCTCCATTCTCCACCAAAACGAGTAAGTTTGTTCTTTCATAAAACCATTTTGGCCTATGCTTTTTAAAGAATATTTATATGATATTTATATTTTTTGTATGAATTTCTTTTTCGAGAAAAGTTTTAAATTTTTCCTTTTAACTATTTTAAAATCATTTAATTTTGCCCTATGTCATATTTTTGGTGCATCCATACAATTAGTATTAGTTAATGGGGGTTTAATGTGAAATGATTTCATAGTTGTTCCATTTTGGGATTATGGGTTTAGTTTCAAAAACTTGCCTTAAAAACATGTTTCTATTAAATATTTTTCTTTAATTAGTAGTAGAACATCTCACAATAACATTATAGTCTTGTAAATCTTTATAATTATGTGCAATGTGTTTAATACTATTTATATATTGTTTAAATTATAGAGCACAACTCTCTTTACTAAACATTATTTGTCTTGGAGAAAGGAGAGTAATATTATTTTGCTATCTGAGTCATATATTAATTTGAGTAGTTTGCGATTGAAAATAGATGGATTCAACAATTGTCTGTTCCTCCTCCGCCAATTGCTTCTCAAAGGCAAATATCTTCCATGAATTCAAATGAGCAGGCTTGTAACAATCTGTTGCCATGTTTGGAGCTCACCCTGGCCACACATAATTCTTCAAGGAGGATGCATTGATGGCGACTATCAAATATGACATTTGTAGGTCATAATAGTTCTATTTATTGTTTTGAATTGTTGGATTAAATTGCTTGGAAATTTGTTGAATCCTTTATTTACTTATTCATATGTTCAAACTATTATGTTTATTTCATATAGAATCCATCAAGTGTTTGGTCGAATAATATAATTTTGACCCCATATGTTTTTCTTTATGCTAGTTTGTTATTATTATGCCCCTTCCCAGCAAAAGTTAAATATCGTTCCTCCAAAGGGACACCTACCGCAAATTCTAAGAAATTGGAAGGCTTTTTCTCATTATAGTCGGCCAATATATATATAATGGAGGCCAGAAATACACCCTCTAGTGAAATTTTTTGATCATTTTTTATTGTCTAAAATTTCAGATAAATATTTGAAATTTTTTTTATATTTGTCCTTTTTTAAAATGATATTTTACATTTTTTAAAAGATAAATTACACTACTTTTAAAAAAATTTGGGTATAAACAAAAGAACAATAATAAAAAATTTAATTTATGTTCTTAAATACTTTTTTTAATAGGGGTGTATTATCTCATAACTTCACTTAATATGATAATAGAAATTCTTTATCAGGTCTATATAGTGTGGACACATGACTTTTAGTTCAGTGGATGATTAACATAAAGTTGACCTCAAGTCAACTACTTTCTTTGTCTCAATTGATATAATTTATTTTTAGTAGTTTAAAAAATTGATACACTATTTTTTAATAAAATGATTTATACTCATATAAATATTTGTAATTTATTTTAGAGTATAAATTTAAAAATAGAATTTTAACATTTTTTTTTATGTCAAATTAAATTATATCATATAAATTGAAACAAAAAAGATAATTAATGGGCAATGTTCATAAGTCATAATCGAGAATTCCAACTGTAAAATACGCATCATGTAAATTTCCACGAAAGCGCTAGTTACAATAAACAATAACTAAAATGATCCCTTATTTTTTATAATATGTTCAAAACAATCTCTTTTAAGTATCAAGTGAACATTTTTTGTCCTATATAAGTTTGTCAAAGTAAGTACTTTTTGTTTTTCGTCAATTATTTATCAAACTCTAATTCTTAAGTTTAATCGAAATGGAGAAACATCTAAAAATTTCAAGAAACCACAACACAAGAAACTACATCAGACACAAAAAATAAAAAAGATAAAAATACTCTGTAACACAATTGCACATCAAAAAGTTACACTACACACACTTAAAATAGATTAAAATCATAAACAACCAAATCAAAAATTTCGAATTTGAGTTCCCGCTAATTTTTTTGGGTTCTTATAATTTTAATTAAATTTACCAGTAAGAATATGATAAATATCTAACAAATATAAGGGTCAAAACTACTCAATTGATAATTAAAAGACTATTTTAAACATACTACCAAAGATAAGGGACCATTATTGTCATTTTCTCATACCCCCACCAACTATAAATAATAGGTATACAACTCAACTTTGATATAGCCATTCCAATTTTAAAGTCATGGGTATCAAATGTGGTTTACTTTTCTTAGCATTAGTGCTACTTCTTCTAGCACAAAAACTAGAAGCAGGAGGAATTGTAATTTATTGGGGGCAAAATGGGAATGAAGGTAGTTTAGCTAGTACTTGTGCATCAAATAACTATGCAATTGTGAATATTGCATTTCTTGTAGTTTTTGGGAATGGGCAAACACCAGTGTTGAACTTAGCTGGTCATTGTAATCCTAGTGTTGGTGGATGCACTAGGTTAAGCAATGACATTAGAGCATGTCAAAGTGGAGGTATCAAAGTTATGCTTTCACTTGGTGGTGGTGTTGGAAGTTATTCCCTTTCTTCTGCTAATGATGCTAGGTAAGATTTGTATAATTAGTACCATAGAGTTCATTGAATTTTTTTTGTTTTGTTTTGTTTAACCCTATGGTATTAGCCTATTAGGTATAACTAGCTCAACTAAATTTAGAGTCTCAGTCAGAATTTAATACTTATAGATTGATATTTTTAGTCCTTTTCAGTTACTAAATTCTAAATTAAATGAATTTTCAAAAATAAACCGAAGAATTTGAACTAGAACCATTAGGTTTTGCCGAACTCACTTCCAAAATTCTAGCTCCGCCACTATATTCCTTAGTTGTCGCATAGTGCCCATTAAGGGGGAAATGCTCTCTATAGGAATTTCTTCATTCAATGAATTGACATACAAGGAAAACTTGCAAACAAAGACTCCCTTTGTATATTTTTTTGTGACACCTTTTTTTTTTTTTTTGTTCTATTCTAAAAAGAGTAATACCTTAATATATTTGAAGAAGAAAAATAATTTTGAACTTCTCATTTTATTTTGATGACACTCTTATAACTTTAGAAATGACCACATATTTAAAACAAGTTCTAAGAATACTTTTAGTATGTTTGAAAAGAAATTATTTTCCTATCCAATCAAATACCATCATATAAAATGAAGTGAATAAACAACTTGTCCTATATGCATATTGCATAGACACTAATAAATGTTCAGAAGTTATTCCCACGGATATTTTTGTGATTAGAATGTCTTCCACTATTTCAGTGAGAATCAGTTTTCCACCATACGTTTTTCTAGTTAGCTAGTTAGGTGGGGAATGAGTGGAAAAAATCACAAATTTCTCAGTGATTCACGGGGAAGAAAAAACCTTTGTTTCCAGTAGTGTTTTGTGACGAATTTCGAGCTAATTAATTGTCAAATACCCTGCAGGAATGTAGCAAACTATTTATGGAACAATTATCTTGGAGGTCAATCAACTTCACGTCCACTAGGTGATGCAATTTTAGATGGAATTGATTTCGATATAGAAAGAGGAACAACACAACACTGGGATGAACTAGCAAGAGCCCTCTCAGGATTTAGCCAACAAAGGAAAGTATACTTAACTGCAGCTCCACAATGTCCATTCCCTGATTCATGGTTAAATGGCGCACTCTCTACTGGCCTATTCGACTACGTTTGGGTTCAATTCTACAACAATCCCCAGTGTCAATACTCTGGTGGTAGCGCAGAAAATCTTAAGAGTTATTGGAATAAATGGACCGCGATTCAAGCTGGAAAGATTTTTCTAGGATTGCCCGCGGCTCCAGGAGCTGCTGGAAGTGGTTTTATACCATCTGACGTGCTTGTTTCTCAGGTTTTACCAGCAATTAGTGGTTCACCTAAGTATGGTGGTGTTATGCTTTGGTCTAAATTTTATGATAATGGTTATAGCTCTGCTATAAAGCCTAGAGTCTGAGACATATATATGCCCATATAGTGGTTATATATGTTGTATTAATTAATGTGATGAATAATGTTATGATCACATAACTCATGAAGTATTCTGAGTAATGAGGATTTTAAAGTTCTTGTTGTAATTTGTGTGTTCAATTACAAAATTGTTGTTGTTACTTATGTGTATGTGCCTTGACCTCAAGCTTTTTAGGGTGAATAGGCAAGAAATTCACTTTGTAAAAACTGAGTAGTGGGAGTGGCTTTTGGGGTGGACAAGATGAAGGAAACGAGATTGAGATGGTTCAGCCATGTGGGGGGATGCACAAGAGATTGATTATAGCTGATTTTAGCAGAGGTAGAGATAGGCCGAAGAAGAACTAGGAAAAGTGATTAGGCATGACATGTCACATCTTCAGTTTATTGAGGACTTAACCCTAGATAGGAAGATCAAGTATTAGGACAGAAAGGTAGTAGGTAGCCGATCTTGTCATACTTTCAAATAGGAAAGGCAGGGTTCAATTTCCTCTTCTCATTTTGTAGTATTAGTAAGTAGTCGCGTAGTATTATATTCTTCAACTTTCACTACTAACTATTATTTCATTTGCATGTGTATCTTGTTGTTTTGTTATCATCTTTTACCTTTCAATCTTGTCTTGATTATACTTCTTTTGAGTCGATGGTCTAATCAGAAACAATCTCTCTACTCCGCAAAGGTAGAAATAAGGTTTGTGTGCATCCTACCTTCTCGAACCTCACTTGTGGGATTATACCGATATGTTACAAAATGAGAGGTACATCAATTATAGTAGATTCTTTTTTTTTTTGGGGTTTCCCACCCTGTGTCCAGAGCCCACATTGGAGTTCCGACTAAATTCGGATCACGCTCCGCAGGGCCCATTCAGGGGTGGAGCTCCCAACAGGATTTTCTCCATACCCAAGGCTCGAACCCGAGACCTTTGATTAAGGGTGAAGCATAGATTCAGATACAAAGAACTAACATAAAATTTCGTATAACATTAACAACTCAATTTATTCATCTTCACGGCTCCTCAAATTATTATAGCTCTTATGGCTATGAAAACAAACTACTTTGGCAACATGGCAAGACACTCAATAACAAGTTTACTACACAACAAACCCGATTACTGAACAAAAAATAAAGCTTAATACACAACACAAGCTTACAAGAAAGGCAGATCGAAACAGACTATTAGAACTCTCTGGTGCATACAAGATTACCACCGGTGATATGATCAATTCAATTATCTGTAGCATCGGTAATTAGGAGTATACATGCAACTCTCAGCATACTTCACCAAATCTGCAGGTCGAGGAAGACGTGTTGCCACACCTGGAACACAATTGACCAAATTGTTTAATGTTTAAGTTAAACAAGATGAGAAAAAAGGCGACACAAGAAAAGGAAAAGAAATGCACTCACCAAGTTCATATGCTTTGGCTGCAACACTAGCAGCTATGTGAGCTGAGATCTTTCGGATATCAGCAAAAGGAGGGTATATCATTCCCTTGGCATAATGTTCCTCAGTTACTTGAGCAGCCAGAGCTTCCGCTGTTTCATAGAAAATCAACTAGTTTTAGAGAAAAAGGCTAAAAGGACCCCTCAACAGAAATTCATCCCTTTGTTGTACTTACAAGCTGCTAAAAGCATGTCATCGTGCACACGGATTGTACCAGACATGACCAAGCCAAAACCGAAACCAGGGAATATGTAACAGTTATTTGCCTGTATATCGCAAGGGGAGAACAAAATCAGGAGCTGTTCCATTCTGAATCGACTATAACATGGAAAGCATATGCATTCACAATACCTGGCCAGGAATGTTGAGTTTTCCGTTGTACTCAAAAGAAGGAAATGGACTTCCACTGGCAAAAACAACGCGACCCTTTTAAAAAAAAAGCAAAAGCAATAGTCAGTGTCATGAATGTTAGCTAAAATGACCACAAATATAACTAGAACTGTTTCTCATTGATACTTCGTACCTCACTCCAAGTATAAGCTTCTTCAGCAGTACATTCAGCTTGTGAGGTTGGGTTTGAGAGAGCCATAATAAGAGGCCTCTGTAGAATATTTTTGGTATGTTAGCTCAAGAAAAAAACTTGCCGGGATAAGAAGAAATGAAGCAGGAAATGGATCACCTTATTCATGCAGGCCATGGCCTCAACTACTTCCTTCGTAAATGTTCTTCCAGTTCCAGATGTCCCAATTAAGACAGTTGGCTTAACCGCCTAGATCAAAGTTTGAAGCAGGGAGAGTTAAGAATTTATAAATCATAGAAACAGAGTTTTTGAGATAGAAATCGACGGTGAGGATCTCAATGCACCTTAACAGCGTCTAGGAGATTGTTGACAGGTTCGTGTTCATGAGCCCAAGGCTTCTTGAAGGCTTGAAGTGTTTCCTTGCGACCACTAACAATAAGACCCTGTACATGATCACTCATTTAGATGGACTATGTACACTAAATAACCAAGTGCCCACATCTATCACATATAAAATATAAGATGAAAACCGAAGAGAGACTAGCTTTTCTGAGAGAGATCGTAGATCGTATATCTTTTATACCTTTGAGTCCACAAGCCAGATCTTTTTTCGCGTCTCCTCCACGGGAATTTTTGTCTGCAGGCAACAATATGGAAATTAATTATGTGCTACTAATTGGAATTACAACAAATCTTCGTTCTATAGTTTGTATGAATAAACCAATCTGGTACCTTGTTTGAAATTTCAAGTGCTATGAGTTCTGCAATACCAGTCCCAGCCTGCAATAATAAGAAGATTAACATGTGTCATTTATCTCTGAGATCCATTTTAATAGTTCATGATGTATGCATTGCAACTTCGAAAGTTTAACGAGAAGAAACAGAAAACAATCATGATTCAACAGGTGACTTCGTTTCCTTTGGGTAAAGCTGATAAGATGGCAAAGAGTTGAAAGAGATTTGAAGATTCTAATGTAAACCATAACCAACATTAGTCCAAAAGGATTCTGAAGCATCGAAAAAGAGGGTGTAGCAGAAAGTTGAGGGTTCCCTTTTAAGTCAGTATGGAACCTGTTACCCATTCAAAACATCTTTATAAACCATTTAGTTTGTAAAATCGTGTGCACCGTAAACAACCCAAGTTGGAGGTGGAAATTTATCAAAAAGATAGAAACCAACCTCTCCAGCACCGAGGAACAAGAATGTATGATCACATAATGCACCTCCAAGTAGCTTAAGGGATGCAATAAGCCCTGCAAGTACGACAGAAGCTGTCCCCTGCAATAGCAGAATCAACGATCAGAAATGAACAAATCAATCTCATGCAAACATCCAGAGAGACATATAACATACCTGTATATCATCATTGAAGACCAAATGCGAGGTACGATATTTAGCCAACAGCTCAAAAGCATTGTGGTTTGCAAAATCTTCAAACTGAGAATGAAGTTACAAACATCAGGTTCAGGTGTCATATGGCTAAAACATGATGAAACATTCATAAGTTTCAAATTATTGACCTGTACGAGAATTTTTTCGCCATAGTTTTGCTTCACTGCAGACATGAATTCATGAAGGAAGTCATAATATTCCTGAAAGAAGGGAGAAAATGTAGCAAAAGCAGCTTCAGTAAGAATTCAGACTTTTGTCTACAAAGACCAACACAGGTGATAAAATAGAATGGTGCTAAAGTACACCTGTCCAGTTGCTCTCCTTTGTCTGAGACCAATGTAGAACTCGTCATTCAGTAACTTCTCATTGTTTGTCCCTACGTCAATGGTAATAGGCAAGCACTGCATATACAAGCAAATTGATGATCAAAAATGTTTTCATAGATAAGAATATGGTGCAGAATCAAGGTTACGATAAATTCACGAATTTTGGTACCGCGGAAGGTCTAACTCCTCCAAGTGCAGTATACAGGGCCAATTTCCCCACGGGTATTCCCATTCCCTGTGACGTTAAAACGAATGCCATATGAGTAATACATAGTGAGAAGGAGGAACGAGACGTATATATCAATTGAGGGCATCATCACCTGGCAGCCAAGGTCACCAAGTCCCAAAATTCTTTCTCCATCAGTCACGACGATGACCTGGATTGATTTTTCAGGCCAGTTTTTCAATACCTCAAGGATCCTTCCTCTGAAAATAAATTATTCATACTTTAGTTGAATGTACTTTCATGTGAAAGTAGTAAAAACACTTATAATCCGAAAAATTTCATACTTTTCATTCAAACTGATGTATAAACCCTGTGGACGCTTAAAAATGCTTCCATATTTTTGACACGCCTCACCGACAGTTGGAGTGTAGACAACTGGAAGTAACTCTTCCACATTATCAATAAGAAGCTTGTAGAACAACCTTTCATTTCGTTCCTGCAAATAACAACCACACAAATAGAGGGAAAAGTAAGCAAAAAGGGCATATAACAATATTACTTTCTTGGTTTCAGATGAAAAAATCAGAACCAAAACATGTTTCTGGCCATACCTCTAATTCCATCATGGCGACATATTTGTGCAGAGGGACGTCATATTGGCGTATAGACTGCATAAGTTTTTTCTCCTATTTGATATAAAACACAACATTAATAAAGTTATTGTAAATATCAATCACACATCACAAAAATTTGAGACTTGAATTAGTAACTAATTTTACCTGAAGTTCCTGTGAGGAAATAACAGGAGGCAAAAGGCCTCTCAAGTAATGAGCATCTCTTTCTCTCTCAGTGAAGGCAAGCCCTTTGTTGTAACGCGGATCCCTCAACAAGTTGTACCCACTGTTATTACAAGTCAACTGTTTAATATCTCATATGAAACAAGACTCAAATTTTCAACTTCTCGGAACGGAAGTCAAATTTCTCCAAAAATTGGAACTAAACAATACTTGAAAATCTGATTTCATATGATCAAACAAATCTTTTTGTTTTTAATAACCGTGATGTTTGGACCAGCTTGTGTGCACATTCACTAATTTCATAATATACCTTCTACCTTCCACCAGCAACACATATCAAGTAACTCTATTGTAATTTTGAACCTGAGACACTGATCATCAGACCACACTTTGGGTGCATCAAATAGATATTTTGAACATAAATTTTCAAAATTTGATCCAAAATCTATTATCAAACTTAGCTAACTTTGTAAAAATTCATAACTTTCAAATTATGAATCCGCCTCAAAAAAATCTCGAGATCAAAACTTTTGAGCAAGTAACTTACCTAGAAACGGCAATAGTCCAGGGAGTTATGCACTGATCCTCAGTGGCGCAATCCTCACCGTAAACATCCTCGACGCCACCGGTGGGAGTTGACAGATCCTTCAATGCGCTCTCCATTTTCTCCTTGTTAAATTCACACACTTTTGTTTTCTCCTTTGAAATTGATATCTTCTTTAATTCAGAGACTCTTGTTTTTCTGCAACTCTTTCAGTTTCTCCAACTACATATATACACACAAAACTATTGGTGTTTGAAAGGGAACAGTTGACGGAGTATTATCCTTCTAGACTAGTAAAATATTGTTATTTTTATCAATAGTTGAATTGAATTTTCCTTTCTCAACGACTCCTGCTTTGTAATTTACACATTACACAAGTCTAAAGTTTTGTCCCTATTAATAATTCCTTCCTCCTCCAACAATAGTCGTGCATAATTGACGTGGCATCAGATAGGGATAATTTTATCAAATCACTCTTATAAGTTATCTAAACATCAAAAAAATGATAGTGTTTAATAGCATCGGTCAAAAATAGACATAACATAGTAAATTATTTATTGAGTTTATAAATTGAATAAGTATTATTAGGTATTTTAAAATAGTATAATGGACAAGTAAAAATGGATGAAGGATGATTAATGTACCATTTTGAATATATTTAACTAAATTTGGCAAAATATTCCTGTTTCTTGTTTATTTTAGTTTGTTTTTTTTTTTATCTCTTTTAAGATATTTATTAATTTTAATTTTGACATATTTAAAAATTATAAAATTAAAAGTATTATACATTTTTCATATTTTTAGTGTAAGATAGGATGATTTGAAGGTTATTTTAAAAAAAAAAATTGTATCAAATCAAAATTAGATAAATAAATTTAAGAGAAGAACTAGTTAGATGTATCATGGTTTAAATATATGTTGTGCCTAGCCCCTCGGAGTTGATCATTTATTAGTATCTCTATAAATACTGACGTTAGATTCTAATTTAAGTATATTAGGTTTAATATAAATATATAATTGTTACATTTTATTTCATTTTTTGGAAGAACCAATTTAGATGGTATGTTTAGAAATTTTTGACGATCATTTGGTTTCAAGATAAATTATGTTGAATTAGTTATGTTAAAATTTCTTTTTAAAATCTACTGTTTGGTTATTAATTTAAAAATAACATGTATCATATAAAAAAATATCCTCCACTTTATTTCGCAGAAAAAGAATTTGAGGAATCGAAAAACTTAGTCTCCTTTCTCTATTTATTCAAGCCTTTATGTGAATGGAGGAGGAGATCGATGTAGGCGTTACATAAGAATGACGATATAAACAAAATAGTAATTAATTAAAGAATATGAAAAAACGCTTTAAGTGCATTAAGGTTCATAAATGAAATCTATATCAATAAATTTGAGTATTACCGTCTCATGAAAGAAGTGACCATATCTAAAATTTAATATTTTTTTAAATTTCAAATAATTTTAATTAAATATTTTTATTAAAATACATAAATATATCACTAGTGAGATACGAACTTGAGACCACCTTAAGTCTGAACTGTTCAGGAGTGTTAGAAATCATTAGGCTACAACACTTTAACCGTTTAGAATATCATTCTACTTGTATATATAGTATAATTTTTCGATGAAAGATATCTGCGTAGACATCCTGAGTATAGTGTAGATATGCCACTATTAATATCACATAATCCATTCAACTTAATTTGTCTATTCAGTTTCAATTTTATATGAAGAAAATATTAAAATATTATTGTAATAAATATGTCACGTAAAAAATTAGAAATATTCTGTTATTTCTAAATATTAAATGTGAAATTTGAATTGGCTATTGACAAAATCTTGTCTGGCGGCTTAAGCGCTGGGCAGACATGACGCGAAAAGAAGCTGCCCAAAAAGTCCTTTCTCATTATAGAGCGCGAACGTGGCTTACATTTTATTTTTTTTAATAATAAAATCTTCGAATATTCCTTTATTATAGTAATGATTTTAAAATACATAAATATCTTTTGAGTGAAACATAAAGTAGTGGATAAGAGGGGTTGTTCGAAATAACGATTATTATTAATCTCCAACTTTAATTTAATTATAATATTATAGATGTGATGTTAAAGAGTTGAAAAAAATAAAATTTCCTAGGAGGGAAAAATAAAAGTCGGTCCCCTATGTTTCACTAAATGAATGTGTTTTGTATGAAAAATGGCATTAATAATAACGGGAATATTTTAAATGATTTTTTTAAAAGTAAGAAAATATAAATAAAATTAAACGAATGAAAATAAAAAAGAGGTCTTTTGGTTCGAAGACAAGTTATACATGAATTAATTATATTGAGATTAGTTATTTTGATATTATTATTTTTGATTGACTATTTAATTTATTTGGTTGTTATATTATAATTAACATATATTACATAATTTCTGAGAATAAGTTGTTTATATACAAAAATAGTTTCTACCTTTTTTAGAAAGAAAAAGATTTGAGAAACCTCATAAATATTCTTGTTATTTTCATTATTTTATCTTGAGATAATTAATCTAGAAAATAATATTTCACCATCTGACAAGAATACTTTATTCCAATAATAATTTTTAGTTCTGATATAATTTATTCTTGAATTAGTAACCAAATAAAAAACAAGATCATACTGACTTAATTTATTAAAATAATATAAAAAGGTTCTTTAATTTAACTTCAGCTAACGTATACGTCGTATACTTTGGGTGTGTATATAAGAGCCTGTTTGACATTGTTGTTGAAAGGTAAGGAATGTTTTCTTTTTTAGAAAAAACATTTATTTTGAAAAGTGTTTGGCAAATTCTTAAAACTGCTTCTAAATGAAAGCAGAAACAATTTTTCTATTATTAGAAAGAAGCTAAAAAATTCTGTTTTTTTAAAAAGAGCAGAAGCAGAAAATTATTATTCTTAAGACTAAACTATCTCTTACATATATACATATTTATCAATATATCCTTTATTAATTAATTAATGTATCTCATAAATTTGGTTAATTTTTATTCAAGAATTTTATTTTTATTTTATTTATGTTTAATATTATTAATATATATTATATTGTATATGTTACTTTACTTATTATTTTACAGAATTAGAAATAAAAGTAACAACAATATTTTTATAGGATTAAAAAGAGAGAGAAAAAAGTAACAATTAAAAATTTAGACCCTCCCAAAACAAGTAACAAATAACAAAATTTTCTTTTCTTAATTTATGTATTATTTTATTTTTATTTGAATTTTTTAAAACTTAAGAGTATTCTAACAAAAAAAAAAAAAAAGGATAATAGCTCAGATTGAATCCAAAAAAATAGGTAACAAATAACAAAAACATTCATCTTTTCAATATTTTTCAACAATATTTAACCATATACAATATTGATTGAAAAATTGAATATGTACATTTTAAATAATTAAATTTAAAATGTAGTTAAAGTTTCTGTATTAGTTGTTTAAAATAGTTTCTCTTTATAAAATAATCTTAATATTAAAAGCACATTGATACTTGCCTTTTTTTTGTAATTTGACTCTCAAAAGCACATTTTTTAAAAAAGCTAACCAAACACAAATTGCTTTTTTTTTTAAAGCACTTTTTTGAAAAGCTTTGTTAAAAAACACTTCTTATAAATATAAGCAATTTTTCAGAGCAACATCAAACACTCTAAATAAACACTTAAACTAATATAAAGTTAAATAAATAGAGACATATTTTTCTACAAAAGTCTCACAAAATTACTATGTATGATATATGAGTATATTTATTCAGCTTTATTTTAAGTAGGTTTATATATGGTGTCATTTTCATCTTCAAAGGATAACTTTTTGAGGGTGATTTGTCGAGTGGTGGGGCACTAGAAGTAGGTGTATAATTGATATTTTTTATCTATGAATATACGTGGACCTTAAAATTATATGCTAAAGTAGTAGCAGCCTCTTAGCTCACCTTTGATGACTTTCAACTTTACAGTCCACTCAACGACGCGTATTATTTTTTCTAATAAAAACAATTTATGAGTACTACTTGAAATTGAAAGAAAGAAAAAAAAAATAAAGGAATATATCCACGATTATAATCAACCACTTGTCTAGTGCATCAATTATACGACTAGTATTGAAAAATATCTTTTTCGTCCTATTTTAGGTGAGGTTATTTGATTATATATAAAAATTTTAAAAAAAATAATCGTATGAACTAAATACATAAAAAATATTAAAATAATCATGTTAAATGAGAACATTTATAGTGTTTTTTACACCCGCCTCACAGAGGGAAATTTTACGTT
This sequence comes from Solanum pinnatisectum, assembly GCA_035578085.1. Classification (NCBI taxonomy): domain Eukaryota; kingdom Viridiplantae; phylum Streptophyta; class Magnoliopsida; order Solanales; family Solanaceae; genus Solanum; species Solanum pinnatisectum. Next base: position 39,251,543 of record CM069080.1, on the reverse strand, counting down.
TCGTGCCAGCATCATGTGTTATAACACTAAGGGCCCGTTTGGCCATGCGATATGGTATCATGATATGAAATCATGAGATGAAATTAAAGTTTTGTTTGAACATGTGATATGAAATTTTTGTATTGTATATTTTTTCATCAACATAAAAATCTCATAAGTTGTAAAACTATTAAAATAGCCCCAATTATTTATTCAATCTTATCAAATAAACAAAAATTTATAAAATCACATAATAAATTATTACAAAGCTATTTATTCTCCACTTAAGTAATTGTTTCATCTAACTTTAATTTAATAAAAAAAAATTGAACATAAATTGTAGTGTACTAGTCTTTAATATAATCCTCCCACATAGTACGGACAATTTCCTCACGTTGAACTTGCATTTCTCAATCATATGACCGAGAAGACAAACCAACATTGTTACTTTGAGCCATTTGTTGGTCAATATCATCCGCAACTATATTTTCAATCTCATAGACTAGAAATATCTCATCAGTATTTTGGTATTCTCGCAAATAATTATGTAACATTGCACAAGCTATGACAATTTTCACTTGTGTATCAATATCATAATGGTTCATGCCTTGTTTCAGTATTCTAAATATATTTTTCCTCTTCCCAGGAATGAAGAATTTTCAAAAAAAAACAATTTTCTTTTTTTATTTTTGTTTATAGATTTCTCTTGCAGTTGGCAGTCTCAGTCAACCTTGTTCCGGGCCTTCTCTTCTACTCTATCTGCTTATTGGATTGATAGGTACAGTTTCCAAGCTCCAAAGTCCGTTCAATCACATTACGCAGAGATGAATGTCTATAATTAAACAGCTCTTTGGCATTTTGAGGCTCTCTTTCACTTCCTCGGTAATATTGCAAATGATAGCGTAGTCCTTTGTACGGAGCTAAAAATCCTTTTGTGTTTCAGAAACCAGCATCAACAACATAATATTTATCTACCAACAAACATTTTATAAAGAATTACTAAAAGCATATGTGAACTAAATGAGACAACTTTGTATAAATAAATAATATTTATTCTATGGATGTAATTTAAAGTTACCATGTGGTAGAAATGAAAATTGTGACGTTGGTTCAACAAGTGCATTCTCAAGTACTTTACTATCATGTGCAATACCTTCCAAACTAGCAGCAACGAAGGTAAATCGCATATCAAAATCACAAGCACATAAGACATTTTGTGATGTTCTTCCTTTGCGATTACGATATGCTTGTTGCACCACTTTAGGAACCTCCCCTTCTATATATGTTCCATCAATCGCAGCAACACAATCCTACCAAATAAAAAATACATCAATATTAGTTTAGTGAACATAAAATAAATTGGAAGCATTATAGAATGTGCTTCATAAAAATAATGTTTGTAAGAGTAATAAAAATAGTGCTTCCAAGACAATACAAAGTCATAAAATAAATATTATCTCTTTAAACAAAGTTGATAGGAAATATATAACTAAATACTAATACACATAAAATATAAATGTGCACTTATTAAGGACATAAAATAAATGTATTACTCAACAATTTGTTGGTGTGAGTTAAAGTGACTATATGTTGGTGAGAATAATAAATTTTATGTCGGTGAGAAAAATAAATTTTAAAAAGTAATGGTGTGATTATAAATTTTATTTACATATGAAATAAATGGTTAGTAGATATAAATGTGGGGTTATTTTAACAAAATATAAACTCATGGATCAATTTTTATAGTAAAATATCTCAAATCATGATATGGAATTCTCATATAATTCCATATCATGGTTTTTGGAGAATATGGAATCATGAGATGAAATCAGCGTAAAATTGCATGTCCAAACGCTGATTTCATCTCACGATACCATATCGTGATATGGTATCGCATGACCAAATGCCTACTAAACTTGCACTTCACGTATTTTATTTTAGTTATACTGATCAACTTGAACCCTTTAGATTAAATACAGTTTAATAATAGAAATGTGTCATTTTCTTGTTAAGAAAATTATGTCATATCAAATAAAATAAATAGTAATTACATTTTAAAAATCAATAAGGATTGTGATAAATGAGTGAGAATTGTGTCATCTTTAATTAGAAATTTTGAATTTGAACTTTATTGAATATAAAATTACTTTTGTTAGGAAATGTTTTATTCCCCACTTCTCTCAATATAAAAACATTGCACCCCCCCCCCCCACCCCCTCCTTTTAGAAAAATAAATAAAAATTTCAATTACAGTAGAATAGCTCATTCGCTGCACCATATTTTTTAATTGATACTTTTTAGCCCTCCGTTAATTGCGGTATCAACAACGCTGCATGATTGGGATCGATCACATTTTTGCATTTTAGTATCACTACTTGCCAAAAACTAAATGGATAATCATAATTCCATTATCCTAATTAATCAATCATATTTTAAGTTGTCAAAAAATCAATCCAACTTTATTCATCTTTTGATTTGAGTTGTCAACCACATGGTTGGCATCTAGTAGTACCTCTTTTCCTTTTCTTAATTTTTTTTCTTCTAGTACACTCATTGAAGATATAGAATATAAACATGAAAAAATTAGGAGGAATTGAAATTAATGATTAATTAGGTTACCAAAAACAATAAAGTAATAGAAAGGTTGAATCATTATACTGGTACCTGAATTAACCTAAACCAAAATTAGATTTAGAAGAACACATAGATTCAAATAGAAGAAACAATTAGTCAACATGAGTAGAAATTAAGTATCTTGGACCAATTAATTAGCAATTCAACATTTCAACTACAAGAATTCATCCAAGGAGAAGAAAATTGAAATTATGTATATTAAAGATTTTTTTAATCTTATAATCTATAATTAAAGATTTGTATAATGTACCAAAATATTCTTTCATCTTGTGATCTTAAACATATCATGTGGAAAGTAGAGATTAAAGAATTGTCAAAAAAGGAAAGAGACGTCAGACTAAAAAAAATAAGACAAAAAAATTAAAACATAATATCTGGATAATTTCTGTGTGTGATTAATGTAAGGGAGTTGCAACCTATATATAAGGTACATTAGAAGACTAATGTAAACTATGTGATGTACAAAGTGTAACTCCAGTTGTGGTCTGAATAAGTCGTGGCTTCAATGTGGACTCCAGATATTTAGCGGGAAACCAAAAAAAAAACTCTAGTTGTGGTCTACTAAGATATTATGGTACGAGTTCAAGTTATTAAGGGATTACAAGTCATTTAAAATCCATGATAAGTAGGGCTTCCCACTGAACTTAGGTTAATTAAGGCTCAATATTATTAAGATTAGGTGATCTAATGTCTATTTATTATAGATAGAGTTTAAGCGGAGGTAAAGTTAGCATGTAATAAATAAGTGGCTAATTAATAAATTTTAGTCAAATTAAGTGTTGGATTAATTAGGTTATAGTAGCAAATCTTTAATTGGGCCCAAAAAAGGATCTAAAGTACGACTTAGAACAAAAAAGGTTGTTAAGATGTGGATAAAATGTTAAGTATGCAATAGAAAGTATTTAAAAAACAGGTAAATGAATGAGATAGTTACTTAAAAAGTATAATTTACTTAAGTACATTGCTAAAATAAGTCAAGGTTTTTAAATTTTATCAAATTTAGTCACTAACCTATTAATATCTCTCTTTACTTTCTTTTCTCATCTCACAAATTCCATTTTCTATTCAGTTTTGAAAATTTTCACATGTGATTTTATTACTATAGGAATTCGGTTATAGTTAAGTCGGCGGTTTTTCTGATAAAGGTGTATGGTTATTTTAGCGATGGTGATAGTGATAATTAACTGATTTGTTTGTTTTGCTCGTTTGAAGTGAAATGAATGATCACATATGTATATATACTATAAAGTACTATTGACATTTCGTTGAAGTTATAGACAATCATTGTTGAAGCTGAAACTTCAAAATTTGAAATTGAGTTTTCACAAATAACCTTTGTTTCGAGTGGTTATTGTTACAAAAGATTAGTTATCTAAATTTGAAATTTTAAAAGATTTGATGTAGTTTTTGAGGTATTTTGAATGAATCTGATGTTGTTATTCAAGGGGAAAAAAACGAAGTCCATTTCAATATAATACTGTATATAATTGTATATAGATGTACAAATATCTCATAATTTTGTATAATATTGTACATTGAGTGTATAATATTGCATATCAAATTTTAAAATATTTATGTAAAAAATAAAATATGAAAATCTCATACATTGTCATATACCAAATTATGTTTTGGATTAAAGATTTGAATATAAGTTTTGAATGAAGTTTTTATAATATAAGTTAAATTATAATGGTATACTACTGAAATTTTTTCGCTAAATGAATTGCGTAGAATCACATTCTGAATGAATGAATGAATAAATGAATAAATAAATAAAGCATGAGAAAGTTTGTTTGAAAACAAATAAATATGAATAATAGGATTGCAGTAGTTCGTAATTTGAGAGAGGCGAGGGGTTAATCTTTTCTCAGCTTTTTTTTATTAGTAGTATTATTATTTAATAATAATGGCATAGTTTTTTCTTTGTTTATTGTTTTTGTTGTGTATCCTGTTATTTTTTTTATTTTTTTGCATTATTTTCTTGTAATCCTACTTTGGATAGTTTTCATTTTGACGCAAAATTTTTTTAAAACAATATCTCTATTTCACAAAGAAAGCAATAAAATATGTGTACATTATATTATTTCTCAAATTCTATTTGTGATAGTCAACTAGGATATGTTAAGTTGTCTTAAATTTTTAAAAAGACACATTAACTTTGCAACCGTTCTATTACCCCACTATATAATATTGAATTGATATTATTATAGATTAGCCCCAGATTTTAAAAAGCAAGTGTGTTCACACACCAAATCATTACATGATACGTGTTAATTTAATTAATATTTTTTTCATTCTAAGTTTTTTCTTTATCTTTTTTACTTTATTTCTCCCTCTCTTACTTTTTGACTTATTTTAATTTTGCTTTCATCTTAAATTCCACTTCATCTTCCACACACCCCTTCCTTCCCCCATTTTCAAGTTGATCCATCCCTCCATTTTCTTTACCTCCCACCCTCACCCCACCCCCCACGTCAAGTTGAACCTCTCTCCCTTTTTTTTTTCTTTTCTTTTCTTTTTCTTCATCTCCAATCAAATTCTTTATTTCAATATTTTTTTATAAAAAAAATTATACTATTTCCTAGACTTTATTGAATTATTGATAACAAAACTAATTATTTTTCTAAGAAAATTTAAAATTTTGAAGGTATCAACTTCAAAATTAGAAATGATAATTTTAAAAGAATCAATGAATTCCCCGAAAATTGAAAGAACTTGATTGAAATCGAATAAAAAAAACTATATATGATACCTCCTAATCATCTTGAAATCTAATGGGTTTATCAAATGTTCGAAATGTAAGAAAATATTTAGATAAAATTTTAAAATTAAAGAGAGTAAAACTAATAGTAATAAAAAGGGGATGATAAAGTTGTGGTAAAAATGGTGACATTGACAGTGAGAAGCTTCAATGGAAATGACAATGAATTTGTGAAGAAGAAAGAAGAAAGAGAAAAAATAAAAATAAAAAGTTAAAATAAAAAAAAATATTTTATAATATAATACTTGTAAAAATAAAATTATATTAGTTATTTTAGGTTTGCTTACTCTCTTTGACACACACACTCTCTATCTCAGGTGGACAAAAAATGATATAATAATCTCAGTTTAAGATTGTTTAGTGGGGTAATTAGACGCCCGCATAGTTAAAATGTCTTTTTGAAAATTCAAGACAAGTCCAGGTGTCACTTTATGTCTTTTCTCTATAAGGAATACTGATGTTAAAACTTTAAAGAATCTAAAATCAATGAAGTGTATAAATATTCTTTTTTGGAGTCGTCATTTAATTGATGTTTGTTGCATAATATTTTTATAAGTTTATCCAATTTTGGAAATAATTTAGGCATACGCAATTGATGTTGAAAATTCGCATAGAAGTGCATGCAAAAATTGTCTTAAATCTTATGCATGTGTATCTCAATTTGTTTTGTCAAAACTATTTGGAAAAATTACCTTATTACACATCTTTTTTTTAATCTTATTTCTATTATTCCCTATCATTTTAAAAAATTACTAAAATTCCTTTTTTCCTCAAAATTTCTCCCTTTTCGGATACATTACTTTTCCAAATCAACTCCACGATTTCTCTTCCTATTTTTACGCCAACAATCACAAATATTACCTCCATCAATCAATTTTTGAATTTCAAATATTTTCTCTCTCCGGTCAATCAATTTCAACTTCCTCAATAGGTAGTTCTCCTTCTCCTTCTTCTCCAATTTTCAGTTCATCAGTTTTCATTTTTAAAAATAAATATTTTCATCTGCAAATTTTCGATACTCATAGATGATGCTCCATCTTTTAGTATTGAAATTACTCAATTAGTCTCATCTAATGTAGTCCGTTGCTTAATTTTGACGACGAAGATTTTGAATCGAAGGTGGAAAAAGGCTCAAAAAAAGAAGAAGAAAAAGATCAAGTTATTCGTGTTTATGGTAAGGCTTTAAATTGAGATCCATAGGTGACGTCATTATTGAAAGTGGAAAAAAGCTAGCAGAGTTGATATAGAGCAAAGGAGAAAGTGTAGAAAGATTTCTTCATCATATTATTTTTGCTTTCAACAAATCAAATTATTGATTTTTTTTTTCGATTTTTTGTTGTTTATCTTTTTTTGATACAGATGGGTTCTGGTCAATCGTTTAATATTGGTCTTACCCAATTAGTTTCACAAACGGAAGATCTCGTCCCTTGTGTTTGTGATTCGAAATTGATGAAAGATGCATTGCAAGTTCTAAATTACTCATTGAGAAAGATTCCAAATTAAAAGGGGAAACAAAACGTGTTACTAAACATTCTTCTCTACCCTAGGTTCATATCTCCAATGAATCTAATTGATTTTGATTCTTAATTTAATGTATACTGCCCCCGTTTCAACTTTATGATACATTACAATTTTATCATGTATAATGTATCGTGTTCAAATATTATGTATATGACACATAACTACGTCAAATTGTCTAATTGACTATATATTAGATGTTGTTATGTATCTGCAATACTGTTTTATAACGAAATGAGTGTTTATCATATTTATAGTTGATCATAACTAATTTTTTCGATCTTTTGTTGTTCAACTTTGTCTGATACAAAAAAAAAAAAAAAAAAAAAGAGAGGAGTAGAACATGTTGCTAAACACCCTTCTCTACCCAAGGTTCAATTTTTTAATGCATCTAGTTGATAATGCATTTGTTTCAACTTTATGATACATTAAAGTAACCTTTGTTAGTGTTATCACTGATCTGATACATCACTGCTACAGTAGCTTTCGTTGTTATGCAATGTATCATGTTTATATTTACGGTATTGATACATAACCCTAATGTTATTGAATCTTCAATTAGTGTTGATCATGTTTAATATAAATGTACTTGATACATAAACACCACTTAATGTATCATTTACATGAATCAAGTTATATAACGTATCTTCAATCTGGATACATAAATCATAATGTTCTATAACTGGAGCACTGTGTATCAAATCCAACAATAAGTATATTATACACATCAGTGACAATCTTTTACTACCAGATACATACACCCAAAATTGTTCAATTTTATGAGCACGATACATAAATACGTAAAAATTGATACATGTAAATCTATCCAGTCCTATTTTTTCTACTTTGAAAGGATCTTCGATGAACTTGAAGATTCACAAAAGAAATCGTTTGTCCAACAACAATTCCATCACTTTTATATCCTTCATAATTCACCTCACTTACCCAGAATTTCGACCAAAGTTTTTGAATCAAATCTGAAAGGTTTCTTCGTTGAACAAGGGGGCCGAAGCAATTTGAATTTTTGAATTTCTCCATTATGTTAGGATTTGCATCTATATGATTGAAAGGAAGAAGAAACGTAAGAAGATCGAAATATTCATTATGTATCTTATGAAATTTTTGAATAATGGATGAAACAGAGAGAACGATGAACTTGAAGAAGAAATTTGAATTTTGATTTTTTTGGTTTGTTACGCTCTATGATTTAATTCTTGGCAGTAACTTGGAATGGAATAGCACAATTTATGGGATCTTAATTTGATTTTTCAGTTTTTTTTTCCCTTAATTAGCGCAATGGATGGATATTATGAGATCTTAATTTGATTTTCAGATTTTTTTTTCCCTTAATAAGTGCAACTGATTGATACATAATGTATCAACAATAATGTATCCGAATCCTTATTATGTATCCAGATTGCCTAAAAAACATGGAATTTGTGTAATTAGAAAAAAAAAATAGGGATAGAAGGTAATTTAGATTTTACACTATGGAATTTAGGTAAGTTATACAAACTATTTTTGTTCTTCGAAATTCAAATATTCAACACCCAAATCTATTTCAAATAAGCCCAATGTTAAACATACGTTTCATATACAATAAAAAGATCAAACTTCAATGAACAATTTGTCAAACAAACAATAAATCTAACAAACTCATTATCATTTTTATTATTTCTTTTCATGTATCTTTGAGTTTCAGATATACGTGACTAAAACACATGTTAAAATTGTCTAAAATTTCAAGCGTGTACATTCGAAGTTTTCTCGTTACATAAAAATTCGTCTTGACTCAAAATATGACAAACAAATTGAAATAAACAAAGTACAATATTAGTGAAAGAACAAATATTAAGGCCTAAAATCTAAATATGCCACTAGCCTAACTATATATACAAGTCCGAAGCCAAAATGATCACCATTCTTTTTAGAGAAAATGTCAACGCGAACCATCCTTTTGATCACTTAGTATTTTTTGCTCTATTGCTGAAACTTGAACCACATACCCAGTTAATTGACTATTAGATGAAGTTCAAGTGGCCGATAGTAATTAACTCATTCACTTGTTATACCATTTGTGAGGGGTTATAATAAGTATGGAGGTTTCATGCATGCTTTGGAATATTTTTTAACAATAAACATATTCGATTTTGCAAAACCATTTGTCACATGACTTCTTGTTAGAGGTCCTCGGCATCAAATTAAACTGGTTAAATATTTAATTAAAATCAAAATGAAAATCCGAATCCATTAATGAGGGTAATTTTACAAAGAGTGTACCACTATAATGAATGTCATTATTGTTACACATAAAATGTTGTTATAGAGAAGCAAAACATAACGTAAAAAGATTGATTATGGAGAAAATCCGATTGTTATAGTAACATAATGTTACAATGACTTTGACCGACAAAATTTCCATTTTTTTTCAAGTGAAATACATGTCCAAACGCACTACAAAATCTACACAAATTGAAGTGGATCAACACCTCCTCAACCACTGGGTAATATGTCTGCTGGGACCATTTTAGATTAGAAATAGCAGAATTGTGAACTCTCCAAAACTATTTTATGAGTTTGGATATCACAATTTCTATATAGGGAAATATTTCATTATAAATTGTGTTGAACATATTAGCCAGATAATAACTGCAAACTCAGTAGTAAGATATACTATACAAAAAATATACACCTGTAAAATTTTCTAGCCCAAGTCAGTAGCTGGAGTTCAAAATGACGAACAAAACACTGATAAGTAAAACCCAAAAAGACGAGAATGAACTCCAGATACGTAGAGCTGATCCTGAAAACGTTGTATATAATGTATATGAATAAATACCTATAGTTCTGATGCAAGTTTGCAACCCACCGCGAGGATTCAAAACTTTTAGCACTTTGTCACAATGCTGTTTCTTGCTGTGATTGTTCCTCTTCACCTCTCTTTAACAGAGGCTGAAAATTGAACCAAGGCGATGTCTGTATCTGCAAATTTCGCCACAGGCATTGTGTTAACAAAGTAAGGGAATGAGATCTTAAAGAAAGTCGGCTTTGGCGTGGAGGGGAGGCTAATATATCCAATTAATTCTTGTACAGCAAGTACATGGAACTTTGGGGGCCCCTTTAGTGCAATGTTGTGAACGCGGTGTTCATAAATCTTCCCATCTTTGTCTAGTTTATACTCTGAAGTGCCATCAAATCGACCACGGCTTTCCCATGGAACCCGGGGAATGCCATGAACAGTCCATCGGATCATGATCATGCCTTCCACAGGCTGCCATACACTAATAATATCTATCCACAAAGCCCTAAAGAATATCCTGCCATGAAATCGTAAAGCCCAAAAGATCGATTTATAATTCTCAATGCCAGTAAAGGTGTTGAGGGGATCTTTGAAGACTATATCATCCCTGTAGAGAATAGAAAAACACCATCAAGAAATAGAAATATCATATCACGACAATAACAACATCAATAACATTTGCACTTTAATCTCAAAGTAGTTCAGGTCGCCTAATGAATCTTTTATGTTCATTCCAATACAAATTATTTGTTTTAATTATCTAAGACGAGAGATTCACCAATCTCGCCATATCACTTAACTGATATACAAAACTAAACAAATTAAGAAGACTACATAAGGACATCAAAACTTATGCATAAAGGTTGGATGCACCAAAAATAAAGCGATAAATTACTACTCCTCAAATGAATAAAGTACATCTCTACACCCTAAAGCTTTCTTATTTCTTTCCTTCCAGGCTACACACATAAGGTCTAGCAGCCCCAAAACAACAGCACCAGCTGGCCATTACCTCTTTTATTGTGCCAAGCAACACCCAAAAATACCGAACCAACATGAGAATTTCCCGCCAGTCTCAAAATTACCAGATGATGAATAAGGAGATGATCAATGTCTTCACCTGAATTCATGCACATAAAGCACCAATTAACATAGGTAATATACCTCTTTGAAAGATTCTCAGCTGGCAAGATCACCCCTCTAACTGCTAACCAGGTAAAGAAACACACCTTTCTCATCTGAGAGATCCAAAACAACCTATACGGAAAGCAACCTCCTCCCTTTTCAACAGTTTCTCATAATAGGACTTAACAAAGAACACCACATTATTTCACACCCTCCATCTCCCTACATCCTGAATATCCTCCGGTGCACTCTATTTATGGAATAACTCAACCAAATTTTAAAACTCTGCAACCTGTAACTCGTGCAAAAGACTCCTAAATCTCAAATCCCAAGAGACTTCACCACCTTGTAATCTTTGGACTTATTGGACTGTCATAAGCTTTTCGCATGATATCATGTAGATGTTTAGGAAAGTGATGCAAAAAGTGTTGTCCCCATACCATGTGACCCCCAAAACTAAACCTGAAATAGAGACATAAGATATGAGAGATGCTTGATAATGTGCTCTTAATAAGTACTTTCTTTCCATCTTTGGACAAGTGTATTTTCTGCCATCCTGCAAGTATCTTTTCAACACTATGTAGTAACATACTCCAAATTGTTTGAACCTCGTCAGACACACTCACACACCTAGTGGCAAGCTAAGATAGGTAGTGAGAAGTTCCCCAACCTTACCATTCAACACCTATGCCAAAGCACTTTTTGAGGTTTATCTTAAGGCCTGACATTACCAGAAACCACGTTAGCATATGTCACAAGTGTTCCGACTGAGACTAGTCCACATCAGAAAAAACGCAAGTGTCATCCCCTATTTGATTAAATGCTACTCGCCCTTAGACCATCAAACCACTTCCTCTTTGAATAATCGACTATAAGAGCTAGAATAGCCCCTTCTACATCCTCCTTTCCCCTCATGATGTTCAACCCCATTCACCTCCATGAATTTATGAAATTTCTCATTATATTCGCAAGCTAACCCTATGAAAGAATATTATATTTGAATCTCCTTCCTCCAATTACAAAGTTACAACGCTCTCAGCTTCTGTCTCCAAACCTTTTTCCTCTCTTATCACTCCCTCTTCTCTAACTCCCTCCCCTCTTCTTCCTTCTCTAATTCCCTCACCTCATTCGTAATCTCCTTCATTTTCACCTTTACCCTTCCAAACACCTCCTCGTGCTATACTTCGAATTAGTTTTAGCATCTTCAACCTTTTCACTAATTTGGATGACAGACTTCCCGTCACTTTGTAGTTGTTCCACCATCCAGCCAACTATTATATCAAAGTCCATCTCTCGTAACCACATGTTTTCAAATATGAAGGAAGTTCTAGTGTTTTTCCTCTTCCTACCCTTGAGTTTATTTCTCTTAAGTCTTGACAGCCGATTCTGAGATACAAGTATAAATTGAAAGCTAATAAAGGCATAGGCAATCTTCTTGCTGACTAAAGACTACAAAAGGGTAAGATGAGACCGAAGTTGAAGTATTAACTGAAAGAAGCGCTTGCCCATAGGCCAGATGATGAGAACTAGAATTCTAGCTAGTGTACATATATAGAACCAATTCAAGAAAAAAGAAGCTACTATCACTACAATTTCCCACAAAGAAAAGACTGATAAAGCAGCAAACAAAAAACACAGGATCATTCAACTAAACCTTAGTAAACAATTAGTTAGGGTCAGGTACAGGAATTTAAATAAAACGAGAAGTTTCAACCTCCTGCACCAAAACTAGATTAATAATTTGAGTTCATCACCTACAATTCCAACTCCTAAAATGTGACTACAACACATTCTGTAGGATATTGTGGTTGGGCACAATCGGTTGCTCACAACTTGAATTTTATTATTGCAAAGTAAGGATCCGCTTTGGTCATACAGTTCTTACGCAAAAATTTTCTTACACTCACACTCTAGCAACTCTCTCTTATTTTTCACTCACTTGTTGCTTGATTGCTTGTTTTTTCTTACTTGGTTACAACTCAAATGACTCCTCTATTTATAGGTTGTGATGGAAGGATCTAGTATAAGATATTTACTACTTCTCTTATAGAACATTCCTAGTTACCTTTTGTTGTTGGGTATCCGTTTTCTAGAATCACTCTATAATTCTCATTCTAGAGTGCTCCTCCCAATTCTCTACAACTCTTTGACTATTCTAGATCCTTCATGAAATGACTTTTAGATATTAACTAAGTTGGTGATGAAGTCTTAACACTCCCCGTCAACACCAACTTAATTTGTTCTTTGCGTCCGTTGCGAGTGATTCCTGAAACTCAACAAGCATCATGATATCCATGCCCTTTGAGGATCATAGCCTTTGTCAAATTACTCCTTCCCTACTCTTTAAAGCTTCTTCAAAGATAGTAATCTCTTTGATCTTGACCGCCTCAACTAACACTGCATCTATATATTTGTCGTTTGGGAGTTTCACTTCTCAGTTGAGGTTCAGAGCTAGCATTCTAATTACGAATTCGGCAAAACTCAATAGCTTTGGCATAAACCCACTTAATATGTATAAGTAATTTATCAAAAACACAAACTTACCGCACATAACCTCAAAATACAGCTCCGTCCCTATCAAACTCTCCTATTAATTTACTAGAGTTGGATATCTATGTCTTGTAAAGCACACATATATATAGATAAAATTCAAACAAAATAGGATGTTTTCAAAATAGAATTCTAACCTGTAGATATCAAAGTTCGGCTCCTTATAAAATAGCGCTGGAAACTCTTCTCTGAGAATCCGAATAGCAGAACCCGTATTCAGATAGTAATTCCTCTTCTGCTCTTCCTCTTTATCAAGTTTCGAAGACGACATCGTATTAACCTTCAACGGAGCAGAATATTGTCCGTACAACAATCCAACATCCTCCAAATCCTTCACACTCGAACAGACCTTAACAACTCTTCTTCGAAAGACCAGTTTGTTTAGATGTATTCGTCCGGCGGAGAAGGAAGAAATGTCCGGTGACGGCAAAAGAGTAGCCATATGATGACGTCAGATTCCGGCGAAATTAGAGATGGTGAGTGAACATTTTAGTTTGTGTATAATTTTGGTGATGAAGAAGAAATAACAGAAATTGTATGCGAATATTCTAGAGAGATGGATTTTGTTTGGTTGCGGAGAAAATGAAAAATCTTATCGGAAAAAGACATAGCGCGGCTCAGAAGGAGGGAAATAGAAGGATAAGCTTTGTTAGGATAATTTGAAAAATTATGGATTCTATTGGTGGATGAAATTCAATATTCAACTATCAATATGTCTAATCAACATTATTAGGAGTTTTTCCTAAATTTGTTGTTTTCACATTTCCCCCTTATTTGTTTTCTTATTTAACTCTTATATAGATATATATTTTTTCGAGAAACTATTCCTTAATTAGAAAATATAGTTATCAAACTATTGGGGAGAGGTGATTAGACAGGCATGACACCACTTCATATCATTGAAGACATAACTATAGATAGAAAAGAGTGAAGGTCTCGTATTAGGGTAGAAAATTAAAAGGGGTAAAGTGTTGTCTTGTCTTACGATGGTTTGCTGCATGATGTAGGATTGTTGGGTTTTAAAAGTTGTAAATAGGAAGTGAAGGGTTGTGAGGGTTGCAATTTTTATGAAGGGTTGTGACATTTATGAAAGATTATGTCTTCTTTAAAGCATTCGAAAGGTTGTGCATTTTTCAAAGGGTTGTGACCTTTCTGAAATGTTGTCTCTTTTTTAAGGAGTTGTGACCTTTCCGATAAGACACATTTAACACATTTTCATACTACCCTTTGTTGGCTATAAATATAGAGACTTTTTCTCATTTTTAGTATTAAATTCTTCCATTCTTTTGCATATATTTCTTATGAACAAAATCAATCGATCATGTCTGTGTGTGATCTCGTTGTTGTCTTTTTGAGTTCATTACAATTATCAAATTAAAGTTTGAGGTGCTGCTATTTCTTTAATGGTTAATCTGTTTTATCTTATGAGGAATTGATATACAACCACAAATACTTGAGGGGATTAAATTTCTTAAGGACGCACAGTGAGTTCTGTGGGATCAAATGGCTCTTTGCTTTTTCTTTTCATTTTTTATTATTTCTAGTTTGCTAATCTTAATACATGAGATAACAAGGACTAGTCATACCATGTAGTTTTCGTTATCCCGTATGTTGTTTAGTGTATTTGAATTATCATACTATTTTTTGTTGTTGTTTTTTTTTTATTGGGTAGAGTTTGCAGTATTTTTCTTATATCATTGTTATGCTTTCTATCATTGTTTGCTTTTTCTTTTACTTGGATTTGATGAACTTGAACCGAGGGTCTTGTGAAAACAGCATCTCTACCTTCGCGAGGTAGTGGCAAGGTTTGTGTACACTATATCCTCCCAAGATCCCACTTTGTAGAATTTTACTGAACATGTCATTGCTGTAATTAGAAAATATAATTACTAACATGGATTGTGGTACACTGGTGGGAGTGCTTCAGACATCGGGTGGAAAACCAAAAAAATAAAAAAAATAATTGGTATTGACGCATTCAGATGTCATTCTACATTTCACGACTTCAATAAATCGCTTACTCTCATTCATTTTAAACACAAAGGATAGAAATGTATAAAATTCTTAAAAGATGGTGCGTAGATAACTTGTAGATGCATGCTAATTATTTTGTCGAAGTAATATAAAATTATGGTATAGATTTTCTTTCTGAAAATTATTACAAGTAAATTGAACTTCTTTTTTACTTTGAATTTTGTATATTGGTTATAAGGGTTAATACACAAAAATAAAAATACGATATTCTCTATGACGTAACAGCGCAGACCCAAAGTATGTGGCGAAGAGATTTGGTTCACTTTTTTAAGTGGCACGCTCAAAAGGCCACAATTTCCTCCACGTGGATTGCAGTTATATGTCCACCAATTAGAATCGCAGTGGAATGAATAGAATTTCTCCGTCTTCAATAAGATATCTCAAATTTAAGCTTGAAGGTATAGAGAATGGACCTCAATAGAAAAGTATATACACTAGTTTTTCGTATAAAGTTATTGATTCTAGAGAATTAATAATATGGAGAACACAAAAAAAATTCAAGCACGACAAAATCGGAAGCCCCCTTCTTTCAAAGAGAGGAGAACGGGTGTCTCTTACGTTACCTATAATATGTGAAAGTTACCCTTAACTTCATAGAGTCATTTGATATGAATGCTACATGAGGAACATAAGCCCAAAATCATGTTCGGGAGCGCTTACCTTTTTCTAGGCCTTACATCAGCGAATCTAGATTAGTCGAGCACCGATACAGATATGATACCACAAAATTAGAAATAAAAAATACATATATGTCACACTAATACCAAAACCATATTTTTTTTTGCATAAATATATGCTGAAGCAGATCCAAGGAGGTTGCTTAAAACAAAATCCCATATCAACACAGCAAAAAATACATCCAACAACATAGATTAAAATACACACATTACTTAAACAACAACATACTACTTAGTACTTATTTGTTAAAAAAAATCTCCATGTTCCAAATATTAACCATGAGTATTAACAGCTTCCCAAAGAAGACCCCTGGCTTGCATTGCTGCTGTCTTTAAAGTCCTTAACGTCCAAACATTAGCCTCATAAAATGACAAACTCCTGTATGGCAACTTATGTTTTTTGCACAAATCTTGTACAATTGGTGACACTTTCCTCAAATGGCATCTAGGCAACCTTGGAAACAAATGATGTTCAAGTTGAAATTGCAATCCTCCATAGAACCAATCCATCCATGAAAAACAGGCGATATCGATAGTACCACTTGTTTGTTTCTCAAACCAATCGTTCCCTTCTGGCTGTCCAACGTAGACATCAGCCGCGAAATGATTAAGAGTGAATTGAATATGTTGTAGTGATGTAACACAGAAACTTAAAAGCACAAACAAGAACCTCTCTGTCCAATTAGGCAATGTACTAACAAGAAGAGGAAACCAAGTCCAGAAAACAAGTATTCCCAATATGTTCAAAGCTCTGTCTGGTACTTTCCTTGTCGAAAACAATAACAAGAATGTTTGAACAAAGAGATTCACTCTTGCTACGCACATTATAGGGTAATACGTAAAATGTTGATAACTCACAAAGAATTTTGCAACTGAATCAAAAGTCAGCTCTCTTCCATAAAAGCTAGAGTTCAATGATTTGAAAAACTTTGTAGAAACTGCGAAAACTGGCAAATGTTGTAGATCAGGGTCATGATCAAGGCTATTACACGCGACATGATGAGCGTTATGTGTCCATTTCCACCAAGCAATACTTATCCCAGTAAGACAATTTCCTGTAAGAATCTGTGCCAATTTGTTGAATCCCCGATTTGTCATCATCACGTAATGACCCGAATCATGCCCCAAATAAGATATTTGCATCCAAGCTAATCCCAATAATGCAGCAGAAACCATATGAACAAAGAAATTTTTACTCAACAAAACACCACAGAAACTCAATGACATTAACAATGTCACAAAACAGAACGAATAAATCACCCCATGCCCCTTTTTTTCAAACATCCCTGCTTTCGAAAATTCAGAACACAGTTTCCTGTAATCTTTAGACACCTCTGTTACATCGTAATCTCTTAGATGATATCCGGTGAAAAACTTGTCAAGATATTTCCAAGCAGTACCTATGAACATAATGAAATTTCAAAATCAAATACGAAAGGATCGTTAATCTATAAATTAATTCGAATTCTAAAAGCAATGAATTCAGTTGAACCTGGATGAAAAGCAATGAATGCATCAGTAGCTTCTTGTCCAGCCAAACTACGAATCGGAATATCGCCACCTGGATGATCTTTCACCCAATCTGTAACATTGTAACATTTTCCTTGAATTGAAATCCATAAATCATCTTGTTTGTCATGTTTCTTCAATTCCTCAGATGTAATGTACTTTTTCTCATCACTCATGATGAATAAATTAAAATTAAAACAAACGATTATTAATTATAATAAGATCTAATAATCAAGAACAAAAACCAACCCCTTTATCATATGATTAAACAATAATGTAACGTAGGAAAAAAGGGTTGGTTTTTTTTTTGGGCTGATTAGAACAACCCTAAAGATGTTTGTAACTACTTTAGGGATGCTTGAATTTTTTTTTTTTTTTGTTTTTCGTTTTATGAATGAAAAAGAGTGAATTATATATAGAAAAGAAAAGATAAATGATTTTTAACGTTAATATATGTATTGTTATGATTATCCTTTTAAAAATGCATTTTGAGTTTGTTTTGATTTGGGAAATGGATTTGTGATTAGAGAGAGAAGTACGGATAGAGGAACGTCTAAAACGGTATTTAAAAAAAAAAAAGATATATAATATATATATATATATATAGGAAAAATTCTTTTGGCCATAATTTGATCAAAATGGTAAAATCACATATTTCATAGTATGTTATTTTACCTTTTTGAACAATTTTACCCTTTTAGCTTAATACCTTTTAATTAAAAAATGGTAAAAAAAATCAGTTTATATTAAAATAAAAAAATATTATCGACTTTTTAAATTTCTGGCCATTTAACATTATTCATATATTTATGTATTTATTTTTGAAAAAAATAGGGGGATAAAGTAGAATTAACATAACATGTGGTTCACTGACTTTCACGTCTCGCAAAATTGCAATCCACTATCCACGTAGGGATTAATTGGAGACCTTTTTGTCTATCACGATTAAAAGAAAGAAAAAAATGGTTTTCTTTTTTACGTTCCAGGATAATCCACGGCCGTTATCATTTATGTCACAATTTTTGTCCTTCGGCTAAGTACTTTGTGCACATTGGGTAAACCCCCCTACAATGTAATAGCCTGCAAACCGCATAGAAGATGTAAACCACACTAGACTAGCAGGGGCCGAGCCACGTGATTGTCAGGGTATCCAATTGGACATCCTTCATCGGGGAAAAAAATACCGTAAATACAATTAAAATGATATATGTGAGCTAGTGCTCGGATGTTCGAAACTCACAAACACTAAGCAAGCCCTATGCAACAAGTTCGAAATGAATTATTCTACTTTTCTGCTCAAATTATTTATCCTTATTTTATTTATAAGTTTCTTGAGAAATTAGTTAGAGTAGTATATGAACCTATGCAACATACTTGAAAAGAATTATTCTACTTTCCGTCTCAAATTATTTATCCTTATTTTATTTATAAGTTTCTTGACAAATTAGTTAGAAGAGTATATGGCTATTTTACATTTATTTATGTCTAAGTCGTAAGTTTTTACATTTAATGTTTATTTTATTTATGTGTCATCTCCATTAATAATAAAAAAATTACTAAGGGTGAAACGAGAAAAAATAATTAGTTATGTTTGAACTTCTAAAATGACAAATAATTTAATATACCTATTTTTTTTACAATCGGTCACTTAAAAAGACGGTCGATTAGAATTGATGATGAAACATGTGTAGGATTAAATACTTTAGTACATAATATCAGGATTTTGAACTCGATAACCTTACATAGAGATCGTTAGGGGCACATACCTGATGCGGAAGACATCATCACATAGAGAAGCGGAAGCGTTAGTCGTAAATTGGTTTCTACCTCCTTGCCCTAACTTTATGTTACCACAACTGTCAGCGGTGGAATTATTGTAGAGAATATGTGGTAACCCTAATGGATGGAGGGAGGACCAATTTATAGAGGTTATGACTTAATCTGGTACGTCCATCAAGTAACCAATGAACGGACGAGATCTATTCCTTATTAAATATTATTTATTGTATTACTTGGATTACAAGTAAACTTGGGCCATAAGTAAGAAATAATTAATAATAATTAATAACAATTCTTACATTTTCCCACTTGGCCCAATGACCATATATAACATTAATATTTAATAAACATTAGTTGCGCATACAATAAATCTCTTTTATAATGTCCATCATACATACCACAATATAACAAACTAATAATGCGAGTTATGACGGTTGTACATAAATTTTAAGCTACATACTTCCTTCCATATACTACTACATTAGCAACTTTTCATAGTAGGTTCATAAGCTATAAAAACATATAACATTATGGTCCACAATAATGTCTCATAGAGACTTATCTTGTAATATCTCAAAACAATAATGTATACACCATTATGAGAAACAAGAAATTCATTAATGTATATCAGAAACACATAATTTGAGCTCAGAGTGTAAAAACATCATAAATGTATCAATCATAAATACAACCAAGACCCATTATTTGAACATGTTCTTTAAATGTCTTTGGTTGTAAGCCTTTTGATAACGGATCTGCAATCGTGAGATCAGTTCTAATATTCTCAAGTAACACTCTTTGTTTCTGAACTTCTTCCTTAACAGTAAAGTACTTTAATTCCATATGTTTGACACATTTGGATTACTTATCGTTCTTAGAGAAGAATACTGCTGCAGCATTATCACAATAAACTTTCAGCGGCTTGGTAATGGTGTCGACAACCCCAAGTCCTGAAATGAAGTTCCGCAGCCATAATGCATGAATTGTGGCTTCATAACATGCCATAAACTTTCTTTGCAGTTTTTTTTATTATTATTAATCAATTCCATGATTACTTTGATATCTTCCTAGTATTCCGACCGCAAAACTAATATCCGGTCTTGTGCAAGTTTGAACATACATCAAACTTCCAACAATAGAAGATTAAGGAATTGAGTTCATTTCCGTTTTGTTCTACATCATTCTTTGGGCATTGCATGAGATTAAATTTGTCCCCTTTTTTTGAATAGGAACTATTCTTGTTGAACAATTGTTCATGTTAAATCTCTCTAGAACTCTTTCGATATAGCCTTTTGAGACAGTACCAATAATCCTTGTGATCTATCACGGAATATTTCTATCCCTATCACATAGGATGTCTCACCCATAGCTTTCATTTCAACATTCATAGAGAGAAAGTCTTTCGTCTCACGCAATATGGCTAAATCATTAGCAGCAAGTAAAATGTCATCAATATACAGGACTAAAATTATAAACTTACTCTCACTGATCTTTATGTATATACACCTATCAACTGTAATCTTCTTAAATCCAAAAGATGTTATGGTATCATTAAACTTTATATACCATTGTCGTGAGGCTTGTTTGAGTCCATATATTGACTTCTTTAACTTACACACCATTTGACCTTTTCCTTTAATTTTGAAACTCTCTGATTGGTCCATATAAACATTCTCCTCGAGGTCTTCATTAAGGAAGACCATTTTCACATCCATTTGATGTAACTCTAAATCATAATGAGCTACCAAAGCCAAAACAATTCTTAATGAGTCTTTCTTTGAGACCGGTAAAAAGGTCTCTTTATAATCAATGCCTTCTTTTTTAGTGTATCCCTTGGCAACAAGTCTGACTTTATATCGTTCAATATTACCATTTGAATAGCGTTTGGTCTTGTAGATCCATCCACACCTGATTCTTTTAGAACTTTCTGGTAACTAAACGAGATCCCAGACTTTATTGTATTCCATGGATTTTAACTCTTCATTCATGGCATCAATCCATTTATCAGACTCAGTGCTTTCTATGGCTTGTGAAAATGAAATCGAATCTTTATTAATTTCAATGTCAAAATTTGACTCTTGCAAATAAATCACATAATCATCTGAAATGACCGATTTTCTTAATGGCACTGTTTGTGGTTCATTTACGTCAGATACTTGTGGGTTAGTTCATTCTTGAAGTGTTTCACCCAAATGTTGTTCAACATTGTTAAAGTGTTCTTCAACAAGAGGAACAACATTTGTGATTAGTGCGGAAGTAGGTACATTCATGGGCAATGAAATATTTACCCTTACCTCATTAATTTCCACATGTAAGATTAAATACTTTAATACATAATATCAGGATTTTGAACTCGATAACCTTACATAAAGATCGTTAGGGGCACATACCTGATGCGGAAGACATCATCACAGAGAGAAGCGGAAGCGTTAGTCGTAAATTGGTTTCTACCTCCTTGCCCTAACTTTATGTTACCATAACCGTCAGCGATGGAATTATTGTAGAGAATATGTGGTAGCCCTAATGGGTGGAGGGAGGACCAATTTATAGAGGTTATGACTTAATCTGGTACGTCCATCAAGTAACCAATGAACGGACGAGATCTATTCCTTATTAAATATTATTTATTGTATTACTTGGATTACAAGTAAATTTGGGCCATAAGTAAGAAATAATTAATAATAGTTAATAATAATTCTTACAACATGTTGACATAATAATGCGCATTAAAACGTGATAATTTCATTACACATAAATCACTATAGATATATTGAAATTTATCAGTAACCTACTAACCTATAATGATAAATAATTAAATGGTCAATTAAAAGCGCAATGATGATGTAATATTGTATATAACTTAAATCTAAAGAACGTTATGATCTGGAATTCAATTTCCTGATACATACATTTATTTCTATCAAAAATTCTTTTTTGGAAAAAAAAGAAGAAGAAGAAAAAAAAAACCCTTTTAATAAGAAATTTAACACCTCAACTAGTTGGACTGCATGTGACTTGGAAAATGAAATGACCTTATGAAATAAACTAGTTAAGTGTTAGGATTTTATCCTATTTTTTAAAATTAAATTTGAATTTTACTTTCTCTTGAGGAATACTTAAATTATTAACATAATTGTTTTAATTTTTTTTTTAAAGAAAATATAATTATTTTCCATATTTAGGTATTCTTTCAAAAAGTTTGGAACTCAAAATTACTATGCTCATATCAAGAACATAATAACATCCACAATGTAGTTATTTAGAGAGTTCTGTTTAGGGGTAGATTTTTGTCCCAAGATATTTTAATATTTTCTTTTATATTATAAGTTTGTCATATATAGGCCAATTGGCCAAATTATATAACGATATTATGCTTTTAAGTATAGTTTTTATCATCTAATTTATCATTTTTATAATTTACAATTATAAGCTTTCGCATGACGCTCTAATTCATTCAAACCCAACATTAAGCTGCTTAAACGCCAAGGAAAATCCTTTGTATATAATAATCATAAGTCAGAGTTACAATGTCTGTTGGGAAGAAGTTGAAAGTGAAGGAAAAGAGGAGGAAAGGGGATCGTAGGCCCAACAATTAATCACACGTAAATTTATCGATATTTTTTGTCCATCAAAATAATAGCCAAATATATATAAATCGCGATTATTCTTGGTGAGAAAATAAATAAATAACTTATTCATGTTTGTTTGTTTGATTGGGAGTATTGGATATCCTCTCTTTTCTCTAAATGGACATTTAATGAAAAAACTAGGAAATTTCGTTTAGATGGACCATGGGAAGATTTACATGTTCACTACTTTCTAAATCTTGAATTAATTAAGTGAAATTAGTTTGTTTGTGATACGATCCATGTGAGATTTTATTCACATAAATTTAACAAGTTAGCTTTTTCCTTAAACTAAGTTTTGTATGACTTATCATTATTCATGAGCTAATTTAGAAATTTATTGTTAATGGAGTATTTATCTTCATTAAAGCTCACTGATATATTTTATGTTTATGTCGTTAATGTACGCCATGAAGAAGTCAAATCGAATGTAGACGTGTAAAGGCATTAAGTTGAGCCATACGTTATTACTTTGTCATTTTAATATTCGTTTTCTCACTGAATCATTAACTATGATATCACTTGTTAAATTAAAATTAATCTAAATTAAGATATTTTTGACATGATATAATACAATCCACACAAAATCCGCCACAATTTTCCGCAAAAAAATTCATAGCATTAAAAGTGTCCAATAGTACCTTATACAATCAACTTCTTTTTCTTTCCGATGGTGAATATGGGACTTTATCATACGCACCTACCACTTTTAATGTTATCCTTTATTAGTTCTCTCTCTCTTTCACACACACACATATATATACTAGAAAGTAATGCTTGTGCGTTTGTAATGTGTTCAAATATGCAATATTTATTATTAAAAAGAAAAATGGACCATAAGATATATCTTACCTTAAATTTTTCGGCATTATAGATTATATTAGCATCAAGTGAATAATGCATTAGTACCATCAAAAAAATATAATTGGGGCATAGTTAGGTTCTTTGCAATTGCAATTGTAGCCATATAAGAATTGATTCCTAAATATTGATAAGATAAAATAAAGATAAATGTGGATAAAATATAAATAGTACAACTCACATAACATATTGTACAATTAAGTACTGCAGTGTTAGTCCTTTTTGTTGTTGGTTTCTATATATGGTAATATATATATATATATATATATATAAATAAAATGGAATTGAAAGTTTCTTGCCTTAGACTTCGAGTTGACAGAGAGGAATGATAGAACTCTTGGCCTCATGAGATGCGGGGAGCTTTGCTATTCAAAGGGATAGAAGTAAGAAAATGTTGGAAGAGATGGCCTTGAGCCTGTTCTGGGTTCTAATAATTAATAATTAGATTGTGCCAGGTCACTAAACTTAGAGTAGGAGATTCATATATATATATATATATATATATATATATATATGGGAACAATTCCTTATTTACTAACAAGACAATTTTCCACATACATTTTTATTAACCTGTGTGATGATCTTGGGTTGAAACAAAAAAAAAACAAAAAAACATTACTTTCAATTTAATTTGTTTGTCTTAAATACTACTTAGATAATTAAAGAGTATTTATTCTTCTCATAATTTTATGTACTAGATATATATTCCAAAAACTTTGTGTCTTCAAAATGATGAGTTAGGAAAAAGAAAAAAAATAAAAAAATTAATTGTCAGAAGTTGAATTTGTACCCACGCCCTCTTACGAAAACCAGAACTTGAGTCTGGCACCTTAGACCACTCGGCCATCCCGACTTATTTGATAGTACAACATACGATTTTACTATTTGTATTATAATACTCATTTTGAGATCAAGCATCATATAAATATATATATATATATATAAAACCAAAGTTCATAATATAAATGGAATAGGAGGACAGAGTGATTGAATAAGAAATTATGTCTGAATCATCGTTATTCAACTTAATTACTCTCACATTTGATCACCTTTTGCTTATACAAACTTAAAACATACTTTGAATAAGATTTTTTTACACATTCTTAATAATAGAGTTTAGAAAGTTGTACTATAACAAATATTTATTTTAAGTCAATCCAAACTTTGAATACTACTTAGATAATTAAAGAGTATTTATTTTTATTTTTTTGATTTAAAACTCATTTAAATTTGACCTTTTTATTTTTAACTTAATCTAAACTGGCTCGCAAGACAATAATTTGAACAAAGGGAGAAAAGTTGACAACAAAGAACATTGGGACATAATAATATACATGATATAATGCTTCTACAGGTAGTGAAAAGAGATAGGATATTGTCATGGAACCAGGTTAACAAAGTAATGCTTCAAAAGACCTATAACCTATTTATGTTCAAATCGTTTTGATGCTTTATTGAATGCAATTGAAAAATATGGTAATGTTATGGTCCAATATTACGTATTTCTAATCATGAAATAGTTGAGATTATTCAAGAAATCAGATTGTTACGTTGCTCAAATTCAATACATTAATCTAGCTCATAATGTACACCTCAACTCATGAGGTCTCATTGGTGGACTCCATCAATTTGTTAATGAACTTATTACTATAATACTTTTTAGAAAAAATTGACATACTTTGGTCAGCTATTTTTCGTATAAAAATGCACGAAAAATATTTTTTAAAAAAATAATAATAAAAGTATACAAATTTGTCTATTTAGGTCTTTATTTGATAACCCTATTACTAACTATCTGACTTGAATAATCCCATGAAAGACCAATGTGAAGCAGCATTTTGGATTGTGGGTTCTGTCAATGGATTGATTTGTCTTGTTCGTGAGTTTCTCTTGTCAAATGATTTGTTTATATGAAATCCATCAATTAGAAAGTACAAGGAATTGCCTAATTCTAGACTTACATTGACGTATGCTTAATGTACATATGGTTTTGGATATGATGAGTTTCATGATGATTATAAGGTAGTGGGTATTTTTTTGTATGTATGGAAGTTCGCCTCATGTTGAAATCAAAATTTATAGTCTAAAGAGTGATTCCTCGAGAACGATTCATTGTTTAATGGATTGGATGCATTTTAGTAGTTCGAGTGTGTTTGTGAAGGGGAAATTTCATTGGACTGCTAATACTCATGATTATAATGAGTGTGAGGTAGGGGAGATTATTTCTTTTGGTTTAGCTGATGAGAATGTGGGAAAGGTGGAGCAGCCTTACTATGGAGAAGGAAAAAGTATTTCGGAGTTGGGAGTGTTAGGAGGTGATCTTGGTGGGTTTTCTCATCATCTGACAATTGGCGTAGATGTTTGGATTATGAAGGAGTATGGAGTTAAAGAATCTTGGACTAAGATGTGCACCATTGAGTATCCTAAACTCAAGAGATATTGATTTTCTCCATCCATTTTCTTGTCAAACAATGGTGATGTTTTGGTTGGGTATGGATCAACATTCTGTTGGGTTCTGAAGGGAGATTCGGACGTCATGCAGAAGCTTACAATTTGCAAATCATATAGTTGATAAATCAGATAACAAAAACTTATACTAAAAATCAAAATATTATTATATCAAAACTAATATAAAGAAAAACATTGAAACTTTAGAGAGAATAAATCTCCCCATAAACAAGACTCTTAAACGACTACATTGTGGATGTTATTGTGTTGTGTTAGAAGAAACAAACTTATATTTATAGAGTCCTAAAACCTTTTCTTATTAGAAAAGGACTAGCTACTCTAAAACCTTTTCCTAAAAAGGAAAGAATAAACCAAATATGAAAGAATATTATATTTTCATGTTTTATCTTTTCTTTAAGGAAAAATAATTCTTAAATTATGGTAAGAAAATCAGAGCAAAACCCTAACACATTCATCATATACAATTCAATGGATGACTCTTTCAGATATCCAGAAGTTATTAACCGTGATTACTGGCGTATGGCGATAATCTACATTGAAAGCCTAGTTTCTCCTCTTTCTACTGAAGGGCTTAGGTTGCAACAAAAACAATGTGTGGAAAAGCTCAGATCAAGACAATCTAGTACTCCCTCTTTCCTTAATTACTTGTCCAGTTTTCCTTTTATAGTTGTCCCTAATTACTTGTCCATTTTGACAAATCAAGAAAAGACAATTTTTTTTACCTATTATATTCCCAATTTAATTACTAAAAGGTAGAACTTTTTGAATATCTTAATTTTTTAATTCATCTACTTCATAATTAATAGGGGTAAAATAATTAACTCACAATGTCAATAATTATTTTCTTAATAGGTGTGTCAATTCAAAAGTGGACAAGTAATTAGGAAGAAAGGGAGTAACAAATAACCTGTAAGATTGCTTTTTTCTACTGCTTAATTCTGTTTGTTATTTCAAATATAGAACTAGAAAAATGCATATGTAATAGGACATCTTCAAACGACATTGCTTGGGATCTCGTAAGTCATTTTTCCTTTATGCCCTACTTTCATGAACAATAATTTTGTGTTTAACTTCAAACTTAATTCCGCTGGACATTTTTCTCTTGCTAAGAGAATGTTACACCTCTAGAAATAGTGAAAGAGTTGGTTTGGTTCTTATGGAATCAAATTCAATGAAAGATGAATTAATATGAAAATTTGGTAGGAAGATAATTAGTGCAGAATAAAAGTCAAGATAGTACCTTGGTAGGTGAAATTTAGGTAAACCATAAAATGGTTTCACATGTATAACCTTGACATTTTTGACACATAGTGATGTCATGGATGACATCAATAGGAAGAATTCATTCCTATAAATAGGTAGCTCTTAATTCATTTTCAAAACATCCTCTCATTTGTCTTCTCACCTTCTAAGGCATTTGATGTTTTCTCTTGTAGTATTTCACTTGTATTCTTTGTAGAGTGAAATAAATATTGGTGCAGTTGTTCTTTGGTGGACGTACAATCATTTTGATCCGAACCACGTTAGATATTGTTGTTCTTCCTTGTTCTTTATTTTCGCGTTTCCACTAACAATTGATATCAGAGCCAAGGTTCTGTCTGAGTATGCTCGGTGATTGCAACACAATCTGAACTTCTACATCAGAAAAGAATTACTTTGGTTTTCTGTAGTTCTAAATACATTGTAATAGAAGAGGAAAAACAAGTAAAGATGAGTTCCATGAAGTTTGAAATTGATAGATTTAGTGGGCGCAACAACTTTAATATCTGGAAGATCCAGATGATGGCATTGCTGCGGAGGGAAGGTTCAATCCATGCTATTGACGAAAAGTATCCCAATAACACATCGGATTCCGACAAGGAAAAGATTGAAGGAGATGCATTAAGTGTAATCCAATTGTCCCTTACACCTAACGTACTTTGTGAAGTGAGTACAAGTACTGAGGAGATGGCCAAAGAGTTATGGAAAAGGCTGGAAGGGCTTTACCAGGACCGGTCAGTGACAACAAGGATGTTGTTACAACGGCGTCTTCACACATTTAAGATGGATTGAGGTACTTTGTTGCAAGACCATCGAGATGCGTTTAACAAACTTGTGATGGACTTACAGACCGCTGGAATTAAAAAGGATGAGGAGACGCTAGCTTGTGCTTTGCTATTTTCATTGACTTCAAAATATCATGATATTGAGAATTCAATGATGTATAGCAAAGAGCCTATCACTCTTGAGCAAGTGGGGCAAACACTTAACTCTTGTGATGTACGGATGCATTTTGAAGGAGACAAATGTGACGAAGCTAGTGGGTTGGAATGAGCAAATCAAAGTACAGATCAAAGTCTCGTGTGAACAAGAAGAATGCAGAGTGTTAGGGCTGTCACAAGAAGGGGCACTTTGAACGAGATTGCCCTATGTCGAAGTCCAAAGAAAAAGCGAGTGCATCCATTATTGAGCAAGTACATGATTCTGATGATGATTATGTACTAACAACATCATGCAATAGTGAAGTTTATGACAATAAATGGGTCTTAGACTCTGGTTGTACTCTACATATGACATTCCAAAGAGATTGGTTCAGCAGTTATGAAACAAGTGGAGGAACCGTATTAATGGGCAATAATGCAACTTGTAAAATAGTTGGCATTAGTTCTGTTCGTGTTCGCTGCCATGATGGAAGCATGAGGACTATTACAGAAGTCTGTCATGTTCCTGATCTAAAGAAAATTTTTATCTCCCTGGGTACTTTGGATAAACAAGGCTACAAGTACATGAGTGAAGGAGGAACCATGAAAGTGACTAAAGGGTCTTTAGTCATATTGAAGGCCAAAATGGAAGATGGTCTCTACACACTTATGGGAAGCACCATTATTGGCTCTATAAATGCATCTACAATGCAGTTATCTAGTGATGACAAGGCAAAAATATGGCACATGAGACTAGGCCATATGAGCTCACAAGGATTGGAGATGTTGAGCAACTGCAACCTTTTGAATGGTGAGAAGATCAGCACACTTGAATTTTGTGAGCACTGCGTCTTAGGGAAGCAGAAAAAGGTCAGCTTCAGCACTGACAAACACAAGATGGGAGGGGTGCTAGACTACATCCATTCATATTTATGGGGTCCCTCTAAGCTTCCATCGAAGGGAGGAAAGAGGTATTTTCTCACATTCATTGATGATTGTTCACGAAAGGTTTAGGTGCGTTTTTTGAAGGCAAAAAGTGATGTTTTTGAAGCATTTAAAGAGTCAAAGATTTTGGTTGAAAATCAAATGGAGAGAAAAATCAAGTATCTTCGCACAGACAATGGCTTGGAGGTTTGCAGTGAAAAGTTCAATGATTTCTGCAAGGTTCATGGGATCGCAAGACATAAGATGGTCAGGCACACACCACAACAGAATGGAGTTGCCGAGAGAATGAACATAACTCTTCTTGAGAAGGCTCGTTGTATGCTCTTACAAGCCAGAATGTCCAAAGTATTTTGGGTTGAAGTAGTTCTTATTGCTTCTCATATTGTCAATCGATCTCCAGCATCAGCGATTGACTTTAAGACTCCGAATGAGATATGGTCAGGTGAACCCTCTAACTATTCATACTTGCAAATATTTGGGTGTCCAGCTTATTATTATGTTAATGAATGAAAGCTTGAACCAAGGGCTAAAAAGGCCATATTCATAGGGTATGTAGATGGAGTAAAAGGGTACAAACTTTGGTGTTTGTCTTTACTCAAATTTGTAGTTAGTAGAGATGTTACCTTTAATGAGTCCTCTATACTTGATCCTCATAAAGTTTCTGTGGAGTTATCAAGAAACGAGAACAACGAGCAGGTGGAGCTACCAGTGGAGCTGACCAAGGAACGGGATCAAGAGACTCAAATTGATGAGTCAAAAGATGCAAATCTTGAAGAATTTGTTGTCAATAAACCATACAGAATTGCGAAGAGAAGAGACAAAAGGCAGATACAGAAATTGGAACGTCTTATAGAGCAAGAAAATCTTATTGCATATGCGTTTGTAGCTGCAGAAGAAGAGATTAAGGATCTTGAGCCCTCCTCGTATGTTGAAGCAACTTCTTGCAAAGATGTTGCACAATGACAGCTAGCCATGATGGAAGAGATGAAGTCTCTTCACAAAAATGAGACATGGGTCTTAGTTAAAAGCCCAAAGGAGAAGAGGACAGTTGGATGCAAATGGGTCTACAGAAAGAAATAGGGTACTCCAGAAGTAGAAGATGCTAGGTTCAAGGCGAAATTGGTTGCAAAGGGTTTCAGCCAGAAGGCTAGCAAGGCGAGATTGGTTGCAAAGGGTTTCAGCTAGAAGGAGGGAATTGACTACCATGAGATCTTCTCTCCAGTCGTGAAACATAGCTCAATTTGCTTTTTACTAACATTGGTTGCACAATTTGATTTAGAGCTTCAATAGCTTGATGTCAAAACTGCTTTCTTACATGGTGATCTAAAAGAGACAATCTATATGGATCAGCCTGAAGGTTTCCTAGCTGAGGGAAAAGAAGATCATGTATGCCAACTGAAGAAGTCTTTGTATGGTTTGAAGCAATCCCCTAGACAGTGGTACAAGAGGGTTTGATGCATTCATGACTACACATGAATTTTTGAGGAGTACATTTGATAGCTGTGCGTATCACAAAAAGATGTTTGGTAACTCTATGATTTATCTATTGTTGTATGTTGATGATATGCTTATTGCTGCTAACAATATCACAGAGATAAATATTTTGAAGAAACTGTTGAGCAAGGAATTTGACATGAAGGATTTGGGAGTTGCAAAGAAAATTCTTGGAATGGAGATTTCAAGAGAAGATGGTGTTATACATCTTTCTCAAAAGAGGTACATCGAAAAGGTTCTTGAGAGATTCAATATGCATATGAGCAAGCATGTAAGTACACTGTTAGCTTCTCATTTCAAGCTTTCAGAGTTACAAATGCCTCAATCTATGGATGAGGTGGAGCATATGTCAAAGGTTCCTTATACGAACGTAGTTGGCAGCATTATGTATGCTATGGTGTGCACACGTCTAGATATTACTCTATCTATAAGTGTGGTAAGTAGGTACATGGCAAATCCAGGAAAAAGGCATTGGGAAGCTGTGAAGTAGATATTGAGATATCTCAAAGGAGCTCCTGATGTTGGCCTAACCTTCTATAAAAGTGAGGGTATTTCAATTCTCGGCTATGTAGATTCTGACTATGCAGGGGATCTTGATAGAAGGAGGTCTACAACTAGATACATCTTTACTCTCGTTGGTAGTGCCATTAGTTGGAAATCGACTTGACAGTCGATTGTCGCTCTGTCTACAACAGAGGAAGAATATATGGCAGCAACAGAGGCAGTGAAAGAAGCTATCTGGTTGAAAGGTTTGGTGGCAGAATTGAGTTCGGATCAGCTGGAATCAGTTCTAAGATGTGATAGTCAAAGTGCTATTCATTTGATTAAAAATCAAAGATTTCATGAGCGCACCAAACACATTGATGTCAGATTTCATTTTATTCGAGATGTCGTTGAAGAGGGAGCTATCAAGGTTGAGAAGGTTATCACAGACGATAACGCTGCAGACATGTTGACCAAGATAGTCCCGCTTGCCAAGTTTGCACACTAGAAGGACTTGGCGGGAGTATGCATCAATTGATGCAACTCTGAGAGAACAACTGCTAGGTGGAGCTAGTATGTTCAACAAAGGTTTGATTCTTCTTGTTTCTTACAACGGGATTGCCCAGTAAGCTTAGAAGTTTTGGTCGGCGTTGTTTATACGCATGCTTGGAAGGCAAACCAAGGTGGAGATTGAAAGAGTTGGTTTGGTTCTTGTGGAATCAAACTCAATGAAAGATGAATTAATATGAAGATTTGGTAGCAAGATAATTAGTGCAAAATAAAAGTCAAGATAGTATCTTGGTAGGTGAAATTTAGGGTAAACCATAAAATGGTTTCGCATGTGTAACCTTGACATTTTTGACACATAGTGATGTCATGGATGACATCAATAGGAAAAATTCATTCCTATAAATAGGAAGCTTTTAATTCATTTTCAAAACATCCTCTCCCTTGCCTTCTCACCTTCAAAGATATTTGATGTTCTCTCTCTTGTAGTATTTCACTTGTATTCTTGGTAGAGTGAAATAAATATTGGTGCAGTTGTTCTTTGGTGGACGTAGGATCATTTTGATCCGAACCACGTTAAATATTGTTGTTCTTCCTTATTCTTTAATTTCACGTTTCCGCTAACACATAGTAAAATAATAATCGGAATGTGGAACTTATGGCAGATGAATGCACCAATTACTCTAAGGTCCTTCTCTAGCACTACTAAAAAATTGTCAAAAAAAGACGGCAAAAAGCGATGGGCTACGTCGCTTTTTGGGTCAAAATTGACGGAAAAGCGACGTAGTCACTTTCATCGCTTTTTAGCTCGACGCTTTTCAAAAAGTGACGGACGGCGTCGCTGTTGCGCCGTAATTTTCCTATCTGTAGAAAAATCACTTTTTGAAATGTTCTAAGTATAAGACAATTTAAGAAAAATACTTAGAAAAGAGTCGCCACTTAATTTTTTTAAAGAAATTAAGAAAACTTATAATTTCAAAGATTTAAACAGAAAAAATCATTTGAAAATACCAAAGTGGGTTCGGGGTTCAATTTACACTTCGAGAAGGGTTTAGACATTCGAAGTGCCCGCTAACATGCGGTTGACCTGCAACTTGACTGAAAAATATTTGACTAATTATAATTTATAAAAAAAAAAGAATAATAATTTACAATATGATTAGCTTTTAGAAAATAATTAAATAGATAACACATTTATTTTATTTATTTATTTTTTTTTTTTGAGAGAAAGGGACTAAAAATGAAACATTCGAATTAAATTGCAAGTGATTAGAATTTAACAAAACTAGATTAGTTAGCATTCGTTTGAATTATTTTAAAAATAATTTACACCAATTTAGTTTATAAACCAAGAAATCATTTCAAATTAATTAAAAGTAAGCAAAAGTTTTGAATAGAAAACATTTGAATAAGAAAATAAAGATGCAAGAGTTGATAAAAAATGAAATTTATCAAAGTAAACTAACGCAAAATAAATAGTTCATCCTTTGGGGATTTAATTAAGTTAATTAACAATTAAAAAGTTAGAGTTAGACGACAATAATAAATAATCACAATTACATAATTAAAGAGTAAGGGAGAAATTTGAATTTGGGCCTCATTTTGGGCCAAATTCACTGGAAAATTTTGAACTTTTGCCCAATCCCGTTTTGGGTATATACGGGCTGTATATCAGTGTATACGAACATGTATATTGGCTCTTTTTACGCATTTCTTGCTCCCGAACACCTGTACACTGCCCCAGCCCTGTATTTTTCACATTTTGGACCTGTATATCAGCATTTTCGTGGTGTATACCAGTGTATACTGCCGTATATGGGAAGCATACAGCCTGTTCTGGACTTTTTCGGAGCTTGAAAATTCAAGTTCCCGCCCTTTTTAACGACTTCAACCTGTACATCATTTTCACAAGTTGCCATGGTGGCTGATTCAAGGAAAAGGAGAATTTGGGGCCTTTATGGCCCTACTCGGAATGCAAGGAATGAGTCCTAAGTGAACTCGGATTGTAGTCACATGCAACATAAAAATAAAAATAAAATAAGGATTAGAAAAGAGGCAAAATAAATCAAGGATACAAACATGACTTAACCAGGATCATAGTCTTAGCAAAACAGGTTAAAAGCAAAATAAAAGAATCTTATACGCAACTACATGTACCCATGAGACTACATAATCCACCTACTGCCTAACAAGTTGGAATACAAGACTACAATCATTTAAATGTTCAAATTGATATGATGTTACCACTTCTTCCTATTTCACATATAGCCAAATTAACCCGATCTCAAACGGAACAAATATATAGCTAATTCATGGAATGTAAAATCAATCAATATGAGATAGGAGAAGAGAGGAAGTTACCTTTTTCGGGGCAGTGAGACTGAGATCAAACTAGCGAAAAGAACGGCCACTTCTCACATCGATTTAGACTCGAACAGTAGACTAGGAAATCTGAATCTTTTAACGCAATTTTTCTCGGAACTTAGAATTAGAAAGTTGGTTTGGAATTCCTTGAGCGTACACCACTATATCCTCAGAACCAAATTTAAAAACCTCTCCTCCTTCCTCCCTTCTCAACATTAAAGAAGACGAATCTTTATATAGAGGGAACTTGAGATCAATTTGAGGGGAAACGGTTGAATTTGAACTTGAAAATTTGAATTCTCCAAATGAAACTCTCCGCCCCTTTGAAAATCCCTTGAAATGAGGAAAGGGACGTGAAGAGATGGATTAGGTTGCAGGGTAGTTGGACGAGATTTTCGGGTTGATTCGATAGGAAGAGGAGGAACGTATGGGCAATGGGGTTTGGCAGGTGAAAGGCTGCCGATTTGCAGTGTTTTCTGGGTCTGCCGGACGCAGGGAGCATGTGAGGCGAAGAAGAAGAACGTGGGGCGGTGGGGTAGCGTATCGCTGTTTGCTGGAATTGTGAAGAAGAAAGGGCTGGGTCGGGTATAGGTTTGCTGTTGTATGTATTGGGGTCGTTTGGTTTTGGAATTATTGCTGTTGTACGTTGTATTGTTGTATTGTTGTATTGTTGTATGGGCTAGTGGAAATGGGCCTGGGAATTGCTGTTGTTGGCATTTTGCTGGGAATTGTTTGAATTGGGCCATTGAAAAAATGGCCTAAATAGGAAAGGGGTTGAATCCTTTTAAAATATTGGATTTAATTTAGATGAATTAACATTAATTAATTATCGAGCTTCTTAATCTTAACAAAATAAAATAATTAATTTAATTATAAATTAATTAATATAAACTATTACTTAAACCAAACTAATTGACAAAATATTTAACTAAAGCTAAAGTTATTTTAGACGAATTTCGAATATTTATAAGTATACAAATTATATACATAGTTATTTAAATCATATATATTATTTAGAAATGACAAAACTATAACTTTCACTATTTTTTTAAAAAATATTATAAAGCTAATTATTTTATATCGTTAGAAATCGAAGAAGTTCGATGATTAATTTATATTGTGGAGGGTCAAAATTGGGTGTCAACAGTCGCCAAAAAGCGACGGACTGCGTCTCTTTTTGCCTTTTTTTTATATTTTTTTT
Organism: Solanum pinnatisectum; assembly: GCA_035578085.1. Taxonomy (NCBI): domain Eukaryota; kingdom Viridiplantae; phylum Streptophyta; class Magnoliopsida; order Solanales; family Solanaceae; genus Solanum; species Solanum pinnatisectum. The sequence continues at coordinate 39,216,047 of CM069080.1, read as the reverse complement.
CATAAAAGCGACGGACTTCGTCTCTTTATTTTAATTTTCATTTTTTTTAATTTCTAAAATGTGATGCTGTCCGTCGCTTTTCTGGAAATTTTATTTTTGAAAATCCCAAAAAAGCGACGGATAAAACCTCGTTGTCCGTTGCTTTTCTGGGATTTTTTAAAAAATAAAACCCAGAAAAGCGACAAAAAAAATCAAGTTGTCCGTCGCTTTTTCTGTAATATTTTTGCCAGCCCAAACGGGCAGTTTCTGCTGCACACCTACAAATACAATTCAATTTAATTCTACACTATTCAGCCTAATCAAACACACAATTATAAATAATCTAAACAAAACATAAAATAATATTCAAAAGTATCTAAATCATAAATTAAAGAATTATAAAATCTTTCAAAATTCATTTCAAAAAATTCATAAATGTCCAAAGATCTAAACTAGGGAGTGAGATCTACATAATCATCCTCATCACTCTCGTCATCGGTGTCATCGGGAGCCGAAGTAGTAGGTCGACGAGCGAGGTTCATCACTTGTTATTTGATTTGCTGAACGATCTCATTCATGCTTTCTTGTTTAGCTACTCTTCTCCACTTCGACTCTACTAGTACCGCTGTAAGTGTAGCTATTTGATCCGACATAACAGTAATTTGAACATATCAATTGTCTCAGCTTGACGTGACGATCCAATACCTTCTAAGCCTGACTGGAGTCATCTAACATCATTTCAATAAAATTTCTAACACCGTCAATAAACTCAGGTTTCAAACCAGCACCAATTTCATAATGCATATTATACATCCACAAACGATGATCCATCTACAAAAATATAGATATTCAATTATATTATAAATAATTATTTATTTTAACTTATTTAAACAATATAACAACTTTAACTAGTTTAGTTTAGACTTAATACAACAACTAAATCCACCAACTAAACCACACTATTTATTTTAACTTATTTAAACAACTTAACAACTTTTTAACTTGAACTAGTTTAGTTTTGACTTAATTCCAACAACTAAATCCATCAACAAAACCACATTATTTATTTTAACTTATTTAAACAACTTAACAACTTTAACTAGTTTAGTTTTGACTTAATACAACAACTAAATTCACCAACTAAACCACATTATTTATTTTAACTTATTTAAACAACTTAACAACTTTAACTAGTTTAGTTTTCACTTAATAAAACAACTAAATCCACCAACTAAACCACATTATTTATTTTAATTTATTTAAACAACTTAACAACTTTAACTAGTTTAGTTTTGACTTAATTCCAACGACTAAATCCATAAACAAAACCACATTATTTATTTTAACTTATTTAAACAACTTAATAACTTTTTAACTTGAACTAGTTTAGTTTTGACTTAATTCCAACGACTAAATCCATAAACAAAACCATATTATTTATTTTAACTTATTTAAACAACTTAACAACTTTTTAACTTGAACTAGTTTAGTTTTGACTTAATTCCAATAGCTAAATTCATCAACAAAACCACATTATTTATTTTAACTTATTTAAATAACTTAAAAAACTTTTTAACTTGAACTAGTTTAGTGTTGGTACTTTTGCTTAACAACTATATTATTCCTAAATTTAAAGCTAAGTGTCAACACTATATGGACACAAATCGATCTTACATGAAAATCAATTTTGTCATCAATAGGATCAACTAGTGTTGGTGCTTATGCTTAACAAACACATTATTCCTAAATTAAAGCTAAATGTCAACACTAGATGGACACAAATCGATCTTGCAATAAAATCAATTTTGTCATCAATAGGATCAACTAGTGTTGGTACTTATGCTTAACAACACATTATTCCTAAATTAAAGCTTAATATCAACACTAGATGGACACAAATCGATCTTGCAAGAAAATCAATTTTGTCATCAATAGGATCAACTAGTGTTGGTACTTATGTTTAACAAACACATTATTCCTAAATTAAAGCTAAGTGTCAACACTAGATGGACACAAATCGATCTTGCAAGAAAATCAATTTAGTCATCAATAGGATCAACTAGTGTTGGTACTTATGCTTAACAAACACATTATTCCTAAATTAAAGCTTAATATCAACACTAGATGGACACAAATCGATCTTAAAAGAAAATCAATTTTGTCATCAATAGGATCAACTAGTGTTGGTACTTATGCTTAACAAATATATTATTCGTAAAATTAAAGCTAAGTATTAATACTAGATGGATACAAACACATTATTGAAAACAGTTGTACTTGAACTTAAGAAATTTAGAAGCACCAACCTTATCTCCAACATTGATGAAAGAAGCAATATAGTCTTGTACCAAGTTTTTTAGATGTTGAGCTTCCTCAGTTGCCTAGCACAAAAACTTCTTAAATTAGTTAAATATAAACTTCAAATCCAATAATATTAGTTATATATATATATTCAAGTTTTAATAAGTTCAAGTTTCAATTCAAGTTCATATCTAATTTCTAAACTTAATTAGTTATATATTCAAGCTAATTAGTTCCAACTTCAAGTTCTAATTTCAAGTTCATATTCCTAATTAAGTTCAATTTATAGTAAATTCAAGTTATAATTAATTATGAGTTCTAATTAAGTTGTAATTCAAATCCCTAAAATTTCAAATTCAAACTAGCTAGCTAGTGTCCCAAATTCAAACTAGTCTTAAAATCACAAATTCAAACTAGTGCTAAAATCCCAAAATCTAACTAGTGCTAAAATCTTAAATTTAAACTAGCTAGCTATTCCTAATCCCAAATTCAAACTATTAGTCCTATAATCTCAATAATAATTCAAACTAACTCAAATAATACCCAAATTCAAACAACACCCCAAATATAATTCAAACTATTAGTCCTAAATTCCAAATTCAAACTAGTCTTAAAATCACAAATTGAAAGTACTACTAGAATTCAAAAACCAAACTATAGTGCTAAAATCCCAAATTCAAACTATTAGTAGTCCTAAAATCTCAATAATAATTCAAACTAGTCCTAAATTCAAAATTCAAACTAGTCTTAAAATCACAAATTCAAACTAGTCCTAAAATCCCAACATCTAACTAGTGCTAAAATCCTAAATTCAAACTAGCTAGCTATTTCTAATCCCAAATTCAAACTATTAGTCCTAAAATCAAACCAAACTATAGTGCTAAAATCCCAAATTCAAACTATTAGTAACCCTAAAATCTCAATAATAATTCAAACTAGTCCTAAATTCAAAATTCAAACTAGTTTTAAAATCACAAATTCAAACTAGTCCTAAAATCCCAACATCTAACTAGTGCTAAAATCCTAAATTCAAACTAGCTAGCTATTCCTAATCCCAAATTCAAACTGTTAGTCCTAAAATCTCAATAATAATTCAAACTAACCCAAATAATACCCAAATTCAAACAACTCCCCAAATATAATTCAAACTATTAGTCCTAAATTCCAAATTCAAACTAGTCTTAAAATCACAAATTGGAAGTACTCCTAGAATTCAAAAACCAAACTATAGTGCTAAAATCCCAAATTCAAACTATTAGTAGTCCTAAAATCTCAATAATAATTCAAACTAGTCCTAAATTCAAAATTCAAACTAGTCTTAAAATCACAAATTCAAACTAGTCCTAAAATCCCAAAATCTAACTAGTGCTAAAATCCTAAATTCAAACTAGCTAGCTATTCCTAATCCCATTCAAACTATTAGTCCTAAAATCTCAATAATAATTCAAACTAACTCAAATAATACCCAAATTCAAACAACTCCCCAAATATAATTCAAACTATTAGTCCTAAATTCCAAATTCAAACTAGTCTTAAAATCACAAATTGAAAGTACTCCTAGAATTCAAAAACCAAACTATAGTGCTAAAATCCCAAATTCAAACTATTAGTAGTCCTAAAATCTCAATAATAATTAAAACTAGTCCTAAATTCAAAATTCAAATTAGTCTTAAAATCACAAATTCAAACTAGTCCTAAAATTCCAACATCTAACCAGTTCTAAAATCCTAAATTCAAATTAGCTAGCTAGTCCTTATCCCAAATTCAAACTATTCGTCCTAAAATCTCAATAATAATTCAAACTAACTCAAATAATACCCAAATTCAAACAACTCCCCAAATATAATTCAAACTATTAGTCTTAAATTCCAAATTCAAACTAGTCTTAAAATCACAAATTGGAAGTACTCCTAGAATTCAAAAACCAAACTATAGTGCTAAAATCCCAAATTCAAACTATTAGTAGTCCTAAAATCTCAATAATAATTCAAACTAGTCCTAAATTCAAAATTCAAACTAGTTTTAAAATCACAAATTCAAACTAGTCCTAAAATCCCAAAATCTAACTAGTGCTAAAATCCTAAATTCAAACTAGCTAGCTATTCCTAATCCCATTCAAGCTATTAGTCCTAAAATCTCAATAATAATTCAAACTAACTCAAATAATACCCAAATTCAAACAACTCCCCAAATATAATTCAAACTATTAATCCTAAATTCCAAATTCAAACTATTAATCCTAAATTCCAAATTGGAAGTACTCCTAGAATTCAAAAACCAAACTATATTGCTAAAATCCCAAATTCAAACTATTAGTAGTCCTAAAATCTTAATAATAATTAAAACTAGTCCTAAATTCAAAATTCAAATTAGTCTTAAAATCACAAATTCAAACTAGTCCTAAAATTCCAACATCTAACTAGTGCTAAAATCCTAAATTCAAACTAGCTAGTTATTCCTAATCCCAAATTCAAACTGTTAGTCCTAAAATCTCAATAATAATTCAAACCAACCCAAATAATACCCAAATTCAAACAACTCCCCAAATATAATTCAAACTATTAGTCTTAAATTCCAAATTCAAACTAGTCTTAAAATCACAAATTGGAAGTACTCCTAGAATTCAAAAACCAAACTATAGTGCTAAAATTCCAAATTCAAACTATTAGTAGTCCTAAAATCTCAATAATAATTCAAATTAGTCCTAAACTCAAAATTAAAACTAGTCTTAAAATCACAAATTCAAACTAGTCCTAAAATCCAACATCTAACTAGTGCTAAAATCCTAAATTCAAACTAGCTAGCTATTCCTAATCCCAAATTCAAACTATTAGTCCTAAAATATCAATAATAATTCAAACTAACTCAAATAATACCAAATTCAAACAACTCCCCAAATATAATTCAAACTATTAGTCCTAAATTCCAAATTCAAACTAGTCTTAAAATCACAAATTGGAAGTACTCCTAGAATTCAAAAACCAAACTATAGTGCTAAAATCCCAAATTCAAACTATTAGTAGTCCTAAAATCTCAATAATAATTCAAACTAGTCCTAAATTCAAAATTCAAACTAGTCTTAAAATCACAAATTCAAACTAGTACTAAAATCCCAAAATCTAACTAGTGCTAAAATCCTAAATTCAAACTAGCTAGCTATTCCTAATCCCAAATTCAAACTAGCTAGCTATTCCTAATCCCAAATTCAAACTACTAGTCCTAAAATCTCAATAATAATTTAAACTAACTCAAATAATATCCAAATTCAAACAACTCCTTAAATACCCTAATTCAATCTAATTTTACAATTCCAAAATCAAACTAATTAACTCAAGAAATACCAAATTTCAAACAAATCCTAAGATACGCTAATTCAAACTAACCCTAACATTAAAATTTTCAATTCACAATCAACAAACACAAACTAACAATCAAATAATCCCTAATTCAAACTAACAATCAAAAACCCTAAATCATTCACTTACTAATTAACTAACAATCAATAAAAAATTAATTCAATACACTAATTAACAAATTCAACACTCAAATTGAAAGAAATTAAAAATAATATTATCAAACCCTAACTTTGAATTAAAGGAGAAGGGCAGTGGGTCGAGATGGAGGTGGCGCCGGTCGAGATGGAGGCGCCGGCGTGACCTCCTGTTGTTGGCTGGTGCGAGCTTCTCCTGCTGCTGGCCGGTGCGAGCTGCCACTGTTGCTACGATGGTGGCGTGGCGTGGTGCCGGTCGGGAATGGGTGGGGATGGGGCGCCGATGAGATGAGAGGAGTGAGACTTTTCACTTTAGATCTAGGGTTTTAATTTTAATAAATTTGACTTATTTAGGTTGATTTAATTAATTAAAATTACATACATACATACATACATACATACATATATATATATATATATATATATAATTTAACTACACATCATCAACAAAAGTTTAATTTAATAAATTTAATTTATCCATCAAGTTAATTTTATACTTTAATATATATATATATATATATATATATATATATATATATATATATTAATTTAACTACATCAACAGAAGTTTAATTTAATAAATTCAATTTGTCGATCAAGTTAATTTTATAAATTTAAATTATATACCTTCTAATTATATAAATTTAATTTTATTGATCAATAAAAGTTTATTAATATCAAATTTAATATATAAATCTCCTTGAATTGATCATACGTATTTCTTTAATTGATAATGTATTTCATATCTGAACCACTAGTATATAAGACTTGATTTGTTAAACTATTCGAGGAGTATATAATTAATCAACGTATTTCATACTCCGACGAAGTATCCTTTACATGTCATCATAATTAGGAGGTGATCACTACACTTGACATCCATTCAAAATCGAACGTATATAATAATACTATCTCGCATTTTATACTCGAATGGATTATATGCTAGCTCTTCACCTCTACATCATGAGATGAGATATTAAGTTCATGATTAGACGACGGACTAATAAAATTTGTACATTACTCTAGAAATATAAGTATATATAATTTTCTCCTAATTCATATCAACGTAGTTTCATACTCTAAATATGGATTATAGATATTTTTTTTATTTATTCCACGAATTCTAACTTTTTATGTATAAAAGTATACAAAATTGTTACACTTTTTGAACAATTAATTGTAGGTGTAAATAAAATTTTAGTATTATGCACAATAGCAAAATTATGATTAATAGGAATATTTTAAACAAACCAACCTCCGGATGTCGTTTTTATTAAAAGAAATTAGATTTAATAAAAAATACCGACCTCATGAGGTCGGTATCACATTAAATTTTAATATAAATAAAAAGCAATCATGTTAATTAAATAATATTGACATCGGAAGGTCAGTATTTTATATTAAATTATTTTTTAACTTATATAAAATCGTCATTCGAAGGACGATTTATTTAAAGTTAATTGAAAATATTAATTTATTACATACTATTTAATTTTACCGACATCCAGAAGTCAGTATTATAATTTTTTTCGTTTATTTTACACAAAACCATCCTCAGGAAGACGATTTAAATAAAAATAAATCAAACTATTTCTCAAAGCAACGGACAGAGTCTCTATGTCCGTCACTTTTTTTGAAAAAAAGTTTGACCAACATTTTGACCAAAAAGAGACGGACAAAGAGACATTGTCCGTCGCTTTTTTAAAATATTTGACTAGATATTTTGACTAAGAAGCGACAAGACATAAAGATATTGTCCTTCGCTAATTTAAAAAATAATTAAACAATTAAAATTAATAAAAAGCGACGGACTGCATCTCTATCGATATAAAATAATTAATTATTTATTATATATATTGTTGGTGCAAAATTCCGCGAAAAAAAGCGACGGACTTAGCAATGTAGTCCGTCGCTTTTTTTTTTTATAAAAAAAAAAATTAAAAAGCGACGGACTCGGCGATGCAGTCCGTTGCTTTTAAAAAAAAAATAAAAAATAAAGAAAATAAAAAAAATTAAAAAGCGACGGACTCTGAGATGCCGTCCGTCGCTTTTAAAAAAAAAATTAATTAAAAAGCGACGGACGACATCGCTTAGTCCGTCGCTTTTGGGAGACACACCGTCCGTCGCTTTTGCTTCCGTCGTTTTTTAGCAGTTTTTTAGTAGTGTAGGTTGTTGTTCGATCGATGGGGATTCTTCAATAAATCTTAGGTGAAAACTTATTAGCTCAAATAGAGGTAACTTGCTAATTCTGGAAACAAGGATTATAGTTTTCGCATAGTGTCTAATTTTGGATTTTCGCCTTGCTGCTAATAGCTAACTCTATAATTGTATGTTAATTTTCTTTAGGACTATCTTCTCATTCTTTTACTTATTTGTTCCATCAAAGCATGAGTCTTATTTTACGTAGCCAACAAAATTCACATGAACATGACTGCACTGCAAGGAAAAAGCATTCACGAGGGTAGAGTGGAGGTCCTAAATAAGATTGGAATATTAGGAGAAAAGAGATTTTGGGATGAACTTCTTTTACTACTACTATTATAAATTCTGAACAAGAATGCTACTATTATAAGCTTTTTCATCTCGATCTTTCTAATAGGATTTCTCACTCGAGATTGTTCATCATTTGCAAAAAGGTATTTTATCCAAGTCCTTTTCTGCTTCGTGTTTGTTCCTCTGGTACGTGGCATTACTCCTTTAAGGTAGATCTTAATGCAAACTTTTGTCATCTTTGTTCTTTTGAACAAGAATTAGTCCCTCTATGGCAAATTCTTTAACGGTATCTTGTTTCTAAATAGTGGCAATTTGTTCTCCCTCTGTTTTATTCTACTTGCAATGATTATTAGAGTGAAGTGAGACTATAGAGAATATGGAAATTGAGGAGAGAGAAGTAGATTCTTATTATGAGAGGGTCCTAATCCGAGTTACTTTTTCCAAGTTCTTTTTATTTTATCATAAATAGAGCTGCAAACAGTAATTCACTAGGTAGTCATACAATGCTCGTCCCAAGTTTGACCTAGCCTTGTCAATTTCTTCGAGTCTTGGTCTTGTGATCTCCCTACAAATGTATCAATCACACACATTTAGGCCAGTCCTAAAAGAGAGAGGCTCCAAAAGTACCGACTCGCAGCTCAGAGCATAGGGAATCTATTCTCGAGTGTGCTCTAATTCATCTAACTTCTCACTTTGAGCAGCATAATGATCTCAAGTGGATCGGTGCTAGTACTCCCTGTGACTTATTATTAACAATAAAGTAGTATTCGTGTGACATGTAGGTTATGGGCTTGAGCTGTGGAAGCGGCCAAATGCTTGCATCAGGATAGACTGTTTACATTACATCTCTACTGCTCTTTTTTATTTATTTCATTATTAATAGTAACACATGTCTTCTGAACTTGCACATGTGCTGCTGTCTAGACATTAGAAAAGTTAGCTATGGTGTATTTGTTCATGTTTCATTGTTTAAAGTCTAATTGAATCACTCTTGTTGTCCCAAATGTGGTTTTAGGGAAAGCTTGTCTTTTGCTTAAACAAGACAAACAATTTCTAATGCAAGTGATGTTTGCTACACGTTAAACGCAGATTGTGCGCGAGGACAAACCTACATGTGGTGCTTTTCTATATCTACCGTGTTCTTGCTTGTCATTTGACATGTAAGCGAGGTGCTTTGTTAATTGCTATGTAATAATGCACTTTTGTGAAGTGAAAGATAGCCACAAAGTTTGAAACCTCTCGTGTTCAAACTCTTCAAAAATATTGTCTACCACTGTCAGATCCTCAAAAAGTAAAATTAATTTCAAAGGATCCGACCTGTGTTGCTCGGACTCTTCAACTTTACCTATTAGTTTGTGTTCCCAAAGTTTCATGGATTCACAAATGCATCATGTTATAAGGCTAACAATACTTGAGGTGAGGCATTTAATGAGCACCATAAAGATGCATAAACCTGTATTCTGGGGAGCAAGTAAATGCCAAAAATTATTCTTGAAAGAGTCTTGGGCTAAGATTTAAAAAAAATAAAGTATCCCAATGATTCTTGCCCCTTGAGCGAAAAATGCGAAAAAAGAGAAGGAAAAACTATGAACCGATCACATCATCTCCACCTCATAGGAATAATGAGATATATCACCCCAAGGACGCCTTCGGCAACCAGGGGTTAATGACCTTCCATAGAAACATGTTCAATAAGTGAATGCAAACCAAACTTTTATGACAATTTAAAACCATATCTATACTGAGGGATACAACAACCATGAAGAGTGCAAATTTTCTTATTAACTACTATGGATCGGTTTTTATCCAAACCGTGAACATCCCTAGTGGTAAGAATTCAATAATAATTAACCAAACAATAGTAAACAAATAAAAATACTAATTAACCAAACAATAGTAAAATATTTTTGAAAACCCTAGTGGTAAGAAAAATTACATTTGGAATAATGTATGAAATATTGCTGGGTTCTTAGTTAAGACGTAAATAGAAAATGGAGAGACATGAAACATTTGGAATGCTTCATTTTACAAAAAGAAATTTTGTCCCACATTAAATAGGAAGATAAGGATTATAGTGCTTGCTTATATAACGAAATAAGTGGCCAACAAAACTAAATATTGCTCATATCGCGATGCATTCTTTTTTTTATTATTTATTTTATGGTTTGTGCTCATTAAGGGAAAAAAAAGAAAGTAATGCACCAGCCGGGAATCGAACCCGGGTCTGTACCGTGGCAGGGTACTATTCTACCACTAGACCACTGGTGCTTTGTGACTTGGTTTTCATTGTTAATAAATAAAACTAGTTGTAAAAAATACACTTATTATATTTGGAGCTGTTACTGTTTTTTTTTCAAGTTGGTTTTCAATATCATATTGAAATTTGATCAATCCAGATTCGTGTTGGATAGGACCTCATTTGGGTTTAAGTGTGCAAAGCAAATCTTCTATTTTTGCCCCCCCTACGGCTATGCAAAATTGTAGATTCAAATCAACATAAATAATCACTCACATAAAAGCCTCAATACCGATATTAATCTTTGATAGTCATTCATACAAATTTACATGCACTATTATAACAAATGAACTATTCTACACATACTATAAAACACAAAAATTCTATTTATTTACTTATTTTTAAAAAAGAAGAATTCATTTCAAGCGATGGTGGAACCAGAAATTTATCTAAGAGATTCAAAAAGTTACTATTAAAATGTTATGCTTCAGATTTAAATGTACGATTAAAGTAAAATTTTGAATTGTTACTTCATTGGAATTCTCCTTTATATCAAATGGAATTTAAAGATTTATATATAATTATTTCTTTTTACTTTATTTGCATAGTATATATTTTTAGTACTATATACTCACTATATCTGCATATTTCAATATATGATATGCTCTCCAATTACCTCTAGCTCATGGCTGCACATCAAGCATAACGTAGCTACAATATCATCATTCATAACATCACCACCGCATTATAGAGTAATTACAAATTCATAATTGATATTATCAATGAATAATCAATTCAACAGTTTACATGCTAAATCTTACGAGCAACACATAATTTCATCAAAACAACAATTATGTCTGAAGACCAATTAACATGCAATACAACTCACATGACATATTGACAACTAAGCAAGTTCTAACTCCAAATAAATCATAACCTACCTTAATCGACGAACTGGAAGCGAACAAACTAAATTGTTGATGCCTTTCCTTTTCTCTACTCCTCAGAATGGTCAAAGTCTAATGCAAACAAAGTATGAGGTCACTTTAATATCTTATTTGATCAAATGAAGGTCTTGGGGTATTCAAATCACCTAGTTCTACCTTTTTAGAAGTTTTAACAAATAATAAACGAATTATTTTATTAAATCAGAGATTTTCATGATCAATCCAATCTCATTCATGAAGTTCTAGTCCCATTAACCTTTCTTGAATAGTTTATATGCTCAAGAACCCTTTTAAATGGATTTTTTAGATGCCTAAATATCGAAATTAAAGTCTAAACTCACAATTTCATGTTAGAAGACCAAATTCAACGGAAAAAAGTATATTAAAAACATGCATAAACAATATAACTTACATTCTGCCCATCAATAATTAGCCTAGGGTTTATCCTACAAAGTTCTACAAAGAACTCACCCTTCAATTCCATAAAGAAAGTGTATTTTGTAAGGAAAATTAAAGATGGATTGAAATCACTCACCTCATGAGAGAAAAGCCCAAAGTCTTAAAAAAATCGTCATTAGGGTCCTTTGTTTGTATATTCTAAGCTATGACTTATGAACAAGACGATGCGAAAAACTGATTTAAAACACGATATAAATATTTCGACATTCACCAATGTAACACCTCGGACTTCGAAAGAACTAACTAGAAGTTCGTACAAATTAACCATCAGTTTTTAGTTTTGGGTCAACTTCAAATGACCATATGTTTTAGCACATAAAGAGTTAGGTGGTCCATGAGCTATCAAATCGAAGGTCTTTTAGTCCTCTTTCCAACGCCGCCAAGTTTGCTAAATTTCAAGCTTGGAGTAAAAAGTTATGGCCATTTGAGTGAAACCTCCCTACTTAAGGCTTTTCATCCATTTAAGGAAAGGGTATTTCGATCTTTTTCTTACCCCACTAGGCCTAACACATTTTTTTCACTCCTAATAAGGGTCTAATCAGATTTATACCACTTTTTCACGTTCCTAAATGCTTAGAGTTTGAGAGAAGGGTTTCAAGAGGAGAAAAGGGCAGGGTTTCAAGTGTTCTTTCAAGAACTGAGGAATTCGTCCAGGAACATTGTTCTTTTCAGGCATGTAAGCCTCTCATAGTGTAGGACTCGTTCGTCCTCACGCCATACCTATACTTAATCCATGAAATCGTTTATTAAGATGATTTCTGATTAGTTCTTGGTTTTAACTTCCTTCATTAACAATGGAGGTTTTGAGTTTCTTGAGTTGAGGATATTGAGTGTCATTGTGAATCTTGATAGGGTTTGTGTGAATTTAGATGAATTTGTGTTGGGTTTGTAAATCAAAAAGAGTTTGGAAGAAATCATTCGATTCTAGATGAGTTAGGACCCGAAACTTAGAAGGAAAATTCGATAGAAATGCTGGGCAGGGGTGTGGGGCGGCACGCTAGCTATTGCGCTACTACTGGTCAGTAGTTTGGATCCTGGCGCGGCGCGCCAGCAGTGTGCCCCAAACTCTAGCCAGTAGTTTAGGGCATGGCGCCCTGTGCCACTTAGTGCGCCAGGGTCGCCTGGTCCTTTCCTTTTCTGTCCTTCATTCTGTATATGTTCCTTCGAATCGTGTCTACGTTCTCTTCTTAATATGAACTCTTAAAGTCTTTATTAATCCTTGAGACATCCTTCATGTCCTAATTTACATTTCAAATTAAAGTAAGGTTAAGAAGAAAGTTCAAGAGGTCCTTTTGAGTCATTTCGAGAATTCTTTTGCAATTGATTATAGTTTTGAACTAAGTCTTGAGAAAGTAAGTATGAGAGTGAGAAGAGTTGTATTTCTTCTTTCAAAAATTAGTATAAGGGAACTAAGTATTCCCAACACTTTTACATTTTAAAAAAGAGAAACATCGATTTCTAAATGAGTTATGAGTTTAGAGATGTTTTCAGAGTACTACCTCTTTTAAGAGGATCCTTAGAGTAATTACCTCAAATTGAGAAAGAGTTATGTTTTATACATTTGAGCATGAGTTTATATTACTGAGATTAGTATTAAGCACTGATATGGAGATGAGTTTAGACAACTCACATTCCTCATAAACTATGTAGCCAACATGGGTAAAAGGTCGTACTTTTTAGACGATTCCTTATTGCTTTCAATCATAGCTTAGTGGATCCACTTAGTTGAGGTGTTCTATACCCCAAAAAGGCATAGGATAGTTTTAACAATGTGGGTGAGACGCTGTATCATCACATATCTCATAGTGATGGTTGTCGATTAGAGAATCTCCCAAATTAGAGTAAATAGTATGTTACTGTATTTTTATACATTTTGAGTTGATAACTACTGTTTTAAAAACTTTAAATATTGCATCTCTTATTATTGCTTTCATGTTGGAATTGAGTTGATGTGTGTATTGTCTTCCCATGTTACCAGTTCAGTTATCTATGTTTCAGTTTTCCCCCTTGCATGCTCATACATTCAATGTACTAACGTCATTCAACCTGCATCTTATTTATGATGCATGTGTTTAGGGTCATTGTTGCGCCGTAATTTTCCTATCCGTAGAAAAATCACTTTATGAAATGTTCTAAGTATAAAACAATTTAAGAAAAATACTTAGAAAAGAGTCGCCACTTAATTTTTTAAAGAAATTAAGAAAACTTAAATTTAAAAGACTCTAACAGACTAAGTCTTTAAAATTTAGAGAAAAAAGGGTAAGCAGTTCTTATTTATGCTTCAAGAAAGTTTTTAAGGCACTTGAAACGCCCGCTAACACACGGTTGACCGGTGATTTGACTAAAATATATTTGACTAATTATAATTTATATAAAAATGATAATTTACAATGTGATTAACTTTTTAGAAAATAATTAAATAAGTAACACGTTTATTTCATTTTTATTATTATTTTTTTTTTAAAGGAAAGGGACTAGAAATGAAACATTCGAATTGAATTACACGTGAATAAAATTTTAGCAAAAGACTAGATTAATTAGGATTTAGTTAATTCATTTGAGATAATAATTTAAACTAAATTAGTTAACTTAAGCATATAACCATTAATTGGAGAATAAATAAAAGTTTTGACTCAAAATAAGTGTAAGACTTAACAAAAATGAGTTTATAGAAAGATGCTAACATAACGAATATGGTTCATCTTTTGGGGAATTTAATTGAGTTAATTAATAATTCTAAAATTAGAGTTAAGGGACAAACAATAAATAATCACAAATAAATAATTAAAGAGTAAGAGAGAAATTAAATTTTGGGCCTATTTCGTTGGGATTTTCTGGACTTTTGCCCAATCCCGTTTTGGGTATATGTTGACTGTATATCAGTGTATATGAGCGTGTATATCAGCTCTTTTCACGTGTTTCTTGCTTCCGAACACCTGTACACTGTTCCAGCCCTGTTTTTTCACGTTTGGACCTGTATATCTGTATTTTCATGGCGTATACTAGTGTATACTGCTGTATATAGGAAAGCGTACAGCCTGTGGGATTTTTCGGGCACTTAACTTTCAATTTCCAGCCCTATTCATCCTTCAGAAACCTGTTCTTCAATTCCTTTAACTCGAAAATGGAGTTGACTCGATCAAGAGAAAAATAATTGGGCCTCTAAGGTCCAATCAATGAAATGCGAGGAAAGTGAGTTTCCAAGGACTCGGAGAGGCTGGTTCACATATGGAAAAGAACAAACAAGATAGAAATTAGTGATAGAGCACACTTTGATTCTATACAACATAACCCGAGACACATAAAATAGAAATAAGGCAAAAAGCATATGAGTAGTTCACTTCCCCGCTGTCATTCAAGAATGATAAAAGAATGCACACAATATCTAAAAAAAATCTTCACTTTGATTTGATTCAACCTCATATGACAAGATAAAACTAAATGAGGGTGATAAATAAATAAAATAAATAAAATAAAAAGGGAAGGAGGGGACGGTGATCACATGGGAAAGGAGGCATACACAATTGTTAGACAAAGACAAGAGAACAATTATCAATTTATACAAAGCAAACTACTGGAATTTTCTATCCAAAATCATTACCGGCAGAATTAAAAAAGCAGCAAAAAAAAAATGAATGGAGAAAAGATTACTTTGAGCAATCTAAGTAGAGAGGTGAAGGAACACTTGAATCTAGCTATTCTTAAAGATAGCGTACAACAAAACATAAAATAATTTGGAATGCAAACCATGATTTTCTAAAAGGAGATTCTATTGACATCAATTGCCAGTGGAGAACGAAGAGAGAATAGGCCAGCTTAGCGCACATATGCAGAAATAGACAGACGATGTATCTCATAAACAAAACAGCATCTCAATGAGCCCATTTAAATGAGAGACGAAAGAGAATAAGAAAAAAGAGGAAGACTGAGTTTGAATAGACATAAGCAGGCAGATTTAAGAACAACTGATTCAGGGATTCAAAAGAAAAAAAAAGAAAATAGCAAATAAGCTCGAAATCTTGACGTCTTGATTTCATTCATCCAACTAGGGGTGAAACAAAGAAGAATATGACATTGAGCATTAAATATTAATGTTGGCTATGAGAACACACTAAAACTAATACAACATTTTGAACTCAAACATGATAATGCTATGAAAGCTAGTATACAGTGGCCATCCTTCCAACATCCACATACATATTCAAGTCACTTTCAGGATTAAATACATCAAAGAGCAAATAGCTCCAGCACTTATTAACAACCAGAAGCAAACAATCACACTGAACGAAACAAAATGAATTGACGCGAGAGGGGAAGGAACCGAGAAATAACACAACATATACATTATACCACTGATTTGGAACCAACAACAAGCTGAAACGTGATCCCAAATAATAACATATAGATAGCCTCACATAGTCAAAATTCAAACAACGACATATCAAAGTAAAATGCTTGAATTGAAAGATGAGTATTACCGTTCACGGGGCAGTGAAACAAGGACAAGACGAGCAGGGGAAAATGATGATTCTTCTACCACGAAATCCGAATACTAAACACAAAAACAAGAGACATGGGGCAGAATTTTAACCTTCAAAACCGTTTTGCAAGCTATCTTTCATATATCCCCTTAAAACAATCTCCCTCCTCCTTCCTTTTCAATGAACAAGAGTCGGGTATATATAGGGGAATTGTAGGGTTCAAATTGGAGGGGAAAAGGGTAGAATTGGGATTCGGATTCGACCTCCAAATTAAAATCTTTTCCCCAAGGGATGGGAAAGCTGCCTATGGTGTGAGATTTCAACAAAAATCCCGTGAAATCCGGCCGAAAAGATTGAAGTAGGCGGTTGCAGCAGGTGGGTCTGGCAGACGCGATTCCCGCTGCGTTCCGTGAAGAAGATGAGAAGCTGTATGGCAGTGGGGTCGTTTTGGAGTCGTTGTTTGCTGGAGTCGTTCACGTGTTGATGTTGATTTTATTGAGGCGCCGGACTGTTAGTTGCAGAGGAGAAGAAAAGATGAAAGGGTCGGCTGGATTTTTATGTAGTTGTTGCGTCTCTTCTTGGAGAATAAGGTTGGACCGGGTGTGGGTTGCTATATGTATATTGTTGTGGGTCGTCTGGAATGCTGGGTCTAAGAAGAGGAAAAGGGAACTGGGCCAGGTTGGAGGGAAATGTAGGCTGAAATAGGATACCAAAAAGGGAATTGTTGAAGTTAATTTGGGCGTTGGGTGGGCTGGAAATTATTGAGTGAAAGGGCCCAAATTTGGTCTTATTTGGAATTGAGAATTTGGCTCATTTAATTGAAGATTTAGCCAAATTGAGTTAGTTAACTCAAATAAGACAAATCAATATTAATTAATTAATGAGCTTCTTAATCTTGACAAAATAAAATAATTATTTCTATTATAAGAGTAGTTAATTTAATTAGCTCTAAATTCTAGCTATAACTTAAAGTGATAAAATATTTAACTAAAAATGTAAAATCTTTGTGATAATTTTCAAATATTTATAACATAATGTGATTGTAAAAATATACATATTTATTATAAAATTAATCTAAAAATAACTTGAAAGCATTTTGAATTTCATAAAATTCATTAACTCACAATTACGACCATTACTACTAATAAAATATTTAAAATGTAAAATCTTTTCGAGATGATTTTTGAATGCTTGTAAAATGCATTAATTATATACATAACTAAATAAAACATATATATTATAAAAAAGTGACAAAACTATTTAAAATAACTTGCAAACTACGTTTATTTTATTTTATTTTTGAAAATTTTATAAAACTCATTATTTTAAATTGTTAGAAATCGAAGAAGCTTGATGATTAATTTATATTGTGGAGGGTCAAAATTGGGTGTCAACAGCTGTCCCTCGTTTTACTTGGATTGATGAAAGAAATTCGAGGAAAATGAAATTGACGAATTCAATTTTGACTGACCACATCTTCATCTTTTGGAAAAGGGATTTGGTGCGGACTTTAGGAGTTATGGCCGAATCCTGAAAGTGGGTTTCCTACATATCTTAGGTTATATGAGAATTCTGGCCACTTGTAGTTCGATACGATTGATTTGATGCACGATTTGAAATTCAAAAGTCATCCCGATGCCAAATTATGAAGAAATCAGAGTGCTCGAGAATAAGATTTAAGAGCGAATGATGAAACACAGCCGAGTTTTCAACATTGAGCCCGCCTACATATCCTTAAACATTAGGAATCAGACTGCTTGTAGTTCGACTCGATCGGTTGAAAAGAAAATCTCTTATGCTAAGATATCCTTTGGTTCAAGAAGAGTGACAAATAAATCGAGTATGGAAAGGACGCTTGCAACCTCTTAGCCATGAATTAATGATTCTTCATTAGTAAGATATGACATAATCCTGATGGATGATCATTGATCCGTTGATAGGATGATTATATGATGATATTATGATTTTGGATGTTTTCATCGATAAGATGATGATGTGCTGAAGAAGATCAGATTCAGAATAATGTTGAATCAATCATCAGGATAAATATAATGAAAGATCCTTCAGGATGATGAGGATATTCCATTGATAATGGAGATGATGGTATTATTTCATTTTGATAACTTATCTTGAGGCAAACTTATAGACCTGCATCCACAGAAAAATCGTTAGTTTAAAGCGAACTGATCTGTGCCGATTTCATCGGTTGTCTGATCCTTGTCTGGCTATCTTTGATTGATTGCTTTTTGTCTCGCTATCTCTGGTTGATTGCTCTGATCTCCCGCTTTCTTGATAGATAAGACAAAATATTTTTATGCAAAGTAATCGAAACATGAAAGAAAAGCTTTAAGGAAAATAGATTTTCGAAAGTATTATTTGGAAAAGGCCACTGCCAAGTGTCATGTCACGTTAAGCTTAGTGAACGTCTTTGAAGTTGATGCCTCGAGGCTTATCTGATTATTTACTGGAAAGTATTCAAACCTTTTCTAAACTACCGATGCACCTTATTGAAATTTTGAGGTCATCCTCAAAATTTCTGTCCTAGTCGACTGTCTTGGCGTATTTTGAGCTGTTGATGAACAAATCGTGGAATCTTTGAGATTTTCTTAAAAATTCTGTCTCGGTTACAATTCTCAATGTGACTTCAGTCTTGACTTTGCTGGAGTGATATTCTTCTCGAGAATTTTTTAGTTCCTCTCAAAAATTTTGTCCCAGTTTCTATTGTAAAATAGAAACCTTACAGGAAATATGACCGAGCCCTTGTGGCGCCTACATATCCCATTGAGGCAGGAATCAGGTCAAACATAGTTCCCCCTCTTGAGGATTAATAATAATAAGAAAAAATTACAAAAAAATCGACCGAGGCCGACATAGGCCGCCTACGTATCTCATTCTTGAGAATTCAGGTCAAACGTAGTTCAACTACAAAGGAAGTATTAAAAAGGGATAAAGGGGTGACCAAGGCCGACATAGGCCGCCTACGTATCTCATTCTTGAGAATTCAGGTCAGACGTAGTTCATTACAAAAATTCTAACAGAGCGATTACAAGCAAATGGGGCGATTACAAGGAAATGATAGAAATATAAACTAAGACTTCACACATAATATCTCTTGACAGCATTTGAGTTGATTGGCTTTGGCCATTCCGTTCCATCCATCTCCGATAGGATCAAGGCACCTCCAGGTAACACTTTACGAACCATGTAGGGTCCTTGCCAATTTGGTGCAAATTTCCCTTTATATTCATCTTGGTGAGGGAAAATACGTTTGAGAACCAACTGACCAACCTCAAACGCTCTGGCTCTTACTTTCTTGTGAAAAGCACGAATCATCCTCTATTGATACAGTTGACCGTGACAAACAACAACCATTCTTTTCTCATCAATCAAGGTTAACTGGTCCATCTTCTTGCAAATCCAATCAGCATCATTCAACTCAGCCTCTTGGATAATTCTCAACGAAGGTATTTCAACCTCTGCAGGTATAACTGCTTCCGTTCCATATACTAACAAGTATGGAGTGGCTCCAATTGATGTTCTAGCAGTCGTTCTGTAACCCAACAAAGCATATGACAGCATATCATGCCAACCTCTACGATTATCAACCATTTTTCTCAGAATCTTCTTTATATTCTTATTGGCGGCTTCTACAGCTCCATTCATTTGGGGACGATAGGCAGTCGAGTTTCGGTAGGTAATCTTGAATTGTTCACATATTTCTCTCATCAAGTGACTATTAAGATTTGCTCCATTATCAGTAATGATGGATTCTGGCACTCCAAACCTACATATCAGATTGTTGCGAACAAAATCAACCACAACTTTCTTAGTCACCGACTTATACAAAGCTGCTTCCACCCATTTGGTGAAGTAGTCAATGGCAACCAAAATAAATCTGGGTCCGTTGGAGGTGACTGGCTCTATTGGACCAATAACATCTATGCCCCAAGCTACAAACGGCCAGGGTGAACTCATAGTGTTGAGTTCGTGAGGCGGCACTCGAATTAAATCACCATGAACTTGACATTTATGACATTTCTGCACAAACTTGCAACAATCGTGTTCCATAGTCATCCAAAAATAACCGGCTCGGAGGATCTTTCTTGCTAAAGTGAGTCCATTCATGTGCGTACCACAAACTCCCGCATGTATCTGTTCCAAAAGCTTCGCAGCTTCACTAGCATCAACACATCTAAGAAGACCTAAATCTGGAGTCCTCCTATAAAGGATTTCCCTACTTGCAAAGAAATTGAGGGCCATGCGGCGTATCGACTTCTTCTGGTTGAAAGTTGCATTCTCAGGATAGGTCCCGATCTCCAAATACTTCTTGATGTCAAAATACCAAGGCAAGCCATCTTGTTCTGCTTCGACAGGTGAACAATGAACAGGCTGCTCTTTTACCTCGATATCCAAAGGATTAATATAACTTGTATCTGGATGTTTAATCATTGAGGCAATGGTGGCAAGAGCATCAGCCACCTCATTCTGTATCCTGGGAATATGTCTGAACTCAATTCTGTGAAACCTTTTACACAACTTCTGTATATACTGCATGTATGGTGTGATCTTTAGATTCTTCACAGCCCATTCTCCTTGAACCTGGTGAATTAGCAAATCTGAATCTCCAATGACCAACAACTCATAAACGTTCATATCGATTGCCATCTTCAAACCGAGGATGCAAGCTTCATACTCCGCCATGTTGTTCGTGCAGTCAAATCGGAGTTTAGCTGCCATAGGATAGTGCTGACCGATTTCTGACACCAAGACCGCTCCGATACCTTTCCCTTGGTGATTCGATGCTCCATCAAAGAACATTCTCCAACCTAGGTATGCTTCAGAGATATCTTCACCCACAAATGCAACCTCTTCATCAGGAAAATAAGTCTTGAGTGGTTCATACCCCTCATCGACTGGATTCTCCGCGAGATGATCAGCTAAGGCTTGTGCTTTTATCACTTTCTGAGTCACATACACAATGTCAAATTCACTCAAAAGCATTTGCCATTTAGCCAACTTCCCGGTAGGCATCGCTTTCTGAAAAATATATTTCAACGGGTCCATCCTAGAAATGAGATATGTGGTATAGGAAGACAAATAATGTCTCAATTCTGCGCAATCCAAGTCAAAACGCAACAAGTTCTTTCTAGAAGCGTGTAACAAGCCTCATATAGAGTGAATTTCTTGCTCAAATAATAAATGGCTCGTTCCTTTTTCCCAGTTTCGTCATGCTGGCCACGCACGCATCCGAATGCATTATCTGAGACAGACAAATATAGCAACAGTGGACTCCCTTCTCGCGGAGCAACCAACACCGGTGGATTGTACAAATAGTTCTTGATAGCATCAAAAGTCGTCTGACATTCTCCGATCCATTTGGTCAAAACATCTTTTTTCAACAACTTGAAGATTGGCTCACACACCACGGTGGATTGAGTTATGAATCGACTGATGTAGTTTAACTTTTCCAAAAAACTCATCACCTCTTTCTTGGTCTTCGGAGGAGGTAATTCTTGGATCGCTTTAATCTTGGAAGGATCAAGCTCAATGCCCCTCCTACTGATTATAAATCTTAACAGCTTGCCAGCTGGTACTCCAAAAGCACATTTGACAGGATTTAACCTCAAATTATACCGACGTAGGCGATCAAAGAACTTTCTCAAGTGAGCTAAGTGATTCGAACTCTCGCGGGATTTGATTATGACATCATCTACATACACCTCAATCTCCTTATGAATCATATCATGGAAGATAGTTGTCATATCCCTCATATAAGTAGCACCTGCGTTCTTGAGACCAAAAGGCATCACCCAATAATGATATACACCCCAGGGTGTGATGAAAGCTGTCTTTTCTGCATCTTCTTCATCCATCAGGATCTGGTGATAGCCCGCATAACAATCCACAAATGACTGCATCTCATGCTTTGCACAATTATCGATGAGAATGTGAATGTTTGGTAATGAAAAATTATCTTTTGGGCTAGCTTTGTTGAGATCTCTGTAGTCAACACAAATTATGATCTTTCCCTCTTTCTTCGCAACCGGAACAACATTGGCTAACCAAGTTGGATATTGCGTCACTTCCACTACTTGAGACTCGATCTGTTTGGTAATCTCCTATTTGGTTTTCAAACTCAACTCAAGCTTGAACTTCCGATTCTTTTGTTTTACTGGACTGAAATCTAGATTAATCGGCAACTTGTGAGACACCATATTCGTACTCAGCCCTGGCATATCTTTGTAAGACCAGGCGAATACATCCATGTATTCTTTGAGCAAACAAACTAGGTTTTTTCCTTGAGCTTCGGTCAGATGTACACTGATTCTGACCTCCTTGACGCATTCTTCATCTCCGAGATTTACAGTTTCAGTTTCTTCTAAATTCGACTTGTGTTGATTCTCGAATTGTCGAAATTCTTCAACTATATGTTCTGGTACCTTATTTCCTTCTTTGTATTCCTCACATTCATCATCACCTGCCTCATTTCGTTCATTCGGCTCATGACATGACATGACATTGGCAGGTTTTAAATTAATATTACTGAAATCATAAACAAACAAAATTAGAAAAGTAAAATATAAACATATAACTAAATAAATTTTTGATAAAAGAGGCTTTCATTTAAGTTAAAAGACAAACATAACTTTGGCCGTGGCCAAGGGCCATTTTGCCTTTTAAAGCATCACAAGAAAATTTAAAAACTTCAAATAAGTAAAAACTGCATAACGGGGCTCTTCCGGCTACCATCGATTTAAAGTAACAAACAAAAGCACATGTCCTTTCTACAAAGATGAGTGGGAAGTCAGGATTGGTGTGGAGGTCCAATTTTGCAATTGCTCATTAGGTTCTGCATCACGGATGCCAGATGTCCCAGCCTCTTATTCGACGATCGCATAAATCTCTTCAAAAAGGCCATAGATTCCTTCCCCGAGATCATCATCATCGACATATTCTTGCACCGGGAATGACTGGTACAGATGAGGGATTGGCCTGGGCAATGCTTGATCAACGCTTTTATTCTTCATCTCTGCTTCATCATCTGTGGGGACATACCCCAAACCAAATTTTGCTCCTTTGAAGGGAATTTTGATAGGCTCGACAATTCCTTGAAAGTGCTTCCCCAATCCGAAACCTGGTTCGAAACCACTTCGGAGCATCACAGCAGCAATCATCTTGTACATAGAAGGCATAGGAGACTGTGAAGCCAAGTCATCACCGGTGGCATTTACCAGCTCCACCGTGTAAAAATTGTAACCTCGAGAGACATTATCAACGATCGGTGCATACCCATTTGAATGGCTCCCTTCACCATAAATTACCAATTCCTGGTCCTTTCAAACAAATTTCATTAGTTAGTGAAGGGTAGACGGCACAACTCCAGCCATGTGGATAAATGGTCTTTCCAGAAGTAAATTGTAACTGGTGTTGATATCCAATACTTGGAACTCCACCTTAAATTCAGCAGGACCCATCTGAATATCCAAATTCACTGCACCCAAGGTGTTTCTTTGCACTCCATCAAAAGCCCTCACATTGACTTGGTTCTGGTGAAGCTTTCCCAAGTCAAACTTCAGCTATTTCAGGGTTGAAAGTGGGAAAATATTAAGACCGGATCCATCATCAATCAAGACGCGATTTATTATCTTGTCTCGACGCCTAATGGTGACATGCAGAGCTTTGTTGTGCATCCTGCCTTCAAAGGCGACTCTTAAATCCTGGCCGATTGGTGTCCTCGAATAACCTGGTTTATCATGGCAGCCAGATTATCACTGTTAGTACCCACAGGTACGTAATTGTCATCCAAAGCTTTTATCAAAGCCTGCCTATGCATTCGCGAACTCATCAACAAAGCCCATACAGAGATCTGAGCCGGCGTCTTCTCCAAATGCTTCACAATTGAGTAGTCTTTCGACTGCATTTTTCTCCAGAACTCCTCGGCACCGGCCGATCGACGGCCTTTTAGGTCGCTTTTCTGCACCCCCTAGGATAGCTCTTCGGGTGTGTAGCACCTGCCGGATCTAGTCATACCCTGGGTAACAGTCGTTTCAATCACGAACTTCGATCGGGCAAGAGTTTCTTGTGGCACCAAGGCAACAACCTTCTCGGGTGTCAGAATCACGAACTCTTTCTTCTTTTTGATACTCAACGAAGCCACAGCCCTCTCTAGGTTATCAGGAGCGATCAAAACTATTGTCTTCGCCACGCACCCATCATTATCTGTCTCTATCATATTAATAGTGATGCCTCCATGATTCGGTAAAGGATTACTATTGACGTTGGGCTCGACTGTCTGGAGAGAGACCACTTTCTGGTCAATCAGGTCTTGGATCTTATGCTTTAAGTTAATACAGTCCTCGGTATCATGTCCAACATTGTTGGAGTGATATGCGCACCTTTGATCAGGTCTGTAAAACTTTGAGTTAGTGTCAACCGATTTGGGCCCCACTAGATGAATATAGCCTGCCGCGTTTAATCACTCGAACAATTTTGTGTGGCTTTCAACAAGCGGAGTGAAACTTCTGGCAGGTTTCTTCTTAAATCTAGGACGAGGGGGATTGTAATTGCCTTGTTGAGGAGGAGGCATTTGACGATAATTTGGAGTATTTGGGCGGGGGGCTTGATATCTGGGATATGAATGGGTTTGGTAATTTGGTTGTGGAGCTTGGTAGTTCGGGAGGATATTTTGGTAAAGTGGAGCTGGGGTTTTGTATGTTGGGGGAGGAGCTTGGTAATTTGCCTGAACGTTGGCACAGTTGGGGGTGACATTTCGATAGTGATAAGATGGAGTCTGGTAAACTGGAGGGGGAGTTTGGTAGATAGGAGGGGGAGTACTTTGATAATTGGGAATAGGGGAATAAACCGGGTATGAACTCTGTGAAGGTCTATAACGACCTTGGTATGATAAGGATTTTTTTGGGGTCTTCTTCCCCTCAAAAGATATAGAAGACACATCTTATCTCTTCTTCTTCAACAAACCCGAGGATCCGGGTAAGGCAGCAATACGGGCAATCTTCCCGGTTCTTAATCCATCTTCGATAGTCTCACCTACCTTGACTATCTCAGCGAACTTTGCTCCAATGAGCAACATAATTCTGTCATAATACTCGGGCTCTTGAACCCCCACAAACACTTCAACAATTTCTTTCTCAGACATAGGAGGCCGAACCCTAGCTGGCTCCTTTCTCCATTTGTACGCAAATTCTCTGTAGCTTTCATTTGACTTCTGCTTCATCTTCTCTAAGGAATAACGATCAGGAACGATCTCCACATTGTAAGCGAATCGTTCAATAAAGTCTTTGGCCAAAGCATTCCAGCTAGGCCACTGTCTTGTCTCATGCGAGGTGAACCATTCCAGAGCCTCTCCGCTCAGACTTCGGCTAAAAACCCGCATCAGTAGAGCTTCATCCCTTTCGACTCCCACTAGTTGATCACAGTAGGCCCTCAGGTGTGCCAGAGGGTTCCCTGTTCCTCCGAAAATGTCAAACTTTGGCACTTTGAATCCTTCCGAGAGGTCCAAATTCGGATGAATGCATAAGTCTTCGTAATTCAAACCGGCGACTTCAGGAATACACTGTAACTCCTTCATGGCTTTCCGAATTTCTTCCTTCATGTCCAGTTTGGTGGCCTCTTCCTTCGACCTCCAATTTCTCTCCCGTTCTTCATAATGGTCGAGCTCAGAACCATTAGCATCATGCTCATTGGGGACCGGAATTTGGAAAATGGCTTTCTGGGGTAGGGGTGGAGCAATGGAGGGACTTTGGGCATTTTGAGTGGCTTGGTAGTTTTGGGGGAAATTTTGGGGGTTGGTGTGTTGATTTTGGTGTCGGAAGGAAGTTTGCGGGTTGTTAATGTGTTGGGTTTGAGGGGGTGGACCAGTTTGAAGGTTAGCATTTTGGGGAGGAAGTGGCATTTGGAGGTTAGTATTATGAGGAAGAGGTGGTGTCTGATAGGAGGCGGAGGCATACTGGGGGTTTTGAGTGGTTGGGTCGATGATTGACGGGTTATGAGCAGGACTGGAGGGTGGGTTCTGAGCCTGTTCCGTATTTGAAGGAGGAAAGTGAAGTGGAGGCCTTCCATCTGCTGAAGCATTGAATGCAAAAGTTGAATTGGGCAAATCTTGCCTTCTTTGCATCTCGACCCGCATCTCAGCTAGCTGTTGCATCAACTGCATGATTAGCTCATTCTGATCGGCGATGACGAGCTGAGCCACAACAACATCTGTTAAGCTGGTATCTTCAACGTTATCACCCATTGTAGACTTGCCCTTCTGAGAACTTTGACCAGGGATGGAATCTGTAGGCCCTTTTGATCTTGTAAAGTAGGGATGTTCAGCCAACTTATCAACACAGATAAATTTTAACTACCTGTAGAGAAAATAACTCAAAGGCAAATATGTTAGTTTTGATTCATGACAAATGATACAAAATATCACACAGAGGGCATATAAACACATAAGAGCTGCTTTGTTTGAGAACATGTTAACCCACGAATATTGGGGACTTATTTTTTGAACAAGCAGGAATTTGCTCGTTTTCTTTTGGAGGCTAATAGACTCAGAAAGGTTAAATTGCGTTAAGCTAAGGTCTTCTCGCTGCATGTCTCGGCATCTGTTGATCTGAACCCGACATTTCCTTGTAAAATGAAGAGGGAAAAGAGAATTCTAAAAGATAGGGGCCAGGCCTTGAAAGGCTGCCTACGTATCTCCCAAAGAGAATTTAGGCCCTACGTAGTTCGAATACAAAAGGAAATTCTCATCTTCATTCATTCATTTGACTGATTACAAGGAAGGCGAAAGAAAACATGCAATAAAACTCTTAAAACAAAGATTGTGCCATCAGAAAGGCTTCTTCTTCTGACTTGTCAAAGCACTCTGGCTACTGTATGGCTGATCAGGGGAGAAATTCAACTTGGATCCTTCCCTTGTTGATTAGAGATTCTAGATCATAGCGGAACTCGAGGCACATTTCAATGTTGTGATCTATGGCATTGTGATAACGACACGACTTCCAGATTTTACTTCCAACAGGATCAAATGTTTCATCATCCATTTCGATAGGGGACAAGACCCCCTTTCGAACCAACTCACAATAGATATCCAGCAATGATCTCTTAAAATGCGTGAAGAAGTGACAGTAGAACACAGTATGATCTGTGACCGGTATACTAGGCTCCGGTTGGTCACGTGTAAGGAGAGTGTTATCACCCCACATATGGGGGATTTTCCTAATTCTGATTAGGTCGCGGATCTTGGCCTTGAGATTCACACATTCTTCTATTGTATGGTCAGTCCGATCTGGATGGTAGGCACACGTCTTACGTACGTCTCCCAGCTCACCCCCGAAAATGGTTCCCTTAAGGGGTTTCAAGATGCGTTCAGTCTGAAGACGCTCGTAAATAACAGCACACGGAACGACTTTAGCTCCCACGTTATGTTCCTGCAGATATGCCTTGAGGGTGATTTTCTTATTCCCTCCTTTCCAACGTCCCTGGAAAGGAGGTCTGTAGACGATTTCTTCCTCGGTATCTTCTTCAATAACTCTGGGGAGAGTGCCTTCGGGGCCACTATTGGCTTCTTGATTGAAGAAAGAACATTTTTCATGTATTTTTTGGAGCCTCCTGGTTATATCTTTGTTGAAGACATCGTGTTCCTTCCGCATAGCGGTCGTCTCTTCATTCATGATAGCATATCTTGTCATCTTAGCCGCTAACTCCTCGTCTAGCATTGCATTTGCGGCTTGTGCAACCGCGGTGGCGATCTCCACAGCTATTCTCCTTTCTCTAGTTTCTTGGATCTCTTGTTTGAGCCTGTTCAGTTTCGTCCTCAAATATTCCTCAGTCATCTCGATATTTTTTTCTTTTTCCATCTTAGCAGCAATTTCACCTTTCCTGAGATGATATAGTAATGTCTTAGGATTTGGTAGTTGGATTTTTATGTCTGACTGAGAAACTTAAGACTCATGGAATTTTGGTCGGACATTTTGGGTAGTGACTTGTAACTTTTTTTTTTCCATAAAATTTTGAAAAGGAGTGGGCTAAAAATGTTCTCATTCAAAGCAACGCACCACATAAACAGTTAAAGCACACAAGTAAACAGACAAATATTGCGTCCTAACATGCATGTGACCCTTTTGTGCCAAGGGTAGGCCTAACGATTTTTTAAAGGATGTATTGCGCCATTTGAAACAAATTGTTGCACCCTCCAAAATAAGATTCATAAACAACAGAGAATTCATTACAAAATTAAGCAAAGGGATACATCTTTTAGGGAAGGGATAAACTGCAAATACAATAATATCAATCCCACGCAGGGGAATAAGATAACTAAAAGGCCGAAGGTCCCGCTCCTCCTCTCGCTTTTTCCACTTCTTCACGAATGAGGAACTTGCTAGTCATCACATGTGGCTCGGCGAACACAACTATGGAAGACATCGATATGCCCTGGAGAGTGTTAAGCTGGTCATCCAAGTTTGAATCCAAACGTATCAGGCAGGCTCTTGCGTTAGCTAACTCTTGCGTGGTACAGACTAAGGCCCTTTGACTTTCATATTCTTGATGCTGGAACTCCTGTTCCCCATGCAGGTATTCTTGCTCCCTATGTTGAAACTCTTGCTCTCTTCGGTCCCATTCCTGCTGAAAGTGGTAGGCTTGGATTTGAAGCCTTACTTGGACATCTTCAATCTGTCTGCCTGAGCGTGGCGTCGAGTCAAGTGTACCACATAGATCATCCTGCAACCATTTTTTGTATTCGTCAACATACCCAGCTTCATATCTATTTTCGGCCATGCTTTCCTTTAGGTTGACCCACCCGGCCCATTCTTGGAGAATATCTTTGGCGTAAGGTATCTTGTCACACCCATCGTAGTCGAAGATGTAGCGGCTAGTGTCTCCTTTGAAAGGTAGAATTTGTCTTCTGCTGAATTGCCGCATCACCCTGCTAGGGTTGTAGGGTCATACCCCTCTAATACCAGGAAGGATTAGGAAAGGACACTTAGCTCCCTGAACAACTATTTTTTTCGACATGAAATCTTGAAACATCCATTGTACATTTCCGTGTTTTATGTCGTGGAAGACCTTAGCCCATGCTTCCCTCGTGCTGTGGATTTTGAACCTGTTGATGCTCAAATGGAACTCATAGTGGTCGAGGTGGCTTTCCTTCTTCGGCTCAGCCAATTTTTGCTTCTGAGTCTCGCATGTTTTCACTAAATGCTTAGACATCCACCACTGCAACAAAATATTACACCCTTGAAAAAATGGGAACCCATTTTTGCATTTACCCAAAGCTCGATAGATGTCGGCCAAAATGATCGGGGTCAGGTTGAAGTATTTCTTGACTTGTCCCTTTTTACCAATACCCTCAAAGATGGCGTGCGTTACCATGACAATCCGAGTATCAATTGCATTCCCTCTGTCCTAAGGAAATACCATCATCCCTAATAGGCATACGACAAATGCCATGGTTTGAGTCTGCCTCCAACTACCATAATCGAAAAATTCATTCAAAAAATTTTTATAATAGTTCTCGTGTTCCCATCGTTCATAGAACTTCACAAACGGAATACTCGGGGTGTCTAGCCAGTCTGCATTTATCAGTAACAATATATTTTTCAGTTTTGTGCTGGTCGACTTATCCGGTAATAAAATGTGATGATCTGGATGATTTCTCCTTTTCTGGCACGTTCCGATGTTGTCTAGACAATCTTTGATTTCTTCAACAGTTGGTGTCATTTCAACATCTCCAAAACGAAACACCATCCTCTCATCATCCCAAAATCGAGTGACCACCTCAATGAACTTAGGCCAAACTTTGAGATTCATTATCGATGGAAGGTTACCCAAATGAATAGAAAGTTCTCTTTTCTGACATGCACTGAGATTGTTCCACCATACACGGAGGATATTCGGCGTCTCGGTGACCATTTTGAAACTCAAGTGTTGTTTGACCATCTACAAAAACATACAAAGAATTAGATACCCCCCAAACCTAGGACACAATAATTCGTCAAATAGCGCATACATTCTTCAAACACATAAGTATGAATGTTCGTTCGGGCCGTGGGCCCTTTGGACTCAAGGTGGTCTTTCTAATGGGTCCAACACGCCTCAGGTGTTGGGTCATCTTAGGCCAATGCGCTAAATTTTGGGGATTTGGGTTTTGCTCTACCCTAGTCTGACTAAGAGTGGGCTTTCTTTATAGTGGATCGATGACCCAAGCGGACTACTTGGGCTGGGACAATTAACGATCGTTGACTATCCAGTAGCCAACTACATTCGTCAGGGTGCCCCGAGAACAATTTGGTTAACGAACGACTGCGGCCCGCATAATCGTCCTTTAGGTGAAAAATTAAAAATAAGGGTCGTCTGACGGAATATGTTATGCCATGAAATGCAACAGTTTATAGCAAATTAAACACATTAAGCACAAATAAACAATTCAACAATTATTTACAATTAGTTAAATAGTCAAATCTTATGGTTAGAACTTAATTAAATCCCCAGCAGAGTCGCCATTTCTGTTGCGCCGTAATTTTTCTATCTGTAGAAAAATCACTTTATGAAATGTTCCAAGTATAAAATAATTTAAGAAAAATACTTAGAAAAGAGTCGCCACTTAATTTTTTAAAGAAATTAAGAAAACTTAAATTTAAAAGACTCTAACAGATTAAGTTTTTAAAATTTAAAGAAAAAAGCGTAAGAAATTCTTATTTACGCTTCAAGAAGGTTTTTAAGGCACTTGAAACACCCGCTAACACGCGGTTGACCGGTGATTTGACTAAAATATATTTGACTAATTATAATTTATATAAAAATGATAATTTACAATGTGATTAACTTTTTAGAAAATAATTAAATAAGTAACACGTTTATTTCATTTTTATTTATTTTTTTTTAAGGGAAAGGGACTAGAAATGAAACATTCGAATTGAATTACACGTGAATAAAATTTTAGCAAAAGACTATATTAATTATGATTTAGTTAATTCATTTGAGAGAATAATTTAAACTAAATTAGTTAACTTAAGCATATAACCATTAATTGGAGAATAAATAAAAGTTTTGACTCAAAATAAGTGTAAGACTTAACAAAAATGAATTTATAGAAAGATGCTAACATAACGAATATGGTTCATCTTTTGGGGAATTTAATTGAGTTAATTAATAATTCTAAAATTAGAGTTAAGGGACAAACAATAAATAATCGCAAATAAATAATTAAAGAGTAAGAGAGAAATTAAATTTTGGGCCTATTTTGTTGGAATTTTCTGGACTTTTGCCCAATTCCGTTTTGGGTATATGCTGACTGTATATCAGTGTATATGAGCGTGTATATCAGCTCTTTTCACGTGTTTCTTGCTTCCGAACACCTGTACACTGTCCCAGCCCTGTTTTTTCACGTTTGGACTTGTATATCTGTATTTTCGTGGCGTATACTAGTGTATACTGCTGTATATAGGAAAGCGTACAGCCTGTGGGATTTTTCGGGCACTTAAACTTTCAATTTCCAGCCCTATTCATCCTTCAGGAACCTGTTCTTCAATTCCTTTAACTCGAAAATGGAGTTGACTCGATCAAGAGAAAAATAATGGGGCGTCTAAGGCCCAATCAATGAAATGCGAGAAAAGTGAGTTTCCAAGGACTCGGAGAGGCCGGTTCACACATGGAAAAGAACAAACAAGATGGAAATTAGTGATAGAGCACACTTTGATTCTATACAACATAACCCGAGACACATAAAATAGAAATAAGGCAAAAAGCATATGAGTAGTTCACTTCCCCGCTGTCATTCAAGAATGATAAAAGAATGCACACAATATCTAAAAAAAATCTTCACTTAGATTTGATCCAACCTCATATGACAAGATAAAACTAAATGAGGGTGATAAATAAATAAAATAAAAAGGGAAGGAGGGGACGGTGATCACATGGGAAAGGAGGCATACACAATTGTTAGACAAAGACAAGAGAACAATTATCAATTTATACAAAGCAAACTACTGGAATTTTCTATCCAAAATCATTACCGGCATAATTAAAAAAGTAGGAAAAAAAATGAATGGAGAAAAGATTACTTTGAGCAATCTAAGTAGAGAGGTGAAGGAACACTTGAATCTAGTTATTCTTAAAGATAGCGTACAGCAAAACATAAAATAATTTGGAATGCAAACCATGATTTTCTAAAAGGAGATTCTATTGACATCAATTGCCAGTGGAGAACGAAGAGAGAATAGGCCAGCTTAGCGCACATATGCAGAAATAGACAGGCGATGTATCTCATAAACAAAACAGCATCTCAATGAGCCCATTTAAATGAGAGATGAAAGAGAATAAGAAAAAAAAGGAAGACTGAGTTTGAATGGACATAAGCAGACAGATTTAAGAATAACTGATTCAGGGATTCAAAAGAAAAAAAAAGAAAATAGTAAATAAGCTAGAAATCTTGACATCTTGATTTCATTCATCCAACTAGGGGTGAAACAAAGAAGAATATGACATTGAGCATTAAATATTAATGTTGGCTATGAGAACACACTAAAACTAATACAACATTTTGAACTCAAACATGATAATGCTATGAAAGCTAGTATACAGTGGCCATCCTTCCAACATCCACATACATATTCAAGTCACTTTCAGGATTAAATACATCAGAGAGCAAATAGCTCCAGCACTTATTAACAACCAGAAGCAAACAATCACACTGAACGGAACAAAATGAATTGACGCAAGAGGGGAAGGAACCGAGAAATAACACAACATATACATTATACCACTGATTTGGAACCAACAACAAGCTGAAACGTGATCCCAAATAATAACATATAGATAGCCTCACATAGTCAAAATTCAAACAACGACATATCAAAGTAAATGCTTGAATTGAAAGATGAGTATTACCGTTCACGGGGCAGTGAAACAGGGACAAGACGAGCAGGGGAAATGATGATTCTTCTACCATGAAATCCGAATACTAAACACAAAAACAAAAGACTTGGGGCAGAATTTTAACCTTCAAAACCGTTTTGCAAGCTATCTTTCATATATCCCCTTAAAACAATCTCCCTCCTCCTTCCTTTTCAATGAACAAGAGTCGGGTATATATAGGGGAATTGTAGGGTTCAAATTGGAGGGGAAAAGGGTAGAATTGGGATTCGGATTCGACCTCCAAATTGAAATCTTTTCCCCAAGGGATGGGAAAGCTGCCTATGGTGCGAGATTTCAACAAAAATCCCGTGAAATTCGGCCGAAAAGATTGAAGTGGGCGGTTGCAGCAGGTGGGTCTGGCAGACGCGATTCCTGCTGCATTTCGTGAAGAAGATGAGAAGCGGTATGGCAGTGGGGTCATTTTGGAGTCGTTGTTTGCTGGAGTTGTTCACGTGTTGATGTTGATTTTATTGAGGCGCCGGACTGTTAGTTGCAGAGGAGAAGAAAAGATGAAGGGGTCAGCTAGATTTTTATGTAGTTGTTGCGTCTCTTCTTGGAGAATAAGGTTGGACCGGGTGTGGGTTGCTGTATGTATATTGTTATGGGCCGTCTGGAATGCTGGGTCTAAGAAGAGGAAAAGGGAACTGGGCCGGGTCGGAGGGAAATGGGTAGGCTGAAATAGGATACCAAAAAGGGAATTGTTGAAGTTAATTTGGGCGTTGGGTGGGCTGGAAATTATTGAGTGAAATGGCCCAAATTTGGTCTTATTTGGAATTGAGAATTTGGCTCATTTAATTGAAGATTTAGCCAAATTGAGTTAATTAACTCAAATAAGACAAATCAATATTAATTAATGAGCTTCTTAATCTTGACGAAATAAAATAATTATTTCCATTATAAGAGTAGTTAATTTAATTAGCTCTAAATTCTAGCTATAACTTAAAGTGATAAAATATTTAACTAAAAATGTAAAATCTTTGTGATAATTTTCAAATATTTATAACATAATGTGATTGTAAAAATATACATATTTATTATAAAATTAATCTAAAAATAACTTGAAAGCATTTTGAATTTCATAAAATTCATTAACTCACAATTACGACCATTACTACTAATAAAATATTTAAAATGTAAAATCTTTTCGAGATGATTTTTGAATGCTCGTAAAACGCATTAATTATATACATAACTAAATAAAACATATATATTATAAAAAAGTGACAAAACTATTTAAAATAACTTGCAAACTATGTTTATTTTATTTTATTTCTGAAAATTTTATAAAACTCATTATTTTAAATCGTTAGAAATCGAAGAAGCTTGATGATTAATTTATATTGTGGAGGGTCGAAATTGGGTGTCAACAGTCATCAACCGGCGCTTCGTTGATACCATTTGCAGTTCAACTAACTTTGGTGAGCCTCCTTGCTTTGGAGGACTCCACGTTTACATTTTTGTCTTATTAAGTTATCGAGGGTCTTGTCCCAATATCTATCTTAGTATTTAGAAGCTTCATAGATAGTTAGAAGTTGAGGAGTCTCCCACTATTTCCCTTGTTAATGTTTTGAGACTTTGAGTCACTTATTGATGTTTATATATGCATTTCCAAATATTTACTGAGTTGAGTTATTGTTGAGATATTTTGAGTTAATCTTTGCATTTGGGGTTCTCATTTTTGCTTGAGTAAGTCTTCCGCTAAGTAGTCAGTCATACCAATGGTTTGCTTGGGGACCAGTAATAGTTCTCGAGTGTTGGCTATGTACAGGGTGTAGGCTCGTGACGTGACAACCAAATGACTTCAGTGTCTTCGCTATAGAGAAGCTAAACAATTCTTTTCAACTTGTTTATTTTTTGACTTTTGCCAATTCTCAATTCGTAGAGACCTATACAAATATATTATGATCTTATACAACTATAACAACGAAATAAGTCCAATAATACATTTTTTTAATCCAAACGAGCCAAAGGGCTCAAAATTTATAGCTCAACAAAATATGTACATAAACAAACTAAAAAGGCTGATGAGTTAAGACCCAAAGCCCACCAAATTAGCCTAACAAAAAAAAAAAATGAGCAACTTTCACATATAACTAATATAAAAATCATATTTGTATGTTATAGTTATAGTTTGCATAATTGCGCTCCCTAGCAAATTTTATGTTTGTTATGGAGCTTTTGATTTGTATAATTCGCTACAAACATCCAATTTTATACAAATTGTTCAGTTTTGTATAAATTTATTTATACATTGTAATTTGTATAATAAGATCTGTATTTGTGTAATTATAACTTTCTATGACAAAAATATATGTATTTGTATATATACTTTTCTCTCGCTTTATACAAACACAAACACATTTTATACCGAAATATATAAAATGCGTAATTGTATGCCGAAAATGGCTAATTGTATACTGAAACAGATGACAAAAAAAGGGGATGTTTACTGTAAATTACAATTAAAATAAACTCTAGCTATAACATTTAATTTGAATTAATAGTTTGCTATTTCATACAATTTTTCAAAAAAATAAGACAACCAAAAAATCTGCAAAACTAAAAGGAAAGAAAACAGAGAGGAAATAAAATGACATAGGCAAAAGAGGAAATACCAAGAACAATAACTTTTGGATCTACCACGCCGGAGATATATGCAAGATCACAACTGAAGTTGTTAATCGATGGTAAGCTGACTGCTTTGAAAATCGAGAAGGTAACTCTTCGTGAACATATTTTTGTCACTATTCTGAAACTTCAATAGTTAGCTAGATTTAAGTTGAATCATTCCTTAAATGCAAGATTAAGCTGATTTCCTAGTTCGAATCCAAGTTTAGCGGTTTCTAAGCTCTCACTAGACGTTGCGTAATGGAAATCCAAGATGAAGTTGAACTTAATCAACTTATCTATACGAAGTAAACAATGACTCAAAGATATTTCTTTTTGTTTCTCTACAAAGTTGAAGATAGAACTCAGTTAATTTTAATTGACTTTTGTGCAAACAAAAAATTTACAATGGAATGAAGCAAATACAAGACTAATATCACCATTAGTAAATTAGTTATTTGTACATCGGTCAAATAAAATCAATCAAACAAGATGGCTATACTTGGAAACTAAATTGATCCTGATTCTTTTCAGCACCTCATCCACTGAAATCTAATATTTCCATACTCTCCACAACAAGAAAACAATTTTATCATTTAGCCCAAATATAACCGTAGTCCTCCATTTGCTGTCCTTTTTGTCTGATTTCCTCCCAAGCACTACTAATCATAAATCTATAAGAATTGGTTTTCATCCACCAAGAATTATCTGGAAGATCCGATTTAGCATCACAGTTCAACATTCTGATACTATTGCTTCTCGCAGATATTCATGAAGCTTGTCTCTGTTCCACCCATGGAAAAATTACAAAAGTATACTACTTAAAGACTTCTTATTAACAAAATATCAATATGCTTATATTTAATTACAAACTAAGTTTTTAAATTACATACATAACAAAATATTCAATTTTTTATTTTACCGGAATTTTCTCTCTCTGACTCTTAAGTAGTTCGAGCCATATTATGTGGAGTGTAATTAGGTATTTAATTTTATCATATATTCTCTCTCATTAAATACACCCATTTGTTTTTTTTTCTTTCCTTTTTTATGTTTTGTAGTCATTTATTGGGATTCCTTTTATATAAAGATTTGTGGTACCAATAAAGTTGTTACAGTACTATAATTGAGTTATAGTTCCAAGAAATATTACAAATCCCTTTTCACATGATTCATTATTTTTTTATTTTCCTTTTCCTTTTTACGTTTTGTAGTCATTTTTTTGTTCATATTGATTTATTCCTTTTATTTAAAGATTTTTATGGTACCAATAAAATTGATACAATTATTGATAACCGAGTAATTTCCTAGAAATATTAAGAATACTTTTTTCAGCGGTATATTGAGTTAACTCTTCAATTTTAATCATTCATATCTCTTAAATCTTACATCTTGTTCACTTAATCGTTTTTCATTCGAATTAACCAGAGGCCTCACCATATATATGTGCTTTTTTTACTATATATAAACCAATTTTTTTACATGAACAGAATGTGGTAATTATGGTAACAGTCCAAACCAAAATATTAACCTTTTATAGTTTTTTACAATATACCGTTATAGGTTGGTATATAACTCAAACAATTGAATTACTTTATACAACCAGTATTATGACAATTGGTTTTAGCGTTACCAAATATTTTTTATATGTGCTATTTGATTTCATGCAATGTTTAGTTTGGTATATATATCATTACGTTTTACCAAGTTTTGTGTAGTTTTTAGTTCAAGTAAACTAATTTTTTTACATTAACAAAGTGTGTTTTTTCAAATTATTAATAAATTTTTAAAAAATTGCAGATTGAATTTTATACAGTACTCATCAATTTAAACAGTTTGGTAGTTACATTGATATTCGATGGTATATAAGACAGTTATCGATATACTTTAGTAATTGCCCAAAATGTGCACCAATGTTTTTACCAAATTTTTCACCTCAATTTTCACCATCAATTACACCAAATAATTTATTACACCAATAAATACAACAACTCATACATCAATAATTTATTACGTATTTTGAAATTATGGTATTATCTATTAGACCAATAAAGACACCAACTCATACATCATAGTATTATTTTGGTGTCATTTACTAGAAATAAATATACCAGCATAAATACCACATCACATACCTAAACTAATTTATGATAATTCACACAATCAGTTAAATCATACAATGTATTACACCAATCGACGTACCAATAGTAATCTGACATTTAACACATTTATCCGAGTATTAATTTACCACCAATTTATTGAAACAAATATACCAGATCACATATGACCAATTTTCAAATTATTATCTACACCAATTCATATAAATAAAATACACCAAAAAGTTAACCAATTTTTTTTGGAAGTTATATTTTATATACCAAATAATACAACTAAATACACAAAAATATGTACCTGAAATTTAACTTGAAGTTGGTATGTGTACACCATATCACATACCAAAAGAAACTATTGATAAAATATGTTAACATTCGGCATTCAACATACCAATTAAACCACTTAATTAATGATTTTATATTAACTTGATGCTTTAATCAATTTAACCTAATTTTTCTTTAAAAAAAACTTATTCGGCTCATCAGATTACAACCAAAATCATATGATGTTGTTGTATTACACCAAAATCGTTAATATAAAACAACTAATAAATACCAAAAAGAATTAAAACGCAGATTATGTGAAAATCCTATTAATATTCCACAAACAATTGCTAAATTTTAATATATATTTAATAATTATTCCTTTTACCGTTGCACCAGAACATTAACCAAAATCTTAAGAATGTATATTCCACCAAATTCGACAAAACCAAAGGAATTATTACAAAAAAGATTACCTGATGAGTCCCAACGCCCGCTATGATGAAATAGAATTGAAAAATATTGGTCTGCATATTTGATCGTCGATCTTAGTTTGGAACAAAAGTTTTATTTTTGTAGGAAACCTTTCTTTATGAGATATGATATATAACAAATTGGAGTAAATCAGGGAAGGTAAAATAATTGGAGAAATTTAAGGAATATGGATAATTGTGGCTGACTTGGTAAACGTTCTTTTTATTTTTTTATTTTAATAAGAATTCCAGTTTTGAAAAAAAAGTATTGCTATTCAATTGAAAAAAAAAAGTATTGCTATATTCGTGTAATTAAAGTTATTAAGTTGTATACTTAAGTTTTTTGCCTTCCACGCATTAGGTTGCACGAAAGAAACTCAAGTCTTCAGCAATGTTGACTCTTACAACATATGGATTAGTAACTTTAATAGCACCCAGTCTAGTCCAGTTATCCTCCCAAGAGTCTAATACTTTAATACTCCTATAATAAAAAAGCATTACTCTCAGAACAAAAAATATCTTACTCCAAAGGATCATTTAGTGTTAAATCAACCAAATAATCTAAGAGTCAATATTATTTATAGAGTTACATTAATAATGACTATCTTAAATAAAAATCAATATACTTGTTGTAAAACAAGAGGAAAATATAAGAATACTAAACAATATAGGAAGACAAGTGGGGATGGAAAATATAAATCTCTTCAAGTGTATTTCACAAGGGTGAAAGATTACCCTTTTATAGGATATTCAAACCATCCTTTTACAACATTTGACAAATACGTTAGAATGATAATTAATTAATATAATAAATAGATACATTACGTTAGGAATAGATCCATTGAAACATCCACCATTAAATGGATTTGTAACACTCCCCCTTGGATGTTTATAGATAATGTGTCTCATTAAAACCTTACTAGGAAAAACCCAGTGGGAAAAAGCCTAGTGAAGGAAAATGAGTACACACATCTTGTAATACGTCTTGAGTGCTGCCTCATTTAAAATCTTATCAGGAAAACCCAATGGGCAATACCTTGGCTAAGGGAAAAAGAGTACAATGCGTATTTACTCCCCCTGATGAAAAACTTATTTGATATCTTGGAGACGACGCATTCCAATCTTATATCTTAGCTTCTCAAATGTTGATGTTGGCAATGCCTTAGTGAATAAATCTGCAAGATTATCACTCGAACGAATCTGTTGAACATTTATCTCACCATTTTGTTGAAAATCATGTGTGAAAAAGAACTTAGGTGAAATATGCTTTGTTCGGTCTCCTTTGATATATCCTCCCTTTAATTGAGCTATGCAAGCAGCATTGTCTTCATACAATATTGTTGGAATCTTTGTTTGCATAGAAAGACCGCATAATTGCAAAATGTGTTGAGTCATTGATCTTAACCATACACACTTACGACTGGCTTCATGAATGACTATTATTTCTGCATGATTTGAAGAAGTATCAACTATTGTTTGCTTCATCGAATGCCATGATATAGCTGTACCTCCATATGTGAATAAATAGCCTGTGTGAGATCTAGGTTTTTGTGGGTCAGACAAATATTCTGCATCTGCATAACCAATCAATTCTGACTTGGATGCATTAGAATACAACAACCCCATATCACTTGTTCCTTGAAGATATCTGAATATATGCTTAACACCTTTCCAATGTCTTTTTGTTGGACATGAGCTGAATCTCGCCAATAAACTTACTGCGAAGCAAATATCTGGTCGGGTATTGTTGGCAAGGTACATTAGTGCCCCGATAGCACTGAGATATGGTGTTTCATCACCAAGAATCTCTTCATCCTTTTCTTGGGGTCGAAATGAATCTTTATTTATATCGAGAGATCTCATAACCATCGGGGTACTCAATGGGTGTGATTTATCCATGTAAAATCGCTTCAAAACATTTTCAGTATGTGTTGATTGATGAATAAATATTCCATTTGTCAAATGTTTAATCTAAAGGCCAAGACAAAATTTTGTCTTACCAAGATCTTTCATTTCAAATTCTTTCTTCAAACACTCAACAACTTTTGAAAGCTCTTTAGGAGTTCCGATGATGTTCAAGTCATCAACATAAATAGATATTATTACAAATTCAGATTTTGACCTTCGTATAAAAATACAAGGACAAATAGGGTCATTCTGATACCCTTCATTTAGCAAGTATTCGCTAAGACGATTATACCACATTCGCCCTAATTATTTCAATCCATATAAGGATTTCTGAAGTTTTATTGAACAATTTTCTTTTGAATTTTTATATGCTTCAAGAACTTTTAGTGCTTCAGGGATTTTCATAAAAATATTGTGGTCTAGTGAACCATATAAATAGGTCGTGACAACGTCCATTAGATGCATTTCAAGCTTTTCATGAACTGTCATATTTATTAGATACCTGAAGGTAATTGCATCTACCATAGGAGAATATGTCTCCTCATAATCAATGTCAGGCCTTTGCGAAAAACCTTGTGCCACAAGTCGTACTTTATATCTTACGACTTTACCATTTTCATTGCGTTTTTGCACAAAAACTCATTTATGCCCCACTGGCTTGACACCTTCAGGTGATCGGACTATTGGTCCAAAAACTTCACGATTTTCAAGTGAAGCCAATTCTGTTTGAATCTCTTTCTTCCATTTTGGCCAATCATTTCTCTGTCTACATTCATTGACAGATCTTGGTTTCAAATCTTCATCTTGTTGCATTATTTCAATTGCAACATTATAGGCAAAAATATTATCCACCACAATATTATTTTGATTCCACCTTTTTCTCGTCGAGAGATAATTTATAGAGATTTCCTCATTCTTATTATTTTCAGGTACATGGACCTCCTCTTTGGTGTCATCATTTATTATGTCTCGAAGCTCTTCATGAGAAATTGCCTCCATATTATGATCATCTTGATCATTTATTCCTTTCCTTTTTCGAGGACTTTTATCCTTAGAACCAATTGGTCTACCACGTTTTAAACGTGGTCCAGACTCATTTGCCTTAACATTTTGTCCTATCGGGACATCAACTCGAACTTGATCATTAGTAGCTGAGATATATGATTTAGTAACCCGTGGAAGGTTAGTAAATGCATCTGGCAGTTGATTTGCAATATTCTACAAATAAATTATCTTTTGAACTTCTTGCTCACGTTGATTTGTTCGAGGGTCTAAATGAGACAGTGA
The DNA here is from genome assembly GCA_035578085.1 of Solanum pinnatisectum. NCBI lineage: Eukaryota > Viridiplantae > Streptophyta > Magnoliopsida > Solanales > Solanaceae > Solanum > Solanum pinnatisectum. The sequence continues at coordinate 39,174,085 of CM069080.1, read as the reverse complement.
AAGTGAATTCCAATCTATCTCTTTTCCCAACTATTTTTGTTCTCCCCCTAATGTTGGGTAAACTGATTCATCAAAATGACAATCAGCAAACCTTGCCGTAAATAAATCTCCAGTTCTAGGTTCCAAATATTTTATAATAGAATGAGATTCATATTGGGGACCCATCTTTGTGCATTGTGGTAAAGCAATTGGAACATATACCACACAACCAAAAATTCTAAGATGGGAAATGTTTGGCTCTTGACCAAAAATCAATTGTAATGGGGAGATGTCATGATAACTGGTTGACCTTATGCGCACAAGTGCCGCTGCATGCAAAATAGCATTCCCCCAAATCGAAACAGGCAACTTTGTTCTCATCAACAATGGTTTAGCTATTAATTGAAGACGTTTAATCAATGACTCTGCTAAACCATTTTGAGTATGAGCATGTGCAACATGATGTTCAACTGTTATTCCAGTGGACAAACAATAATCATTAAATGCCTGAGATGTAAACTCACCAGCATTATCAAAATGAATTATTTTTATTGCATAATCAGGAAATTGTGCTTTTAACCTTATTATTTGAGCCAACAACCTCGCAAAAGCCATATTGCGAGTTGATAATAAGCACAAATGAGACCATCTTGTAGATGCATCTATTAAGACCATATAATATTTAAATGGTCCATATGCAGGGTGAATAGGCCCACATATATCTCCCTGTATCTGTTCCAAAAATGCGAGAGATTCCACTTCAATCTTAGTCGTTATGGCTTGGTAACCAACTTTCCTTGTGAACAAGCAGCATAATAGAATTCCTTTGATTGAAGAACATTTTGGCTTTTCAAAGTTTGCCCATGTGAATTCTCAATTATTCTGCTCATCATATTATATTCGGGATGGCCCAACTGGTCATGCCAAATGATAAAAATATTAGAAACAGTAAACCTTTTGTTTACTATGGCATGTGATTCAACCATACCAATATTTGTATGGTACAACCCAGAAGAAAGTGCAGGCAATTTTTCATGCACAATTTTCTTCGCTGCATTTATTGTAGTAATATAAAGGTATTCAATATTTCCTTCATCGCAGTCTCAACATGATTGCCATTTTGGCGAATAATCTTGAAACTTAACAAGTTTCTATAAGACTTACTACAATACAATGCATTATCAATTATCAATAATGTTCCTCCAGGTAGTAATAAGGTCGCTCTTCCAAAGCCCTCAATCAATTTTGTACTACCGGATATTGTATTAACATATGCCTTTTTCATTATCAAATGAGAGAAATATTTCTTTTCTCTTAGTATCATATGAGTTGTGGCACTGTCCAGAAGGCACATATCTCCATTACTCATCTTGGATCCAACTGAAGATTGGAAAATTTTATTTATCTTCAGAAAAATAAAAATACATAATAAAAAGTACGAAACTTAACAAAAGAAAATTTAAGTACATGAACTTTAAATAAGACATTAAAAACACATAACAACATTATTCATTTCCAGTTCAATTATCAATCTTCAATTGCGATCCTCAAAGAAGTCCTCAACTTCTAGATGAGTAATATCATCGAGCCCATCAAAAACATCATCTTTCAATGCTAAGTTTGCCTCAACATTCTCATCATATTTTTGAGAAGATCCTGCCTGAACATCATCTTTGAGAGTCAAATGTGACTATACCCGGGCATTAGAAGATGAGGGTGTGCCTTTAGTTCCTTTCCTTTTGAAGGAATTTTGATACAACCTGACAAAATGCTCAGGTGCCCGACATTCATTTTTTCAGTGACCTTTAAGGCCACAACAATGACAGTGATCACCCTTTCCTTTAGAAGGATTATTTTGAGAACCAACATTGTTCTCCCTTTTGTTATGACCACCACCTCGACGATTATTACATCATTTTTTGCCCTTGCCACGCCCACGCACATTATCATGGCCCCGATTATTTTGTCTTATTTCAGACTGGCCGTGTGCTTCTACCCCGTGTGCCTCCGGCAATGGAGCACTTCCAATGGGATGGACTTCATGATTTTTCATTAAAAGGTCATTATGTTGCTCACCACCAAAAGGTACGAGATCAGTTCAGAGTATTTCTGAAAACCTTTTTCATGATATTGCTGCTGTAATATCATATAGAGGCATGGAAAGTAGTTAATGTCTTTTCCAACATGTCCTCATCTTTTATAGTTTCCCCACATAATTTCAATTAGGAAGTTATTTTAAATACATCAGAGTTATACTCAATTACGATTTTATAATCTTGAAACCGTAAGTGCATCCACTCATAATGAGCCCTTTGCAATACAGTTGCCTTGAGGTGGTCATACCTCCCTTTCAAACCTATCCACAATTCAAGTGGATCTTTCACTGTTAAGTATTCAACCTTCAGGCTTTCATCAAGATGATGACGAAGGAAAATCATAACTTTCGCTTTATCCTGACATGATGCCTTATTTCCTTCGATTATACAATCACCAAGACCCTTAGCGGTAAGGTGAATTTCAGCATCAAGTACCCATGACAAATAGTTCTTTCCAGAAATGTCAAATGCCACAAATTCAAGCTTTGACAAATTCGACATGATGAAAACTATCATAAAATAATTGAGTTAATATTATGATGTTGGTTTGTTTATTATAAATGACTAATTAATACTTTAAATAATAAAGTATAGGATGAGTATAAAATATATTATATGCATGAACATTAATGTTAGAAAAAAAAATGTAAACTCATGAAGCATTGAAATGGTAAGAGTTAAATATATTTTCTACTTGTTTTAAGTATTTATTACTAGTTTCAATTAACGTCAAAGTTTAGTAATAATTTCAAGTTGTATTTAATACAATACTATATTCTTTATGACACACAAAATGTATGACAAGAAAATACTTATGAGTATTCTAACTATCATGCTATCATATTGCTTAGTATTAAATTTAGAGTTATAAGTTAGTAGCATAAATAACATAACAATATAAACTTGAAACGTATTGATTATTATGCCTAGTAAAGCATCATAATAATATCTAAAGCAAGCTATGCATGTAGTAATAAAATTGTTGATCAAAGACTTATGTAAGTCCTATTAGATATGTTATAAACATATAAATGTATACCTGACTCGGAAAGAAAATTGATTAACTTTTAGAAAAAAAGATAATTCCAAATTAAGTAGGTCTTAATTGGTTAGAGACTCGTGCTGATAACATGTTGTAAAACAAGAGGAAAATATAAGAATACTAAACAATATAGGAAGACAAGTGGTGATGGAAAATATAAATCTCTTCAAGTGTATTTCACAAGGGTGAAAGACTACCCTTTTATAGGATATTCAAATCATCCTTTTACAACATTTGACAAATACGTTAGAATGATAATTAATATAATAAATAGATACATTACGTTAGGAATAGATCCAATGAAACATCCACCATTAAATGGATTTGTAACAATACCTTTTTTTTATAACGGCTGTTCCAGCTTAGCTTAAACTTGGAATTTTTTTTATAATGGATGAGGGATAGATATGATGTGGCAGACACAAGTTGTATGAGACTCTTCTTAGAATTTGCCAAATAGATTATTGGGTACCATTTTCAGAAAAATGGGCCAAATCCATTTCTCTCTCTTCCTTTTTAACTTTTTCTCTTTGATTGAAATCTTCAATTTTTCAATACCTCTTCTTCTTTTTTTTTTTTTTAAATAATTTATTTATAAAAATGTGAAATTTAGTCTAATTTATCGTACTTTTAACATTTGATATTATTTTTCTTTCATGTATTGATTATTTACATTACTAAAAATAATTATTAAAAATTATTTGTCAATTAGCAAATTAAATTATATTTTTAATTTTGTTTTCATTACACTAATAATTAATTATTCTTAAAAATATAAACAAAATTTGTAAAATTGCAAAAACAATTATTAAGGAGTAAATAAAGTATCGTTTTTATTTATAATTTCATAAAGAATCCGTAAAATAAAAAATAAATAACTAATACGAAAAACGAAAGGGGTATAAATTATTATTTTTTTCTCTTTCAATAATTTCATATATACTTACATTCATCAAATATTCACAAGAAAATATAATGGAAAGAGCATCAATAATTTTGACAAATAATTACATAAGTTTTTGTACCATCTTAATGTAACACAAAATCGAATTTTTTTCATAAACACTTAAATATATACATACTCTTCCATCAATTTATATGATATCTTTTTATTCTTGAAATCAAGCAATGTGAAATTTAATTAATATTTTAAAATATATTTTTATTTTTTATATTAACATAAGAACTACAACTTATAATGTTTGTTCATAAATAATCCTTCCCACTAAGTTGCAATTCAACCAAAAAAACTGTAAGTTGCAATTCAACCAAAAAAACTGTAAGTTGCAATTCTTATCATGTTAGCATATAAAAAAATACAGTTTAGAGCTTGAATTTCGAGAAAAAAATAATTGAATAAAATGATGGAGAGAGTAAAATGGAAAAAAAAGAAATGATTAATGTAATTTAAATAACTATTTATTATCCTTAAACTAAAACAATTAATTTTTTATGAGGTTAAGTGCATGCATCTTAGTTTAACTTTTTTAAGTATGTAATTATTTGACTTCAAATTTAAATTAGTATCAATATATTTATCTCTATTTAATTTTTGAAAAATGAGTATTATGAACTATAAAAAAGGTAAGGAAAATAAATATTAATTTTAAGAAATAATGAAATGCTAATTTTAATATAGTACTATTTTTTTCCTTTGATCTTGTTATTGTATTATTTTAAATTTATGTAGTGAAATATATTAAAATTAAAAAATAATAATATCAAGTACTTCATAGTTCATATTAAAGAGAGGGGTAAATAGAAGGTGGGGTGGAGGAGTGAGAAGAGAAAGCGAGAGGTTGAAAAGACATGAGACCTACAAAGTATGCTTTTTTCTATTAAAAAAATCCCTCGTACAATTATTACATGATACACCTCGTCGGCTCATCTACCATAAAATTTTTCCTTAAACTTGATATATTGGATAGTTTTGTCAATTGAAATTAATAAAATTGTGGTGTAACGATCTTAGTTCTTGTAGTATAAATTCCCCTACATTTACTGAAATTTTCCCTCTTCTTCCCACCCTACCGTTTCGATTTCTTTTTCCCTCCTCCTTTCTCCATTTTCCATTGATGAACCAGAAGCAGAAAAAAGGAGGAGAAAATGGTTGGAGTGAATAGTTTTGGGAAAACCATTTGCTCAATTTGCTATGAAGATCTAAACCCTATAATCGAAGATCTTCAAGCCGTTACTATTTGTGGTCACGTTTTTCACGAGCTATGGTTAGCTTCTCCTTTTCTAAATCTATTTGGGTACTCTTATTTCAGCTAATCTTGATTCTAATTTAAGAATTTTATTGGGTTTTCTTTGCTTACTTTAAAAATCCCTTTTTTAAAAAAACCCAGAATTGGTATTTTGTTACCCTTGTGCCATGAGCATTCATTGTATTATATAGATTCGTAACCTCTGAAAAATTTCTTTTTTTGGTGTTTTTTATGACAAGAAATGCTATTTTCAAGCTGCAACACCTAGTGGTCTATGAAGTGGGTTTAGAGTTATGAGTTCTGAAGTTCAAATCCCGGCGGAAACAAGAAAATACTAGGGGGTTGTTAGGTACAAGTGATAAGGGATAATAATCTCGAGATAAAATGTAGGATTATTGCGTTTGATTAGGTGTATTAGTTAATCGTGAGATTATTTGTCTCTCTATTTGTACAACAATGATGTGGTAAGTTATTCTCATATACATGGTGGGATAACTAATCACGTGGGATATTTCAATCCATGAGATAACTTTGTCTATTCCATCCCTGTAACAAATGACCGTTAGGTGATTTCTTTCCATGGTTACCCGGTACTTGTTGCTGTTGTAAGGTGGCGGTACCGTGGAATTAGTGGAGGTGCACAATTTTTTTTTTTAAAAAAAAAATTCAAGAAATTATTTTCTATGTTTAGTTACATTGTATTGTGAAAAATGTTTTCTCCATTTTTGTCCAAAAGGTGTTTATTTCTACCACTTATGAGCTGCAGTCCTTTTCTTTACAAACAAATTTATCACTTCTTATTTTATATTATTTGTTTTAATCAACATTCATGTATTGATGTTGACCTTAAATACTAAAAATATCACTATACTTTTCTCCTGCACCGCTATTCTACACCTTGTACAATTACTTTATTTTAGTTGCTTCTATAGTCTAGTAAACACTGAAGATGATAAGAGAAATGATTTCCTATGGTAAAAGATTTTCCTTTAAACCAAACACACCTTTATGTTTACTTCTAATGAGAAAAAAGAAAACATTGCTCCTACTTTAAGTTGTTGCTGGTTAGGCTTGTAACAATTCTATATTCATACTTGGCTATCTGATGGAGATAATTGTTGTCCTTATCTGACAAGTATCTGTTTGTTTTCTGTTTGTGATATGTTATGGTTGCAAAAACAAGTCTTCAGCAATGGTTTGAATACTGCGCAAAAGGAAAAAAGAAGAATTGCCCAGTTTGCAAACAGGCTTGTTCGGAAGAAAATGCAAATAGGCTTTATTTCCAATCTATTGGTGATCCAAATGTTACAAGTCTTACGCAGAAGCCTCCTGATTATAAAGAGGATCATCGGGAGTTGAAAAATGAGGTCAAAAGATTGGAGAGGAAACTTTTAGGACTGACATCCACTCTGGAAAAACAACTGAAAGATCTCAAAGAAGTCAATGCAGAGGTAATTGTTCATCTTGCTATCTCTTTGGTTATGAATTTACAGAATATAAAGCTGTCGAATTCTATGCAATTGCATCATGTTTATTCTATTCACAATATTTTCTCAATTTGATGAAATAAAAAAGGATATATATGAGCGAGTCCTGGAGTCATGAATGGCACATGAGCGAGTCTGTTAGTCTTTCTAACATTCTGGTCAAAGGATGAAAGTTGCTAAATTTTGGATACTCAAGGATGTTCTTCTTCACTGTGATAGTTAACAGATGTATCCTAAGTTTTGGGTATAGTCCAAGTATGTTTTTGGCCAAAAACTTCAGGATAGGGATGATCTATTGAGAGGTTATGAGGGCTACTAGTCAGATACATCAACCTTTCCTTCATGTAAGAGATACAATCTACATTGTAAATATAGTACAAAATTGACAGCTAGAGAAAATATAATTGTGCAAAGAAACTCACCATGCTTCTGCGTAGCCAATTCTCTTCACATGTGAAAATCATTGGGCTTCCAGTTCTCCATCCTCAAAAAGCCTTGAACTGTGGCAATCAAAAGCTATTGCATAGAGAAATATTCAAAAACATATTTTCTACTTGATTTAGAATCTAAGCATAGTGATCTCTTCCTTCAAGCACCTAACAGATGAGTACTTGTTTCACGAAATCATCCATCGGTTAGATGTGAAAAGTCAATCTTTTTCCATGTCTCTATGCCCATTGTTGACCAAATGAAATAAAAAATTGATAGATATAAAAATTTGTGAGTTCCATGAAGAGTTCTAATGTCTAAAGATCACATGTGACAAATGAAATAAACATCTTTTGCAGATGTAAGTTTCATTTTATTGTTTGGCTAATGATTGAAATGAGCCACTCTTTTGCTCAGAACCAAAATACATGTTCTTAGGTGGAATAAGATGGCTCCCGTTAAGTTGAGACGTATCTGGTACCATTAACTAAAACTAGACACATTTATGTGAGCATATTTGCTTCAAACTTGATCTGCGCAAGATTTCACGTCATCACATTATCATCTCAACTCGTCGCATTGTTTTTTTTCCAGCTGTTCACGTGCAAGGAGGAGTTGAAACTGGAAATGACTCTAAAGATTGAAGCTGTGAAACAAGAGGCAGCCATTCAACAGTTGCTACATCTTAAATCCAAGGTAGATATTTATGCCTCTTGATGTTTGCGAGTGCATCTATTCAAGCATGCTTGTAAGTAATTCTTCTTGGTGTCATATATGTAAGTTATTAGTTACTATATTCTGGACAAATTTATGCTGTAGGAGCTAGATCAATCGACTTTGGAGTGCATAAGACTACAAGATAGAAATATGGCTCTAGCTAAGGAGCTTGCAACACTCAAGTTGTAAGTCATATCATATTGAGGGCAACAAGTACTTTCATCCTTATATTATATTTACAGTAGTTCTTGTTTTCACTTTACCTTCATGGTTATTAATTCAGCGTCTGCGATTTTAACTTGGAGGAAGAGGAGGTCTTGAAACGTGCTTCGTTAAGAGATGATGTCAATAGCAAAGAGACAATTGATGTCTTGAAAAAATCACTGGTCATCCGTAACAAGTACGCTTTTACTTTCATTTAGGAAGTTGCAGTTTTCAGCATGAAACTTGATATCTACTAATGCTCTTCTGCTTTAGAGATTTTTTTGGCCTTGTTTTTATGTTGTAGAATATGATCATTGGAGTTTCATTTCCTTGGGGAAGTCTGAATTTTAGAACTTTGATATATTACACTGAGTTTCCTCTCAAGCTCAGGCAAATGACTACTTTCTGATCTTATATCGGGGATAGGGCATGTAGATAGAAAGTCCATTCGGTAAAACATAAGCTTGATACAGCTGAGCAATTCTGCTAAAAGTCAGGCTTCCTAATTCTTCTTTATTAAAAGGAACCGTTATTTCTGAAAGGACTATGAAGTTATCGTACTGAAGCTTCTAAATGCAAAAGCGAAGTTTAAAAATAGTTTTTGTACGTTGTGCTATATGCTTACATATAGCTGGGTAATCTTTTCTATGCGGATTAGTTAAGTAATGAGTTTTATTGTTTTCACGCAAAATTGTGTAGCTACATGTTGATGGAGTAATATTGTTGACTTGTCAATGGAATGATACTAGTGTTATGCTTGTAAAACCGTTAGGTTTGGTTCTACAAAAGAAATCCTTTTCCTTCTATCAGATCTTTTTCCTGATTCACTCCTGTGGTATTTTTCACCTGGTAGGGTAGTTTCCATGAGCTGGATAGTTTGTCATTTATAATCATCTCGTTTTCTCAAGCTCAAAAGCAATCTTTATTTTCTTGATTCAGTTTTATCAAGCACAGAAGCAATCTTGATAGTTTAGCTGTAAGTTTGACGGAGAACTTTATTGCATTTATCTGGCAGGAATTACGAAGAACTGATGACCAAGTGCAACACTCTAGACAGGCGAGAGGTTCGTTATCTCAGGAAACTTCAGAAAACTAAAGAGAAGAAAAATAACTTGAAGGTAAGTGTTTGATGTCCTAAATGAAATTGGTATATTACAATTTGAGCTTTGAACAGTGTGCGGCTATTTATAGGCAAGGGTCCAAGAACTTGAGATGGCACTTGAAGGAAAAGATAATGAAATTTTGAGAATTTCGAAAGCCTCCAAGAAAAACTATCAAGGGAGTAAAGAACCCAAAGTTGACAGATGCTCATATGAGAATAAGAATAAGGCACCTGCTGAGACAGAAGTAGATTTATGCATCGTCACTGGCTCATGTGATGATTTATCTAGACCAAAGAGAAAAAGAAAGTATAAGTCTAAGGATAAGAGCATACCAAACATGGCAGAAGATATTATAGCTAGCAGTCTTCACAAAAATAATCATGAGAAAGAATCTTCCAAAAGAAACAAAGATGGAGGCACTCCAGAGACTTCCAGTTATGTGCATGAAGGATCATATCAAAACTTGCACCAACCATTTGACCATAAAAAGGCTGTCCATGATAGATTTTTATCAAGGCAGGAGGCAGTTTTTGGGGCCACTGGTGGAAGTCTAGGGCATGGATCAGGAAATAAGGATGGAATGTCAGCCTCAAGGAATTGTAGCAAGAACAGTAAAGAAAACATGCCCCCAGTGATTATTCTTGATGATGATGATGATGATCTTCCGCCTTTAGATGATATTACACAACACCAGCCCGCATTTCACATCAGGAAAGAGACTTCTTCACCAGTTGTACTTGCCAAACCAGGTTTCTATCTGTCTCATCTTGATTTTAAAGTGCTGTCTGTTGTTTGGGTGATGATGATTTATGTCTACCAAATTATCTTATTCACTGATCAGAGAATGCTCTTAAAACTTGATTTAACCCCTAATTAAAAGAATTACATAATAGTTCATTTCCAAGTGTTTACTTTTCTTTGCTTTTGACTTTCCTTGTGGGAGATTCAAGTTAATTTAGGGAAAGAGAAATTACTTAACAAGTACATGTTTCCTCTGACACTGAGTGAATATCCCAGGAGACAGCTGCTTTTCTGGTGGATTGTTAGGTCCTGATGGGAATTACTGGCACTTGGGAAAATGGTGTAAGAGAAAGTAAATGACAAGGATCTGGATTGCTGTCTTGATGCAAGGATCAGGTGCAAGTGCTGGTCATTTGATTGCTGTAAGAGCTGATGTATCAAATTTCTGCAATCCAAAAATTCGGCATCAGTGGTGAGTCTTATTTTCTTTATTTGCTTATAAATGTTACATGTTCAGTTACTTCTCCTCAGGTGAAGTGGTAAAGAAACAAAAATATGAAAAAATGATTTGGGCAATGATTTAAAAGTGATCTTGCCACTCTAGAATGCTTATGTATTTTACGCTAAGCTACAAATTAGAGGACAACAAATGCAAGAAACTCGATGTGATAGTAGTAGTATTTATGCAACTCTTTTATTCAATAAGTGTTTAAAGTATCTTATATATCTATTACAACAACATACCAGTGTAGTCCCACAAGTGGGGTCTGGGTAGGGTAGTGCGTACGCAAACCTTACCCCTACCTTGTGAAGGAGATAGATTGTTTTCAATAGACCCTCAGCTCAAGAAAATAACAGGAGTGAAGAATCTTATATATCTACATGGTTACTGTTTCTTTATGAAATTGTTTTAGAAAGACTAATGCTAAAGGTGGAACCTTGTTTGTGTACTTTTGCAGCATAACAATACTGAGAGTTTGCCATCATTACACCAAATCAAGTAGTTCCCAGTCTCAAAGATTCTTGCAAATAGATAGCTTCTTCAGAAGGGTCGGTGAATACCTGTATTCATAGTTATGGATTTCCTACTGTAAAGTATCCATCGAAGACGTAGATAGTCCATTCCCCTGTACAGTGTTTAGGGGTTTCATTTCAGCAACATAGTTGTACTTACATTTGATTGATTCGTTATGTTGCTCGATCAATACATATTGAAAGTGCGCCTCTGTGTTTCTGAAGATAGCGAAACAGTTGTTCCATGCAAGCATGCACTTCATTTTTTCTAGTTGCTTACTAGGGAAAGACGATACTTTGTGTATTATCTGCTTGTGTTAATGCCCGAAGTGCAGCCGACTTTTTAGTACAAACAATCTCTTCACATTGAGCATGCGGTCTTTTTTGTTTTTGCAAAATTTAAAATGATATTGAAATCATGATTTGGAATGTATAGAGATCATTCATTTCATTTTTCAGGGGTTCTGATCAACTAAAGAGTATGTACAATATATTCATCTACAAGCTTTATCACTTTATTTTGTTTGTACAGCAATAATTTTCCTTCCTAATTTTCTCTTTTTAATTCCTTGCTCGCACCAGTGGCGAGCGAGGAATCGGAGAATTAGGAGACATCATATTCAAACTCATAACATTTTCATCGTACTCCCCATTTGAGAAGTTAAGCCGTAGATTGTTCCTCTTCCATTGTTGCTTGTCCTTAATGACTCCATTTTTATTAACATTGTTATTAGCATCCATAAACATCCGAATCCTTGCAAGCGCGATCTCCATCGTTTGATCATCGATATTTGCAAAACAAACTCGAAACCATCCTACCTCCGAGCAATTAAACGAAGATCCAGGCGAGACGTTGAGCTTAACGACGTTTATGATGAGTTTCCAAAGTGACATCTCAGCATCAAGTGTTGGTTCTTTCAACAACAATCTCAAATCCATCCAACAATAAACCCCTGCATTGCTTTCTAAGCACTTGATTCCGATTTCTTCAAGTCCCCTCGTGAATTTCTCGTACCTTTCCCTTAACCTTTTCGCGCTTTCAATGAGAAATTCTTCCACAAATTCATCGTCAGACAACATTGCAGCTAGAAAATGTTGTGTCTGAGTCGAAACAAGACCAAAACTCGACATTTTTCTAGCACAATTAACAACGTCATCGTTGAAAGAATACACAATTCCCACTCGAAATCCTGGAAAACCTAAGTCCTTGGAAAGACTAGATACAATATGTACCAAATCTTTATTAATACAAATTTCGTCGTTGACAATTTCAGCGATGCTGACGAATTGTGGAGCATCAAACACGGTGGCAGCGTAGATTTCATCGCAAACAAGGTGGATGTTATGTTCGTTAGTGAAGGTGAAGATGTTTTTAAGAATGTCCCCATCCAAAATAGTGCCTAATGGATTAGAAGGGTTGGTCAAAATCAAGCCTTTGATTTTGACATTTGCTTGTTGGCCTTTTTCATATGCCTCTTTGATAGCTTCTATAGTAATTTTGAAATTATTGGAACTCTTGCATGAAATGGGTAAAAGTTGTACACCACTTCTCCACCTTAGGTCCCTATTAAATCTGCATTTAATACAAATGAAGACTTAATACATGCCAATGTGAGCCATTCAATAATTTGATCATTGTATTGTCATGAATTTCGAGAGTCAATCAGTTTTTTCACCTGAATTATTAATCATCATAACTTAAAAATACCTTTTACATGGTTTAAAGATATCTGGTACAAATTCAGGGTCAAACTTGAAACGTTTTGAAATTCAAGCTATGTTACATAAATCAGGATAGAGAAAGTAACTAGTTTTTATAATGTCCATTATTTATAAAATAATAAATTTTATATTTTATATTTTAAAAATTAATTTTTTTAATAATAGACTTTTAAAAAGACAAAGCAGCAAAAATATCATTTGTTTGTTACTTTCAACTTTTTTAACGAATCACAGGTAGGAAAAGGGTCCGCCATTAATATTAGTTCTAAAAGTCCATAAGATTTCACCATTACGTATAATCTCTCTTTAATTACTTTACTAGTGCTATTTCATTAAAAAAAAAAAAAATCTCCCCTCAATCAATTACCATTCCCAAATAGTATTATATAGTTCGTCTCCATTTTTATTTATCCACTAAAGAAAATAGATGACTATTTTTACTTGTTCAATTTGAAAAATACGAATTATATTATATCACATCAATTTTGAAAGTCCACTGAGTTTTTTTCTCTTTTAGGAGGCAAAGAAGGGGATTCAATATTTAAGGAATGTTTTTTTTAATGATCGATATATATAAGTTAAATTCGATATATAAATATGTATACATACCCTGGGTAATAGGGTGAGGGGACTAAAAAAGCGTCACCAGGATCAGCCAAACAAAGTATGAGAGTCTCATTAGCTCCAGTAGCTCCACCAGCCATTACTACACGTTTTGGATCAAACTTAACCTTACCACCTCTTGTTTTCTCCATAAATTTTGCAATTGCCTACACAAAAAATAAAATTAAATTATACGAAAAAATTAGGAAGTTTTTCACTATTTCAGTGAAAGAATTTGTTCCCCTAATGAGCTGGTTTGATGAAAAATGAGTAAGAACTTCAAGTATAATATAGTGCTATTTTTTAAATCTTTAATAGACAAGAAAATAGGGTCAGATAAAATGAAACGTATGTTTGAGGTAGAAGTCAAGAACTTTATTTATTTCAACTAAATGTAAACTTAGTTCTTTATTCCAAGTAAATATAAACTTATAGTAATAAAATAGATCATAAACTTTCTTTTTTTGGTACAAACTCATGAAGACTTTCACCACTACAATGTACTACTATTCATATATAGTAGTAAGTATTTCATATTCATCTCAAAAAAAATTCGATCTAAGTTATTTCACGCCTATTAAGAAAAATAACAAATAGAAAAATTACTTCTATTTATTAGATGTTTCTTGAGAATTGAACACTATCGTTCTTTAATATAAAGGTATGATTGGTATAACATACTAATTTTTTAATGTGACGCTTATTTTTGGACGGAGGGAATAGTACGTAAGAGCAAAGCTTACATTTGTGAATTTAGGCAATCCATGATAATCTTGAAAGTTGGCAATTCTCCTGAAAGATTCAATTCCATCATTTGTACAAATGGAAGCTTTTGGATTTCTCTTAATCCAATCTTCAATCAAGTCAACTGAAAGCTGATTTTCCGCGAGACCCATTTGAATAACCCCATTCGGGTTATTCACTAGGTGGAAAGGATCGTTATCGTATGTTTTCCACCCATCAAAATATGGTGAGTTTTCACCATGTTGTTCGTTACTAGCCAACTTAGACAAAACTACTGATGACTTGTAATTTGAAATCTCACTCGTCTCTAAACCCATTATGTTCTTTCCTAATTTTATGAATTTATTAATAGCCTAGTAAAATTTGATGTACAAAAGTTTTTTTGGGAGAGAATGAAGAAGTGATGAGGGGTATTTATAGGTAAGGAAAATTAATGAAATGTCTTGTCTCAAAGTGTAGTGTAGTGTGGTGAGGTTATGCTTGCCTCATCGAAAGAGTGGAAAATTGGGATTAAACAAAAAGGCAGAATTTACGCTCTTTCAAGAAAAGGATTTTAATCCTTTATGGCACAGAAAGAGTGGGAAGTTCGGATAAAAAAAGGCAGAATTTACGCTCTTTCAAGAAAAAGATTTTAGTCCTCCTTTATGGCGCTTTCAACCAGCACAAAATATTGGCTACTAATGTATAGGAAATTAGTCTAGTGTGGAATTTTTGGCTAATAAAGCACGGGGAATAAATAGAAAACGTATGTTTCAACGTTCAAAAAGTTGGATAGTAAAAAGCACGTTCAAGTCTCAACAATACGGATTCTTAATTAAAGATTTCGAATTTAAATTTCAAATATAAAACAATTGTTGATAGGAATCACTTTTACTTACATGAATTCTACACGATACTAATTTATAATAGTCAAATCAATAAAAACGCCATATATGTCTACTAATTATTGTAGTACCTACTATGTATTAACACCCCCATCCCCAAATAGTACTAGCAGCACGTCGCAACCTGTATTGATGCATATTAATCAATAATATATGTCTACCAAAAAAAAAAAATTCAATAAATTCTGGACACCAAATAATTATAGTACCAAAAACAATAAAATTCAAGACAAAAAAGAACACTAAATATTACTTGCTCGGTTTTAAATTATGTGTTTTTTTTTTTAATTATATAAAAAATAATTTAACAAAGAATGCTAGTATTTTTTTTTTCATTTAGCACTCACCCTGGTTTTAATTTTTGTGTCTTAGTTAATTACAATTTGGAGAGTCAAAGGAACCATGATTTTTTTCGAATATTTTTTAAATATTTTGAATTGTTAACTATTGTGAATATTTTTTATAAAGTTTCTATATATATCTATATTACCTTAAAAGTATGAACTCCTAACTTGAATGTTAAATTACTATAATATTCCTAACTAAGGTTGTGTCTTTTTCGATGAGTTGTAACTTTTCCGATAAGTTGTGACTTTTTTCAAAGGGTTGTGATTTTTCGATGAGTTGTGACTTTTCTAAAGAGTTGTGACTTTTTCAATAAGTTGTGGCTTTTGAAAAGAGTTGCGACTTTTTCAATAAGCTGTGACTGTTCCAAGGAGTTGTTTAATTTTCCAAAGAGTTGTGACTTTTTCAATAAGATGTGACTTTTTCAAAGTGTTGTAACTTCTTGGAAAGTCATGATCTTTCATATAAGACACAAAAAATATTTGTTCATACTAACCTTTGTTGACTATAAATGAGGGACTTCCTCTCATTTTTCAACCACAATTTTTTCTAATCTTCTACTCTTCTTCTTCTTGAATTTTTTTTTTGTGTAATTTATTGTCGTTTGAGTGAGTTCGAAGTTTAGCGGAATATGAGGTACCACTATTTTGATGAAGTAAGTCATTCTATCCTAAGAGGGTACATTCCATAACCTCGAGTACTTGAGGAAAATAATATAATTTTGATGATATAATAATTATTTTTTTTACTTAATATACACATTAGTATGTAATGTTCCAATATATGAAGTTAACATGATGTAGTCTAAATTCATTTGTTTTTGTTAACAATTTCTCTTGTGATGTACATATATGCTTCTGAATATCCTTTTCCAAAATTTAGAGAATTGTCACAATTTGTTTTTGATGCGCAAGACAAAATAATGACTTTATTTATCAAATTTTACTTATGTGATTTAGACTCCCAGGAAGTTTGCTTCAAAATAGTTATTCCCTTTTGTTTTACTTATTTACTATTTGTTAATATTTTAGTATTTTAGACGAAGAGAAGTTCATATGACTTGTAATAACGCCGATTGAAGTTTGTATTAGTTTAATTTTTATTATTTATTTAGTAGATAATTTTATGCGATAAATATTTTCATTAATGCAAATATATATTTATATTTGGGTAGGTATTTTTATTTAAATTAAAGTATTATATAGTCACAAATGTATTATCAAGTTAACGAGATCTTCTAACTTGAAAATATATTATTTCAAAATGTTCCAAGTACTTCTTTTTTTAAAAAAAAACTCACAACAAATGTGAAAATATAAAATGTAGTTGTTCGCTTCACATGTTCATATGACAACTAAACAATTTAACGTAGAATACACATGCAAAGCACATCTGGTTAGATGACAAGAAAAATACAAAACAAATATTGTCCATAAGGTAATATTAGTGAGATAAGACTAATTACATTATTGAACCTAATCAAATTGAAATAAATATTTACATTGCATTTAACTAATAAATTTTTTCATTGAACATCTTCATAGGTTTGCGTGAATAAGAGATATATATGACGATCCACATTGAACATTTACAAAATAATCTGTAATATTATTTTTTGCTAAGCTTATTATTCAAATCTTTACTTAAGCAATACTATTTACCATAACATATATTTTTGAAATTGGTAATCACGTGCAACGCACGTGTCAGAAAACTAGTGTGTGTATATATATATATATATATATATATATATTTCAAATTCATATTATTTAGTTCGACCCTCCCTTATATTTCAAATCATGCCTCATAGATTGAAATAAATAGATCGTAAATCTTTAATTCCAACTTCTCATGTAACATTTATACAAAAGGATTCGAAGGACATTTATGGCTCATTTGGTCATGCGATATGAAATCATGATATGATATCATAAATATAAAATTAGGAGATGAAAATGAAGATTTGTTTGGACATGCGATATGAAATATTTGTGTTGTATATTTTCTCATAAACATAAGAATCCCATAAGTTGTAAAACTATTAAAATAACTCCAATTGTTTATTCAATCCTATCAAATAAACAAAAAAATATAAAATCGCGTAATAAATTATTACAAAGCTATTTGCTCTCCACTTAATTATGTGTTTCATCTAACTTTAATTCAATAAAAATATTGAACATAAATTGTAGTGTACTAACTAGTATTTAATATAATCCTCCCACATAGTACGGATAATCTTCTCATGTTGAACTTGCATTTCTTGATCATATGACCGAGAAGACGAACCAACATTGTTACTTTGAGCCATTTGTTGGTTAATATCATTCACAACTATATTTTCATGCTCATAGACTATAAATATTTCATCACTCCTTTGGTATTCTCACAAATAATTATGTAATATTTGTAAAAGTTGTGACAATGTCAATATCATATGGTTCATGTCCATGGGCGGATCTATGAAGGGGTCAGGGGGTGCCACGCCACCCCCGAACTTCGACGGAAACTCTACATATACATAGGTGTGTATATATATATATATATATATATATATATATATATAAAGCGTGACACCCAGTGAACAAAATTGGCTTGTGGTGCCACGGTTGGTTTAGATGGCTAATGTTGCGGGTTCGAATCCCATTTGCACCTATTCTTTTTGAGAAATTTGCTGCAGATATTTTTCAAGGAAAAAAAAGGCTCCAAGCACCTTTTTTTAAGGGGAAAAAGTTGGCACATTATTTTTTAATTTTACATTATAATTGTTTTTGACTTAAATTAAATTTGTTAACTTCATGCTTTTAGTGTGGAGTGTGGATTTGTAATATCTTATTATTTATATTTTA
Organism: Solanum pinnatisectum; assembly: GCA_035578085.1. Lineage (NCBI taxonomy): Eukaryota > Viridiplantae > Streptophyta > Magnoliopsida > Solanales > Solanaceae > Solanum > Solanum pinnatisectum. The sequence goes on along the minus strand of CM069080.1, from coordinate 39,155,919 downwards.
TTGATTGATTAATGATACTCATCGAAAAGACGAATGATTTAATCAAATATAAAATTAATTTAATCGATAAGTCTATTTGGCACCCACGGACTCTAAATCCTGGATCCGCCACTGTTCATGTCTTGTTTCACTTGTGGCAATTACACATTTTTAGTGCATTAATTTTGTGCTAAAATCAAACATATTGGAAGTAGTTATTATCAACCATACATCACTAATTTTGTCCTTTTTCATATTAAATTGCTTTAAACATTTTCATATGTAGCCGAAAAAAAGTTTTTTTAATTATGAAAAATAAAATAAGTATTACTACCTCCGTTCTTATTTATATTCACCAAATCAATTCCTACTTTATCATTTATATTCACCAAATTTAAAGCAACAATAAATTTTATGTTGGTGAGAATAATAAATTTTCAAAAGTAATGATGTGATTATTAATTTTATTTACATATGAAATAAATGGTTAGTAGATATAAATGTGGGGTTGTTTTAACAAAATATAAACGTGTGGGTCAACTTTTGTATTTAAAGAAATCTCAAATCATGAAATGGAATTCCCAAATCATGATTTTTGGAGAATATGGTATTCCATCTCATGATATGAAATCAGTGTGAAATCGCATGTCCAAACGCTAATTCCATCTCACGATTTCATATCGTGATATGGTATCGCATGGCCAAACACCTACTTAATATATTATCCACATTTTTGTTTATCGTTGCAACATTCAAAAAGTTTCTTATATACTTGTTGAAATTTTTTGTTTAGTCAAATTAAGACACAAAATAAAATGGAGGGACTATTATATTTTTTTAGTCTTTAACCAAGATTTATGTTTTTTTTTTCATTTTATCTCGTTCAAATTAATGGTAGTTGCTTAAACAATAATAATATATCTAGCATAATCGTATTGAGTAAAAGAATAGCTTATGCACATGACATGACGAGAGGTGAACATGTAGTGTGTAATGAATCAAGGATATACACGAAGGTTTTTCGATGAAATAGTTGGTTCGGAGATTTGTCCGGTGAAACACAACCTCAACTTGTTACTAGATCACAATATGATGACTATCATAAAAAAAAAAACGAAAAATCGTGACTAAGAAATAAAGAAGGACTTGTGTTCTGGTGACATGGAAAAAAGGGAAAAAGGATAAATACATCATATATGATTGTATATTATCCTGCCAACATCAAAGGAATATTAGCTGACATTGTGTACGGTATTTTCACATAGAATATATGATCATTGGGCATAGCACTTTATGGTTCGAATAAAGCTTTTGATTATTGGTTGATGTATTACCTTTGCTATCTATAAATAACACTTTTTAACGCAATTATAAAAGGGTTAATTGGATTTTGAGCAATACAAAAAAAACAACATAATAAATTGATATTCTTGTGCTCCAAACTTGCGATATTTTACTAAATCTTAGCTCTCAAGTCTTACTATAAACAAATGCCCCTAGATCCAATATCAAGAACACTTAAACATCACTGGATCCAATGAAAAGATATTGGTGTTGAGGTCATTACCAACGAGTGTTGCCAAGGTCATTATCGGTAAGTACATGGACTATGGGTGTTCTTCATGAGTATCGATTGATATTTGTGCTTGATAAACTTGCAATTGTGGTTGATGAACTTGATAATTGTGATTAATGAACTTGATATTGTGGTTGATGAACTTGATACTGTGATTGATGAGTGTGATACTTGTGATTGATGAACTGTAACTATTGGATTGTGATTATGGAACCTTGTAAACTGTTAGTTTGGCCGGGCTGATTTCTATGTAGATCATAGTTATGGCAGTTTAGTTGGGAAGATAGGAGTACTCGTTTTCTAGCTAGTTTTACCTTGTTTTAGTGGGTTGCTTGTTGAGTACCGTGTGGTTTAGTACTTACTCCTTACTTCTACACTTGTGTAGGTTTCGAACACGAATTATGTGATTGCCCTTTCTCCATCTTCTTTCGAGGCTTATTGAGGAGACATTGAAAGGTAGCTGCTAGTCATTCCGGCGGACCCTCTTGTTCCTTTTTTATGTCTTGTTCTATTTGAGAAACAAAGACATTGAGACTTGTATTTATCTTTCAAGTTATTTTTTTATTACGCTAGTGACTTGTACATGTGACAACCAGATTTTGGGGGTATTTGAAAATGACTAAATTTTCCACTCTCGTGTTATATTTAGTTTATTTTCGCTCTTTCTATCGTATTCTGGATTTTTGACTGACTTATCTTGATGGAAAAGATGAGTGTCATCACTACTATTTTTGGACCATGATTGCGTGACATACATCCCCTTAGGGTGTGTTTGGTATGAAGGAAAACATTTTTCGGAAAATGTTTTCCAATTTTCTCATGTTTGGTTGGGTAAAATGTTTTCCAAATCAACTCATTTTCCTCAAATTCAAGGAAAATGACTTTCCTTCGAAACTTAAGGAAAACATTTTCCAAAACTTTCCTCCAACTTCAAATTACAATTTTTTTGTTGAAAAAAATCTTTTTTTTTATTGTAAACATAAATTTAAAGCTTATTTTTAAAAACCATTTTCCAACTTCAATTTTTTTATTTTTTACCCACCCTCAGCCCTCACCCCCCTCCCGCCAGCCCCTACACTCCCCCCCCCCGACAAAAAAATAATAGTTTAATGTTTACTTTTAAAAAATATTTTCAATTTCAAAAATTTATTTTCACCCCAACCGTACCTGCGACCCCCCCCCCCCAAATAATAATAAATATTAACGTTTGTTTTTATAAAAATTACTTTCAATTTCAAATTTTTGTTTTTCATCCCCCCCCCCCTCCTCTCCCGCAAAAAAAAAAAATTAAAGTTTGTTTTTAAAAAATATTTTCAATTTCAAATTTTTATTCCCCCTGGCCAGCCCCACTACTGACCCCGCCCCCAACTCCCCAAAAAAAAAAAAATATTAAAGTTTTTTTTTAAAAAATATTTCCAATTTTATTTTTTCACCCCACCCCACCTCTACCTGCGACCCCCCCCCCCCAAAAAAAATTAAGTTTGTTTTAAAAAAATATTTTTAATTTCAAATATTTATTTTTTTTATCCCATATCACCCCCCACCCCCAAAAAAAATTAAGTTTATTTTTAAAAAATATTTTCAATTTCAATTCAAAAATTATTATCTAATCTCTAGTAAAAAAAAGAGAGATTTTCTCAAAAGTAATTTTCATTCATAAATCAAACACTAAAAAATCTTTTTCAGAAAATATTTTCTACTCACCAACCAAACATGAGAAAATAAGTAAAAAAAATCTACTTATTTTCTAGGAAAACATTTTCCTTCATACCAAACACACCCTTAATCTCATTATTCATTCAATTGTATTATTTTCTTGATAAACAGTAATATTATAAATAGAATCTAAGAAAGATAGAATGTACGCAACACGTAACTTCTTGCGTTCTGAAATAAAATAAGTAATATTTGGAGCAGCTCGCTCCACGTGTGAAAGGAAAATAAACGCTTCCTTTTTTTGTGTACTATTTTAATTTCTGCTTTATTTCTACTAATTGGTGCCTTAATTTTTCCTTTTTATGAACGTGTATCGAGGGCTGGTTGCTCTAGTCTTTGGTTAGGCAAATACCTTATTCCATGCATGCATGACTTTTGAAATCTAGGATTTAAAGATTTCGGGTGCACCAAATAAGATTTTTAAACTAAACTCAAAATAAAAATAATGAAATAGCGCTCTAGTTGTATTCGAACCTTTTTCTCGCAGGTGATCCCTCTACCTTGTACAAGTAGCACAAGTAGCACAAGAACAATCATATGCTCCTCATGGGTGCACTATTTACTATAGGAAGAATTGTATAAAATATAAAATTATTAATTCAAATTAAATGCTATAACCATAGTTTCATTTAATTCTAATACGTAGCAAACACGTGTCATTAGCCTCTCTCCCAGAAATCTTGCTCACCACTCTCCCTGATCTCGCTCTCCATTCTCGCTTTTATACAAACACAAATGTATAAATAGCGTTTGTGTTTGTATAATGCAAGAGAAAACTGTATATACAAATACAAATACATACATTTTCATCCTATATACTTATGATTATACAAATTCAGATCTTCTCCTACCAGTTCTCTTTTGCCTTTCTCTCTTTCTCGCTTTATACAAACACAAATTATACAAATTACAATGTATAATTTGTGTTGTATAAAGCGAGAGAGAGAGAGAGAGAGAGAGATATTTGATATACAAATGTTTTATTTCAATTCAGTACAAATTCAAATTTTATGCAGATATACAAACACAATAATTGATACATATACATAGAACATTACATATATACAATTATATAACCGATATACATATACAATCACTGCGCTTTTATACAAACAAATGCATGCCTACCAGTTATACAAATCTGATGCTCCATAGCAAACATAAAATTTTCTATGGAGCGCAATTATACAAACTATAGCTATAACATACAAATATGATTTTTATGTTTGCTAAACCTAAAATTTACTCTTTATTATATCCCTGTTTCTCAAGATAAATATACATATATGTATATATGATTTTTTTTCTGAAGTTAGCGGATGCACGTGCAATCCCCAATTGATAAAGATGAGTTCGCGCCTACTTTTCAGCCCTTTATTGGCTAAGAGAAGTACAATTTTATTGTTAATTCTGCCATTTTTAGCTAATTTGTACTTAATTAGGTATATATATGCTTTTTCTTTGTTTTGTTTTTTCTAATTTGTTTCAATAACGGACAAAAGTGAAGTTAGAATTTTAAATTTATGAGTTCTAGATTCTAGAAAAAGAAAATACTATTGAACTTTTTATAAATTATTTATATATATATTAAATAATTTTAAAACATATATATAAATACAAGATATACGTCAAAGCTACTGAGTTAAGCTGAATTCCTACATTGATGGAAGACTAGCTTCGCCCCTATAAACTGGTTGATTGTAATTATACAATGATCTATTATTCTTATGAGCTTTTAAATTACATTAAATAGTTTCTTATTCCAATAAAATGCCATATATATAATTATTGATTGGGATAGGGAGACTGGGAGAGTACTAAATATTGAAAAAACAAGCCACTATATCTATATTTTGGATAAACTCTTTTGAATATTAAGGATGAAAATTCCCCCATCAAGAACAATCTCCAATTCCACGACTTTTGGAAATATTAGGTAGAGTGTTGAGTATAATCTATGTAGAAGGGTCTAAAGTGTTCCTCGATTACTTGAATCAGTATAAATTTATCCCCTCTCCATCTTTTGGATCTTAAATTAATATTCCTGATGTCAACTTTTTGACTTAATTTCTAACGCTACACTCATAAGATGGATGTAGGACAATATTATACCAAATTTCATAGTTTAACGGCATTGATTGACCAGATTTTTGATTCCATAGTAACTATTGAAGATAGTTTAGAAGAAGTTAGTTAAGTGATTAAGTAAATGTGATAAAAGTATAATTGGTTAGTTTGTTAATATTGTTAGATAGGTAGTTAGAAGAGATTAGAAGGCAGTTACAGCCAACAGCCATGTGCAGCCATGTGTATAAATAGAGGTCTAATCCTCATTGTATCTTCTCTTCTAATTGTATCATCTTCTTCTTCTTGATAGTTAATAAGAAAAATCTCCCAAATCTCTCTAAATTTCAACATGGTATCAGAGCATTGAGTCAATAATTCTTTGATTCAAACTGCCAATTTGATTTTGGAGAACAGGGCTTTTGTGATTTGCAATGGCGATTGAAGGCGATACAACAACAACAACTTCTTCTACGGTTGCTGCACCAGAAACGATGGAATTGATCGAATCAAAGAGGAATCATCCTCTTTACCTTCATCCATCAGACACCCCTGGATCTGTATTAACTACGGTCCAGCTTACTGGTTCAGAAAATTATTCGTTGTGGAGTCGATCGATGATGATCAATCTTCGAGCTAAGAGTAAGCTTGGTTTTGTGCTTGGAACGTGCAAGAAGGGTGATTACGCCCCTGAATTAGATGAACAATGGGAAAAGTGCAATGCATTCGTATTGGCATGGATCATGAATACTGTTTCGAAGGAGCTGCTAAGTGGGATAGTGTATGCTTCGGATGCTGCGACAGTATGGGAAGACTTGAAGGAACGATTCGATAAGGTAGATGGATCGAGGATCTATCAACTTCACAGGGATATTTGCACAATTCATCAAGGTAACCTGACTGTTTCAGCTTATTTTACCAAGTTACGGTTGCTTTGGGATGAATTTGATGCACTTGTGCCCCCTCCTTCATGTAATTGTGATAGATCTAGAGTATATGTAGATCATATACAATATATGCGACTATTTGCTTTCTTAATGGGGTTGAATGAGTTTTATGGTTCTGCAAGAAGTCAAATCTTGATGATGAACCCTTTGCCCAATGTTGGCAAAGCATATGCGATGATAGTTTCAGACGAGAGCCAGAGAATTACATCAAGACTGCGTACAGGAGAAGATATAATCGAGGCCACAACATATTATGCAGGTAAAATGAATTATGGAAATAGAAATACAGATCATAGAGATAAGGGTGAGTATGCTGGAAGAGGAAGTTATAATGGCAATAATGGCAAGAAGAAAGTGAACTGGAATATGTTTTGTGAACATTGCAAGATGCATGGGCATACTAAAAACATTTGCTATAAACTTGTGGGATATCCTGAAGACTGGAAGTTTAAAAAGAAGTATGATAATGCTAGTGATTATAGATCCTCCAATGTAGCAAGAGGAATGAATCACATAAAGCATATGATATAGCAAATAATATGCAAATTGATAAATGCAATGAGGATGCTTCTGGGTCAGTTGATGAAGGACACAAAGCTAATGCTAGTGCACATGATTTCAATTCGGTTAGAACAAATTTGCAAGCACTTGCTATGAAGCCAACCTATACTCCGGAGCAATATCAGAAAATATTGAAGTTCCTGGATGAAGAAGAGAAAACTACAGAGATGGTCAACATGGTAGGTAATTTCAATGATCTTAATGTTCTCTTAGATTCTCAAAGAATGAGTAGTTATGATACTGTCATAAATATCAATAATAAGTATGAAAATTCTAGCAAAGAAGGTCATTGGATTGTCGACTCTGGGGCAACCTGTCATATGACTCCTAAGTCTGAAAATTTAGATAGTATTAGTGGTTGTAACAACAACACAGGAAGGAGAGTTTATTTGCCTAATGGTCACACTACAGTGGTTACTCATTCAGGTAGTTGCATGATACCTGTTGGAGGTGTATTAAAAAATGTTCTGGTTGTTCCTGAAGTGAAGCATAACTTACTGTCAGTATCCCAGTTAACAAGACAGTTGAAATGTTCTGTTCATTTCTTTCCTGAGTTCTGTGTTTTTCAGGACCTCTTCAATGGAGAGGTGAAGGGGATTGGTAAAGAGTTGGAAGGATTGTATTACTTTCCTCAGACAAAGGCAATCGAGACTACTGCTTCTAGTAGCAAGTGCTTACTGACCAAGGCAGATTCACAATCGTTAAGATGGCATTACAGGATGGGTCATCCTTCATTTAGAGTTTTGAAGGAACTATACAAAGATGCTACTCGTGATGTATGTGATAATTGTCCAATATGTCCTTTAGCTAAGCAAACCAGGTTTTCATTTCCCAAAAGTATATCTAGAACAAAGGCTATCTTTGATCTAATACATCTTGATGTATGGGGACCTTACAGAACTGTTACTCATAATGGTTTTAGATTTTTCCTAACTGTTGTGGATGATAATTCAAGAATGGTTTGGTTGTTTTTACTAAAATTCAAAAGTGATGTTCTTGTTACCTTGAAATCATTTTTTGCTCTAGTTCAAAATCAGTTCAGCAAGCAAGTTAAAAGAGTGAGATCAGACAATGGCACAGAGTTTTTTAACAGAGAATGTAGTGCATTATTTTCATCCTTGGGAATTATCTATGAGAGTAGTTGTCCACATACTCCACAACAAAATGGTGTTGTGGAGAGGAAGCATAGACACATACTTGATGTAGCTAGAGCTCTTAGATTTCAGGGATCTATACCTATTACATTCTGGGGTGAGTGTGTATTAGCAGCTGTGTATTTAATCAATAGGATGCCCACTAGTGTACTGCAAGGGCTGTCACCTTATGAAGTTTTTCACAGAACGACACCACACCTAGATCATCTAAGGACAATTGGTTGTTTGTGTTATGGCACTAAATCAGTAAATGATGATAAGTTTTCCTCAAGAGCTGATGCATGTGTTATGATGGGCTACTCACTAACTCAAAAGGGATATCTCTTGTTTAATTTGAGGATGAAGAAATTTATGGTCAGTAGAGATGTTGTGTTTAAAGAACACATATTTCCATTCAGTCGAAAGCAGGGTCATCATGCACCAGTTTTCCCTGCACAGTCATTTCTTGACTATGATGATACACTGGCCAGATTACCAGTTAATGATGAGAGTCTAGATTGTGGTGTTCCAGTTCAAGGAGGTAGTGGTAATGAGATAAGTCATGACACAAATCAAGGTGTTATTGATAATCATGAACAGAATGAGTCAGTCACAATTGAACCCCCTGCTGCTGTGCATATTGATTAGTCTGATGTTGTATCCAGAAACTCCTCAAAAAGGGCAGTCCATCCACCAGTGTGGATGAAGGACTATGTCACTCATGTGATTGATTCGATGTGCCCTTATTCATTAGCCACTTACATGTCTTATGATCATCTTTCCACCTCTTACCAAGCATATCTGAGTGAAATGTCTGTAGACACTGAACCTAGTACTTATGAAGTGGCTGTGAAAGATAAAAGATGGGTAGAAGCAATGAAACAAGAAATTGCAGCACTAGAAAGTAATGGTACTTGGAAAATTATGAGTTTGCCTCCAGGAAAGAAAGCAATAAGGTGTAAGTGGGTGTTCAAAATTAAGTATAAGGCAAATGGAGAGGTTGATAGGTTCAAAGCTAGACTTGTGGCTAAGAGGTATAGTCAGACTGAGGGAATTGATTATCAAGAGACATTTTCACCAGTTGTGAAAATGGTCACAGTGAGATCTATTATTGCCATTGCAGCTGCTGAAAATTGGCAGATATTTCAAATGGATGTTTTCAATGCTTTCTTGCAAGGAGACTTGTTTGAAGAAGTTTATATGGAGTTGCCTAAAGGTTTCACGAGTCAGGGGGAACATAAGGTTTGTCGACTTATGAAATCATTATATGGTCTTAAACAAGCATCAAGGCAGTGGAATGCAAAACTTACAGATGTTATGTTGGCATCAGGATATACATAGAGTCTTTTAGACTATGCTTTATTCACAAAGAGGAAGGGATCTGCACTAGTGATAGTATTAGTGTATGTGGATGACCTATTGATTACAGGGAATGATTCTACATTAATACAAGAGACCAAATGGGTCTTGCATCATCATTTTAAAATCAAAGATTTGGGAGAATTGAGGTATTTTCTGGGAATTGAGTTCTGTAGATCAGAAAAAGGAATCGTTATGAACCAGAGGAAATATGCATTAGAGTTGATATCAGATGCTGGATTGTCAGGATGTAGACCATCGTCAACTCCTTTGGAGTGTAACATGAAAATGATAAGTGCTGATTTTAGACAGGATACAATAGCTGAATTATTTACTGATGTGAGTAGATATCAGAGACTAATTGGGAAGTTACTGTATCTTACAAATACCAGGCCTGATATTGCTTTCTCTGTTCAATGTTTAAGTCAATTTATGCAAAAGCCAACAATGTCTCATTGGAATGCAGCATTAAAGGTAGTCAGGTACATTAAAACAGCACCAGGTCTGGGCATATTCATGAGTTCTGATAAACAAGCACAGCTTACTGGATTCTGTGATGCAGATTGGGCTGCATGTCTCAATAGCAGGTGATCAGTGACTGGTTATCTATTGAAGTATGGCAAATCTTTAATAGCATGGAAGTCCAAGAAGCAGAATACAGTCTCCAGAAGTTCTGCAGAAGCAGAGTATAGAAGTCTGGCTGCATTAACAGCTGAGATAGTTTGGGTAACAAATTTGTTCAAGGAACTAAGGATGGATGTACATGAACCAACTGTAATACATTGTGACAGCAAAGCAGCTATGCAAATAGCAGCAAATCCTGTATTTCATGAGAGAACGAAACATATCGAGATTGATTGTCACTTCATACGAGAAAGGATGCAGCAAGGACTAATAAAGACAAGTTATATCAACACCAAGGAGCAACATGTTGATTTGTTGACAAAGGCATTAGGGAGAACTCAACATGATTTTTTGTTGGCCAAGCTAGGAGTATTGAATGTTTTCAATACATCTAGCTTGAGGGGGACTATTAAAGATAGTGTAGAAGAAGTTAGTTAAGTGATTAAGTAAATGTGATAAAAGTATAATTGGTTAGTTTGTTAATATTGTTAGATAGGTAGTTAGAAGAGATTAGAAGGCAGTTACAGCCAACAGCCATGTGCAGCCATGTGTATAAATAGAGGTCTAATCCTCATTGTATCTTCTCTTCTAATTGTATCATCTTCTTCTTCTTGATAGTTAATAAGAAAAATCTCCCAAATCTCTCTAAATTTCAACAGTAACTTCAAAGGAAAAATTACATAAATATACAACTTAAGATATCATAATCTCTAAAATTTCCTACCATTTAAAAAAATTACGAAAATCCCGTCTCGAATAAATCACTATCTCCTCTCGAATACATCCATATCCCCTCTGGGATACATTTTCCCCTCTCTGATACATCCTCCCCTCTCGGATACATTTATATCCCCTCTCGAATAAATCGTCCCCTCTTGGTTACATCCCTATATATCCCTTCTCGGATACATCCCTCCTATTAAGTAATGTATCATTTGGAATACATCGGACAACCAAAGAATGTATCTGAGAGTAATGAAAATTTTGGGGTAATTGGGAAAACTTCAGGGATAAGATGTAATTAGCCCCAAAATGTATGCGATTTCTATAAAATGCCCAAATTTAAAATTAAAAAAAAAAAAATTAGTCTTCTACTCACTACACTCACCTCCCACCCACCCCCTTCACTTCCTCTCTCTTTCACTTTTTTTTTTCTTCTTATATCTTGTCCACCATTTTAAATTAGTATTTTTTTTTCAATTTATGACAAAATAAGGGAGAAAAAAGGGAGGAAATAATGACGACATTCATATAAAAATAATTAGTTTAATAGAATATGATTTAATTAATCAACTATATATACTGCATTTTTCTTTCACAAATCAGACAAAACTTTTATCATCTATATCTATTATCTATATCTATATATACTATATTAAAAACATGACGATCCTTAGAAATGTTGTTTGAACTTTATGCCTTTTATTAAAAATTTTGCTGTAGACAAAATCGTCATTTTCACTAATTTTCTCAAGTTATTATTAATTATGAAAAACATAATTATTTTTTTTACACGATTTTGTTAAGTTAGCTTGAAAATTATTTTAGGATTAAGATTCTTTTAACTAGTAATTTTGTACGGCTTTGTTAATTTAGTTTTGAGAGTCACTTTAGAATTTGGATTCTTTTAACTAATTAATTAATATTACTTAGTTTAGGTTAGAAAAAACATATTTATAAAAAGCACCTAATAATGAATATAACTTGGGGTTAAACTTTAGCCACAATTATGGTGTATGAAGATATCAATTATTATTTTGATTCTCGACTTCATTTTCTAAGACAAATTATGATATTTGATGTCGACTAATGTATTTTTCTTTTTTGTATTTTTGGTGAGTTTTAGCTTAATTTGTTACAAATATTTATATTATGTTATTATATATAGAACATAGTTTATTTTTCTTTTATCTTATTGTTTAGAGTTTGTTTTTTATATTAATACTGTTGTTTTCCCATGTTACAACTTCCGTACCAATTCGATCGATCCAAAATGAATCGGTTAAACATTCTATTAGGTAGCCAACATATATAATTTTAACTTTTTATACCAATGACAAGTTAAGTACTCTTTCTGTCCTTATTTACTTGTCAAATATTTTATAATTTGATTTCTCCTTTTACTTGTTATTTTTGATAAATCAAGGAATGATAATTTTCTTTTTCTATTATACCCTCAATTTAATAAAATTGAATTAATGTCTTAAAAAATATAGTGAGTAAATATGTTTAAGACCTTATCAATTAATAAAGATAAAATGATAAACTTACTATGTCAATTATTATTTTCTTAGTAAGTATGCTGAATCAAAATTTGACTAATAAATAAGAACGGAGGAAGTAGATATAAAAAACAACTCATATATCTCAAAACACCAAAATCAAATCATTTAAAGTTTATACTTCTACTACTTATATATAAGTGTGGATAACCACATAGGTGGCGGTCAACATGACTCCTTCACATGTGTGGTTCCACACTTACATATATATTTGCCTACATTTTTCTTTTGTTTTAATTTGTTTGTATTATTTTTAAAAATATTTGACAACTTAAAATATTTTTTTAAAAACATATAAGAAATTCAATTGGTTATAAAAAAAAATTGATTGATTCATAAAATTAATCTATCTGTGTCGCATAAAATGGGACTATAGAAGTAACATGTATTATTTAATTTGAAAAATAAGTAAAAAGTATTGTAAATCTCAATAATTAACAATATGTTGACTCTTGAAATTCTATTTGTGCTACACATATTGGGACAAGGGAAGTAACATATATTATTTAAAAATGACGTAAAAAACACTATAAATTACAATAATTAACAACTTAAAATATCTTAAAATCATCTTAAAATTTAATTGACCATCTAAATTTTATCTATGTCACATAAAGTGATACAAAAAATAACGAATATTGATCTCGTACAAGCCCATGCACTTGTGTCTAGTAATAATATAAAGCGCCTAACTTTAACTATAGTTGAAATAAAATGTATGTACAAAAACAAACCAAATAAATCAGGAGAAATTATCAAAAAGAAAAATTGATAAGTATCTCAACTATACTCTCAACAAGAAGGAGTTAACTATGAAAGAAACATTTGCCTAGAAAAAATGGTTAGAATTCATTTGAATCTTATTTGCCAATGTTACTTTTAAAAAGTTTCAAACTGTTTCTAATAGATATTAGAAACTCTTTCTTAAATAATGGTTAGAATTTTAAAGACTCAATCAACATCCAATAAGGAAGAATATCAAGCAAGCATAGTTGAGTAAGAAGATTCACCACCAATTAATGCTTAAAATTTGAGTCCCAAATCGAGTGGAATAAAGTTGATTGGTCTTTTTAAAGAAAAAAATAATACTTAAACCCAAAAAAGGAAATTTTTTATAAGCGGCTACTCTTTTATTTTCATTAGGGTGTACAAAACCGAACCGAAAATCGAACCAAACCGCAAACCAGTCAAATCGAAAAAAATCCGACTAGTGGTTTGGTTTGACTTGGTTTGGTATTGGAAAAAAAACCCAACTATATTTGGGTTGGGTTGGTTTAAACTACAAAAAAAAAAAAACTGAAACCATACCAACCCGACATTATATATGTAATTTTAAAATTTTATTTTATACATAAAAATATTTACTTTGATATAGTTTTAAAATATTTCTTATACTATTTCATAGTTTTTATCTTTTAATATATTATTTCAAGTTTAAAACTTAGAATTCGGAATGGTCCAATAAAGATTATAGTTCATAGATGTTGATACTTATAATAAAACTTAAATCAAAATCAAATTAATATTAATGCAAAAAGAAAATCAATTCAACACTAAGAATAACAATAATATTGAATATTTGTTCTTTAATTTTACATTGGTTTAGACAATTAAAATACATAATCTAATTTTAATTTTCCTTAAATATTCAGTAATGTAACTAATACTTATTAAACTTATTTTAGCATGATTTAGTACTTTTAAATTATGATCATTTTCATTATGACTTTGCATTATTTATTTTATATGATGATTTCATTATTATTTTTTATTGAATATTTTAGTGTCATCAGTACTCATCTCATATTTTATGTTATTTTCTTAAGAAACACCTTAGATAATTGTATTTTGGTTGGACTAAAGAAATATTTGGAGCACAAGTTAATTATATGTTTGTATGCAAACTTTACCGAAAAAATTCAAAAATCTGAAAAAAAAAATCTGAGGTTTATTAGTTTGGTTTGATTTATAAATTTAAAAATTCGACACAATGGGTTGGTTTGGTATTTGAAAAATCCGAACCAACCTGAGGTTGAAAAACCCGATAAAATTTGAATTTTATTAGTTTGGTTTGGTTTTTAAATTTAAAAATTTTACACAAATGGTTTGGTTTGATATTTGAAAAACCTGAACCAACCCGGTCTTGTACACCCCTAATTTTCATACCAGGGGTTTTTACTCCCTTTGCTCTTTTGACTTGGCACACCGCACACCTATTAAGAAAATATTGATTGCTATAATAAACTTATCATTTTATCTGTATTAATTGATAGGATCCCAAATATTACTCACTACATTATTTTTTTTTAAAGAAATTAACTTAATATTAATAAATTGAGGGTATAATAGGTTAAAAAAATTGTCCAATCTTGATTTATCAAAATGATATGTAAAAAGAAAAATTGGACAAGTAAAAAAGGACAGAGGGAGTAACTACTAATTCACGTTTACTCCTTGATACCATCAAAGTATATATATACTCTGATGGTATCAAAGATGAAGAAACAATGCTTCAATGAATATTATTAGAGTATATATAAACTCCGATGGAGTTCAGTGAATAGAACAAGGATAGACAGGTAAATAGTTTGGGCTATGGGTCCAATCAGGGTAAATATATTCGATTGAATCCAATTCGGATAAATACTTTACTTAATGGGTCTAATTTGTGTAGCTTTGCCCTTTTTAAATATGCTTAAACATTAGCTAGTTTTTGAAGTGAGCTAGACTCAAGATTCATTTCTTTACATGATATCAAAATTAGATCCATCTCAATTTATTTTTTACCCAATCGACATTAGTTCCTTATCATATATACTCCCTCCATCGCGTTTTATGTGGCACTCTTTGACTTAATCAGATTAAGAAAAAATGAAAAGCTTTCAAGATTTATGGTCTAAATCAGACAAACTAAAAAATAAAGGAAGCAACATAAAGTGGGACTAAGGGAATATTGTTCACACTCCAAATATTCAATCATGAGTGTGGGGATATTAGGATTGCATATCGGCCGGTTCAGTTCAATTTTGAAGTTTATTAGTTTGACTTATCGGTTATCAATTTGTAGACATGCGAAACTGTTATAGAACTATTAAGATATTGACTTATTAGGGTAATTGATTTATCGGTTATTGATCGATATCGGTTCGTTATCAATTTAACCGTTACGATTTGACATAAAAATAATAATAATAATTTAAAATTACTTAGAACCAAGTTGACAAACCAAATGAACTATGCACATGAATTGACATGCTATTGAAATTGTTAAGCCAATAACCTATCACATTTAAATCTATAACTTTTGTTCAATTCGAATTATAGATTTCAATTCAATTTTGAATTGTCCTAGCTTCCTAAGTGAGATATTAAATTCCACATTGAATAGAATGAGATTAGTTGATTTCCTTATAAAGATCTGAATAATTCTTTTCTCATAAGCTAATTTTACTGTCTTTCTAAGGCCATTATGAAATGCTTGAATAATAATTCACTTGCGCCAGGATGTAATAATACTAATATTGTGTTAATCCCAAAAGAGAAATAACCTGAATTTGTTTCAGATTTACAGCATATCTCTTTGCAATGTTGTTGATAGAATCACTTGTAAAGTCCTTGTAAACAGAATGAAATGATGTATGAATCTATTAATCTCTGAGGGCCAAAGTGCATTCATTACAGAAAGATACATTACAGATAATGCAATGATTTCTTTTGAAGCGATATATTATCTAAAGAGGAAAACAAAGGTAAAATGGGTTATGAAACACTTACGACGTACATGAGTAAAGTTTATAATCGCATTGAATGGGATTTCCTACGAGTAATGATGATAAATTTGGGATTTTTTTTAGGGTGGGTGAATAAAGTTATACATATGGCAACCACAATAACTTATCATTTTAGTCAAAGTGGCAAGCAGTTCAAAAATATTTCTCCAAGAAGAGGCTTGAGGCAACGTGATCCTATATCACCTTATCTATTTTTGATAGCTGCGGAGGGTTTGTCCGCGTGGTTGAAGCGATGTCAATTCAAAACCGAATTCATAGAGTTAAAATTTGCACTAAAGCACCATCTACTTCACACATATTTTTTTCGCGAATGATGCTTTATATTTCTTTAAAGCAACAAATGAAGGGGTAGAAACTATTTGTAGATTTAAAAGGCGGCCTCTGGCCAACAGGTAAATTTTTAAAAAATTTGATATTCTTTTCTGCCATAATACAAATGAAGGTGAGAAGAAAGAGATTGCGGATATCCTCCATGTCAAGGAGGTGAATGCTTCTGGAAAGTATCTTGGCTTGCCGACAGTAGTGGGAAGAAACAAAAAATTAGTCTTTGCTTATATTCATGATAGAGTAATCTCAAAAATAAATTATTAGTGTTTAACGAGCAGGGCAAAAAGTATTGCTCAAAACAATGGTTCAATCAATTCCAACTTATGTGATGAATATGTTCTTAATTCCAGAATACATGTGAACTTTTTGAGCAAGGCATGAATGGATTTTTGTAAAAATTGAGATCGAGGGATAAGATGGATGTCTTGGCAGAAAGTTTGTGTCCGCGGGAGGATGAGGGTTTGGGCTTTCAAGAGCTCCATCATTTTAATATTGGCATGCTCACAATAACATGGTAAAATATGTTAACTAGGCCCGAGGCTCTAGTGAGTAATCTTTTTCAAGCTCAATACTATCATAAATCTGATTTTGTCCATGCGGTACTAGGCCCAAATCCTGGCTTTGTATGGCGAAGCTTATGTGTAGGCAAGTGAATTTTGAAACAGGAATGTCTCCGACGTATTGGGAATGGTAAGACAACAAGAGTCTATGCTGATCCATGGTTGCTTAAGAAGAATTGAAATTATATTGAAAGCTCTATTTTTCTTGAAAGTGAGAGTTTACTTGTGGCAAATCTCATGAAATAAGGTGCAAAAGGATGTGACTTGAATTTGCTATGTACTCTCTTTAATAACGTTGATATGGAGACAACTAGGAAAATTCCATTGAATATTAGGCCTCAAGGAGATACTTGGATGTGGAAATTGAACAACAAAGAATTATACTCCATAAAAAATGAGTATCGTCTCTGTTATAATTAAAACATAGCACCCAACTCACATGATCAAGAACTTTGAAAATTCATCTGGAGCGTATCATTACTTCTTATCTGGAGAGCTTTGAGAAATATTATGCCAATGTATGAGTATTTTCAAGAGAAAATGTGTAGCTAGTTCAATCTGCCCTCGATGTTTGCAAGCGTCAGAAACTGTGAAACATCGCACTGGAGGAAGCAGTCATGATTTTGTAGAGGTTGTGAGAAGCCAGAAATAATTTATGTTGGAATAATAAACAAAATATGCCCGTTGTTACTTTGTACTGTGCGAAGGATCTGGAGGAATGGAAGAGTGTTAATTTGGGAGCCGAGATGACTGTTGCTGCAAAAATGATTACTAAATTGGAGCGACCTCTACTTGACATAGTTAAATGTAACACAGATGTCTCTTACGATATCAATACCGGTTTGACATGGATAGGCATGGTGCTACGTGGTCATCACTTAGGTCAATTAATTATTGGAAAAACTTTATTTCTTGGCCGTGTGGCTAGCCCATTGTTGGCCGAGATCATAGGGGTGCATGAGGCTCTTAGTTGGCTAAAGGAACGGTTCATTAGAACGAGGTTAGTTGTGGAAACTGATAATCTACTTGTGAAGCAAGAATAAAATTTGGTGAATTAATCTTATTTTGATTCTTTAGTTTTTAATTGTAAAACTCTCATCAAGAGTTACCTTTTCTTTCTTTGCCGGTCGTTGTTAAGACATCAGTGAATCAAGTTGCTCATTATTTTGCTAAAGCATCTATTTCTATGTCTGATTTGATGAAGCTTAGATACTAACCCTTCATCTTTTATTATCGATATACTCATTTTCGATTCGAATAATAAATAATGAAAGAACTATTTTTAAAAAAAAGCTAGTTTTACCGTGCAATTAAGCCAATATCCATATCATAATGTGAGTAATACGACATCCAAATTACGTAAAACAATGAAACTAATTAGGAAGTTGGCGTGTAATTTATTGTTTTGTATATGAATTTATTATTTCTAAGAAATGAGGAATACTGCCTTTAACATTTTACAGCTGTTGCTTGTTGTGGAAAAAATATGTTGTTTTTTTTCTCTTGTTTTCTGTGATGTTTGGAATTTTATCCTTTGACTATTGAGTCCAACGTGGGCATTTCCAATTAAATTGGAGAATCGTAAATTCAACATTCTTTACTATTTTAGTAATAATAATTGCACTCACTGGCCTATATAATTGCCGCTTGATAAGTGGTATAAGGATAATAATTTTTTGATTTTATATGTTTTATTTTAAAGTTATTTATTAATTTTGAAATTATGTTACTCAATATTTATATAAAATAGTTAGATCATAAAAATAAAATAGTTATAAAAATATTTTAATTTGTAAGATATCCTTAATTATCACATCTTACGTATAACTATAGATTAATTATTGAGGTGGATGTATGCAACACGGATAAGATATTGTATATTAATTGCAATTGCTAGAAGGTTCTTATTTCAGTTAATTTCTTTATCTTATCCATTTTAGCACGATTATATGCAAAAGGTCAATATTGTAGTTGGTTTTACTTGAAATACTTTAATTTTTGTTTATTTCTATCATTAATTAAGTTAATAAAGGGGTGGAAAGGGAATAATATAGTGAAATAAAAAATAATATTAAATTAAAATTAAAATTAAAGAATAAATAAAGGTAATATAATTTAATCAAATTATTTTTTGATTAATATTTTCTTAAGAAACGCGTTATAGATAAATATGATAAATAAAAATGGAGCAAAACAAGTGTATTATTTTGCCTTTTTCTTAGATTAATCATATGATATTTGAATTAATCACATGAGTAATGTACAAATGTATGATGTGAAAAGTTAATTTTGGTGTTCGATCAATTTTGAAGGTTCAAATTTGAAATATCTGATCAAAAGCGATCAAGAATCCTTTATCATTTTCCTATATCCTTTATTGCCCCTTTTTTTCAATTTATTTATTATAACTAAACTGTTTTATTATCATAACAAACGGATCCATAGCTTAGCTTAAACACACAACAAGCTATCCTTTATTGAATCCCACTTTCATCCATTTGTTTCCTTTCTAAGTTTTTTTTCTTAAAGTAGTGTTCCTTAAAAAGCTAACCCCTCAGGTTGGATAAGATCCACTTTATTTATTTATTATTTTATATAAAGTTTATACTATGTTTGATAAATAGATAAAAAATAAATTATTTTTGTATAAAATTAATATAATGTTTGATTGACAATTTTAGAAACCACATATGTAATACATGTACAAGTTAAGAGGGAATTTATATTATGTTATGTATAATAGAAGGTGGAATAACTAATACACGTATAACTAAAACATGAATAACTATCATAACTAATACCTTGCATAAAATAATACATAGATTCACTCATAATTAATTCTTACATCATTAGTGTCACACCTCTTTTTTCGACTGGCAGAAAGAAAGGGTTTCTCCAATTTAAGTGACGTTAATGATTAGGAACTATTTTAGTGTACCACCCCGTAACTAGAAAGAACTAGAAAGAAGTTAAAAAGTGGAAATAGTCATTTTTGGAAAGAATATAAAAATCTGAAAAATTTATTAAGTATGTTAAGTTGGATTTTTGGTCAACTTCAAACGACCATAACTTCTAGCTCAGGATGAGTTAGGTGGGTTTCCAGATATCATAGGAAATATCTTGGAATAATATTTCCAACGCTACCTAGTTTGCGCGATTCCGAGTTCGTATGAGTAAGATATGCCCAATTGAAGTTGGGTTGTTCAAATAAGGAAAGTCTAATCCGGATTTTAGAAGGGCATTATGGGCTTTTCCTTACCCAATTATTTTATTTCATTTTGGGTAATTAATTGGGGTCAAATTAGATTTTAGTCAGTGTAGAAAAGTTGAAGTTCACGCTAGGGCTTGGAGAAAAGAGAAAAGAGGAGAAAGGAGAAGAAAGTTCAAGATTCGTCGTCTTCGGAAGGAATCGCTTGTGGATTTCATCAAGGGGTGATCCGTACGAGGTATGTGAGATCACATAGTGTTGGGTTAGTTCACGCATGCGCCAAACATGTTTAATTCAGCGTATTTTCGTCCTAAAAAGATTGAGAATTTGATGTCCTTGATAGTTGTTCTTGAATTGATTTCGTTCTTGAATATGAGTTGAGATTAATTAGTTTCTTGATATTAAAGTGTTGTTTCCTTGAGTTGTTTGAGTTAGATGTTGTGTATATGCCTTGGGTATCTAATTCTAAAGTTAATTTGAGAAAATGAATCAGAATTAATAGATTTAAGATCAAAAAACGAGACCAAAAGTTCATCGGATTTTGCCTGAAGGGAAGGCTAGCGCAACGCGCCCCCATAGCGCCAGGCAGGCTGGGGCGGCGCACCAGCAGTGCGCCATTTTGGAGCCCCAGTAAGTTGGGGCTGGCGCAGCGCACCAGGGACGCGTCTAGATCATCGTTTTCCACTAGTTTTTCGTCGTTTAGCCCGTTTAAGTCTTTCTAAAGTGTGCTAACACTTCCTATTGATTCTAACTACTCTAAATGACTTCTAAACATCTAGAAATCATCCAGAAATATGAATTATAACCTTGAATCCATAAATCTAAATTCAAGGAAAGTTAAGAGCCAAGTCTAGGAATTTCTTAGAGTCCTTTCAAGCAATTTTTGCAAATGCTTTTAACTTTGTTTAAGACTTAAAGTTCAAGTTTAGTAAAGAGTAAAGATTGAAGTTCATTTCTTCAAAGAAGTATATGGGGACTATATATTCCCAAAGAGTTTAAAATGTTTTAACATTTAAATAAGAACGGAAATTGATATTTTCAAAGTGCCTTTGATCTAGTTTTCAGAAAAGAGTAAATGCTTTCACAATTAAGCAAAAAGGGAAACTTTGATTTCCAAGATAGCCTTTGAGCTAAGTTTTGAGCAATTGTCTCAAACCACAAAAAGAAGTATGTTTTTAAACATAAGAGCTAGTATTATATTTTGGGAGTAGTATTGAGCACCGATATGGGGGAGAGTTCAAACAACTCACATCCCCCATAAACCATGTAGTCATGGGTAGAAAAGGGTCATACTTTTTAGATGATTCCTTTAGTGCTTTTTAGCATAGACTAGTGGATCCACTTAGTAGTTCAGGTTCTATACCCTCGGCAAGGTATAGGACAACCCTGGTAGCATGAGGCAAAATATTGTATCATCACAATAGCTCTTAAGTGATGGTTGTTGGTTAGAGAAACTCCCACAAAAGTAATTGTATTCTTATATACACAATTTATTGTATTTTTACATACATATCAGAGTTATATTGTATCTTTGCATACATACAGAGTACCATTGTATTTCCAAAATACACAGAGTTAACATCCATGTTTTAAACCATTTTTCTTTATATTGCACTTGTTTTAAACTGCTTTATATTGAAATGTGTTCAGTTATGTTGAGTTGAGTTGCAGGTAAGTTCTTCAGTTCCTTTCAAGCTTATGTCTTGTTTTAGAATTCCCCTCGCATACTCGTACATTCAATGTATTGATGTCATTTGGCCAGCATTTTCTTATGATACATACACAAGTAACCAGGATCAACATTCAGCACATCGTTGATCTAGTTGAGTACTCAGAGTCTTATGGTGAACCTCTTTGCTTTTCGGAGGATCCCTTTTACTGCTTTCAGTTAGTTCATTAGGATATCGTGGGTCTTGTCCCGACATCCATCTCAGTTATTTTAGAGGTTTCATAGACAATCAGATGTTAGTTCTTTGGTCTTTTCATTTTCATTATCTTATGTTGAGACTTGAGTTGCCTTATTGGCTAGTTGAATATCTTCTTTATAACATTCTAAGTTTTGCTTGGGTTTATCTTGTTAAGTTAAGTTTTCCGTTGAGTAAGTAAGTCAGGACAAAGGTTCACTTAAGGCCAACAATGGTTCTCGAGTGCCAGTCCTGCTCAGTGTATAAGCTCGGGGCGTGAAAAACTTGGTATCAGAACCGAGAGTTCAAGAGTCCTAGAGAGTCTATGAAGTCATGTCTGTATAGGCGTAGTTATCGGTGTGAAGCACGCCACATCTATAATTAGGAGGCTGCAACACTTAGGAATAATCTCACTTCTTTCATACTTATTTTGTGCATTATAGTTTGATCTCTAAAAATTTTCTTTCTAATTCATGCTTGCGCGTGTTTTTCAGTTAATCATGCCTCCACGAAGAGTTGTCAGAGATCGTCCTGCTAGGCGTAATATTGAGGAGCAAGGCGTACCCAATGCACCTGAAGTGCAACCCCAATGAGAAGTTACTAATGCTAATTTCAGGGAAGCGATATGGATGATAAGTCAAGTTACGACTAATCAGGTTGGGCAACAAAGAGGGGCTCGACAAGAAAAGGCTGACACTTCGAGGATTCGCGAATTCTTGAGGATGAACCTTCCAAGTTTCACTGGTTCAAGCACTACTGAGGATCCAGAGAACTTTATTGAGGAGCTGCAAAAGGTATTTGATGTCATGCACGTTGCTGATATTGAAAGGGTGGAACTAGCTGCATACCAAATGAAGGGTGTCGCTAGGATTTGGTTCGATCAATGGAAGAAAAACCGAGCTAAGGATGCACCACCTGCGAGTTGGGCTTGTTATGAGGATGCCTTTTTGGGGTGTTTTTTTCCCCGAGAACTGAAATAGGCTAAGGTACAAAAGTTCCTCACACTTAAGAATGATTCTTTGAGTGTTCATGAGTATGGGTTGAAGTTCATTGAACTGTCCCGTTATGCTCCGGAGATGGTTGCGGACATGAGGAGTAGAATGAGCTTGTTTGTTGATGGACTGTCTCGTCTGTCGAGTAAGGAAGGTAGGGTTGCAATACTAATATGTGACATAGATATCTCAAGGTTGATGGTCTATGTGCAGCAGGTTGAGAAAGAGAAGCTGAGGGATAGAGATGAGTTTAAGAATAAGAGAGCTAAGACAGGGAATAAGTCCGGGCAGCAGAAGAATGCCAACTGGTCATCCTTCCAACAGAAACAGAAGTGACATGTTCCATCATCTGCTAGTGCACCTGCACCTAAGAACAAAAGTGAGTATAATAGTCAGAATTTCAGAGCCAAACTTACCTATTCTCAAGGTCTATGCAAGGGGGCAACAAGCCTCCTGCCTGCGCCAAGTGTGGTAGGAACCACTTAAGTACTTGTCGTGAGGGCTTCACTGGGTTCTTCAAGTGTGAACATAATGGTCATTTCATGCGAAAATGTCCAAAGAACAAGCAGGGTAATGGTAATAGGGGCAATAGAGCCCATTTTTCTTCAGTTGCTCCACCAGACAGAGTTGCACTTAGAGGGGCTACTTCCGGCACTGGCGGAGGATCAAGCTGTCTATATGCTATCATCAGTCGCCAAGAGCAAGAGGATTCGCCAGATTTTGTCACTGGTATGATCCAAGTCTTTAACTCAAATGTTTATGCCTTGCTAGATCCATAAGCGAGTTTATCTTTTGTAACTCCATATGTTGCTATGAATTTTGATGTTATATCTGAGCAACTTAGTGAACCCTTCAGTGTTTCTACACCTGTTGGTGAGTCTATTCTAGCAGAGAGAGTCTATCGTGATTGTCCCATTTTCGTCAATCACAAGAGTACCATGGCTGATTTATTTGAGTTAGACATAGTAGATTTTGATGTCATTCTTGGTATAGACTGGCTTCATGCATGTTATGCCTCCATTAATTGTAGAACTCGAGTTGTTAGGTTCCAAATTCTTAATGAGCCAGTTATAGAGTGGAGTAGCAGTTCAACAGTGCCTAAGGGTCGTTTCATTTCGTCCTTAAGGCAAGAAAGTTGGTTTCCAAGGGTTGTGTCTATCACTTAGTCCGAGTTAATGACTCTAGTGTTGAGACACTTCCTATTGAGTCAGTTCCAGTTGTGAGTGAGTTTCCAGAAGTCTTTCCTGATGATCTTCTCGGAGTCCCTCCTGAGAGAGAAATAGACTTCGATTTAGACCTTCTTCCAGATACTTATCCTATATTTATTCCTACATATAGAATGACACCAGCAAAGTTAAAAGAATTGAAGGAGCAGTTGAAAGATCTCTTTGATAAGGGTTTTATTCGACCAAGTACTTCCACCCTCAAACATTATGAATTTTAATAGAAATGATTTCTTAATGGACCCAAATATTTATTTTTAATTTTTTTTATCATGAATTGTCGTAATTTCATATGAATTGAACTGGTATTTTTCTTAGCAATTTTTATTTTATTTATTTATTTGTAAAAAAATTAAACACTGATAAAAAACATTTCATTGTTTTTTTTTACTTATACAACAACTTCTCTTCCAGAATCGTCCTCAGTCCCTCGACTTTTAATCTGTTGAGTAGCCGGGGAGGAGGACCCTGAATTGGTGGCGCTGGAACCACAATCAGTGTCGGAGCTGGCATTGTATCAGCTGTAGGAAGGGTGGCCTCTGAAACTCTCAACGAATCTGGGCGAGACCCAGCACAGATTTCTACTCGCCGGGATTGTAGAGGCTGGTCATCATCTGGCTCGAAAAATGCAGCCTGGGAGCAAAGGACTCTCCCTCACTGCCAGAGTTGTGCTCCGAAACTTCAGATATAGGCTCCTTGCCCTTGCCTTTTCCTCCTTTTGGAGGTTTCTTCCCTTTTAGAAAGGGTAGTTGCCCCCTCGTTGATGACTATGCCCCGTGCTCTTTTGCAGGGCGGTGTGTCTAATTGGTTCTAGCCATATCTACAAAACACACCAAAAATAAGTTAAATTATTCAAGAAAAATTGTTGAAATCATATTGTAGATAGACTCGCCGAACCGATCGGTGAGTCGTCGAATCACTTGGCGAGCTAGATCGGGCTCGCCAAAAGGATTGGCTAATGGCCTGTTGGCGATGGGAAGGGCCTTTTGGTGAATCACCGACTCCATTCGATGAGCACAAACAAGCCCATAGAAAGTTACAGTGTATTTTAGGGGTTGGGAACGCAGAAAGGGCGATCAAAGAAGACATTCGGCGAGTCGCTGAGTGCACTCTGTGAACTCAAGCTTCCCGCCGAAAATTACAGCACCCAAACTTAACAATAACATAAAAATTAAGGAGATAAAGGGGGATTCGGTGAACCGCCGAGTGGCTTGGCGAGCTCGACCCAGCTCGCCAAACTGCTTAACGTGTCTACTTTCTACCCCGACTTCCAAAATTAGCCCCGCATCCCCCAAAAACAAAATCAAACCATACACTTATTCAATTAATCCTAGACCCATAAGACCCATGCTACCGGGGTACTCAGACTTCTCCCTATTTGGCCAAAATTGGTCATTTGACGACTTTAGCCCTTAAGAATGACGTCAACCACTCCATTATTAGGCAAATCACATCATTTAGCACAAATTTGGGTTACTCAGACTTCACCCGACTAGACCCAGCAATTATTAAGCACAACCCACAAGATTTATGATCAATTTTAAGGCATGCAATTTGGGAAATTAACAATTAGACATTTTAGGCATTATATTGAAATTAAAATTAGCAAATAATCAAACATATACAAATTTAGAGAGGCCCAACACACATCAATAAGAACAAAATGATTGCAAATGAGTTTTATCGCTAATTACGAGTTTGGGGTTTGGAAAACCAACCTTTAATGTTGAATATGAGAATTTTTAATGCTAGGCGGCAAAGTATCCAACTCCGAACACACAATCAATGACTAATGAGTGGTAAAAATGCAAAAATATCAAAAATATAGTGCGGGTATGATTGTATGAAGTTAAAAAGTGAGGGAATGTGAAGGAGTTTGAAATTTTAAACCTTGTCCTTTTAAATACCGTCCAGTTCGCGCCCCTTCGGCGATGTTATTTTTGCTCGCCGAACCTCTCAGCGACACACCGAGTGGTCACTTACCTCGTCGAGTTTTACAGGACCTCCAGTTAATGTGGGGGTCCATACGGCGAACAAAGTCGGGGTCGCCGACCTGTTTGGCAATACGCTGACTTGTCCATGGGACTATTGAGTTTTATAGACTCCAACATGAGAATTTCTTGAGTACAACGGTGGTCCAAGTCGGGGACGTCAAACTCTTCGGAGAGTCACCTACCGGACTCTTGCTTCGCCAACCTTCCTTTTTCAAACATATTCCACACTTCAACCTGCACAATCAACACATGATTATTTCAAAAACAAAAAAGAAAGCAAATAAAAAACTTGGGTTGCCTCTTAAGCAGCGCCTTAGTTAACGTCGTGGTACGACGAAAGTTCTCACTCAAACTTCATTCTTGGGTTTGCCATAGTATCACTAGGCAACCCCCCTTGTTGTCTCTGGTTTAAATGAGAAGAAATTTGACCCATTTGGGTCTCCAACCGCTTGATAGAGACGGAATGAGATGTAACCGTCTAGCTAAGGGTCGATACATCTTCTTTTATTTCTTTTAAAATTTTATCGGACCCTTCAACCTTGTTGAGAATACGAGAGAGCATATCCTCAGACCGGCCACCCTAAGAATCTTTGGGCTTTTGACGCTCGTGGGGAGGAACATACCTATCCTTCTCCCCATCTTTTTCCTTCCAAGTGGGGTTACGATCCCTCTACTCTCTATCACGGTCTCTCCAGTCTTCATCCCTATTCCAACCTTGGTTACCACCCTGCCTTGGGTAGTTTGCACGATAACCACCTCTTTGGTTGGCTAGGAAGTTCACTTCCTCATTGTACAATGCTTCAAACTTGGCCTCATCGGGATTTACACACCCAACACCCTCAACATTGACACTTATAGCACCAACTCCCATGACATTCTTGGCTAAAATGTCAAGTTGGGTCATCATCTTTGCCATGTTTTGGTCCCTCTCTTGGTCTTTCTCAAGTTTCTCCTCTGTCAATTTAAAAGTGAGAGGGGAGACCTGATCTTCACGGGTGTACCATGCCTGATTAATTTTGGTCATACCATCCAAGAGTTGGGCTGCTATAATGTAAGGTTGTTGCATCAAACCCCAAGAGAAAGTTGATCAGCTACTCCCTTGGGCAAACCATGAGTTGGACATTGCAACACCAACTTCTTGAATCTCAGCCAAGTCTATGGATTGGCTCACCCTCCAAATGCTTGAAG
This sequence comes from Solanum pinnatisectum, assembly GCA_035578085.1. NCBI lineage: Eukaryota > Viridiplantae > Streptophyta > Magnoliopsida > Solanales > Solanaceae > Solanum > Solanum pinnatisectum. The sequence continues at coordinate 39,128,491 of CM069080.1, read as the reverse complement.
CTTTGGATGATGTCCGTAAGTGTCATCATCTTCGAAGGAGGGTAAAATCGCACTTGGAATGCGGTGACAGGCTCTTTCCATGAAGTGAAAGAGTCTTTTGGCAATTCAACCGACCACTTACATGTTTCTCCCATTAAGGAAAATGGGAACAACCTCAACTGGACCGACTCTTGGGATATGTTCTTGAAAGAGAAAGGCCTGCAAACATCAACAAAGTTTATTATATGCTCATGGGGATTTTCATGAGCCAACCCACTAAACAACCCTTTCAATTACAAGAGCTGCAACATGGTGCTTGTAATGTGGAACACAGTGTTCTCTTCAGCCGAAGGCAAGCGAATAACACCAACTCCATCCACAAGATTTGGGTCATTGACATTCGACTCATTGACATCGTTGAGATTTTCGATGTCATCTTGGTGACCCACTTGGCTACCATTGCTTCCGTTGACACTCATATCTTTTGTTTCAAACAACGGCACACAAAATAAGTAGATTCAACTATGACTATAAAGAACAAAATTCAATTTCACCAAAACAATCTCAACCAACACCACTCCCTAGCAGCGGCGCCATTTTGATTAACATTTCAAGCACAACTCATCCAATTCTAGGTGTTAAACTATCGTAAATCAGTATAAAATCAGACTAAATGAGTTGGGGTCTAATCACACAAGGAACGATACGTGTTTCAGAGTCAAGTGAGAAGTATGAACATGGTCAAATCAGTCATAAGAATAAAAATGATTGAATAAAAACATAATTCAAATCGGGGATGACAGGAATGTCAAATGAGGGGCTTTGGTTTAAAAATTATCAACTACAAGTAGTGATAAACAATAGGAAATAACAATAATGAGACGAGTTCTTGGGATGTGATTCGATTGTAGGCTAATATAGACAAATGGGTAATTGTAACTATTCGAGAATAACTAGATATTAGTAAGTAAGCTAGATTATAGAGGAGGTAAACTTTCTCTCGAACAATTTACCCCGAATCAAGTTGATTTCTCTCAAACATCAACAAGCACGTAAAATAAGAATAACTCGTACCTTAGTCCATTTACTCTCTCGAGCTGAATATGTGGGATTGGGTTTAGGATTCACTCTCTCAAGCTGAACCCATGTCAACCCAATACCAACTGACCATCAATATAAAAGCTTAGTTTTAAAACCACTCTCTCGAGCAAGCCAAAAACACAAGGGTAGAACTGCATTTGCAACTACAGTTCTTAAATTAAATCATAATTAATGATTGAAATCAGTTCTAAATAGTATTTAAACTAACAATTAACAATACTCATAAACTAAATCAGCCCATAATCACATAATCACACCTGACAATTGGGGTTTTAGCTAGACATTATAAAAAGATAAAAATTGTTACCAAAATGAGTTTCCATCAACTGGTAAGATTGATTTCGTCTTTACAATGTTTCAAGTTGAAGAATCTCAATGACCCACTTCCAATTTCTCAAAAGTGAAAAACTTTAATTCTTCAAACCTTAGGAAAAACTAGAGAAAACTTGTCTTTCAGTTCAAAACTCTTCGATTCATTCAAAAGATAAAAAAATCATACTAAACTAAATGTTCAAAAATGTATTTATAGTCGCCAAAAATGTGTTGCGAAGAGTCACTCGGCGAAGTAAGTCAGGCTCGCCGACCCACTCGGCGATCCGCACTTTGGTCATTTCCATCACCCTTCAGCCTTGGCTTTCAGCATCCTCAAGGTCTGTTACTTTGGGCGATCTAACACTGCATTGTGAAACCACTCGGCGATTCATCGACTGCTCCTTTCTCTCACCAACTTGGTTCTTTCCTTCAGGGCTTGGCACACTGGAACTTTAGGCGGTCAAGTAGCCATTCGACGACTCGCCAAGTGGACTTGGTGATCACCAGGATTGCATTTCTTTGTTCTTTCAGCTCACTTTGTTCTTTTTTGCAAATTAGTGTCCTTTCTTTGTTCCTCGATCCATATACCTGGAAATCAAGGGTTTTACATCAGTTATTGGCACAAAATAAGCATTTGAGGACACTAAATCATTGTAAATAAATCCCTAAATGAGTCCAAATCTCAAACTCATCAATAGACCACCATAAATGAGATGTAAATTTTGTGCTACTATGGGAAATAATAGAAAAGGGAACCACATTCAAACAAACTATCTCTAGAATATAGATTTTGGCTAACTTCTTTGAATTATAGGTAGTTTGAACTAGTACGAAGTGTGTAGACTTAGTCAATTGATCCACGATTACCCATATAGCATCAAAATTACCCAAGGTACATGGCAACCCTACCACAAAGTCCATAGCAATACGCTCCCTCTTCCACTCAGGTATGGGCATCCTCTGAGTCACACCTCAAGGCTTTTGGTGTTCATACTTCACTTGCTGACAATTCAAACACCGAGATACAAAATCTACTATGTCCCTCTTCATACGACACCACCAATAATGTTTCTTCAAGTCACGATACATCTTAGTAGCCCTGGATGAATAGAGTACCTCAAATTATGGGCCTCATCCATGATAAATTTAGTCAATTCACCGGTCTGAGGAACACAAATATGACTTTTTATCCTCAAAACTCCCTCACTATCAAGAATTGCATCCTTGGCTTCTCCTTTTGACACCTTGTCTCTAATCTTACATAAATCACTATCATCAAACTATTGAACCCAAATCTGCTCCAACAAGGATGATCTAGCCTCCATATAAGCCAACACCTTACCAGATTCTGAAATATCAAGCCTCACAAAGCTATTGGCCAAGGATTGGACATCTCTAGACAAAGGATGCTCACCAGGCTGTATCAAGGCTAGACTACCCATACTTACCGCCTTTCGACTCAAAGCATCTATTACCACATTTTTCTTATTCAGATGATAAATAATAGTCATGTCGTAAACTTTGAGCAACTCCAATCACCTTCGTTGCCTCAAATTGAGATCCCTCTGATTGAATATATACTGGAGACTACGATGATCCGTGAACACCTCACAATGCACACCATAAAGATAATGCCTCCAAATTTTCAATGCAATCACAACAGCCACCAACTCCAAATCATGAATACGATAGTTCTTCTTATGAGCCTTCAACTGCCTCGAAGCATAAGCTATCACCTTCCACTTCTGCATCAATACACAACCAAGATCGATTTGAGAAGCATCACAATATACAACAAAGCCCTCTCCCTCCATGGGTAGGGTCAAAATCGAAGTAGTAGTCAATAAAGTCTTGAGCTTTTGAAAACTCACCTCACACTCATCAGACCACTGGAAAACCACTTCTTTCTAGGTCAATCTAGTTAATGGGGATGCAATGGATGAGGACCCCTCTACAAATAGTCGATAGTAACCTGCAAGGCCTAAGAAACTCTGAATCTCAGTAACTGAAGCAGGTCTGACCCAATCTCTAACTGCCTCATTCTTCTAAGGATCCACCATAATGCCGTCCTTGGACACTACATGTCCAAAGAATGCTACCGAACTAAGCCAAATTTCACACTTTGAAAACTTTGCATAAAGCTTCTTCTCCTTTAGAATCCCAAGCACAATTCTCAAATGATGCTCGTGTTCCTCCTTACAGTGAGAGTATATCAATATATTATCTATGAAAACAATAACAAATGAATCCAAGTACGGTCTGAACACTCCATTCATCAAGTCCATAAAAGTTGTTGGGGCATTAGTCAATCCGAAAGACATCACCAAAAACTTGTAATGGCCATAACGTGTTCGCAAAGCTGTCTTAGGGATATCCTTCGCTCTAACCTTCAGCTGATGGTTACCTTGTTTAACTGTCAATAGTCAATACACATACATATCGATCCATCTTTCTTCTTCACAAATAACACTGCAACACCCCAAGGAGATACACTCGGTCTTATAAAGCCCTTGCTCAACAAATCCTGCAACTGCTCCTTCAACTCTTTCAATTCAGCCGGTGTCATATGTTAAAGATGAATGGAAATAGGTTGAGTGTCTAGCTCTACGTCAATACAAAAATCAATATCACGACCAGGTGGAAGACTTGGTAAATCTATCGAAAATACCTTTGAAAATTCACTCACCACCAAAAAATACTCAAGCATAGAAGTCTCAACACTAGTATCTCGAATGTACGCCAAGTAAGCCAAATATCCTCTCTCTACCTAGTGACGAGCCTTAAGAAATGATATCACCCCATTAGAAGGGTGACTAAGAGAACCTCTCCATTCTACTATAGGAATTCCATGCATAGCTAATGTAATTGTCTTGGCATAACAATTTAAAATTGTGTGATAATGAGATAATCAATCCATACCAAGAATCACATCAAAATCTACCATTTCTAAGACCTTTAAATCTGCATGAGTGTCATATCCCATCAAGGTAACTATACATAGTCGATACACCCAATCTACCACTACAGAATCCCCAATAAGAGTAGAAACATCTATCGGTAAGTCAAGGGACTCACATAATATATCCAGAATCGAAGCAAAATATGTGGACACATAAGAATAAGTAAAGCCTGAATCAAATAATACAATAGTTGGTCAATAACATATCGGAATAATACCTATGAAAACAGCATCTGAAGCCTCAGCCTCTGGCCTACCCGGAAAATCATAACAGTGAGAACAACCGCCCTCAGATTGTGAACCTCTATGACCACCACCTCGACCAGAAGGAGAACCACCTCTACCTGAATGAGAACCACTTCTGCCACTCTGTACATCTCCCCTAGTTGGAGGTTATGCAGCCCTGAAAGTCGAAACCTAAGAACCCTAATGTAAGCCCCTCACGTCTGGTCCTAAGAAAATCTCTCACAAAGTGTCCCATATGACCACACTTAAAATAACCCTTACGAGACGTAGACTGATAAGAGGAACATGAATGACCTCTATGGCCTACAGGTCTAGAAGATGAACCCTATGAAGTATGCACCGAACTCAAAGAACTATGCCCAGCGTAACCAGCCTCAGACCCTAGTATAGCAGTATGAATGGATCTGCTAGACTAAGAGTGATAACCTCTCCCTATGTAACCTCGACTTTTAAAGCTAAGCACCACCATAATCACCTGAATGATGGGCCCTCTTGCCCTCACGCTGCTTAAGTACCTCACGCCGAATCATCTCTAACTCCTTAGCAGTATCTACCACCATCTGGAATGGAACACCAGAAACAACAACTTGAGAAACCCTAGACGAATCAAAATAGTCAACCCCTTAACAAACCTTCTCACTCTTTCAGCCTCTGTGGGAAGTATCATTGAAGCATGCCTAGCTAAGGCATGGGATTTATCTTTATACTCTGTGACTGACATACCATCTTGTTGCAAACCCTCGAACTTATCCCTCTTGCGCTCCGTGTCACTGCGTGGAACAAACTTGGCTAGAAACACCTGTGTAAACTGAGTCCATGATAGTGGAGAGGATCTAGCTGGCCTAATACTAATATAATCCCTCCACCATTGCTTGGCAGAACCAGTTATCTGAAACACTGTGTAGTAAACTCTATGAGACTCTACTTAATCCAAGATTATGTAACCTCTCATGACAACTAACTATAAATTCATATGTATCCTCCGTTAAATCACCAATATAAGTCAGAGGATTCATTAGTGTGAACCTCCCAAACATCTTTTGTTCATCAACGGTCATGAAAAGCCTGTTCGCCAAGTGTGATGCGTTACCTGGAAATTTCATGCTATCTAAACGGAAAGCTACAACAGCCACTGACTGAGTCCTAGGAGTCTGAGAATCTGGAGCAACCATCAGATTTGGAGTCTGACCTCTAATACGGGTCTGAGAGGCATTAGAGGTGACAAGTAAAGTTCCCGCCTGAGCCATCCCCTCTAGAAGTCCTAACATACGAGTCAAGGTATCTTGAAGCACTGGGTGGCAATAATACTGGTGGAGCCTGAGCTGGTCCATCCCCCTCGACACGATCCTGCACATCCCCATGAATAACATATGCATCAAGAGGTACTGTCCTATCATGGCCCTGGTAGCTATTGGTACTTGTTCTTCCACGGGTGCTGCAATATGACCCCTACCCCAACCTCAACCTCGTCTCATATCTCTACGTCGAATAGTGCTACCAGAAGCAGGCGCAAGAATAGGCTCCTGGTCATCACTTGCAGATGTATGAGTCCTCACCATCTGAGAGAATGAAATATCAAGATTAGAATTTCAATAAGGTAAAGTGTGCACGATAAGGAATGAAAGAACAAAATTTTCCTAAATGTCCTATAACCTATCGTAGATAGGTATGGATATCAGCATAGTGATCCGCAAGATTCTACTAGACATTGCTCTTGTACTCGTGAGATTGATGAACCTAGGGCTCTGATACCAAATGGTCACGACCCAAATTCACAAGTCGTGATGACACATATATTCCCAACCAATAGGTAAGCCAACCCAACATATTTTACCAATTTTAACTAATTATTGAGATAAAAAGGTAAACAAAAAGTAAAACTCTCCAACACTAAGTTCTTTATAAATATGAAATGTAGAAAGCTAAAATACCACCCAAGAATTGGTGTCATAAGTACAAGAGCTTCTAAATATGATGTAAGTCTGAAACTAAATGAAAAATCTAAACATAATGGATATTCTGTCTAAATACTAAAACAACAGAATAAATACAAGATAAAGGGAGGTGTGAGCCACGGAACAACCAAGCAACTTACCACAACTCCAAGATACTCCAAACTCATACTCAAAAAGCTCAATGAGATGTGCTCGTACTCGGAATCGAATCTACACCACAAAGAGTGCAACAAGTGTAATATGAGTATGAAACCACGTGTACCCAATATATCTCATGGACCGACAACGAAGAAGTAGTGACTGGAGTTCATATAAGAAAATAAGTTCTTTACTTATAAAAGTCTATATTACAGTTACCAGTCAAATTTCATCGAATAGAGGAAATCAATATCAAGTACTTTCCAAACACCAATAAAACACATAATCATCAAAAATGAAGGATGTCATGAGATGCAATACAATATGACACCATGAAATGATATGCCTCAGAATACCAAGTACTCTCTCAACCGTATATACTTGATACTCCTCAGAAATACATCAAGAGTTCATGACCCATGAGGGACTCGCGAGGTCCATACACTGACACAGACGATCTCCACGTGTCTGTGCAGACAATCTCAATGCACTATCATAAAATTAAACAATTTCCACACGGACGATCTCCATGTGCCCAAATTATAATCTTAACATCTCACCATCCCCAACACGGACGATCTCCACGTGCCCAACTTATACTGAATTTCATGACAATGCATGTGCACAATGTGATTTCAAATAAAGAGAATGGTGGTTCATCTCAATCAATCAAGTATCAGTATAATATATAACCACCTCAACTATCACAATTATACTGGTTCAATAAAGACACACAATCACACAAAGAGTTCAAGTCAATAATACATCAGCTAATGCCCATATGCTTTGGTATTCTTGAGTTAAAATCTGCATTCTATAGTAATAAACTTTCCCTTTATAATACCGGTATTCGCACCAATGCCCGTGTCACGCCCCGAGCCTACACACTGGACATGGCTGGCACTCGAGAACCATTGTTAGCCCCAAGCGAACCCTTGGTCTGGCTAAAAGTACACTGAACTACTCAATAAATAACTAAGAATGTAATAAATAACATTCACTGTCAAAGTGGCAACTCAAGTCTCAACTTAAATGAAAAGGAAAGTAAAGACTCATGAACTAACATCAACTAACTCTATCTATGAAGCCTCTAAACTCTGAGGGGTGTCGGGACAAGACCCCCCATCATACTAACAACTGAAATAACCAAATAATAAAACAAAACATAATCAATGGGATCCTCCGAAAAGGAAGGAGACTCAACAACTGACTCTGAGTGCTCAAGTAGAATCAACGATGTGCTGGATACTAATCCTGGTTACATGTGTCTTCATCATAAGAAGATGCAGGCCAAATGACATCAGTACATTAAATGTACGAGTATGCGAGGGGAAATCTAAGAGAAGACATAAGCTTGAAAGAACTGAAGAACTTACCTAGGTCAACTCAACTCAATTGAACGGAACTAATTTCAATATAAAGCAGTGTAACTAAATGCAGTATAAAGAAAAGCTTTAAAACATGGTTTTCAACTATGTGTATTTAGAAATACAATAATAACTAAGTATGTATGCAAAGATACAATATAAACTCTATTTGTATATGAAAATACAATTATTTCTGATGTATATAAAAATACAAAGTACTGTTGTGGTAGTTTTTCTAACCGACAACCATCACTTAAGAGCTATCGTGATGATACATCGTTTTGCCTCACACTGCCATGGCCGTCCTATACCTTGCCGGGGGTATAGAACCTGACTACTAAGTGGATCCACTAGGCTATGCTAAAAAGCACTAAAGGAATCTTCTAAAAAGTATGACCCTTTTCTACCCATGATGGCTACATGATTTATGGCGGATCGGAGTTCTATAAACTCTCCCCCATATAGGTGTTCAATACTACTCTCAAAATATACTAGCACTTTATTTTTAAAAACATAACTTCTTTCTGTGGTTTGAGATAATTGCTCAAAACTTAGCTCAAAGGCTATCTTGGAAATCTCAATTTCCTCTCTTGCTTAATTGTGAAAGTATTTACTTTTTAACTGAAAAACTAGCTCAAAGGCTCTTTATTGAAAAAATAGCTCAAAGGCTCTTTACTGATAAACTAGCTCAAAAACTCTTTAGGAAATCAAGGTTTCCTTTCTTCTTTAAATGTGAAAACATTTACTCTTTGGAAATACATAGTACCGATATATTCTTTTGAAGAAATGAACTTCAAATTTACTCTTTACTCAACTCAGAACTCAAGTCTTAAAACAAAGTTAAAACATTTGTAAAAGAATTTTTGGAAAACTTTATGAACTTCTCTTAACATGACTCTTGACTTGACTCTTAACTTCTCTTGAATTGAATTATGGATTCAAGAATTATAATTTGTGATAGGAAAGATATCATGATGTTTAGGAATGATTTTAGATAGCTAAACATGAGAAATGATCAAGAAATTACAGCCTGGAAACTAGTTCGGGATGCGGAGGTGTATTTAAATTTTGGTCGCGAAAATAATTTTTGAGGCAGAGAGGTCCGTGACCTCTCCGCAACACAAAGGAAAATTTTCAAATCTGAGGAACCGATCCGCGACGCAGACCTGGTACCTAGATTTGCCCAACTTATTCCTTTTTCGTTTTCTAGCCCCAATTCGCCTAATTTCGATTCTTTTTCTCCATATCTCTTTATATTCAGGTACCCACAATATATACACAAGAATCTAACTCAAAGAAACTCTAGTAATTTATCCTAAACTCTCAAGAACTCCTCAATCTCATCTCAAATTTAAGAAGTAAAGAAATGAAAGAATACAACTCAAGAACATCAAATTCTCAATATTTTTAGGATGAAATTACCCTGAATAAAACATGTTTGGCGCATGGGTGAACGAACCCAACGCTATGTGAACTCACATACCTCGTAGGGATCACCCCTTGATGAAATCCACAAATAATTTGTGAAGATCTTGACGATTCTTGCTTCATTTCCTCCTTTCTCCTCTTTTTTTCTCTTTTCTCAAAACCCTAACTCTTTTTCCAAAAGCGTAAACTGAATCCAATCAGTTTAGACCTCAACTTAATTACCAAAAATGAAATTAATTAATTGGGTGGTGAAAAGACCATAACGCCCTTCTAAAATCTAGATTGGACTTTCCTTATTTGAACAACCCAACTTCCAATGGGCATAACTCACTCATACAAACTCAGAATCGCGCAAACTCGGCGGCATTGGAAAGATTATTCCAAGATCTTTCCTATGATATCTGGAGAAATACCAAAGTCATCCTGAGATAGGAGTTATGGTCATTTGAAGTTGACAAAAAAAAAACTCCAAGTTAACCAATTTTCCAAATTTTTATTATTTCCAAAAATCACTCTTTCTGGTTCTTTCAATTTGTGAGATGTTACAATATCTCCCCCTTGGAAACATTCGTCCTCAAATAACATTACTCTTAGTAGGCTAAGGGTGTAACATCTAACATTTAGTTCAAACACCCAACAATCAATGCAATTACAATATTCTAATCTTATAAATAAAACCTAAGAAAAGGATTAGTACCTTAATTTGGAACTTCTCTGGATTCGAAGAGATGTGGATATCTCTTCTTAATATCTTCCTCAACTCCCCAAGTAGCTTTCTCAACAATTTGGTTCCTCCAAAGGACTTTGACTGATGCTACCTCTTTTGTTCTCAACTTGCGAACTTGGCGATCTAGAATCTAAACAGGATCTCCTCATAAGATAAGTTATCATTGATGCTAATATCTTCAGTTGGTATAAATAATGAATGATTGCCCATGAACTTCTTCAGCATGGAGATGTGAAATACTGGATGAACCGCGACTAACTCTTGTGGTACCTCCAACTCATAAGCTATATTGCCAATCCTCTTGGACATTCTGTAAGGACCAATATATCGGGAACTAAGCTTCCCCTTCTTACCAAATCTCATAACACCCTTTATGGGTGAAACTTTCAAGTAAACTCGATCATCTACTTCGAACTCTAACTCCCTTCTCCTAACATCAGTGTAGGATTTCTGACGACTCTACGCCGTTTTCAACCTCTCTTGAATCACTTTCACTTTCTCCACAGCTTGATGAACTAATTTTGGTCCTATCAACCCAGCTTCACTAATTTTAATCCATCCAATAGGAGATCTGCATATTTTCCCATAAAGAGCTTCGTAAGCAGCTATCTGGATGCTAGAATGAAAACTATTGTTATAAGCAACACAATGAGAGGTAGGTGATCGTCCCAATTACCCTTGAAATCAATCACACAATCTATCTTGATACCTCAAAACACTATCTCCCCCTTGTTCAAAAGCCATCATGTTTTTCTTATAAACACTTGCCTTTAATTCAAGCAATAAAGGATCTTGGTCTTGCTCATCTTTTACTTCTGACACTAATGATGATTCAGACCCAATCATCACCACTACTCCTCCTTGTGTGGAATCCATTAGGCAAACTCCTAGTCGTTAAAGTATATGCACCTCTTTTGCTAACTCTTTCTTACCTTCCTCAAAATGGGCAATACTACCCATAGACAACCTGCTCAAGGCATCAGCAACAACATTAGCCTTACCTGAGTGATAAAGAATACTCATGTCATAATCCTTGAGTAATTCTAACGACCTCTTTTGTCTTAGATTAAGTTCTTTCTGAGTATACACATACTGAAGACTCTTGTGATCGGTGAACACATCCACATGAACACCATAAAGATAATGGCGCCATATTTTCAAAGTAAATACTATATCAGCCAACTCTAATTCATGGGTTGGGTCATTCTTCTCATGAACCTTCAACTGTCTGGAGGCATAAGCTATAACTTTACCATTCTACATTAATACACAACCCAAAATAACTCTAGACATATCACAATACATAACAAAACCTTGTGTACCTTCTAGTAAGGTCAACACTGGGGCAATAGTCAACCTCCTTTTCAATTCCTGAAAGCTTTTCTCACAAGCTTCAGACTATTGAAATTTAGTTGTCTTCTGAGTCAACTTGGTCAAAAGGGATGAAATAGATAAGAAACCCTCTACGAACCTTCTATAATAGCCAACCTCTAGGCCAATTCTGCACTGCCTCTATATTCTGAGTATCAACTTTAATTCCCTCTTGATGAGTCCACGATTTAAACTCTTTTAGGGCTTTATTTTGATAGATTTCGTGTCCTCAAATGCATATTTTGTCTCAATAATTGATTAAAATCCTTGAGTTTCAGGTATTTGGAGTTAGAGACTAAGCATGGACACTATTAGGCAGAAAGGAACAAGGCAGCTGAAAAGAACGAAGAAAGATGACCTGAGGATCGCCTAAACCATTAGGCGAGTCACCGAATGGCTATGGTCTCTCATAATATTCCAGTGTGCCAATCTATGAAGGAGAAAATTGAGTCGGCGAGATAAAGAAGCAGTCGGCAAGTCGCCGAACGATTCCGTGATACAGTACTCCATCACCCAACGTTACAGAACTTGAATTTGTTGAAGGCCAATGCAGAAAGGCGATGAACAAGACCAAAGGGCAGATCGCCGATCCCGACTAACTGTGCCGAGTGGTCCTTCGCAGCACACTTTTTGACAATAATAAATACTTGTTTGAATTTTTAGTTTAGTAGGCAATCAGTATCAAATTTTAGAATATCAAACATTATTTTCAATCTTTAGAACTTAGAGTTTTGGAGACTTTGTTCCTTAGCTTTGAAGATTTGAAGATTTTTATTTCTAAGCAATTGGAAGTGGATATTAAAGATTCTTCATCTTAGACGTATGTAAAGACAATATCTATCGTACCCATTTGATGGAAACACTTTTCGGTATCAATTTCTATCTCTTTACTATGTCTAGCTATAACCCCAATTATTGGGGTGTGATTATGTGAATATGGGCTAAATTTACTGCTGGGTATTACTAATAGATAGTTAATTTACTGTTTAAAGGTGATTTCGTTCAGTAGTTGTGTTTGAATTTAATGGGTTGTAGTTGCAAATACAATTTTATCTTAGTCTTTTTTACTTGCTCGAGAGAGAGGTTTTAAAACAAAAACTACTGAATCGATGGTTTGTGGTTATTGGGTTGTCGTGGGTTCAGCTCGAGATAGTAAACCCTAAACCCTCTCCTAAACATTTAGCTCGAGAGGGTGAATGGACTAAGGCGAAGGCAGTGCTTCATTGAAGCTTATCGGTGTTCGAGAGAAACTGATTTGATTCGGGGTAAATTGTTCGAGAGAAAATTTACCCCTACTAAAGTCTAGCTTAGTAACCAATTTACAGCGATTTACTATCAATAAAATTTACCCGGTTGTGTATTTTAGCCCATATTCCTATCACATCCCAAGAATCTAGTCTCCGTATTCATATTTCTATTTTATTTGCTGCTTCTAGTTGATAATTGACTACAAAACCCCCTTCGATAATTGACACTTGTGTCACCATTTAATTTGATATATTTTTCTTTGTACAAATTTTTAGCTATAATTGACTTGAGTGAAGTTCTTGCTTTTCTCTTAATTCTCAATTACAAACCATTCCTTTGGGACTTGACTCCAACTCACTAGTTGGGTTATATTACTATTGAATGATCGTGGACACTTAGTATTGGATGAAGCGCCCGGATACGTCAAACCAAAATGGCGCCGCTGCCAGGGAGTGGTGTTAATTGAGTTTTTTTAGTTGAGTTGAATTTTGTTCTTGTTAGTTATAGTTCTACTTACTTTATTTTCAGTGTTGTTTTGCTTGTTTGTGTTGAAAACAGAAAGTATGAGTGTAAACGGCAGCAATAGCAGCCAAGTAGGCCATGAAGACCACATCGGAAACCTCGACGATGTCAACGAGCCTCATGCTAATGATCCTCATCTCATGGGTGGTATTGGTTCCATTCACTTGCCTCCGGCCGAAGGAAATATGGTATTTCACATCACGAGTACTATGTTGCAACTCTTGCAACTAAAGGGGCTTTTCAGTGGTTTGGCTCATGAGGATCCCCATGAGCACATTAGAAACTTTGCGGATCTATGCGGACCATTCTCCTTCAAGAATATCTCCCAAGAATCGATCTGGTTGAGGTTGTTCCCATTCTCTTTGATGGGAGGAGCGTGCGAGTGGCTGGCTGAATTGCCACGTGAATCAATTACTTCGTAGGAGGAGTTGGTCACTACATTTCAAGTGCAATTTTTCCCTCTCTTGAAGATGATGACTCTTCGGGATACCATTCAGAGCTTTAAGCGTTTAGAAAGTGAGTCAATTCATGAAACTTGGCTGCGATTCAAGAAATTGGTGCTTCAATGCCCAACCCATGGCTTGCCTGATAACGTGTTGCTGCAGTATTTTTACCAGAGTCTTGATTCGGTAAATAAGGGTGTTGCTGACCAACTTTCTTTGGGAGGTTTGATGCAGCAACCTTATGTGATAGCAGCTCAGCTCTTGGATGGCATGACTACCATAAACAGGGCGTGGTATACCCGTGAAGACCAGGTCTCCCCTCTCACATTCAAGTTGACTAAGGAACAGATGGAGAAAGACCAAAAGAGGGACTAGAACATGGCAAATTCATGACACAACTTGATATTTTGTCTAAAAATGTCATGGGTGCTGGCGCTCGAAGTGTTAATGTTGTGGGTGTCGGGTGTGCTAATCCAGATGAATCCAAGTTTGAGGCCTTGTATAATGAAAAGGTAAATTTCCTAGCCAACCAAGGTGGTGGTTATCATTCAAACTACCCGAGGCAGGGTGGTAACCAAGGTTGAGCTAGGATGAAGGTTGGAAAGATCGAGATCGTGAATGGAGGGACTGTAATTCAAATTAGAAGGATAGGGAGAAGGATAGGTATGTACCTCTCCATGAGTGCCAAAAGCCAAAGGATTCGTAAGGTGGTAGGTCTAAGGATATGCACTCTCATATCCTCAACAAAGTTGAAGGGTCATATAAGATTTTAAAAGAAATGAAAGAAGATGTGTGTATCGTTAGCTAGACCATCACCTCCCATTCAGTGTCAATCAAGTAGTTGGAGACCCAAATAGGTCATATATCATCTCATCTCAACCCGAGATAGCAGGGGAATTTGCCTAGTGATACTATGGCTAACCCCAAGAATGATGTTTGAAGGTGGGCTTGCGTCGTGCTGCGACGTTAACTAAGGTGCTGCTTGGGAGGCAACCTAAGTTTTCTTATTTGTTTATCTTTCTTAGTTTGGAATAATGGTGTGTTGGTCGTGCAGGTTAATGTGTGGAAAGTGTTCAGAAATAGGGAAATTAGAGAAAAAAAGGTCCAGTCGGCGAATTGCCAAAAGGGTCGGCGACCTTGGTGAAAACCAAGAAATTATTGGCTAGTCGCCTAGTCGGTGACTCTGATATAGTCCGCCGTTTGGATCTCCAAATCAACTAGAAGTCCTGTAAAATTCAGCGAGGTAAGTGTCTACTCGGCGCTTCACCGAGCATGACTAAATTTGCCGAATGGGCAAGAACTAAACGGTTTTTATCAGGCCTAAGGTTTAAATTTACAAACTCTTCACTTTCCCTCACTTTAAATTTTGACAAATTCACACCTACACCTTAGTTTATATATTGTCGCATTTCGAAAAGTATTTTAGCTGTTGATTGATGCTCGAAATTGTACTCATTTGCAACATTATTATCTTGATTGTCGTGTGCTCGGCCTCTATAATAGGATTAGTATGTTTGAATACCTATTTTAAGCTGATCATCTTGCCCATCTTTTTTTGATTGTTGAAATCCCGTATTCTTGTGCGTTAAAATGATTTAAATTTTGTGGGGTTGTGCATGCATGTTGTCTAGTTTAGTTGGGTAAAGTTTAAGTAACCCGTATTTGTGCCAAACGACGTAATTTGCCTAATGATAGAGCGGGCGACATCGTTCTTAAGGGAAATGTCGTCAATTGGCCAAATTTTGCAAAACCAGGAGAAGTCTGAGTATCCCAGGACAATGGGTGTGATGGGTCTCGTTTGAATTTGAGTTATGCGTGTTTTGATTTTATTTTCGAGGGTTGCGAGGTTGAATTCGAGAAGTTGGGTTGAAAGTAGGCACGTTGGATTGTTTGGTAAGCTGGGTCGAGCACGCTGAACCACTCGGCGTTCGCCTAATGTCCCCATCTCGCCTTTAATTTCATGCTTTATTTGATGTTGGTTGTATAAATTTCGGTGAGAAGCCTGAGGTCGCCGAGGGCACTCGATGACTCGCCAAAAGACTTCTTGATCGCCCTTAGTCTGCACCCCTGAGTCATTTTTGCACTGTAACTTTCGGCAAGCTAGTTCTTGCTCGCCGAAAGCTGACGGTGATTCGCTGAAAGGGTCTCCCATCGGCAAATTGCCATACCTTTAAAACTGATTTTCTGTTCTTCTATTCGAATATTTCCTAACTTTGTCTCAATGCTTTGCAGACACGACTAGACCAAAAGTTGTTGGAAAAATCGTGCTACCTCGAAAGATAAAAGCATGGAATTTCAAATTAAATGAAGGGAGATCGAATACTCCCAAGAAGGGCAAGTAAGAACCTTCACCTGGAAACAAAGGCAAGGGAAAGAGGCCCATTTCTTAAAGGAAGACTACTTCTCGAGACCTCTCTATTCCTTCATGGGCCCAGGGACTTTATACAACTATTGAACAATTTTTGGCGGACACACCTGTAACAACTCCTGGTGAGTTTGGTGCTATTGTTCCTTTTGAAGAAACTCCGGGCACTGATGCACGAGACCAGACTGATGTACCGGGCATTGATGCCTAGATAGATGGAGCGTCTGCGTAGATCGGATCCCCTCTTTGCCTCCATATCTGTCTTTATTTCTTCAAAAAAGGGCCTAAAATACCCTTAAAGTATTAGAAATGGTAAAAAATTACCCTCCATCCACCTATTGGCTCCAAAATACCCTTGTCATCCACCTTTGGGTTCAAAATTGACCACTTATTTAACGGTTTTAAATTTAAATTATTTAAATATTTTTTTAAATACGTGGCGCTCAACTATTTGTTATAATTTGACTTATTAATATAATTTATAAACCAATCCACTACCCACCCATTACTAATTAAACCCTACCCAATTAATAAACCCGCCCCATTACTAATGCAACAACAGGAAAGCTACTACCAATGAGTGTTTCTAAACATTTGAGGCGAAAATGTCTATAGAAGTACATTATCATACATTCAAGTCCTCAATCAAAACATACTAGCTCTTTATGTTTTAAAAACATAACTTCTTTCTATGGGTTGAGATAATTGCTCAAAACTTAGCTCAAAGGCTATCTTGGAAATCTCAGTTTCCTCTCTTGCTTAATTGTGAAAGCATTTACTCTTTAATTGAAAAACTAGCTCAAAGGCTATTTACTGAAAAACAAGCTCAAAGGCTCTTTACTGAAAAACTAGCTTAAAGGCTCTTTACTAAAAAACTAGCTCAAAAGCTCTTTTGGAAATCAAGGTTTCCTTTCTTCTTTAAATGTGAAAACATTTACTCTTTGGTATTACATAGTCTCGATATACTCTTTTAAAGAAATGAACTTCAAACTTTACTCTTTACTCAACTCAGAACTCAGGTCTTAAAACAAAGTTAAAACATTTGTAAAAGACTTTTTGAAAAACTTTATGAACTTCGCTTAACTTGACTCTTGACTTCTCTTGACTTGACTCTTAACTTTTCTTGAATTGAATTATGAATTCAAGGAATGTGATTTGTGATAGAAAAGATCTCATGATGTTTATGATTGATTTTAGATAGCTAAACATGAGAAATGATCAAGAAATCACTGCCTGGAAACTAGTCTGCGATGCGGAGGTGTATTTAAATTTTGGTCATGAAAATAATTTTTGAGGCAGAGAGGTCTGTGACCTCTCCACAACGCGAAGGGAAATTTTTAAATCTGAGGAATAGGTCCGCGACGCGGACCTGGTACCCAGATTTGCCCGACTTGTTCCTTCTTTGTTTTCTAGCCCCAATTCACCTAATTTCGATTATTTTTCTCCATATCTCTTTAGATTCAGATACTCACAACATATAAACAAGAATCTAACTCAAAGAAACTGCAATAATCAATCTTAAACTCTCAAGAACTCCTCAATCTCATCTCAAATTCAAGAACAAAAGCAATTCAAGAATACAACTCAAAAACATCAAATTCTCAATCTTTTTAGGAAGAAATTACACTGAATAAAACATGTTTGGCGCATGGGTTAATGAAACCAACACTGTGTGAACTCACATACCTCATGGGGATCACCCCTTGACGAAATCCACTAGCGATTTGTGTAGATCTTGACGATTCTTGCTACCTTTCCTCTTTTCTCTTTTCTCAAAACCCTAACTCTTTTTCCAAAAGCGTAACCTGAATCCAATTAGTTTAGACCCCAACTTAATTACGAAAAATGAAATTAATTAATTGGGTGGTGAAAAGACCATAATGCCCTTCTAAAATCCGGATTGGACTTTCCTTATTTGAACAACCCAACTTCCAATGGGTATAATTCACTCATACGAACTCAGAATCGTGCAAACTTGGTGGTGTTGGAAAGATTATTCCAAGATCTTTCCTACGATATCTTGAAACACACCTAACTCATCCTGAGCTAGGATTTATGGTCATTTGAAGTTGACCAAAAAAAAAACTCAAACTTAACTTAACTTAACCAATTTTCTAGATTTTTATTATTGCCAAAAAATCACTCTTTGTAATTCTAGCTCTTTCTAGTTCTTTCAATTTGCGAGATGTTACAATATCTCCCCTTTGGGAACATTCGTCCTCGAATGAGATTACTCTTAGTAGGCTAAGGGTGTAACATCTAACATTCAGTCCAAACACCCAACAATCAATGCAATTACAACATGTTAATCTTATAAATAAAAGACAATAAAAGGATTAGTACCTTAATTTGTAATTTCTCCGGATTTGAAGAAATGTGGATATCAGATTGGAAAGCTGTCTCCGGTGAGAGTGAAAAGTTTTTCGGATGAGAAATTAAAATCGATAAACCCAAAGAAAAACCCGCATGCCTTATGATAGGGGTGTGGTTTGATTATGGTGGAAGTTTCTCCTCAGCTCACGTCCTAAGAGTTTCATACTCCTCTTCGGACTATGTCTCAGTTCACTGCTAAGAAAAAGTTTCACGTTGTGCTGCATCCTTTTTGATGTCTTCCGCACCTATGGTTGATTTGATAATTCATCCTCTTGGATGCTCTCGGTAAAGAGTGAAATAAACTTGTTAGTAGAAACTGTAATTTATATAGAGAAGTGGCATGTTTTACCGTATTCATCACCTTTTTTTTTGCAAATATTCTAACGTCAGCCTCTGTTGGTTTTGACACAATAGATGATGAATTGATGTGATGCTACAATGATGATGACTTTCTCAATAATGCAGCACTGTTAATGACGATGCTTCATTGATAGGATTTATAATGATAATGATCCCTCAGCAGAATGATGTTGATCCATTGATAGGGAAATGGTGCTTCATTAGTAGGATGATGATGTTGATCCTTTTAGCAATTATATCATCACCTTTGATAATATAATATGGATGGCCCTCTCGGTGGTTTGAACATGCAATGACCCTCTTGGAATTAGAAGATGCAATGTCCCTCTTCGCATTTTGAATATGTAATGGCCCTCTTGGCATTTTGAATATGTAATGGCCCTCTTGGCAGTTGAAGATGCGATGTCCCTTTTGGCATTTGCATATATGATGGCTCTCTCGGTAGTTTGAAAATGCAATGACCATTTTGGCATTTGCATACATGATGGCCCTCTCAACAGTTTGAAGATGCAATGACCCTTTTGGCATTTGCATATATGATGGCCCTCTCAGAAATGATATCACCTCTTTCGACAAATGATATGGATGACCCTCTCGATAATGATACGAAAACCTTTATTAATATAATGTTGATGGATCTCTCGGAAATGACATTATCACCTCTGATAATATAATGTGGATGGCCCTCTAGGCAATGATATTACCATCTTTGATCAAATGAAATGGATGACCCTCTCGGCAATGATATTACCACATTTGGTAAATGTTGATGGCCCTCTCAACAATGATATTATCACCTCTGATAATATAATATGGATGGCCCTCTCAACAATGATATTACCACATTTGGTAATATAATGTTGAGAGCACTCTCGAAAATGATATTACCATCTTTGATAATATGGAATGGATGGCCCTCTCGGCAATCACATCAAAACCTCCGATGATATGATAAGAAATGGCATTTTGGCAATACACATCACCGTATTAGGTATCGATGTGACTTACAAATATCCTTCAATGCTAGCCTCTTCCGACTTTAACGTGATAATTAATATTTTTGGCAAGTTGCACTTCAAATTCTCTCCGATATTTGATGTGTCTTATGTGTACCCTTCAGACGTCTTTGACGCTGGAAAATGCAATATGACATTATTATAGTCATTTGTACATCTTAAAGTTCCATCCTCTCGATGCTTTCACCTACTTTTCTTTGACCACGTGTATCTTCGTTGTGGATCATATTTTTGTTAAGAAACATGAATGAAACATTGTTATTCACAATACCAAGTTAACTACTTTTATCGCAGGATTATTAATGTTTTTCCTGCATAAAGAAAATGTCAGTCTTGGGTGCTTTCGCTCTTCACTTTCCCATTTTGTTGAACATGATGATCTCTTGATATCCTTGTTAATCTGCATCCACAGAAAATTTATTAGTTTTGAATGAACTAATCTGTGTTGACTTCTTTGATTTCTTGCTCTTCCTCTTTCTATCTTTGGTTGATTGCTTTTAGCTTCCCGCTTCTTGGTAGACATAGGATAGATCTATATTTTATACAAAATATTTGATATATGTCTAAAGTTTTAAGAAAAATGGATTTTTGAAAAGTAATTTGATGAGGGTCATTGCCAAGTGTCATGTCACATTAAAGCTTAATTAAGTGAACACTTCAGTTCATGTTTCGATATATCCAATCTAAAAGTCCTTTTAAGCTGGGGAAATATGAAGTTTGACTTTGAAGTTCTGAGATATTGGGGTTCATGAGCTTCTGATCACGCTGGAGATTACTTGTCGTTAACTTTGAACTTCTGACAGTACTTGATAGAATTTTTGAGATCTTCTCAAAAAAATTTCCCCAGTGAAATATCTTGACATTTCACAAATCTTTGGGGTAAGAAGACTTGCGGAATTTTTGATATCTTCTCAAAAATTCTACCCAAGTTGCATTTTCCTAATGCATGCTTAATCTTGTCTTTCTAGCAAAGGATCTTGAGCTCCTCTCAAAAATTCTGCCCCAATTTCCATTATAAAGGTAAATGGAAATTTTATGGGGTGTATAACTGAGCCATTGTGGCGCCTATGTATCCCGTTGAGGCGAAAATCAGGTCAAACGTAGTTTCCCTTTTGGGAATAAAATAAAGAGGAAATTTTAATAAGAAAATGATCGAGGCCAACATAGGCTGCCTACGTATCTCATTTTTGAGAATTCAAGTCAAACGTAGTTCAATACAAGGATATAAAAACTTGACACAAGAAATTACAAGGAAATGATATGATTACAAGGAAAACGATGAGAGAAAAACAAATCTTCAGACGTAGTATCTCTTGACAGCATCTGAGTTGATTGGTTTTGGCCACTCCTGGCCATCCATCTCTGACAGAATCAAGGCACCTCCAGATAACACTTTACAAACCATGTATGGTCTTTGCCAATTTGGTGCAAATTTTCCCTTATACTCATCTTATTGGGGGAAGATACGTTTGAGGACCAATTGTTCTTCTTCCAATGTTTGAGATCTCACTTTTTTATTGAAAGCATGAATCATTCTCTATTGATACAATTGGCCATGACAAACAGCGATCATCCTCTTTTCATCAATTAAGGCTAAGTGTTCAATCCGATTACGAACGCAATCAGCAGTGCTCAGTTCTGCCTCTTGAATGATCCTCAATGAAGGTATTTCAACTTCAGCAGGTATCACTGCTTCTGTCCCATATACTAGTAAGTATAGAGTTGCTCCGATTGATGTTCTAATGGTTGTTCGGTATCCAAACAAAGCATACAGTAACATCTCATGCCAAGCTTTATGATTATCAATAATCTTTCTCAAGATCTTTTTTATGTTCTTATTGGCAACTTCTATGGCTCCATTCATTAGAGGACGATAAGCAGTCGAATTTTGGTGAGTAATCTTGAATTGCTCACATATCTCCTTCATCAAATGATTGTTGAGCTTTGCACCATTGTCAGTAACAATGGAATCAGGTAGTCCAAATCGACAGATCAAGTTGTTATGAACAAAATTAGCTACTACCTTCTTTGTCACAGATTTATAAGAATTTGCTTCCACCCACTTGGTGAAGTAATCAATGGCAACCAAAAT
Source organism: Solanum pinnatisectum (assembly GCA_035578085.1). Lineage (NCBI taxonomy): Eukaryota > Viridiplantae > Streptophyta > Magnoliopsida > Solanales > Solanaceae > Solanum > Solanum pinnatisectum. The sequence continues at coordinate 39,106,489 of CM069080.1, read as the reverse complement.
AAATCTATGTTCATTAGAGGCGGCTAGCTTAATTGGGCCAATGACATCCATGCCCCAGGCCACAAATGGCCAAGGCGATCACATAGCATTAAGTTCGTAAGGGGTTACTCGGATTAAATCACCATGTACTTGATATTTATGATATTTTTGCACAAATCTACAACAACCGTGCTCCATATAAAAATAACCAGCTCGAAGGATCTTCTTTACCAAGGAAAGCCCGTTCATATGAGGTCTACAGGATCCAATATGTACCTTCTCGAGAAGTCTTGTAGCTTCCATGGAATTTACGCACCTGAGGAGTCTCAAATCTAGAGTCCTCCTATAAAGGATTTCCCCACTTGGAAAGAAATTGTTAGCCAATCGACGTATTGCCTTCTTTTGATTGGACGTCGCATCTTCTGGAAATTCCAGTCTCCAGGTACTTCTTTCTATCATAATACCAAGGCTTTCCGTCTGGTTCCGCTTTGACATATGAATAATGAGCGGGTTGTTCCTTTAAATCTATCTCCAAAGGATCAATGTACTTATGATCTAGATGCTTGATCATAGAGGAGATAGTGGCAAGAGCATCGGCAAATTCATTTTGCAACCTTGGAGTGTGCATAAACTCTATCTTTCGAAATCTTTGCACCAATTGTACATATGGTACAATCTTTGGACTCTTCATGGCCAATTCCCCTTGAACTTGGTGAATTAACAAGTCTGAATCTCCAATTACCAGCAACTCTTGGACATTCATGTCGATGGCTAACATTATGCCAAGAATGCAGGCCTCGTATTCTGCCATATTATTGTTGCAATGAAATTAAAGTTTAGCCGCCACGGGGTAATGTTGATCGGATTTTGATATTAGAACCACTCCAATTCCAGGTCCATTATAATTCACCGCTCCGAGTGTTAATAGTAAGGCTCAGGACCTGGGGAACACCATAGTACCTACCAATGCAATAGTGAACATCAGGGATCTAGTTTCGTCTCATTCTCTAAAAGTGGTCTTGAACTCTTGGTTATACTTTACATAAAAGTTCGCATGCCCAAATCTGACATAAAGATCCCTGAAAGCAATGCTTGAACCTTGGACCCAGTGGATGTATTCCTTTCTTAATTTGAGTCACTTTACAATGTCCTCGACAGTAGGCTTGTTAGAGATTAGGATGTCCTTCTGTTTTCTATCTCTTCTTTCTATCATTGTACCTATGATATCTATACCATTTATTCAATTGTCGGGGTGACCTCCTTTATTCCGAATTAGAACACCATTTTCTCATTGTCCCAATAACCATTGAAGACTTTGATCAATTTGGGCCACTTAACCATGTCAATGAGCTCTGTTGGTGCCCCTATATACTTGTTAGGGTCCCTTCTATGAAACTCGTTGAGGTCATAGTACCATAATTTAAGAAAATCTGAGGTCTTCACAACCATGTCAAACTTGTGAAATTGAGCCATACCTACAAAATAAAACCCGGTTAAGATCCCCCCCAAATAGGTAACAATTAGGTTTCTGCACATACATCTTTCAAATGTCAAATAACATGATATGTCATTAGGTCGTGGACCTTTGACATGATTTTTGATGGTTTTACTAATAGACTTAAGACGCCTTGGGTATTAAGCCGTCTTAGGCTAATGCTTAAATTTGAATTTGGTTTTGCTCTACTCTAGGTTGACTAGAATTGGTTTAGAGAAGACCTGGTTACCTCGAGTTGGACAAACTGCGGGGTGAAGTATGATAAACGATGTTGGATTACCACAAGCCAACTATTCGTTTATCACTTTAAAAGAATTCGAAAATGCTTTTCTGAAGGACAGTTGTGGAAAGCCACGTAACCGCCTTTTTTTTAATGCAAACTATTTGTCGTTTGGCGGAATCGATGCCATGAATGTCACATTTTATAATATACAATAATTAAGAAAAATAAACAATTAAACACATAGTCAAATAAGTTAATTTTAAGGTTAGAACTGTTCTGATTCCCAGTAGAGTCGTCATGTTGTTTTATTAGAAAAGAAAATGAGTTTTAAGAGTCGTCATTTCTTTTTTAAAGAAAAATCAAGAAAACTTATTTTTCAAAAGATTAAAAATAGAAATCTAATGAAAATATTAAACGGGGTTCGGGAATCATATTAATGTTCTAGAAAGGATTTTAAAGTACCTAGAACATCCGCTACCATGCGATTATTCGATAATTAACTACTTGGCTAAATGATTTGAATAAAATATGCATACTTGAATAAATAGAGAAAGTAAACAACTTTTGAACTCATTTTTTCTTAAGAGAAAGGGAATAAGGATGTTATTTAAGTAGAAAATACTATATGTTTTAAAGTAAAATAAAATATACTTATTTGATTTTAACAATTATTGTTGGGGAATTGAATTAAGGAAAAAACTTAGAATTAGCTAAAAAAAATCAACAATTAAATAAATACGAAAACAGATAAAATAAAGAGTAAGAGGGTGTTGGATCCAAGACTTGTTTTTTGTTCTTCTAGACTAGTACTTGGGCCTATGGCCTATTTAAATCACTGGTACATGTCCTAATCTAACATAAATAAATTGTTTTTCCTTTGGACCTTAGGCTTAATTCTTCCACTTGTCTTAAGAACTAACAAGTGATAATAATAATTGCAAATAAAGGGCTTAGCCCCAAAAGTAACAAATACAATTTGAAAATAAAGGGGTGGGCCTTTGGGCCCAAATTTACATGTATACAACATATACACCTGTTGTAGAGCAGTGAAGCAGGGGCAACAATGAGCAGGGGAGCAGCAATTCCACACCAAATACGACTTCAAAACTCGAGCAGTAAATTAGAATATCCGAACCAACTTCAAACAAAGACCCTTTTAAAACTTAGAACTAGAAAATTGTATTCGAATTTCTTAAGTGTAAAAATTGATTGTTCAAGAAAATCTCCAACCCCTACAATGGAGAAGAAGAGGGAATTTATGGGGAAATTCTAGGATTTGGTTTTGGTGGGAAAAGGGCAGAATTCAAATAAGAATTTTGGGGCAAAATTGAAATTTTAAATTCAACTCCCAATTTCAATTTCTTCAAGGACGAAAATAATCCAAAAGCTTGTATGAAAATTCAGATTTACAACAAATTTCCCAAAAGGTTGGGAAGGATGTGAGTGGCTTTGATCGATTGGTCGTCCTTGAAGATCGACGTGGCGCAATCTCGTGCCTTGCAAGGACGAAAATGCGGCCATTTTCTATTGGAACGTACTAGCACAGAGAGATGCGGCAAAAATGTTGTTGCTTTGCCGTGAAATTTTTTGTCTGGTTACTGAATTTGACAATGTATTATGGTGTAAAGACTCCGCTTCTCGTTTGACGTTGATCAAAGAAAACGTTGCTTGTCGCTTGTGAGTTGTTGTTCATGCTGTTTGATTTTGTGAACGTTGGAGAGGACGCCATTACTTTCCATTTGTCCGTTGTTGCTGTGATGTTGATGTTGAAAACGTCTGGCTGGCTTTCTTCTTGAACAAGGATTGGGCTGAGTCAAGTGGAAGAAGTGGGCTGGAAAATTTGGTGGGCTATGTGGAAAATTGGTAGTGCTGGGTTGGTTGGAATTGGACTGGTTTGGGGGAAAGGAATTGGCTTCATTGGGCTGAAAATTGAAAGGGAAAAGGCTAAAAAATTTGGTCCTTTAAGATAGGTTGAAGAAAGAGGTTAGGTTTGGCCAAAATTGTAATAGAAATTAATTAACTATTTAGCTAAACGGATAAAAAGGTAATCAAAAGAATTAATCTTCATAGATTCGGCTAAAATTCGAATAGGATGAATTAATATAATTAATTTATGAGCTTCTTAATCTTAACGAAATAAAATAATTAACTAATTAATTTAAATACAAACCAAGTAACTCAAAATTGTACTTATGATTTAGACTAAACAAAATTAATAAAATACTTAGCTAAAGAAGAATAAGAATAAAATATTTTTCGTATGATTTTCAAATATTTGTAAGATATATTAAATATATGAGTAGATATATAAAAACTAAGTACTATTTAAAGACGACCAAATCACTTTTAAAACCTTGAAAAATATTTGAATTTTATAAACTAATTATTCCAAATCATTTGATAATTGAGAAGCTCGAAAATTAATTGCTATTGGGGAACGTCAAAATTGGGTGTCAACATGCATTACACAAAATGAATAAAGGTGCAATTAATTTCACAATCCCCCACTAATGCAAAGATAAGAGTAAGAACAAAATTTGGACAAAAGGAAGGAACATGTACTAAGTGTCAATATCTTTTGATTTGAATTAACACATAGTGAAATGAAGCAACCACTTAATATCCACAAAGTGAAGTAATCTTGAACTGAATGGATATGAATCGAGACCCCCATATCACATCCTATATCCTTAAATTTTAAGCAACCTCTGCGATACAAACAAAGTGCTTTTATGGTCATGCATACACACCTTGGGTCTAATGAGTGCTCTAGAAAGACAACCTAAGTTTTTCATAAAAGACGACCACACCCTTACACCACCTTAAGGTTATAGAATCATTAAGAGCAAAATAATTTCAACCTTATAAAACACTACCTCACATCATAGGGATAGAAAATGAAATGTATATTGAGGACTAACAGGTCCACCACATTACCTCAATCAATGGGCTTTAGCCCCATCCCCCTTGACGTTTCAACGATTATTTTCCTTATCAAGCCCTTGGTCATAAAATTCATCAAATTTCTTTCGGACCTTACATATTTCAAGAAAATAACACCCAGTTTCAACAACTGTTTAACCGCACCATGTTTGATGCAAATATGTCTCCTTTTTCCATTATACACACTATTTTTGGCAATTCCAATTGCTGCCTGTGAGTCACAATGAAGAGAGACTGGTGAAGCTTGTCTTCTCCACAATGACTCATCCGTCAAAAGATTTCTTAGTCACTCAGCTTCTTGCCCTGCCAATTCGAGAGTAATAAATTCTGATTCCATGGTAGAACGTGCTATACAAATCTATTTGGAAGACTTCCACGAAATAGCACCTGCACCCAAAGTAAACACATAGCCATTGGTGGAGCTAACTTCATCATTGTCAGTTATCCAATTTTCATGACAACATGAGAATTAACAGTTGTAAATGTAGAAGTATTATTTTGCACATCAGTCGGCATACTAATTTTCAAAGGAAAAATAGGCTCAAAAAATTTTGCACCTCTAGATTCACAAATAGAATAATCATTTAAAGATATAAATCTATATGCAACACTATTTTGAGCATAACCAATAAAGACATTATTAGAAGTCTTAGAACCAACATTTACTCATTTAAAATTAGGTAAATCAACCTTAGCAAAACACCCCCACACTTTTAGAAATTTCAAGTTAGGGGATAACCCTTTCCACAACTCATATGAGTCTTGTCACGAGGGACTCTATTAAGAATATAGCATGCAGACAAGACTGCTTCTCTCCACATATTGTCAAATAGACCAAAGCTTAAAAGCATAGAATTCATCATTTCTTTAAAGGTTCTATTTTTCCGTTCGGCTACACCATTTTGTTGGGGAGTATAGGGAGCACTAACCTCATGTATAATATCATTTTTTTCACAAAAAGCTTCTAAAGTTTTAGTACTATATTCACCGCCCCTATTAGATTTAAATCTCTTGATTTTTTTGTCTAATTGGTTTTCCGCTTCTGCTTTGAATTTCAAAAACATGCTTTCAGCCTCATCTTTAGACTTAAGAAGATATACCTTAGCGTATCTAGAAAAATCATCAACAAAAGTAATGTAATACTTTTTTCCACCTTTGCTAACTGTAATCTTGAAATCTGCTAAATCTAAATGTATTAGTTCAAGTAATTCAGTCTTTCTACTAATAACAGATTTAAAAGGTTTCTTGGCATGCTTGCTTCTACACACATAGGACATTTAGAAAACTCATCAGTTTTATCATAGGAATTTATTCCATTTTCTAAGTCTTTTAATAGAAGCAATATTAACATGACCTAGTCTACCATGCCACAAGTTAATTGACTCAACAATATAAGCAGAATTCGAAATACTTGCATTATTGCCGGCGGGTGGTTATTACCCATATATGCTGCCCGTCCGGCCAATGATTATGTTAGCAAAAGTTGGGTCACCGTGTATCTTGATGGTGACTATTTTCGTTTTTTGATTTGTTCGAACTAGGGTTCGAATTTTTGATTTGTTCATTTTGGGTTAGTTCGTTTTTTGATTTGTTCGAACTAGGGTTCGAATTTTTTTATTTGTTCATTTTGGGTTGGTTCATTTTTTGATTTGTTCGAACTAGGGTTTGAATTTTTTGATTTGTTCGTTTTGCGTTGGTTCATTTTTTTTATCTGTTCAAACTAGAGTTCGGTTTTTTGATTTGTTCGAACTAGGGTTCGATTTTTTGGTTTGTTTGAACTAGGGTTCGGTTTTTGATTTGTTTTGGTTTTTGATTTGTTCGAACTAGGGTTCAGTTTTTGATTTGTTTGTTTAGATCGGTTCGATTTAAGGTAGTTTAATTTTGGTATTAGGGTTCTTTTCAAGATTTGGCTTTGGGTACATGAATCATGGCTAAAGCTTTAGTTCAGTCAATAAGCATTCCATCTTCAACTGCTACCGGTGAAAGGGATGGACAATTCAATGGATCCTGAAAACATCAAACAAGTGTTAGAATGAACAATTTTGTAAGACTGCGAGGAGGCAATGCATTACTTGTAAAATCTAGAAAAACTCTCCATTCAAAAGTGGCTATGAAACGGCCACAAGAGTGTCGAATTGTCTCAGAAACAAAGTATGAGTGCACCACCAAGAATGTAATAAAAGTTCTTATGCTTGCACAAGAAGAGTCCAGACGACTAAGTCACAATTTAATTGGGACAGAACAAATTTTGTTGGGTCTTGTTGGTGAGGAAACTGGTACTGCTGCTAAGGTTCTTAAATCCATCGGAATTAATTTGAGAGATGTTCGTATTGAAGTAGAGAAGATTATTGATAAAGGGTAGTGGATTCGTTGCAATGAGAATTCCTTTAAGTTCTCGTGCAAAGCGTGTTCTCGAACTCTTGAGAGAGGAAGCCCACCAACTAGGGCGTAATTGCATTGACTGGAACACTTGCTACTTGGATTGTTGCACGGTGGTGAAAGTGTGTCTACCCTGTTCTTCAACAGAATGTTATGAGTATTTAAGATTTCTATGCTGCAATGTCAGATTTGTGGGATCAATTGGCTCTTACTGAATCTGCAGAGTTAAAAGTTTTTGAGCCATATCGCTTTCTTTTGTTCCGTCGACCTTGCAGATTGCTGATCCTTTCTTACGAAGGCGCAGTCGGGGTCTCGATTTCGGTTTTAGTGTGACAAACTCTCAATGCTTATTGTTGTTGCATTGTGAGTTTGAGGGGGGATGTTAGTCCATATGTTACTATGTTTGGGTTTTTTGTTATTGGGCCTATTTCCTATTAGGTTAGGTTTAGTTAATGAATTCCTATTAGGTTAGGTTTAGTTAATGGATTCCTATTAGGTTAGATTTAGTTAATGGATGCTTTATATAGCCTTCCTATTCTTTTGTATTTAGATGAATTCTATTAGATTGTAATACAACTCTTACCTCTTGTTCTTCAATTAAAGTAGTTCTGTTAACAAAAAGCACTAAGGAATCACCTAAAAAGTATGACCCTTTCTACCCACGATGGCTACATGGTTTATGGAGACATTGAGTTGTGATGAACTCGTCCCCATATCGGTGCTCAATACTACTCCCAAAATACTCAGCTCATATGTTTTAAAAATAAAAACTTTTTCTATGGTTTGAGATAATTACTCAAAAACTAGCTCAAAAGTTCTTTTGGAAATCAGTGTTTCCTCTTTTGTTTAAATGTGAAAACATTCACTCTTTGGGAATACTTAGTTACCATATATTTGAAGAAATGAACTTCATTTGTTACTCTTACTTAACTCAAAACTCAAGTCTTAAAACAAGTTTAAAACATTTGCAAAAGACTTCTTGAAAAGACTCTATGAACTTTCTAGACTTAGCTCTTAACTTTCCTTGAATTTGAATTTATGGATTCAAGGTTATGATTCATGTTTATGGATGATTTCTAGGTGTTTAGAAATCATTTAGAGTAGTTAGAAACAATAGGAAGTGTTAGTAAACTTTATAAGGACTTAAAAGGCTAAACGACGAAAAACGGGTTGGGGCGGCCAAACCTGACGCACTGCCCGCGAGCTGCGCCAGCCCCCAAAGTTCAGAGACCACTTTTTGGTGCACTTCTGGCGCATCGCCTCAGCCCTCCTAGCGCAATGGGGGTGCGTCGTCCCAGCCCTCCGGGCTCAACGAGGGCACGCCGCGCCAGCATTCCCCTAGGTGAATCTGACGAATTTTTCCTCTCGTTTTCTGATCTTAATTCAATTAATTGCGATTTTTTTCTCAATATCTCTTTAGATTCAAGTACTCAATACATACACACAAGAATATAACTCAAAGCAACTCTAATAATCAACATTAAACTCTCAAGAACTCCTCAATCTCAACCCAAATTCAAGAACGAAAGCAATTCAAGAACACCCATTAAAAATATTCAAACTTCCAATCTTTTTAGGACGAATTCACGCTGAAATAAACATGTTTGGCACGTGGGTGAACGAACCCAACAGTATGAAAGTCTCACATGCCTCGTAGGATCAAATCCTTGATGAAATCCGCAATCAATTCCTCATGACGAAATCTTGATTTTTCCTCTTCTCTTCTCTCTTGAGTTCTTCTCTCTAAAACCCTAACGTTAATTTCCAATTGTCTAAACTGAACCAATTCAGTTTAGACCCTTAAGTAATTACCCGAAACTAATTTAATTAATGGGGTAGTGAAAAGACCACAATACCCTTCTAAAATCCGATTTTGACTTTTCTTATCTAGGAAACCCGACTTCAATGGGCATATATCCCTTATACGAACTCGAAAATGAGAAAACTCGGTGGGGTTGAAAAGATAATTTAAAGATCTTTCCTACAGTATCTTGTAGAACACCTAACTCATCCTGAGCTAGGAGTTATAGTCGTTTGAAGTTGACCCAAAACTCAAACTTAACATAACTTGAACAAATTTCTAGATTTTACATTCTTTCCAAAAACGACTCTTTCTAATTCTAGCTCTTTCACTTAGCGAGGTGTTACAATAATATTGACATTTCTCTTTATCTGCGACATGATACGTTTTTCATCTTTTTTAAGTATATAAAATAGAATTTCTGTTTTTGCATTTTTTTAAGTACAAACTATTCATATGTATATAGTAGAACAAAATATTCGTTGTGCTGAAGCAAATGGAATAAGAGATCATATTTTGAAATAACAATATGTTTTATTACGTTGACTTTTTTTATGTTTTAATTTCCTCTAACTTTTGTAGGATTATTGATTTTCTATACAAATTCTGATTTCGTAAAAAGAACTTTTGAATTTCTTTATTGGGTGTTTATTATTATATTTGTTTATTATGATTTTTTAAACACTTATTAAATATTTTTAAGAATTATGAAAATTGAAACATAAAAAAAGTAATAAATAATATTTAAGATTATAAGTTACAAGTGAGATGGAGAGACATGAGTTATAAATAATTTAAAATGCACAAAATTTTCTTAGACATTAAATACATTAATAATTATGCATTGATTTTATTTGTAATACAAATAAGTGAAACTAAGGAGTGAAAATACAAAAATGAACAAAAAATAAAATAATTGGTGACTGCATAAAAATTATAAATACATTTCAAACAAAAAAGAATAGCAACAAACACAGATTATCGTATGCAAAAAAACTGAAATCATTAAATTAATATTTTATTTTTTTAGTTTTTTTTACAAATATAATAAAAATGAAACTCCTGATCATCATAATTTTTTTTTTTTAAAAAATGGGATAATTATATTAACTGTGCTTCATAACAACAAAAAAAAAAAAAGAATAATAAAGGACCAAATGATTAGCATTGCCAATATGTAACTAAATTATTTATACAAACCAAAATTTAAAAAACTATAGCAAAAGTAGCGAACTTACTAATACAAGTCAAAATAATAAAAAAAAAAAGTCTAACAAAAATAATCTCTGATTATGCTTTATTTTTTCCTTTCTACAATCTTTCTTTGCAAGTAGATCTATCAACATATTTTGCTTCATATGTCAAACTCTTCATCATATGCTACCACTTCAAAAAAAATTATATGAATAAATAAATATCATATACCAATTAAAAAAGTATTATATCAAAAAAAGAAATTTATATTATATGTAATATATGTGTATTTTATTTTTTTCAATAGCACTAGCAATATTAAATAAAATCATCTATTTAAATTTAACGAATATTATAATTAATCAAACTACATTATACCCCAGAAACTGATTATTAGAAAGAACAATCGCATCGTGATATCACATTGTTCATTATTATAAACATACTTTTTTATACTTGCGGCTTGGTGAATGATAATACATATATAAATTAAATATTAAGAAAGCATGTACCCAAGTACATAAAAATAAAAAGAAAAAATTGAGAATGAAATATTTCAATCCTTCATGTACTTCTTTTTCGTTACATGTTAGTTAATTCACAATCAAATATAATGAAGAAGAGAAATGATAACCTTGAATTTGAATCTTGATGGAACTAAATATGAATTTATATAGGCAAAATAGAGGAATGAAAAAAAAGACTTGAGAATGAAATATTTCTTACCTTCATGTACTTTTTTTTATTACATGTTAGTTCATTTACAAACCAATATGATAAAGAAGAGAAATAATTATATTGAATATGAATCTTCATGAAACTAAATATAAATTTATAGGCAAAATAGAGGAATATCATAAGACATCATAAACTTACCAATTTAAGTTTGAATGTTATGAACATAAAAATTATGGGAGTATGACTATTATTAAAAGTAAAAATTAAAGAGGTCTGAATCATATGTAATAACTTCTTGTGAATAAATAATAAATTACTTAAAATATATATATAAAAAAAAAACATTATTATTTTTTTGATTAAAGTGAAGCAAACAAATAAAAAAAAAGAACGTGAAGAGTTTTTGTCGTAAATGTTCCTCCATTTATAAAATATTTATTTGTACTAAATTAAGTAATTTACTTTTACAAAACAATAATTAATTTTAATTTTTAAAAAAAGCCAAAAAGGAGAAAAAAGATTGCCATGTCACCTTAGTTATGTTTCCTCATTATTATATATATATATATATATATATATATAGATTAATATGACATTTGATTTACAATTTAAAAACTCACTTTCAATAATACATATATAAGGTTATGAGGATACTTATATATTATTTTATGTGATATAAAAAATAACATAACTTATAATAATATCTACACAACTAATACATGCATTATTAATACATTTGATGCTTGCTTTTAAGTACTTTTTTTTTTCTCTTTAGCTTAAGTACATTTGATACATTATATAGCAAACTAAAATAGCTATGAAAGCTGTTTTACACCCTAAAATTGGCTGTTTCTGAAATTTCCTTTTTCCTTTTTAATGAATCTATGGTCCATAAAACACAAAAACATCACACACTCCATCCATTTTGGATTGGTATGACTAATTAGGTAAGTTCAATACGTAGTCACTCATCAAGTTGACAGAAAAAACATAAATTTGAAGACTTGAGACTGGATTGTAAATATCTCTAGCTTTATAATCACGCAAATATATCTAGCTTTATAAATTAATAAAAAGACAAAAAACATAGATTTGATTCGGTGGAAGAATTACTGATTCCAGAATATTCTATAATAATAATAATAATAATATAACAATAATAATAATAATAATAATAATATTAATAATGACAATGATGATGATAATGATGATGTTGTTAAATTAAAGCTTATTTTCTAGTAATCAAATGTTTTTAAAGGAAAAGATTGAGAACATATTGTAAATTTTTTAAAAGAGGTTTAAATGTAAGGAAATTTTAATGATAAAATAATAATTAAATAGATTAAGTGACTTTGTAAGTAAAATATAGTTGAGTGATTTTTGAAATAGAAATCAAAGTTGAGTGACTTTGAAAGTAAAACTGTTATAGTTGAATGATCGTTCTAGATATTAACTCTGTGAACAATTTATACCTAGCTATTGCTTGTATTGAAACTTGAAAGCAATAATTTTGCAATTAATTCTTTCGAATTGACCCTTCTACTCACTCTGAATCATATTATTTGATATTTTCTTACTTTTTTTAAAAAAAAATAATTAAAAAATAAGTAATGTTTTATGTAATAATAAATATGTTAATTATGTTTAAATCCACCTTTATATTGCTACTCTCTATAACCAAAGGAAGAAGAAAAATGACACAAGACTCATATTAGATATCCAATCATGTATTAGACACATGACCTTTTTCAGTGTTACATATTTAAAACTCGCTTAAGTAATCTATGGCCACTTAAAGTTGTTCGCATATTCACTTGGACATCTTAATTAGGGCTTGTACATATTGAACATCCTATTTATTCAAAAATTATTCATATTAGACACAAAATGCTGACATGGCAAAAAAAATGTGTTCCACACTCCTTGAGCACGTATAGCAATTAAAAATCATATTGTTTTCTTTTCTTTTTGTTTTCCAACTTATATACTTAATTTTTTTAAAAAAATAATAAAAAATAAAATGAAAAAGCTCTCTCTTCTTCTTCACTACAACCATCCTCTAAGTACGTCAGTCTCTCTTTCTCTTACCCTTTTTTATTCTTCTTGTGCTTTTACCTTTATTTTTTTAAAGTCATTATTATATAGATCTAAATCTCAATTATTCTAGTAAAGCTTCATTTTTTTGATAAAAATAATATGAATTGATTATTTTTTTCAGCAAAAGTCGTTATTCTTTTTTAGATAATTATGATAGTAAGTGACTAAAGAAAATAAATCCATAATGGGTGAAAAGCTTTGAAATGGCTGTAGATTTTGACGAAGAAGAAGAAGAGGGGAGGCGGCGGGGGCAGGGGAGAGGGTAGGGGTGGGCGTGGGTTGATTGAAAATATTTTTTTATTTTTTTAATTCTTTTTTATCTAATTGCCACGTGTCTATCATTTTATTGGTCTATCTGCTATGTATCTCATATTAATTTAGTTACCTTACGAAAAATATATGTTTTAAATTATTTATTCACTTATTAAATCAAAATAAAATTAATTAACTTTTTCTATTTACATCAATAATTAATATTCTTTAAAAGCCTAAACAAACATAGAAGTTCCAAGACAAAGTCATAAAGTTGTAATATATTTTTCATAAATTATTTTATGTCCATTAATATGAGTAAATGATAAATTAGTAAAATTAACTATTTTATTTATGATTTTAGAAAAGCCTATAAAAGATTCCAAGATTTCTTATTACAACATATTTTCCAATTAACCCGCTTGGCCCCAAATAAAATTTGGGAAAATTTGGAAAAAAACTTGAATTTTTTTTGGTCAGGTCGTTTGGTTACATAATCAGGCAAATATAGTTGTTAAGAATCCCAAGTTTCCAGATATTAGAAAAAATTAGTTTTTGGGTCAAATTCTAATATTTGGGAATTTTAAAAAAAAATTCAAAAATTACCCCAAACTTTCATATTTCATAAAAAAGCTCATAATATTTATCTACCATATCTATCTATTACTAATAGCTAGATTAATTCTTTATCTATTAAACAACATGCTCACCAACCATATTAAATATCTCTATCTATTAAATAACAAAGGGATGTGATATCATTTGCAGGACTACTGGGAAAGTGAAAAAGAGCCTAAGCATGATAAAGAGTTATTTAATTATAGACATTTCTCTTTGCGTAATATAATTAAAAGAACATTTAGTGTGTGGAAAAGTAGACTCAGAATACTATGACAAGACATGAACATATAAATTAGACATGCATGTGAAAATAGTAGTTGTTTGTGACGTATATTATATTATTTTTGCGTGAAAATCAAAATAGTGATGAAATATTCAATGAACATGAATGTGATGATATGATTACTGTTGAAGATGATGAACAATCAACTTAAAGTAATAGTAGTGATGAAAGCGTGTAGAGAAGAAATTGTTCGTAAAATGTGGGAAGATTATATAAAGGATTAGTTTATTACTACCTCCTCCCGAAAAGTTTGAATTCTAATTTGAGTGACATAATTGAGATAAAAGAACAATTTGTTTTAATGGGTTATAATTATAACCGAATCAATGACAAATTTGAATATGTGATTAATGTATTGCTCTTGCATATATTATTATGTTATTATTGTTGATTGTTATCAATTATGTTGTAAGGTTATTTTTTAACGAAACATATTCACCATAAATAGATAATCCTATCTTTAGATACATATTTATCTTGAATGAATTATATTATTTAGAATACTCTAGAATCAGTAATTCTTCCTCCATTCAAAGAGTGTGTTTGTGCAACTTGGGCTCCAGATCTAACATGTGCGTATAATACAATATGAAGAAAAAAAATATCAAATATGAAAAGACTTGTGAAAATAATTATTAAAAGTCGTTTTGTAGTTGATTAGAATTATGCAAATATTAATAATGCAGATATTAGTGTTACGTAGGTATTAGAATGTCTTGGAATCAATAATTCTTCCACCAGTCTCATATTCAATTCAGATTTTGCTTGTTCCCACTTGAGTAGGGCAACTCCAAAATCTGTTATTTTCCAATTTGTCTCAATATATATGGATAGTACAAAGAAGATTTTTTTCATAGATTATTTATGTAAATTAAGTAGAATTTTATAACAAACGCATATAACAACAAAAATCAACTATGAGAAGACTAATCCAAATAACTTATTGATAAATAATTTGGTAATTGGTTAGAATTATACAAATATTAATCGTGTATGAATTAGTTATTACGTGGATATTAATTATTTCATCTTCAGATATGACAAAGACAATTCATCATAACCTAGCACACAATTAGTTTTTTTTTTCTCTTACAAAACTAATTTCCATCTATACGAATTATATAATGCCCTAAATCCTATCAAATGATAATTTTTGTTTATGATAATTTGAGTTATGTCTTCTAGTAAAAGGAGGAAACAGTCAAAACGATATTTATATTGTAAAAAAATCTGATATTTAATGAAATCAAAGAAAAGAGCAGGGGTAAGTTGGCTCTGTCAGTATCGAATATTCCTTTAATTTATAATCACATGTGAATAAATTTGTATGACTTTGAACTGACTAAACTGTGCAACTTGGGGAATTTCCACCGTCTGTGTTAAATAATATTTTTTTGTTATTCAAAACATTCTATGGATCAATTAGTTTTTTGTTATATAATAACTTTTAAATATTTTTTAAGAGGCGTGTAAAAGAAAGAGATATATAATAAGAAAAAGTAGTAATTTTAATTTTAATTTTTTTCGTCTCATATTAATTGATTATCTTATAAAAATATATATGTTTCAAATTACTTATTTACTTATTAAATTAAGATAAAATTAATTTAAAAATATCATTTCACACTTATAATTAATACTCTTTAAAAACCTAAACAAAAATACCACACTCACCTGCACCTGTACATAATAGGCATGCTTTACCTAGTTAGCAATCACATCAGATATGCAAATATTCCAATGAAGAATTTTGTCATTAAAAAAGATTTAAATTTGTTTGACCTTGATCTACCAACTGGACAACTTAATCTTTGTTGATTAAAATTTAATCCAACTTTATTAGATTATAAGTAGACTTAAACCTTGTTTGGATGGTTATTACCCTACCTGTTGTATCGTATTGTCTTGTTGGTTTAGATACAATATTGTTTGTTTTAATTGTTACTTAAATTCTATTGTATCGTATCCTTTAAATTCATCGTTAGATAACGACGAAAAGACTCAGTTTATGTAACAGCCGATTTCGTGTGATTGCGCCGTTGCCTTAATATTTTCTTTTCATTTTCTCTTAATTTATTGTTTAATAATTATATTTCATCTTTTACCTTACGTTTTCATAGTAGTTCTACCCCGTACCCTACTTTTTTTGTAGTTTTATCATTCAAATTGTCGATGTGTGACATTATGTAACGACAGAGAACGATACAATCTATCCAAACATTAATTCATTAAAATAATATAGTACGATACAGTACAACACTATGCAATACAATACGATATATTATGAAACAATACGTAACGACAGTCCAAACAAAGTGTAGGGATCACTTCTCATATGTAGACTACACAATCGTGTTTAGTAGCGTGCATTTCAAAAAATAAAGTATACATTAATTTTGTTTATTAGTAATAGCTTGTTTAGTAGTGCAAAGGACTTTAATGTATGTATTAGTATAATTAAAGACACAATTATCTATTAATATCTTTTCCACCATATTTAAATTGTGAAGAGTATTTTTGTAAAGAACTAATTATTTTAGACATTATGCAATCAATATTATTTTTAATACAATAAACCAAACATTGCATAAAGAATAATTTCAACATACATAACTAATGTAAGCATAATTAATAATTACAACAACATTTAGTGATATCAACAATACTAATATATCATATTCAGTATTATTCTTATACATCCTACCAAATGACCCATCACTTCTACACAAATTTAGATTTATAATATATAAGAGAATTTTACACAAATCTCATAGTGTTAAAAGCTAATTACATCTTATTCCTACTCTTTTTCAAATTACAAAAATCCCTTAAATTTGGTGGAATTCATATACATCCCAAACGTACCGGTTTTGGATACATCCATCAACATCCTGATACATTGCGTCTCGGTTTCAGATACATCACTCAACATCCCGATACATTGCGTAAAGTGATGCATCCAACTAATACATCGCATAAAATGATATATCTGAAAGTATAAGAGAGAGTAGAAATTTTTATAATTTTTCAAATGATAGATATATTTTAAAAAATATAGTAAACTAAGTTATATATTTAAATAATTTTTCGTAATAAAATTTTTTAATTTAAACACATATTCAATGTGTCAATACTGTTTGACTGATAATGAGTTTGTCAAACTGTAGTGGTGATCTAGATGAAGATTGAAGAGGACAACTCTTTCTTTTCTCTTCCCACTTTTAGCTTCTTGTTCTCTTTTCTCTTTATTTTTTTGTTTTTTTGTTTGTTTTCTGTCTTTTCTTTTCAGATTGGGCCTAGTCATTTGATGTTAGGGAAAATTATCTTACTTGACATATATTCATACTCCATATATATTATTTTTATTTATATTTTTAAATAACTATGTAACATATCACTAATTAAAATTTTCTATCATACATTAAAGACGATAGACCTAGATACATGCATTTTACTACCAGATACACTAAAATAAGGAGAGAAGCGAGCGGGATGGGTAAAGAGGCGAATGAGATGGGGGAGAGATATAGTCATGCATATGTAAATCATACTAGATACATGTATATGTATGTATATGGTGTAATTCACATGTGTGTGAGATATCAGATACATAAGAGGGTGACGAGTGAGACGGGAGGAAGGTGAGCGAGATTTGTTTAAGCATACCAGATACATGCGAATCCACTTGGATACAGATATCTAGAATAAATTACACCTAATTTTGAACCTATGTGTCTCGATATTACATGTATCTAGATGTACCAAAATATGATAAGATCGTAATATTATAAATTATAGTGTATCTAACTAATAAGCTCCAAACTAGTAGATTTCTATAAGTTTTCCTTTGATGTAAATATACTCTAGTTTTGATTTAATAAAATCTGGCCCTTTAGCCTTTTAGTTTAAAAAAAAAAACTCTTACTAGTCTTAGTCACTCTAAAGAAGCATGAGATAGAGTGAGTTTCACAATAGAAAAATAGTTTTTGAAGAAAAACAGATAGCGTGACGTGAATGTTGTAATAATAAGTTAGAAAAGTTAAAGTTGAATTATCTTTTGAGTGTGTAGCAATTTTTAAAATATTTTATTCAGACCTACAAGTTTTATTTATCACAAGAAACAAACTCCAATTATCAATTTTTCAAAACAAAGAAATTTTTTTAACAAACATCATATATGACTACAACACAATATCAACAAGCTAATAGGTCAATTTTGTAGTTGTGTTATCAATTATGATTTAATTTTGAATAACCCTTCTTAACGGAAAAATCAATATTGTATAAAGTAGCAAACTATTAATTCAAATTAAATGATATAACCACAATTTAATTTAATTGTTACCCGTAGCAAACTGTTGCCATTTCGCCTCTCTCCTTGAATTTCTCGCTCGCCATTCTTGTTTCTCGCTAGACAGTCTCTCCTCGCCTCTCTCACTTTATACAAACACAAATGTATAAATTGTATGTGTTTGTATAAAGTGAGAGAAAATTGTATATATACATATCTTTTCGTTCCCCTCTCTCCCCTCTCCCAGATCTCGCTCGCCACTCTCACTCGCCTCTCTCACTTTACACAAACACAAATGTATAAATTGTGTTAATGTTTGTATAAAGCGAGAGAAAATCGTATATACAAATACAAATACATATATTTTCGTCCTATACACTTATTATTATACAAATATAGATCTTCCCCTGCCCAGTTTTCTTTTGTCTTTCTCTGTTTCTCGCTTTATACAAACACATATTATACAATTGATTCTTTTATATATGTATACCGAAACAGATTATACAATTGCTTCTCTTGTATATATATAGCAAAATATACATATTAATAGTCATATCAAACATAAAGTTTGCTATGGAGCGTAATTATGCAAACTGTAGCTATAGCATACAAATATGATTTTTATGTTTGCTATATGTGAAAATTGCTCAATAAAATTTGTTAGGCCCATTGCAATAATGTCACTACCCAGACCGTCGTGATTGGCACCCACACTAACCTTCCGGTGGGAGAACCATTACTATCACTCAAATCTAACAACTTAACCAAATACTACGATTTAAAGATACAGAAGCAGTTTAAATGACAATAAAAATTGAGTCCCCATAAACTCCAAAGGTTTAAACAATTAACTAACCAAACTAATGTAGAAATTCAACTCCTAGAACCTGAAAGTCATTGTACCAAAACTCTACTAACGACAAGTCTAAGAACAAGGAGTACAACCCCGAAACTAAACAAACACCTTAAACAAATAGTCTGAGTCCGAAAAGAATAGACTTAAACAAGAAAGATCCATGGCAGCTTGAAAGAACTAGCTCACTCTTGAATCCGATCACGCTCAATAGTCACCTAGTTGAAGTCTATCAATAGCCGTCTGAAGATGTCATATACTCAACAAAGAACAAGCAAATGCAATATCAATACACAACCATCGTGTACTAGTAGGATCACACGGCTATTCCATAGGTGAAATATACATAAGCAGTCACAACAAAGTAAAACATGCATATATAATATTAGTCATCACTTACAAATCATGCACAATTTCACAAGTCTCAAGAGATACAATTATCCTTTTAGAGCAACATACAGTCTTCAAATATCAATCATCATTATGTATGAACGTAATCATCATAAGTATATACACATCACAATTCAATGGTCCTCTCAGGGAACCCAATTCAGTGGTCCTCTCATGAAACCCAAACCCAAACTGTTAGCATACCAGTTTGTGGTACCCGATCCAAGTTAGTGTGCCAGAACGTGGTAGCCAATCCCATGTTTATGCCGGAACGTGGACACCGATCCATGTTTATGCTGGAACGTGGAAACCGATCCATTCAACAAGCCATAATCACAATCACAATGTACATTCTCACAATCATACAATCAAGTGTTGATTCATGGCATACAATCATTCATTCATACTCAATTACATTATGTGTGATCAATAGGCTTCATTCACATACACACATGTATTACAAAGAAGCTATTACAAACATATATCACACCAACATGAAATCAGAAGCATCACCTACCTCGAATCCAAGCTTGAATCCCTTAAAGCCTTGAATCTTCCTTTTTCGGATTCTTTCCCTTGTTCTAGGTCTACAAACAACAATTTATACGCAAGGATCAACAATCAAAGGTCCAATTGTCCGGATTATAACAAACCCAATAACCATAGACCAAACCCTTAATTCCCATAACCAGATTAGGGCTTTTTCCACCATAATTACAGATCAAAACCCTCCCCCATTGATAATTACTCATGAATTTACATTCTACGGATCGAAACATAGATTTGGGGAGTAAAATCCTTACCTTTAGCCTCAAGAATGGTGAAAAACGTTCATGAACTCTCTTGGGGTCGTCTCCTAGCTCTTAAAGTCGAAAAGTGTAGAATAAAACATTTTTGGGGTTTTATTTCCAACTTAAGTCGCGTTTATCCCGCTACAGCGAGACCCAGCCTGCTACAGCGGCCCCACCCTAGCGGTAGAAATCCCACCCCAATGGCTTGCACGGAACCAGTGAGCTATTTTAATAATTCCAAGACCCCTATTTCACAACACACCTTCAACCAACAACACTCAGAAAATACCCTCCACACTAAGTTCAATTTCGGGAGTTCTACTCGCCCGAATTCAATTCCGTAAAGTCGTATGGGTTCCTTAATGAATTATCTATCAACTCATGTGATCAACTTCATAATTAGATCACCCAATTGCTACTAGATTTCCCTAGACCTCACAGACTTCGATTTCATCCAAATTTGGACTAGGTTGGGAAAAATTCAAATACTATGAAAAAGATTATCGGCCCAAAATTTTTCCCCATCGGCTTTTCTATAACGACGGAATCAGGTAGTTATAATAGATACCAATTTACCCATCACTCGTCCCCGAGTAATCAACTAGGCAAGATTGGATAAAATAAATGTGGAGTAGTATCTGAAATGTCGAATTACTGGGTACACTTGTCTCGCATGTTCTTAGCTTTCGGACATCGTGATCAAGAATTTCAATCGGTTCTTCTTCATACCGAAGGTCTTGTTTAACAATATCGAGTCTCACTTTATGATATAATCTCTGTCCCCAACCAAGCAATTGAATACCTATATATCCTCCCATACAATGCCTCAATGAAGTCATCACAATACTCGAGTGATAATTATTGTTGTATGTAACTAACAACAAAGTTATTCCCAATAACCATCAAAGTTTGATCGTACACATGTCTACAACATGTTATCAAGGACTTTGAGACAAACATTAGGACAAATCTTTTCTCACATAACCATGATAAAATCCTAAATCAAAACTCGCCACAATTAGAGGTGAACCTGAACCAACCAACACACAATCATAATACCCAAACAATCATAGTTCTTATCAACATCTCCATCTCACAACCCAAACTCACATGAGCTTAAGTTATAAAAGTTTAGTCTTTAGAAATCAGATATTCATCGAGGGATATGTCCAAGCATACAAACACTCCAACATCACTATTGAAATGCTAGATTTAGTAATAAAAACAGTAGAATTGGACTCAATGATCCCCACATTCAACCACACATAATCGATATATGACCTCGACGATAAGATGAAAATCAAGATTATCGGACAACTATAAATACGCAAGGTAGCACTTATATAAATTCTCATAAGAAAGGTGGTACATGTAGGACCACTGAAATATTTTAACAACTCAAGAAAACGCCAAATATGTCATTTATAATAACCAAGTGATCCCAATCATCTCGCTCAACCAAGAGAACATCGCAGGATCGGTACCCCTGATCCACCACTAGGGATCCACCCATAAAAGTGAAAACACACGTGACCATAACTAGCGACTCATACTCACAACCATGTACAAAATGAAATAAATGATCATATAAGAATTTTACGGAATAACGCCAAAGGTTTCCTTCTGAAGAGTAGATACCAGTCATTTCTATTGAGTTGACTCTACATACTCTTCACATCATTCCATGGAAGTCCACACTCTCAACACTAACAACCATCATGAACACTCCGACCACTTACCTTACTATAAACCAACACTTTTAAATGAAAACCTTTTTTAGGTACTTAACAAACAACAATAATAAACTTCACCACTTAACCTAAGGGTAAGTCCTTTCCAATGTTCAATACCAGATACAATTGATCATTTCTCACCTTGCAAATTCATACCTTGACAAAATATATCACTACAATGTAGATTTACAATGAAAAATCTGAATTGTAAATTCAACTGTATAACACAATCGCCTTGTCTATCAATATTAGCTTGTACCTTGAAGATATTTATGAATTCATGGATCTTCGCTTATCATTGATCGCAACTCCATCGATTTTACAATATCCTTTGCTAAAAGTTCACTCATACTCAGTACTAAACTCAAAAACAAAACCAAGGCGCTTATCATCACACTCAAGTTAATGTCTCTACGCTCCCTTCTTAAGTCGTTTCCAATAATTTTTAATCAATCTGAAGACTTGTAACACTATTACCATAGCCACAACAAACGAACGAAAACACGCGTCTCTGAACCCAATTATCTATCATTTGGAAGATACCCCTTTAGCCTAATATAAAACATTTTTGCTCTCGCCTCTCTCTAAAGGTTGTACTGCATCCCACTATTTTTCTTCATTACGACTCTAGCTCTTTAATTTCTATTCGAATGGTGTCCCACCATTTCTTAAAACTTTCCATACAACTACGTTACTCACCAAGTATTAGAAAACCACAACCTTAGATACTCATAAGTCGTAATTACTGTACAAAAATTCACTTGACCAACAATTTTATCATATAGCTGTATCCTGTGACAATTCATCACGGACTCTTATTGCCATTATGCTCCGTCAACCTTGACTATCGCTACGAAGTCAACCTTTTTCATTAACACGACTCCTCAAACTCACGTGAACTCATCAAATTCAAAGGACTAACCTAATTTTATACGCACCTTCTTACTAAATACTTCAATTTCCTTCACCCAAGTATACTTAATGGAACTTTCTTTATCCATAAACTTGTCATTCCGGTATTAATCCACTACATTATGGATTAAGATAAAATAATCAGTCCTCATACTACTCTCCTTCGTCTTATCACACAAGACATGAGCACCCCACTTAGAAATAATAGGACGAATGAACCCTTTATCAAGAAGCTCTTGGATTTGAGCCTTAAGCTCTCTTAATTCCGCTGGAGCCATACGATACGGAGGGATGAAAATGGGGCGAGTGTCAGTTTCCAAGTCAATGCAGAAATCTATATCTCTATATGGAGGCAGACCAGGCAAATTCGTTGGAAACAATTCTTTAAAACTCAGACACCACATGAATAGACTCAATAGAGGGAGACTCAAACTCAACATTCCGAACATGAGCCAAATTAGCCAAACAATTCTGCCCTACCAGTTTCCTAGCCCGAATGGAGGATATGATCTTAGCTAGCTTAGGCTTGTACACCCCTTCCCACTCTAATCTTTCCTTACCGGGGATCTCTAGAGTTACCGACTTAGTATTATAATTAAGCCTGGTATAATAGGGGGACCAACCAAGTCATGCCTAAGATTATATCAAGTCAGTCATATCCAACATAACCAAATCAACCTAAGTCTGAAAATCCATAAACATAACAAAACAAACACGATATAGAAGGGTGACTATGACTGACTCTTCAACTGGGGTAGAAACATGGATGAGGGCATCAAGTATATCACAAACCACATCAAATTCCAAGGCAATTGAACTGACACGTACGAATAAGTAGAACCCATATCACACAAAACAATAGTGATCCAAGCACAAACAAGAGTAGCACCAGTGATAACAACATCACACCTTAAACTCAATTTTGCTCGTAAAAGCATATAACTGAGCCGTGTCATCTTGACTGGCAACCTCCTCGCCTGGCTATACTACTCCTCTACCTGCATTACCATTTCCTCGGTCTCCACGGCCTCACTGATTTTCTCCTCATATGCCCAGGTTCTCCACAATTTAACATATTTTATAACTTATATACGATTGCTGAATAGTGAATTAGATCGCGGGGGTTTGTTCAGGTACAATTCAGGATCCATAATTATGACTCGGGAAAAACAGATGAGACATGACAGAGATTTTGTCTCGCCCTGTCCCGGTCTGACGGGAGAATCCCGCACTGGCGGTCTTGCCATGGCGGGGAAAACCCTGACCCAACGGCCCTAATGAAAACAGAACCTCTACCTACAATTTTTGGGGTTCCTCTCTTTTCTATAGTTCCCCTAGATTTCCTGGCTACAACTAGGCATTTAAGAAAAACCCTTAGCTAGGACAATCATTGTCTACCCCCCGGTCAACCCAACGAAGTACACACTTTATAATCCTTTTACATCGTTTCAACACTACCACACACACATCGCATGATACACCCAGACTCTCACACGATTATCAGTTGGTCGCAACGCACATCCAGATTTCTCGCTTACGAACCACATTGTAATTTATCTAAACCCTTGCACCTAATCTTGTGATGACTTTCTTTTCACAACAAGTTTCACGACACTCAAGCAGTTACAACTTGTAGACAAGTCCACATTCTTTAATTAGTTCGTTCCATAGACGACCATTACTGATCATCTATGTCTTGTACGACCCCTAAGGCCATATACCAATTGGAACCTTTTCAGTTCCAATTAACTTGTTGTATCCGTTCAGTCGGGACTACGACGTCTAGTTCACTTTGTTGAGATGACAATTGGAATCGGGAGATACCAATTGCACTCAACTCATACCACAAGCGACAATAGTAGCTAGCGAGCCCTACAAAACTGCTAATTTCAATCATAGAACTTGGTCGAACCCAATTCTTAACCTCCTCAATCTTTAACTGATGGTAACCATACCTTAATAAATCTTTGGAGAAAATTAATGTAGAGGCAATGGATATTTGTTTTTAATGGTTACCCTATTCAATTGTCGGTAGTCTATACACATCCTCTATTGTTAATGATGGTGTTACCATTTTGTTGCTCTAGTTCGGACCGTAGAGTGAAGGAGGAAAGATACTAATTTGTATCACCCAGATAGCAATTGGATTCAAGTCATAGCACGAAGGAGTAGAAAGAAGTGAGTTTTCCTAAAGTCCTATAGCCTCTCGAAGAAAAGTACGGACGTCTTCGTAGTATTCTGCAAGACTCTATTAGACTCTTTTTGGTACAATGAGATCAACGAACCTAAGGCTCTGATACCAACTTTGTCATACGCAAACCGTCGTGATTGACACCCACACTAACCTTCCGGTGGGAGAACCAATACTACCACTCAAATCTAACAACTTAACCAAATACTACACATTTAAAGATATGGAAGCAGGTTTAAATGACAATAAAAATGGAGTGCCATAAACTCTAAAGGTTTAAACAATTAACTAACCAAACTAATGTGGAAATTCAACCCCTAGAATCTGAAAGTCATTGTACCAAAAACTCTACTAACGACAAGTCTAAGAACAAGGGGTTCAACCTTGAAACTAAACAAACACCTTAAACAAATAGTCTGAGTCTGAAAAGAATGGAGTTAAATAAGAAAGATCATGGTAGTCTGAAAGAACTGGCTCACCCTTGGATCCGATCATACTCAATAGTCACCTAGTTGAAGTCTATCAATAGCAGCCTGAAGATGCCATATACTCAACAAAGAATAAGCAAATGTAGCATCAGTACACAACCACCGTGTACTGGTAGGATCACGCGGCTATCTCAAAAGTGAAATATACATAAGCAGTCACAACAAAGTAAAACACGCATATACAATATTATTCATCACTTACAAATCACGCACAATTTCACAAGTCTAAAGAGATATAATTATCCTTTTAGAGCAACATACAGTCTTCCAATATCAATCATCATTAGATATGAACGTAATCATCACAAGTATATACACATCACAATTCAATGGTCCTCTCAGGGAACCCAATTCAATGGTCCTCTTATGGAACCCAAACCCAAACTATTAGCATACCTGTTAGTGGTACCCGATCCAAGTTAGTGTGCCGAAACGTGATAACCGATTCTATGTTTAAGTCAGAACGTGGCAACCGATCCATGTTTATGCCGGAACGTGGCAACCGATCTATTTGACAAGCCACAATCACAATCACAATGTACATTCTCACAATCATACAATCAAGTGTTGATTCATGACATACAATCATTCATTCATACTCAATTACATTAGGTATGATCAATAGGTTTCATTCACATACAGATATGTATTACAATGAAGCAATTACTAACATATATCACACTAACATGAAATCAGAAGCATCACCTACCTCAAATCCAAGCTTGAATCCCCTAAGGCACTTGAATCTTCCCTTTCCGGATTCTTTTCGTTTGTTCTAGGTCTACAAACAACAATTTATACGCAAAGATCAACAATCAAATGTCTAATTATCCGGATTATAACAAACCCATTAACCCTAGACCAAACCCTTGATTCCCATACCCAAATTAGGGCTTTTTCCACCATAATTCCAGATCAAAACCCTCCCCATCGATAATTACTCATGTATTTACATTCTACGGATTGAAACATGGATTTGGGGAGTAAAATCCTTACCTTTTGCCTCAAGAAAAATGTTCAAGAACGCTCCTGGGGTCTCCTAGCTCTTAAAGTCAAAAAGTGCAGAATAAAATATTTTTGGGGTTTTATTTCTCACTTAAGTCGCGTCTGTCCCACCACAACGGGACCCAGCCCGCCACAATGGCCCTGCCCTGGCGATAGAAATCCTGCCCCATCGGCTTGCACGGAACCAGTGAGCTATTTTAATAATTCCAAGACCCCCATTTCACAACACACCTTCAACCAACGACACTCAGAAAATACCTTTCACGCTAAGTTCAATTCCAGAAGTTCTACTCACCCGAATTCAATTCTGTAAAGTCGTACGGGTTCCTTAACGACTTAGCTATCCACTCATGTGATCAAATTCATAATTAGATCACCCAATTGCTACTAGATTTCCCTAAACCTCACAGACTCCGATTTCGTCCAAGTTTGGATTAGGTTGGGAAAAATCCAAATACTACGAAAAAGTATTCCGGCCCAAAATTTTTTCCCATTGGCTTTTCTATAACGATGGAATCAGGTCGTTACAAATAAAATATTAAAATTAAAATTTACTGAAAAACTGTCCAGTGTAGATGAGTACTGTTGATATCAGAACTAAAACCTAACATATGTCATTAACAACTCAAAGAGTCAAAGTAGGTTAAGATCATTTTATCGAATCCATTTTTATACATGTACTCCAAATTCAATTCATTTTAGCTCAATTAATTTTTAATCTACCTCAAATCTGATCTAATCGGCTCATCTGCCATCACTATGACATCTTAAATAATTAAAAAACTTATAGACATTGAGTTGTTGAGTTCTCTATAACATTTTACTCGAATCCATCCATAACACTTGTAGAGAAATCTCTTAAACTTGAAACAAGCAACCTTAAGGGTGTGTTTGGTATGAAGGAAAGGTTTTCTAAAACATTCAACCCAATCAAACATGAGAAAATTGGAAAACATTTTTCTTCATACAAAACACACCCTAAAATAAAAAATTGAAATTTTTAGCTTCTTTCAACAATAAAAAATGGCTTTTGCTTATTCATTAGCTAAACGCCTAAACCCCTTCATTTGCCAGAAAAAAAATACTTTTTTTTATTTTAAAATAAATGCTTGTGGCCTCCCGCAATAATAATATCAAACAAGCTGTTAGTAGTTACTCGTATACAATGTTTTTTTTTTTTTGTGTTGTGTAATGTAGGATTTGATAAGATATTTATAATTAAGTTTTTTAATAATTTCATCAAATTTAATGGATAGAATTCAATATTTTTTTATTCCCAGAGATTCAAATAGTATTAAATTGAAAGGATCAAAACTGTCTGTAGAGATTATTTTGAGGTTATCCTTACATAAAAGAGCACTTTTGTTAAAGTGCTTATTCCAAAAATAAAACCCTAAACCCTAACCAAAGCGTTTCATCTTCCATAGCTTTTCAATTGAGCATAATCAGCAGCATAACAAACGGAATCAGCCGGAGGACATGACAACGACGACGGCGACGGCGATCCAGAAGAGAAAACGAAAAGAAGTTGCTGTCTTTGGCAACTACAGAAACTACTATGGCTATAGAGTAAGCTTCTCTCTGTTTTCTCATTAATTGTTGGATTTATTGGTGCTAATGGATCATTTTTGCATCTAATATAAGGAAATGAATGTGTATTGGGTTGTGGATAGAGGTACCCTGTATATGATAATGAGAATGATAGACGGACTTACCCTTAGGTCGCCGGTTGGGGGGTCACGGCCACCCAGTAACCTCGGAAAAATGTATGTAGGAACTGGTTGATGTAGTGGGCTCACCTGTCTTTAGCATTTTCCCAAAGTTTTAATTTTTTGATATTTAGTAGTTACAACAGTTTTTTTTTTTTTTTTTTTTTTTGGATTGCTTTTTTTTCGTTTTAGTTTTAATAGAGTTTCACTCCAAACTTTGTAGTAGTAAGTAATTGACATGTGTATGTTATTGGAAGAAAAAGAATTAACTTCTATATATTAAAGATGATAGTGGTGTGGCACTTTCAATTCCTGGGTTCACCTCTGCAGGGTTGGAATAGTTAAGGTGGTTATAACTATTAGGTAATGGTTGATGTGATTATGACTCATGACTATAGGGAAGGGAGCTTTACTTGAACCGAGGGTCTTTTGGAAACAACCTCTTTGCCTCCACAAGGTGGTAGTAAGGTCTACGTACATTCTACCCTCCCCAGACCAGACCACACTTGTGGGATTTCACTGGGTATGTTGTTGTTGATTATAGGGCAGGAAGAATGCACTCGTGATTTTGTGTACTGAAAGTAGAGTAAGGTATATAGGATACAAGCAAGGTAATAATACTTGGGGCTGATGAAGAGATTGAAAGCTGAAACGAACAATAAGGAGCTTAATTCTAAAGAGAAGATAATACTTATTCGAAGAAAAGTTAGTTTTTCTCCTGTTTTACCAACTGACCCTCTCTTTACCAGAAGGATGGAAGTTCTTCCGAAGTATCTAGAGTCTCTTACAAGTGAAGAATGAGAAGGTTAAAGTCAATTAGGGGCAAAACTGTTTTACAAAAAAATAGAACAATAGTTAAAGTTACATTGGGTATGTTGTTGTACGTAGGAGCAGGGGGAAGGGGATGTTATCTATGGGATTAGAATCCTCCAATTACAAGGTGAAGGCGAGTGTACTCACCAAGCGAGTTGATCCTCATGAGAAGTTTGCATGCTTTGCTTAGGGGTTGTATTGCTCTCTAAATCCTTGTATGAGTAGAGTTTGCCGGTTTTTAGACTCCAAATCTCTATTTCAGTGTCCTATCAATCCCATTTATAGTGTTTTGAATTTTGTTGTATAAATTTTGTGGTCTTTTTGATCCAATTATTCTGTTACTCAGGATATTCGTTTGCGTTACCATTAGTTAGAATATTCATCTCCTCCATCTGCTGCTATATTTTAAAATCAAATATCAGCAGTGTAAACAATTAATCACAGTTTATTTAAACAGAAATAATAAATCAAGTTTTCCTCACACAGTAATTTTTTGGTGGTGGGAGACTGAAGTTCTTATCTATTTTTTTGTTCACTTCCTACATATTATTTCATTGGGTATGTTGTTGTTGTTGTTCCTATAAGAATTGTATGGATGTATTAATGGAAAGGATGTTGTCTCCAGCAAAATTTAGGTTTGTATAGCCTCCCGTGTTCTCAAGAAAATCGTACTGCTCCCAAGTTGAAACACTCTTGAGAGCAGGGCAGCTCAGAATTTCGTTTTATTTTGTTCCCCCCTTTAGAGGGACTCTCACTGTTTGGTATCTCTTGTGCACAGATAGGTCAGAATTTGGAGGAAGATCCAAGATTAAAAGCTATGAAGAAGGATTGGTTTGAAGGCAAGGATTGTCTTGACATTGGCTGTAACAGTGGAGTGATCACAATCGCTATCGGTACAACTTTTTGTTAATTGCATAGCTGATTAATTCAGATATCTGTTTTAAATGGATTCTGAATTAGGATTTCACCTTATTTTTACTCGCATGCGGGACTTTTGCTTTGATAATCCCCGAAACATTGTCCACCAATAGATATTATGCATTTCCCTTTTCTTATCTTTTGTTAATATCAGTTACTTTTTTTATTCCAGCACAAAAGTTTAACTGCCGAAGCATCCTTGGAGTCGATATTGATGATGGCAAGTATTTGAACTTTTCATTTGTCTATATATGTGTTTCACATTAGTTGATTCTGGCATGAAGAAATGAGGAACTGATTATGATACTATAAATTTTCATGCAACTCGTAATCTGCATAAATTACTTTCACGGAGAAGTCATATTAGAAACTAATAATAAAAAAAAGAAACTGTTATTTGGTTTTGAACACAGTGCATTTTGTTGATTTTTTTCTGTAAAATTGGCTGGATCAAACAATTGTTTTTTTCAGGATAACAATGTGTGGTTCGATTATATCATACTATTTTGCATAAACTTGGTCTCTTGATCTCTTTTTGCTACTTATTGTCATAGTTGCCGATAATTGCATATTTTGTTATCCAAGTAGTCATCTTAAGTAATACATGATGATGGATCTATCATTTGACCAAGAGCTGCTAGAATGTAGTTTATAACTTTGATTATCTCTGCTCACCTTCCAGCAAGAATCCACGATGCCTATTGGACTCTCAGGAAAGCAGTGAGGAGTACTGGAGCTGTGCCGGCAGGGGTTGCCAAGTCGACTGAGTCAAAGAATGTTACTGGTATTGAAAACCATGAGGCCGAGCCACCTAAGAAGCCTGCAGGCATTGATTGTACAGAATCTCATCATGTGCAAGAGGCAAATTTGTTTGACATAGTCTCTTTCAGGAAGGGAAATTTTGTTCAGAATTGGCATCCAGGGGAAAATACATCTTATGATACGATTATTTGGTAATTTCTCTTTTCCTTGAGCGTCATCTTATTTGTATGGTTCCAGATATATGAAGAATTCCTTCTTGTTCATTGCTATCCTTTTATGAAATGGTAGCGAAGATATGATATGGTTAGAAATTGTGATTCCTTGCCAAAATCACCCAAAATAAACTAAAAGTTCACCTCTCCTTTTAGTGGTTTAGGCAAGTCATCTGAGTAGAAACGATAATATAAGAAAGGTGCAGGGCTCTCGATCTTTGGCTTTCCCGAAAATTGAGCGCATGAATTAACTCCAGAGGTTACTTACAGAAAAGATTAAACCTGGTTTTCTGCTTTTCTGTATCGCATAAGTCATATAATCTTAAGCAATGTAATATTAACATAAAGTATGTTTGCCTTTACTATTGTGAATTTCTGTAGTATTAGGTGCTAGAAGATTTTGTTTGAATTCTATATGTATGTGTGCATGATCAATTGAATTTCTGTTGATGCAGTTTAAGCGTGTCAAAATGGGTGCAATTAAACTGGGGTGATGATGGACTTATAACTTTATTTTCAAAAGTCTGGAGGCTTCTTTCACCGGTAAATATGTTACGTATTATATGAGAAGCATCTTTTTGGTTCTGGAAATAATTTGCTGAATAACACTTTTTGACTGTTTTTTTTTGTAACAGGGTGGTGTCTTTATTTTGGAGCCTCAGCCTTGGAGGTCATACTACAGTAATCGTCTTGTATCTGAGGTATTCCCTTTCGTATTGTTGCTAGATTCAGATACGCTTTTTTTAACTTATAATTTGTACAGCCTATACCATATTTTGGGTTCTTTTCCTTAAAAGCTAGAGCGTGTGGACAAAATTTTCATTTGGAGCATATTAATGTTTTCCTCGTTATGCAGACAACAAGAATTAATTATCAAGAAATTAAGATTCGTCCAGAAGATTTTCAAGATATACTTTTGGACAAGGTACGTCGCAGAGAATCTTTAGCTTATGAAACTTGGAAGATAAATATTTTATAACGCGTTAATTTTTAATCTGAATGCAGATTGGATTTAGAATGGTAGAGGACATAACATCCAGCGCGTCTGGTCGCAAACCTGGGTTTAATAGACCAATTTTTGCATTCTGGAAGTGATGCATTAAGGTTATGAAATTGCTTTATATATTTTATATCAACAACAACATATGCAATGTGATTGGTCTGAGGAGGATATGATGTACACAGATCTTATTCTCTACCTTTGTGGGGTGTAGAGGTTGTTTCCGCAAGACCATGGGATGTTATCGAAGCAAGATATCGAGCTATTGAATTTATTCCAAATCTTTCTTCGTGTACTGGGGGTGATGATTGATTTCACCTCATTTGTAATTGGATGTATATGTATATTTTGTCTAACTGATAATTAGTCATGCCATGGTTTAGTCAAAATTTTGAAACAACAGGTCATCAAATACAGGTAGTTGTAGAAACTTATGAATGTTCTAAGCATATAAAATACTATTCCAGGGGAAAAAAAAAGAGTGTGCTCAGAAGAAAAATTGGAAATTCAAACTTGCACATGTTACAGAATTGGTATAAAAGAATCGACAAAACGGCTTTTACATGCATGTTTAACTTTCTTCAAATCTTTTACAATCATTATTTAGTAAATTTTCAAGTATTTTCTGATAGAATAGCAGTAGTTTGATAAGATTGATCAACAAAGAAAAGGAATATAAAGATATCGACCCCACGTTAAGTTATTCTATTTTTTTAGCATACTAAATATTTTTGGGTTTAGTGGTTTGAGTTTAGGACTTCTAAACTCAAGTTTGAAACTCCTTGCTAGTATAAGTAAATGGTTTGCCTTTTGGGCTGAGCTCATCGCACAAGATTTGTCTGTGTGGGTTACCTCACATATCCTATGTGATATGCGCTCCTATGTGGTTTGCAAGCTATTGCATAAGAACGAAAATTTTATTTCACACTTAAAGAATAGCAACTGCGAATTTCCCTTATCATAAAAAAAAAAAATTAAACATCCTAAATATTTTTCGTGTTTTATCCCAACTCCCCACACAAAAAAAAAAAAAAAAAAAAAACTATACAGTCTTTGATGTGGACCGTGGAGTATAATTTTGACCAATTATGTAAATGAAGAACAATCTCTAAATAATAACAATCCACAATGACGACATGCAGCACTAAGATGACCTCATCTACCCAATTGGACTTTAAAAAAAATATACTAATGGCAATAATCCCTCTATTCGAGATTAACTCAATTTGTGGGACAATGAACACTTTTAAGAAAATATTTATGGACATAATTTAAATTATATTTTTCACTATTATTTTTTATAAAATCATAAATTAACTTTGTAAGTAGTGTAATTTATAATATACTAGAAGATATCAAACTACATTAAAGAAAATGACAAACATAGAAAAAAAAAATTTAATATCCATCTTAAACTTTGAACAATTCAATTATTTTGAATAATGACCACACACAAACTCAATTAATATGAAATAGTTAAAGTAACAAATAAAAAAGCTAATTTTGTGATCGAATAACTAATTGGGCAAACAACACAAATTCATTAATTTAGGACCTAATTATGTGCTTCCATGTGAGATTTTGAAATTATCATTCGTGTCAATTGCGGTTCCCAGATACATGTACATTGAATATATGAAATCAAAATTAGGTGTGTACTTTGTTCTAGATATACTTTATTCGAGTGGATTCACATGTATCTGAGATACATTAACTCTCTCTGGCTTGCCTCTCACCTTTCTCGCTCGTCTCACTCCCGTATCTGCATTTCAAAATGTATCTAAAATGTATTTGGTATCCTAGATACATGTATCTAGTGTTATTTACATGTATTTGGGATACACTGACTCTCTCACTCGCCTCTCTCCTTCTGTATATATATTTCATAGTGAATTTGATAGCAAAAAAAAAAATGTATCTAGGTGTATCTGATTTGAAATATAATAGAAATATTTATGTAATTTGTTCGTAAATAATTATAGAAGTATGCTCGCTTAATGGACAAATAATATGAGTAATTAACAATTGAATTGAAGACATGATATGAATCTTATGTAGGGTAAAATTTCGTTGAATGTGCTTGGAATAATAGGTGTGAGTTCAATTCTCATCCCTCATCTTCCCTCTTCCCTCTTCCACTACCCTAATCATGACTCCAAAAGATTTTGTTAAAGAATTGTAGTTACATGTTTTTTGGTCACATTATCCAAGTATCAAATTTATTTAATCTTTTAAATCACAATTAACATTTCAATCAAAATTGTGTCACAAACTAAAAACTAATTTCCTCCAAAAGATAAGAGATGGTTATACTCTTTTGCACAATTTCCTTTGTCGCCAAATGCCGCCCAATTTTTTGTGTTGATGTTGAGTGATGCAGAAAGTATAAATATATACATGAATTTCATTGATTTCTTTTGTATGTATTTTGAATTAGCTTACCAAAAAAAATGATTTTGTCACTAAAATATTATATTTTTCCTATCTCAATTTAAGTGTGTAGGACCTATTTGGCCATAGATATTGCAAGTACTTTTTTGGAAAATCTTTTGACAGTTTGTTTGCCCATAAAATTTGTCAAGTTTTGGATTATTTATTTTTTTGGGCAAAAAACTCAAAATATAAAAATCTAAGAAAATGTACTTTTTGCCCAAAATTGTTTAGTTTTCGAAACAAACTTTGAATTCTCAAAATTAAATTGAAGTACTTTCTGGAAAAAAAAAATCAAATGTATATTACAAAAATATTACACAAATGCTTTACATCAAAAGGAAAAATCAAAGACTAACATAATAAAAAAAAAAAAAAATTCAATTTGCATATATAGATTTCTATTTTTTGATCCTCTATTTCTATTAATATGCTATTTCAGAAACATACAAACAAATAAGTTAAGGAAGATTATTTGTGTGGGTAGGTTAGGTTCCAATGGTAGACCACCCAAAGTGACATGTTACATCAAAAACACAACAAGGTATTATTTGGTTCACTCAACTAGCTATAATATATATACTATAAAATATATAGGAATTTTTTATGTGGTGAAAAAATATTACCCAAAATTTTATGTTGATTCCTCAAATCATTTTTGAATTGTTGGTAAAATTATCTACAAAATTCTTTTGTTAGTTAATTCTTAGTTAGTAATTCATTGGTAATCTGTTAATAAACTATATTCTACAATTTTTTTTTATCATATTTACCAATCAATATATACTCCATTGGTAAAGGTGTTTATTAGTAATATTTTTATCGGTAATTCATTAATAGAAAGTTGATAAATTAAGTGGTATAAGTAGTCAACATTTTTAATTAAGATTTTTGCCATACATGCAAACAACAACCTCCTGACTTTATTCTTATATTGATCCTACTATTTTTTATTCTATTTTTTTCCTAACATATTTACCAACTACATTGTTTAGTTAGTAAAATTTTAGTTGGCATTTCATTAGGAATCCATTGCTAAATTCTGAAATATATTATAGTAATTTGTTACTAATTAATACCCTAACGAATTTGGATTGTTGGAAGAATTCGTTGGCAATTCATTTTCATATATATGCAATATTTGCTAGCAAATTATTCTTTAACTTTTTCGTTTTATTTTGTTTTTTTTTCATTCGATATTTGATAATTCTAGACTTCAATAATCTGAATTCACATACACATATGGTAAGATTCATTAAAATGAGAAACATTTTTTTATTATGAATATTTTTTGTATGTATCAAAGACTTAAATTTAACACCTCTAATTAAACATATATAAATTTATATTCATCTCATCACTATGATATATGGTTGGTACTTTTTCACTTCATCTAAGCCAAGTAATATCTACACAATCATGTGAGTTGGAAAACACAAGAATTGATTCAAACTTCAAGTGTCACAATCACATAAGTAACATAAAAAAAAAGTTCTTATTGAATATACTCTATACACAGTATGTAATATACTTGACTTTGAAGGTACAAAAACTTAAAAGGATAATATTGTCTATTCACAAAATCTCCTCTACATTTATATTCTTGAAAGTTAGTCTTGGATTCATATATTATAAAATAGGACAAACCAAGACCAACTAGATGTTTGTACACTATGTATACATACATAACATATATAGTAGCACATTAAAATATTCCAAGTGATGACAAAGTGACCTTCAACAAATATATTCAACCCTTTATCGCTTCGATTCGTAATTTTTCTTTTTAGCAAATGACACATGCATTAGGATTCTCTTCAATGCTATGATGATGATTTTGGTAATATGTGTGCATAGGAGGAGGATGATAATATGGTCTATATGGCATTACCATACCTATTGGTACCATTGGCTTCTTCTCTTCTTCTTCCTTTTTTGTTTCTTCTTTCTTGTCTTCTTTTTTAGGCTCTTCTTTCTTTGTTTCTTCTTCTTTCTTTGGTTCCTCTTTTGGTCCTACTAACATCATTTCTACTGCCCAAAACTTGCGCAATTTGCTCACTACGCTCACCGGATCAACCGTCCCTATTATCGTTAACGTCTTACCTTTCATATCTATAGTAATTTCATCAATCCCTACAAAATTGCAAAAGTGTCAATTTCATTATACAGACCTTGTCATATAATAGAAGTATTTGTTACTTAAATTCTTGGTTAGTTTTTACATATAAATTTATAAAGAGCTACATTTGTAACAACATTTTCATTTCTTTTGTTGCAAATTAGATGCTATTTCGATGAGGCCCTTCACCAAAGAAGAATTGACAATACTAAGAAATTATATTACACCATTAATAAAATATACTTTTAATTAAATTTTTCTTTAAAAATCACCATTAATAAAATATACTTTTAATTAAATTTTTCTTTAAAAATATGTCAAATTAATAAAGGTCAAGTAATAAAATAAAAAAAGGTCAAGTAATATGATACGAGCGAGTGTTATATTAGGGCAAAATGAGTTGCTGACGTTTAGAGAAGGACAACTTGGTAAGTTGTAATTATGGAGGACCCATTTGACGTGGCATCATTCAAGAATCGACGTGTACACATTATTCGCTATTCATTTCGTTTCAATTTATTTGATATATTTTGATTTAACATAAAATTTAAGAAAGTAAAGTAGGTTTGAATCTTATAGTCTCAAATTAAAAACATATGAAGTGTACTAAAATGCTGTTAAATTTCGTGGTCTTAAATATGTTATATGAAAAGTTGAAATTAACGAATTGTTAAAAAAAACACTTTTGAAACATGCTTAAAAAAAAAAATGACAATCAAACTGAAAGAAACGAAATATTTTTTTTTTCTCCTTTCTCCAAAAAGCCAAAAACATATCAATGAATTCAAACTAATTGCCATATTAAATTAGTATTTCCACATCAAGTTTGCAAATAATATTCACCACTCGATTCTCCTAACCCGTTAACAGCTGGGCACTAATAATAAGCTATATGTAGTACTAGCCTACTAGGATATTGTAAATTTTAACTTGTAAATAGAAAAATAATTATGTTCTCTGTTTTAATTTATTTATCATAATTATAATTTAAATAGTAAAAAAATTATTTCTAAATATGTAATTTTTATTACAAAAATATTAAATTTTAATATTTAGATTCACACCAAACATTTCGAATCATGCTTGAAACCGTAGAAAGTGTTAATTACCTGGAAGAGCGGCCACTATCTTCAAGGCCTTCCTTTTTTCTCTGTCATCTCCCAAATCCAATTTCAAGATAAATTTCTACACAAATCAAAGTTAAAGAAAGAAAGCTTAAAATAAGGAACCAACAAAATTTTACTAAATAGCTAAAATTTCATGTTAATTCTGTTTAACTAGATTAACAACTAATAATATGAAAATTCAATTAGTTGAGAACATTTTAATGATAAATTAGCTAGATAGAGATTATCAATTTCATAACTGAGTCTACGTTTTTTTAGTAGTGATCCAAAGGATCTAGGAAATAAATGTTAAGGCACTGATTCAGTAAACTCTGTAATTTTGGTTCCTTTACCGAAAGTAGAAAAAGTAAAACACATGTGCAGCCGGGGCAATGCCACACCTAGGTTAATTCAGTGAATTCAATAACTTTAATTCAAATTTTATGTTTATAATTAAAAAAAAGTTCATTTGACATATATATAAAAAGAACCTCATAAACAAAAAATGATGATTTAAAATTCATAAACTAAAAATACTGACTCGATCAAACCATGTATATGGATGTACAAAAGAAGAAAAGAAATGAAACAAAATGAATGAAGAATATCATACATACCTTCATTGTACAATAAGAGTGAATGGAATAAGAAGAAACAACTAATAAAAAGTGGAAAATATAATGACAAAGTAGTAGAGGATGAGAAAGAGAGAAATTTGTACAATTTTATAATATATGGTTTGTAGTGACGAGTGGAAATAAAAAGACATTGTACTTTTGAAGTTGTATTTCTTGTAAGAGCCTTTATTTCTAGCCAAGCAAGTTTTCTCCCTAATTGCTAATGCATCGTGGCATACAACAGGACCACCCCACCCCATGTAGTTGATCAGTATTTCCTCTGTCTCAACTTATTTATCATTATTCGAATTTTGAGGTACAGATAGAAAGACAAATAAATTTCGATAAAAGAAATGACACTTAAAATAGTAGTTGTGCCACATAAATTAAGGTATGCGGAGTCTTATTTTAAAAAAAGGTTCATATTTGTTCATGAATTAAGTGAAATTGCCTAAATTTATCTACTTCTGTCATATCTTTGTATAACAGTCATCTTTCGTATAGTAATATTCATTTTATTATAACAGTCGAGTTCTAAGTCATATTATTGTTTTCTGTAATAACATTTCGTTATAGCAATCAAAAAATATTCAGACAAACGAGGTTTTTGTTCCAATATAAGAAGCTTCACATAACCTTTAGCCAAAACAATGTACTAAACAACCTAATAAGAAGACGTCAAACATAGGCATAAGTATTCACACGAATTCTAAACAACCCATACACAAGAATTATAAGTCAAATTTCATGTTTGTTTCATCTATTTATTATTTTATTTAGAACATTAATATTAGTATGAATTTTGTATTATTTAATTTCTTATTTGATAGTATTTAATCAGGGGCGGCTCTACAAAAAAAAGCAATTGCCTTAGGCCCCAAAATTTGAGGGGCCTCATTTTTTAAAAAAATAATAGGTTATAAGTATTTTTTTTTAAAAAAATATCGAGTATTACTTGTAGAAAATAAAAACTTTTCATAAAAAGAGCAAATAGAAGTTCGATAAATTATGAATACCATGTCTCAAGAAAGATTAAATAATTGGCTATAATAAGCTTCATAAAAAATATATATTTGAATTTAAGGCCTTCATTCGAATTTGGCTTTAGGCCACCAATTTATTAGAGCCGCCCCTGAGTATTTTCAACTTATATATGCATAACTAATACACACTCTACCTATTAAAGACGTACATAACTGAAAATCAAGCTAGAGAATGTGGAGAGTATTTTTGATAAGAAAATAACTTTTCTAGAAAATATGTAAGGCGTGTTGTTATTAATACACTAATTCAAACAATGACTAAGAAATATTTATGATATTACTAATACACTGTATTTCAATACTATTAATCCCTTAATATTCTACATAGGGGTGTATATGACCAGGTTGGTTCGGGTTTTTCAAATATCAAACCAAATCATTTGTGTAAAATTTTTAAATTTATAAACCAAACCAAACTAATAAAATTCGGATTTTTTTGAGATTTTCAACCTCGGGTTGGTTAGGATTTTTCAAATACCAAACCAAACCATTGTGTCGAATTTTTAAATTTATAAATCAAACCAAACTAATAAACCTCGGATTTTTTTTTCTTCAGATTTTCGAATTTTTTCGGTAAAGTTTGCATACAAACATATAATTAATTTGTGCTCCAAATATTTCTTTAGTCCAACCAAAATACAATTATTCAAGGTGTTTCTTAAGAAAATAACACAAAATATGAGATGAGTACGGATGACACTAAAATATTCAATAAAAAATAATAATGAAATCATCATATAAAATAAATATTGCAAAGTCATAATGAAAATGATCATAATTTAAAAGTACTAAATCATGCTAAAATAAGTTTAATAAGTATTAGTTACATTACTAAATATTTAAGGAAAATTAAAATTAGATTTTGTATTTTAATTGTCTAAACCAATGTAAAACTAAAGAACAAATATTCAATATTATTGTCATTCTTAGAGTTGAATTAATTTTCTTTTTGCATTAGTATTAATTTGATTTTGATTTAAGTTTATTATAATTATCAACATCTATGAACTATAATATTTATTGGACCATTCCGAATTCTACGTTTTAAACTTGAAATAATATATTAAAAAATAAAAACTATGAAATAGTATAAGAAATATTTTAAAATTATATCAAAGTAAATATTTTTATGTATAAAATAAAATTTTAAAATTATATATATAATGTCAGGTTGGTTTGGTCTCGGGTTGATTTTTTTTAGTTAAAACCAAACCAACCCAAATATAGTCGGGTTTTTTTTTCAATACCAAACCAAGTCAAACCAAACCACTAGTGGGGTTTTTTTTGGTTTGACTCGGTTTGAGGTTTGGTTCGGTTTTTGATTCGATTTTGTACACCCCTAATTCTACACTATGAACTTGATTATATATTTCTAGTCCATTAATTATCTTTTTTGGTTCTACACTATAAACTTAACATTTTTATCCACCCTGTAAATTATTATAAAATTCTAAATTCAAATTCATAATGTTCAAATTATGAATCCATGTGTATAATTGTAACTAATTAATGATGTATGGACTATTTTTTTCAACACGTGATCAGCCAAAATGTACTTTAATTATTTGGTCCCAGGCTTGTGGCTATTAATGACTACTGAGTAGCACAAAAAGTGTTATTTAGATCAGGTATAAATTTATTATAAATAAAGTTCTTATGATAAACATTAATTAGCACCTAACATGCTGGTTAAATTACTCTTATGTGTCTCTCTTTGTGTATATAATTATTAAAAACGATCATTTTTCAGGCTAACATTTCGATTTTGCATGTTTATATGATTATGATTAGGGTGTTATGATAGTCAAGGGATTCATTTGCTTTATTGATTACACTTGTCATTAGTTTAAAAAAAAAACGACGACTTGACACAAAATTTAAGATGATAATTTTTTTAAAAAAAATTTTATGATCATACATTAAAGTTATGTTAAATGTATATTTTTTAATTTGGAAAAATCCTTTTGGCCAGAAAATTTGACCAGAATGGTAAAATAACATATTTCACACTATGTTATTTTATCTTT
The DNA here is from genome assembly GCA_035578085.1 of Solanum pinnatisectum. Lineage (NCBI taxonomy): Eukaryota > Viridiplantae > Streptophyta > Magnoliopsida > Solanales > Solanaceae > Solanum > Solanum pinnatisectum. The sequence goes on along the minus strand of CM069080.1, from coordinate 39,065,134 downwards.
TTGAACATTTTTACCCTTTTAACTTTAATACATTTTAATTAAAAATGGAAAAAAGATCAGTTTATTTTAAAATAAAAAGGATATTATAGACTTTTTAAATTTCTGGCCAAATTCTGGCCAAATTTTCTGGTCATTTAGCATTACCCTTTTAATTTTATGGCTTTAAATATGTCACGTGAAAAAAATTGAAATTAAAGCATTATAAAAAAATGATTAATTATTTTTTGAAATAGACTAAAAAGAAAAGTAATTAATATTTTTTTTAAAAAAAAGGGAGGAGTAATATATATTGCATGTGGTGGAGGGTGTACACGTAAACTACCTTTTTGAGCAATAGTTTTCTGTGGTTTGTTGTATTTGGTGGCTGACAAACCTTCACCCAATTGGTATCACACCACTTCACTATAAAGTTTAATTATACTACTCCCTCTATTTTAATTTATATGACACTTTTTTCATTTTTTAAGAGTCAAACAATTCAAGTTTGATCGAAATTTTGAGCACGAAATCTTTAATTTTTTTGAAATGAAATTTATATATTTGTAAACTACGTAAAAAGTAATATAAGTCACAATAATTGATAATTCAAAATGCTTAAAAAATTTAGAAAAACTTAAGGTCAAAGACAGACTTGTTTGAATCTCGAAATTCAAAAAGTGTCACATAAAATGGGACGAAGAGATTAGTAACTATTTATACACAAAATAACATGAAAAAAATAATAAACTAGTACTGGTTAAACTAAATATAATAAATGACACTTGTTAGATTGATAGGTCGAACAAAAACGAAAATCCATTATAGTGATTTTGAATTTCGTATGAAAAGGCTTTCGCTCAACGAATCAAAGGTACATTAACCAGGAATCATTGGTTGCGACGAGAAGCTCTTGGATATATTCTTTTGGATCGCGGAATCTTAGTAAACTCATTTTTCATTTTTAATACATAGTTAGCTTTTTAAATTTATCATTAAATTTAATTTAGATAATAGAATTACGATTTGTTTCAATTGAGCATGTGAACACACAATAAAGCATTTCTATTGAAACACTTTCAATTCAAATTTTAGAAAAACTTTTGTATGTATTCTTAAATGACCATTATGTAGATAACTTAACTATTTAAAGTATGTCACCTTGTTTAATTATATGTATTTGCCTCAATAACTATACAACCTCATCTTGGTCCAATTGAAGTTGATGTGTAGATAATATAATTTTTATAGTTAACTCGTCTACCTATTATAGACGTTTGAGACACGCACAAAAATTCTTTCGAAATATTGAACGGAAATATCTAACAAAAACATTTTATCATATGTACAGATGTTTAGTTAGAACAAGTCGTAAGTACTTCAAAAGAATTTGATGCATGCGTGATTGAAGATGAAAATGATGACATTATATATATATATATATATATATATATATATATATATATATATATATATATATATATATATATATATATAATAGAAACTTGCTCTATGGTCATCAATAATTATTTTTTCTTGAAGAATCAACATCATATTTGTCTAGCCCTAACAAATTTACGTGTAAAGTGCATCTTGCCATTTTGATAAGGGACTTCATTATATATTTGCGTCCCTTTCATACGACTAATTGGTGGTTCCTAATGTCGTCTCCTTTCTGTTTTTGGAATATTCCCTTTCATGTAAGGTTTTTCTTCCTTCCCACTACCTCGTTTGTGATATATATATATATATCTATATATATATTGAGACTCAATATTGGCTAAGAGCACTTACTTTAACATTTAATGTAAGTACCAGTTTGTTGGGTTTAAGTCGTGGTGTGAATGAAAAATAAAGGGAAATAAAATTTTGAAAAAAGTTTCGTTTTTCAAAGAAACTTTATTTTTTATTTGATAGGAAGAGGAAGATTTTTGTGCATATATATTATTGGATAACGTTCATATTTTGTCTATGACAAGATTCTAGAGAGGATTGGGTGGCTATAGGATCGTAGTCATGATTGAACATGACGTTTGTTTGGTGGATATAAGTTAAGAGATCATAAAGTTACGCCTTTGCTATAATTTACAACTTTTGACATAGTAAACTCTTTTTCTAGCTCTTAAAGAATTGAGAAGAAAGTCAATCCTGAAGTCGTTTGTTGTTGCTTGGCTCAACTTCGACTTCGACTTCAAATTTGAAAAGAAAGTCTACCTTCACACATCTAGGTTTTAGATATGAATTTGGTCGAATGAACTGATTGATTGATAAATAATTTTGTAGCAAATTTATTTTCCTTTTATGTTATTTCTTTTTTCAATTTTTGATATTTTTTTCACACAAAATTTATTTTAAAATTTGTGGCCTTTTTCCCTTGGTATAGGGAAATTCCCTAACAGTAATTTCCTTGAACGATAATTGCCAAATCGATTCTGCCTTTTATGAACAAGCGTTGATTCTCTAACTCTTTATGTCTATAAATTCAGAGAATTCACCTTAGTTTCAAAACACAAAGGTATCTGCAAACTTTCTCTCCTCATTTTTTGAATTGATTTTAAAATAAAAGTAAGTATCATGGGATCTGCTCTAGTTATTGAGTTCGTTGTAGTTTTGCAAGCTCAATTGTCAGTATTGCAGAATAGTGTTCCGTTTCATCCTAAGAAAAATTAATTTAAACCATATAGCAAATTGTGATTGAATCAAATTTATTAAGAAAACACAATTTTCTATTAGGCTAAAAACTTATTTCTTCTAAGTTTGTTGGTTATTCTTTCTTTTGCTACTACTAGTACACACTTATCTCAAGCCACAAGTTAAATTCCAGCCAATGAATGATTAGTGTTGATAGGTAAAATCATATGCACTTTCTAGGAATCAAACAGGCCGGATCACACAATATTCATGGGCTTGAATAGGTTGGCCTTGCTTGTGTTGGGCTCCATTTTCACATAAATGAGGTAAGGAAAATCACACCATACATATATTTAAGGCCCTATATTATAATACATAGAAATATTTATTATTATTTAGTATAATTTACTTATACCCCATATGATTAAGAGCTAATCACATTATTTCCCTACAATTTTCAAATTACAAAAATTTCTTAAAATTTATGAATTTCAGATACATCATTGGACTTTCAGATACATCACTGGACATCCGGATACATAGGCGATAGATGTATTAGAGAGGGGATAGGACATCCGGATACATAGGAGAAGGATGTATCCAAGAGGGGATAGGATCCAGATACATAAGTTCCTCTACCAACTTCTTATCAATTCCTTTAATTTTTATCATCAAAAATATCTTTTAAACCTTGATTTCGATATGGGTTTCAGGGTTTTTTACCCTAAGTTGGAAGATGGGTATTTTCTTGATTTGGAGTTCGTTTCTTGGCCGATTTAATGAGTTTTTCAACTATGAATCCCTCTTGACTTGTAGAACTTGATTTTCAACTAAAAATCTAATTTTACCCTTTCAATTTCTGAAGTGATCTTTGGACTAATTTATCCCCGGTTTCAAATCCTACCAATATGGGTATCATTTGACTCCTTTTGATGAACTCTTTTCATTCTTGATAGTTGGGGATCGTTGCAGTGATTGTGTGGTTGACGAAGTGCTCCGATAGGATTGTTAATGTGAAGTTTTGATATTGAGGTATGTTCGACTATCTCTCTTTTAGACTTAAATGAGTAATTAACCTTTCTAAGAAGTCAACTGTGAAATGAGTAGTAACACGAGTCTTAGAAGTTGATAAATGTTGACCTCCTTGTTTAATTTGTATGATGTCTATTTGTGATGCTTAGTCTGTGTGAAGTCTTGTGTGATATCTGTAATATTGCGGAAATTCTGTGATATTTGAGTTATTGTCCGAACAAGGGTCTATGTGATCTATCTTTATATTTGATATTGGCATGTCCGAGTTAGGGACTTGAGTTTATTTTTGAACATCTTAAAATAAAAGAAATGCTTTTTAAGTGGTAAAGATCGAATTCAAATAGTTTCCTCCACTATCTTTATCATTTGAGAATATATTTCATGACTTGTTGAGTTTGGGGACTTGTACTATTTGAACCTTTGATGAACTGATTATGCCTTGTGTTGTATGTGTTGTAATGCACTCATCCTTATGCAACATATCATTGTTCATGGAAATATGAGAAAGTGGACAAAAACTATCTTTTTGAGAAAGAAAATGTGATACCTTACTTATATCCTTGACCACGAGGTAGGTGGCAAGTTGATGAGACATTGAGATTATGAGATTGGTTTATGGATTGCCAGTCCCCCATGGGTTCTTGTCTAGAATAAAAATGCTATGCAAGGTGTATACGATAGGTTATGTGACGACCTTGGTATCACCACATCATCCCATCGTTTCATCATCTCATTATATCGCATTGGCCAACTTTGTTGTGTTGTGTAATTTATTTATGTGTTGATTTAAATATCATATGCAGCCTTGTGTGTTTATTTTATTCACGTCGTTCTAGATATGGCAGCGGCATTGACTACGTACAGGTGGAAGCGTTTCATAGTTTATTTCTTAAGTCTATTTAGTTGTTTATACTCAGTCGGTCTAACCTACTAAGTACATGTGGATTGTACACAGATTTTGTGAAATTCTTTGTTGTTTTCTATTGTTTGGGGCCTGACTTCCCTTCGAGAGTCTCATATGTGTTATTTCTTTCGACTTACACATCATTTTGAGGTTCTCGAGATGTGTGTCATCATGACCTCGTCTATTGGATCATGATAATGCTACTACCAAGAGTTCAAATAAGATAATAAACACGTAGAACACAAGTTATACAGTGGTCACAAAGACCAAACAAGAGAATGGTCTTATATATGGGTGTACAAAATTGAACCGAAAATCGAACCAAACCGCAAACCGAGTCAAACCGCAAAAAAAAAAACCTGACTAGTGGTTTGGTTTGACTTGGTTTGGTATTAGAAAAAAAAAACCCAACTATATTTGGATTGGTTTGGTTTTAACTAAAAAAAAATCAACCCGAGACCAAACCAATCCGACATTATATATGTAATTTTAAAATTTTATTTTATACATAAAAATATTTATTTTAATATAATTTCAAAATATTTCTTATACTATTTCATAGTTTTTATTTTTTAATATATTATTTCAAGTTTAAAACTTAGAATTCGGAATGCTCAAATAAAGATTATAGTTCATAAATGTTGTTAATTATAATAAAACTTAAATCAAAATCAAATTAATACTAATGCAAAAAGGAAATCAATTCAACACTAAGAATGACAATAATATTAAATATTTGTTCTTTAGTTTTACATTAGTTTAGACAATTAAAATACATAATCTAATTTTAATTTTCCTTAAATATTTAGTAACGTAACTAATACTTGTTAAACTTATTTTAGCATGATTTAGGACTTTTAAATTATGATCATTTTCAGTATGACTTTGCAATATTTATTTTATATAATAGTTTCATTATTATTTTTTATTGAATATTTTAGTGTCATTAGTACTCATCTCATATTTTGTGTTATTTTCTTAAGAAACACCTTAGATAATTGTATTTTGGTTGGAGTAAAGAAATATTTGGTGCACAAGTTAATTATATGTTTGTATGCAAACTTTACCGAAAAAATCCAAAAATCTGAAAAAATCCGAGGTTTATTTGTTTGGTTTGATTTATAAATCTAATAAAAATTCGACACAATGGTTTGGTTTGGTATTTGAAAAACCCGAACCAACCCGAGGTTGAAAAACCCAAAAAAATCCGAATTTTATTAGTTTGGTTTGATTTATAAATTAAAAAATTCTACACAAATGATTTGATTTGATATTTGAAAAACCCGAACCAACCCGGTCATGTACACCACTAGCCTTATATGAGATTGATAAACTGCGATTGGAATTCTCTTTTTTATTTGGCCAAGTAAATGTGTCTTAGCACACAAAACTACTTAATTAAGTGATTTCTTAAGGTGAAAATATATTTTTATTATAATTAGATATTAAAAAATTATATGTAAACACATGGAATCATATCATACATTGGGATTGTTTGTTTGGTATGGAAATGCGATAAACTAAATTATTCTATGGATTGAAATATCTTATATGATGAGTTATCCAACATATTTTTAAGATAACTTGTGTTATAATAAGGTTATAGTATAAATAATTTGAAATTAACTAATATTTTTAATTAAATGCAGAATAAAATAATTCTATATTTAATGTATGGTGGAAATATTTTCTCTTTATCTTTCATATACCAAACTACCTCAAATAATTTGGTGTAAATTTTGGATGGATATAAATTTATACCGACATGTATAGATGAGTATCTATGGATTAATGTTTAGCACGTGAAGCAAAAGACAAATTTGGTTTGTCCTTGCTAGGATGAAGTAGGAGAGCAAGTTAAAAAAAAACATATATAGTACATGAATAAAGTGATAGGGGAGTTTGTTCCAAGGAATCTATCGATGTGATTGGTAAAATAGAATTATATGATAATGTCAATAGCTTTAACAAGAACCAACAAATTCAAGAAGAAGTGATGAACTATCAAGTGTTGTTGGACAGATTTGAAGAAGAAGAAGACAAGAGGAAAATACTTCTGATTACTTTAAATGTGTTATCTATCATTTTTAATTCACATATTATAAAAGTAAGTTTGTGATTGATAACCCAACTTTCTTCTTGAATTTTATATTTGTGCTTTATTAAAGCATTTTCATTTGTAATATCATTATAGAGTGTATTACAAATTCTGTGATGATAATAGAATACTTAGTTCTATCTAGCTCTTATTTTCTTCATGCTTGTTGATTAGTAGAAGTTCGTTTTCTCGTTGGATTGATAGGATAAGATAACCCTCTTGCTTGTATTTATTTCTCTTGAAAATTTTTATTTTAATAAAAATTTGATAGACACTCTGTTTAGTGGTATAATTTTTTTTTAAAAAAAGGAGCAATTAGTAGTTTATTTTGGAAAATTGGGTCCAGAGGTTTAAGCGTTCGAAACATTTGCAATTCGACACTCGACAGACACTCTGAAAAAAGTGTTACAACATGGCTACTCAAAAATTTATATACTATCAAAGATAAAAGCATATATCACAATTTCTTGGAAAATGATATCACATATGTAGATTAATGAGGTTTTTTTTTTTAATCATGACGCGCCAGGTAAATTGAAATAATAGCTTATATAAAAATAAATAAATTATATTAGATAAACTCTATACAATGAGCTCGAACCTCCTGATATAACAAGTAAGGGATTTGAAAATATCAAATTTATATATATTCCTTGAAAATAGAATGTAATAGCTCATAATATAACTAATTTCACTATCCTTTTACACAACGTTTCTTAGAAATTCTACTTCTCTAAATTGACTTGTAACTTATGTAGTGGTATATATTTTACACATAATTGAGACATATTATAAATAAAGTAACATAATGCAGTTACCTACGAATAAATAAATAAATAAGAGGTGTGCACTTGAAGGCCACTAATGGGCAATATTGGGCTAATTATGAAAATGCCATCATCACCTAAAATTGTTGTCTATATATAGCAATTAATAATGTGAGGCTGTTAATGGGAATGAAGTAGAAAATAAGATATCCAATCAGAGAGAGCACAATGGATTTATGGTCCTCTAGTTTCTACGCATGCTAAGTGGAATCATAGTTTATATATATATATATAAATAACCACTCTAATTGGAATATTTTCCATGACTCAACTAGCATTTTGGTATGTGACTATGTTCTCAAAAGTCTAAAACCTAAAAGAGAGTATCTTTCCACAAATAATATTTTTTATCGCTACAGATAACTAGTTTGATTGTTGGTTAGAATTACACAATAATTAATTACGTAGAGCTTAGTTTTGCAAAAATTAATTAGTTATTTCATTTTAATGTTTTTATTAGTTTTTTTATAAAATAATATATAAATCTACTGATAATTTAGATTTGTTTATGTGAAATTACAAAATAATAATCAAATACCATACATGATATGCTTGTTTTATCACATAACTAAATAGCTACCAAAACGTGACATTAGCTACTCATAAATACAATCGAAAAAGGAGTAACATGTAGTAAAAACTAGAAAGAGGCTTCATATTAAAAACTTACTTTTATATATATATCTCAATCTCAAATAAATTAGTATCAACCATGTATATGAGTCTCAATATCCTGCTACATTCATATTCCTCACTGTTAAAAATATATTAAGAAATAATGTAATTTTTTTTTAAACCTTAATATTTGAAATGTATCACTTAAATTAAGACGAACAGACAAAAATAATATAACTTGGATGTGATATGGGAAGGCCTAAAAGGGAAGCCCGTGAAGTGGGACGGCAATAGTGCGGTAAGGGTCACGAGAGTGAATTAATGGCTAAAATCCAAAGACAAAATGGAACCCACTAAAGCAACTTTCCAACTGAAACGGCCAAAAAAGTTGGTCACAGACCCACAGTTTCTTACACCCCTCTTTGACCCTTTTGTTGCTGTTTCAAATATCCAATGTTGTGCACCATCAACAATGTTACTTCATCCGTCTCACACCTTTCGTCGGAAGATTATATAATATCTACATGGTTAAAGTAATTTTTTATGTATATATATAGTAGATATAGAATCTTCTTTGACTAGTTTGTATGTCTACTTCTTCAGATTTTAAATCTCCTTAATGAAAATTCTGACTTGCGTCAGTGTGTGTAGTTCTTTAAATCTTATAATCTTAAACTTGTTAGGTATAATGTTAAAATTAGAAAAATTATTGAATATAAAAAAGACATTTTTTTGAAACAGATCAAAAAGAAAAATAAATACTTATATTAGGATGGAGATATATACCATCCAATGTTGTGATGGGATGGTTAAGTATTCAGATATTTTAAATTATAGATTTCAGATTTAAATTTTGGGAATGAAGTTATCTTTGGTAGTTGTGTCCCAAGATGCATCGGGTGGGGAAAAAACAATGTTATGATTACATCAACAAAGGTTGTGGCGATATTGGAATACTTTAATCATTTTGTGAGGTTTCGAATATGGATTATGAGAATGAAGAATTTCTTAATAAAAAGTTTTAGAATTTGAACTATATGGTTTTGATTTTGGAATTTTATTATAATTCATTTGATTTACTGAGTTTGAAATTAATTATTTATATTGATTTAATGGATTTTTAAACAAAGACATATAGTTCGAACGAATATTATTGAGTTTAGATAAATTCATATTTCTACGTCTACTTGCTATTTACTTTCCTTAGTAGACCTAGATTACACAGTGCAAAGCAACATTCAAGTAAGGGGTTCATACATTATCACTTATTGCTCAGAAGAATTGCTTATTATATATATATATATATATATATATATATATATATATATATCAAGTCAAAAACAACAAAATGCATGATAATTATAACATTTGAATCTTCTTGATTTGAAATACAAGCTTGATATAGTTTATTTTTATAAAAATTGAATTCTCGAGTAAAATTATTGACTCCACCACTGATCTGACCCGGGTGGTTATTCCAAAAACAAAAAAACAAAAAAAATGTGCATATGAACCTAATAATGTGGAAACCCCTACGTCTTTACTTGGTCTACAATCGAGGATTGACACCACTAAGATAAGATAAGAATATTAATTGATGAAGTATACTTAACAAGTATATGAAACGTATGCATTTTAAGTTTATCATGAAACTTGTTTGGACTATGATAGTAGTGATAATTGAGTAATCAACTTTTAGTTGATGCGTTTAACTCTAGTTTGAGTGATCAATGAGTTTTCAAATGTCTTAATTCTTTATATAATCTTATCAAATAAGTACAAGTTTATAAAATCACATAATACACTATCACAAATATATTCTTAAAAACACAATACTTATTGATCAAGCTTCAATTCAATAAAAAAAAAAAATTAAACATAAGTTACGGTGTACTAGTTTTTAATATAATCCTCCCACATAGTACGAACAATCTTCTCACGTTGAACTTACATTTCTCGTTCATATGATTGAGAAGACGAACCAACATTGTTACTTTGAGTCATTTGTTGGTCAATTTAGTTGGTAAATATACTTGATAAAAAATAATAAATTTGGTGAATATAAATGGTAGAGTAGAAGTTGATTTGATGATTAATTCTATGCTAGTGAGAATAATCATTATATGAGATATAAATGATTTAAAAAGTAATGATATGAATTATAAATTTTATTTACATATAAAATAAATAATTAGTAGATATACATGTGGTTTTTTTTTACAAAATATAAACTTGTGGGTCAATTTTTGTATTTGAAAAATCCAAAATCATGATTTGAAATTCCCAAATCATGATTTTTGGAGAATTTGGAATTTCATCTCATGATATGAAATCAACATGAAATTGCATGTCCAAACATTGATCTCATCTCACGATTTCATATCGCATGTCCAAATGCCTACTTAATACCTAGTCGGCCTTTTAAACTTGTCAAAATATTACATTTAAACACTCAAACTAAGTTTTGTTCCGAACTTTTGCACTTGTTTTCATTCGTCTATATGTTAGATAGGTAACTTAATCACATAAAATTAACATTTCATCTCCTTTAATTATATGCATCAACTTCAAGTAGAAAATGTTTGAGGGAGGAAGGACGAATTATGACTTATTGAGGCAAATACGTATAATAAGAGAAAATGACATATTTTAAGTGGTTAACTTAACTACCTAATAGACGAATAACAACATAGGTGAAAAAAATATATCTAATTTAAACAGTTTATTAGAAGTTATGATGTTCAATTGAAACCTGACTCAGTTTAATTATGTATTAAGCCTTTTAAAATTGGTATGTGTATGTATGTAAAGCAAATAAAACAAAATCAGAAAGTGGAAAAAAGGTGGAGGAAAAAATAGTCCATTTCAGAGAATCTTTTACATCAATCCAAACACAGCAACATTTTAAAATTGACCATTTCAGTTACAAAATTTTGTCTATATAATACTACACCAAACTAATTCCATACCATATATTTCCACCAAGCAATGCACATAATTCCACTCTCATCTCAAGTAAGAATCTATTTGCTCCTAATTTCTCTTTCTTTAGAGAGCAATAACACAAACAAATGTTCCTTCTTTGTTCTACCAACTTTTATACTAAATCCTTCTTTAAATATCAATTCTTTCCCTTGAAAATGTCTAAATGTGAAATATTTTCTAAAATTTGTGTTCTTGATCATCACGAAGCATAGTGGGATGGATATGATCCTTTTATCCTTAAATAGAAGCTTTGAGTTTGAGTCCTGGAGCGGAAAAACTCTTGGCATGGGAATATGATCCCTCTTTGGTGGACCCTACAAAGGGGCATCTCGTGTTCATGTAGGGTCTAGGGAAGGGTTGCATTCCATCAGGATTCCGGGGTATGATGTAGATAGTCTACCCTGACACAAGCATCAATGACTGATTTCACAGCTTGAACCTATGACCTCATAGAGACAACTTTACCGTTACTCTCAGCCCCTCGTAGAATAGGTCCAATGATTTTGCAAACTAAATTCACATAGAAAAGGGGAAAAAAGAGCAATTTTGAGTCAAGACTCAAGAAACATGGCCTTAAAAAGTTCATTTTTCTTAGTGTTGTATGTTTAAGTTTTTTCTTAATATGTGTTCTTGCCTCTTGTTATGTTTCTGCAGATGGAAAAGACAAGTTGGTTGCTGGTAGTGGTAGTAGGGGTGGTGCTTATAAGTTTACTAGGAGGAGCTGAGGGAAGAAAATCAAGAATTCTTGATGAATCTTCTTACTATGATTTAGAATACTCAGCAATAAGTTGTAGAGCACACAGTGCATCCATAACAGATTTTGGTGGAGTTGGTGATGGGAAAACACTCAACACAAAGGCATTTCAAGAAGCAGTGAATCAGTTGAGCCAGTATGCATCAGATGGTGGATCTCAGCTTATTGTCCCTGCTGGTCAATGGCTCACTGGTAGCTTCAATCTTACTAGTCATTTCACTCTTTTCCTTCATAAGGATGCTGTTCTTCTTGCTTCTCAGGTACTCACTCTCATTTTTCACTTCAGTTTCACTTTTCTTAGTCCATTTTAAAAAGGGAAGTCCGGTGTACTAAGCTCCTGCTATGTGCGGGGTCTGGGGAAGAGTTGGACCACAAAGGTCTATCGTACGTGGCCTTTGCATTTTTGCAAGAGGTGGAAACCAGTGACTTCCTGGTCATTTGGTAGCAACTTTACCAGCTACGCAAGGCTCCCCTTCGCATTTCCCTGTCCATTTCAGTTTATAAAAGGCAGTCTGATGCACGAAGCATATGCCACGTTCACGCAGAATCCAAGGAAGGGTTGCATTCCAAAAAGGGGTGTGACATAGGTAGCCTTTCCTGATGCATTACTGTTACTCCAAAGCTCCCTCTTCCAATCCATTTCAATCTATAAAGGGCCTTCAATCCATTTCACTCTATAAAGAGCAACTCCATGAACGAAACGTCCCACGTTCACGGGTCCCACAAAGGGTCGCATCCCAAGGGTTAAGATATAGGCAATCTATCTGATGAAAGCATCAATGATTGATTCCACGGCTTGAACCCGCAATCTATAGGTCACACGAAAAGACAACTTTACTATTGCTATAAGGCTCCTCTTCAATCCATTTCACTCTATAAACTTATTACTAAAAGTTCAATGTTTCGCCTTTAAAAAGACAAGTATATTATTTTGTATTAAAATGAAATAGACCTGAATAGATCGGAACGGATGCATGTGATTTGTTTCCCTCCCAACTGATTTGAAATTGAGGCGTAATTGATTGATTGATCGAATGATTCAGGATATAAACGAGTGGGCTGTTATAGACCCATTACCATCATATGGTCATGGGAGGGATGCAGCAGGTGGAAGATACATCAGTCTTTTATTTGGCACTAACCTCACTGATATTATCATCACAGGTAAATTATATGCCTAAGCTATTAATTTCTCAAACTTGTAAGACATTTTATAAATTTGTGATTCTGTTTTTTAATAAATGATTAGGTGAGAATGGGACCATAGATGGACAGGGTGAGATTTGGTGGCAGAAATTTCACAGCAAAAAGCTAAAATACACAAGGCCTTACCTGATTGAAATTATGCATTCTGATAATATTCAGATATCAGATCTAACTCTTGTCAACTCTCCATCTTGGAATATCCATCCTGTTTATAGCAGGTGATAATAAGCCAAAATCTTCAGTCTGACACTTGTTATCTATTATATAGTACACAAAAAGCTTATCAAGAATCTTGTTACTTGTGAAATTTCAGCAATATCATTGTCCAAGGCGTCACTATTTTAGCTCCAGTAAAATCACCAAACACTGATGGGATCAATCCAGGTTTGCTTTTATTTTTTTCCTATGCATATTTTAGTGAATAAAAGATAGTCGTATATTGTCCGATTTTTTACTTTATTTATCTTTGGTTCTGTACAGATTCTTGCACAAACATGAAAATTGAAGACAACTACATTGTATCTGGAGATGATTGTGTTGCAGTTAAAAGTGGTTGGGATGAATATGGTATAAATTATGGGATGCCAACAAGTCAACTGATCATCAGGCGCCTCACCTGCATTTCTCCTTATAGTGCTGCAATAGCATTAGGAAGTGAAATGTCAGGTGGGATTCAAGACGTTAGAGCTGAGGACATCACGGCTATCAACACGGAATCAGGGGTGAGGATCAAGACTGGTGTTGGCCGAGGCGGTTTTGTTAAAGATGTATATGTCAAAGGGATGACATTGCACACCATGAAATGGGTATTTTGGATGACAGGCAACTATGGACAACATGCTGACACTCATTGGGATCCTAATGCATTACCAGAGATAAAAGGGATCAATTACCGGGATGTTGTGGCTGAGAATGTGTCGATGGCTGCTCGTCTTGAGGGGATTTCAGGGGATCCATTCACCGGTATCTGCATTTCAAACGTGACGATAAGTATGGCAAAGAAGGCTAAGAAGTATCCATGGACTTGTACTGATATTGAAGGAATTACAAGTGGTGTGCAACCACCACCTTGTCAGTTGTTGCCTGATCAAGGTCCAGAAAAGACAGAAATGTGTAGTTTTCCTACAGAGAGTTTTGCCATTGATAACCTAGAGATGCAAAGATGTTCCTATAGATTGAATTACTGATAATAAGCTATCCAAAATGTATCAGCAATATAAGTGTAATGAACTATCTGAAATTTTAGTGCTTTCATCTTCAATGTTAACCCTGGAACATCCAGTAAAATGTGCATGCAACAGCAACTACTGCTACACCTCAACTTCAAACAAGTTGAGGTCGGTCATATGAATCAGCTCTGTCAGTGGTGTTATGGAACAACTACCGGACGAGTGGTAATAACTAATAAGGAACTGACAATGTCACTCTCTTTAAGCTCATGACAGGTACTAAAATGATATATTTTTTACTAGCATATAAATATCTGACATGGCCAAAAGACTTCTATCCCGAAAAAGAAGTGTATGTTATATAAAAATTCCAAGGTTTTCATGTGGTGCTACAGCAGCTTCATTAATAAGAAGGCAAATTATAGATAAAACACAGTGAAACAGAGATCAAGCAGAGATTCTTATCAACATGCAAAACACTGCAATAGGCATGCAACTTCAAAACTCGTTCGTTCACTGTCCATTCTCACATGAACAATTTTCCATGTTATGTCAAACCAGTTGAACAGGTAAAATGTTCAGTTCTATAAGCCAGAGAGAATCTGGCATCAAGGAGGAGTCGGTATTTAGAACCAACTGATTGCAGGCTACTCTTTAGGTTCTTTATACAACACCAATAAACCAAACACAACAAGAGAATAAGTATCTGACTTAAGCCACTAACAATTTCTTGAACCAAATAGCTCCACCATATTTATTCAGTCATCTTCACTGGGGAACATTACAAATCTAATACACTATTTTAGAGAAGTTATGTCACCAAACGCTTATTGTATACATCATATAACGACATCTCTTTCAATGAGTTGGATCAGGATTAAATTTTGCAGCTTCCCTCCAGATGAGCTCCTTGATATTATCTTCAGTGAGAGATGGCTGCTCAAAATCCAAACTGAAAGGCCTAGGACAAACAGGTTCCTCGTTGATTTCATGAAGAGGTACCAAGTATGGATGACAGAGAGCTTCATCAGCTGCAATAATCCAGAAAAAGGCCATTAACCAGAAAATCTTGTTGTAGTCCTCTTTTTCAACTTTCACTAGCATTTTAGTAAATTTAGAAAGATTCTAGGTGGAAATGAGCCTTAATACGCAAAAAGGCATCACAAATTCTTTACCAGTAATACGCCTGCTTGGATCAAAGACGAGCATCTTTTCAAGCAAATCTACAGCTCGGGGAGATGAATTTGGGAATCTGGCAGCAAATTGTTGCCTTGGGTACCTTGGAAGTTGTCTAACGTATCTCCGGGCATTATTACTCCGGAGAAAGCCAAGACTGGCATCATCTGGTGAGCCTATGAGCTATTGAAAAAGCCAAATAGAGCATGTCAGTTGAACTGGTTCAGCTCCAAGCCAAAAGTAACTTCTAAATGCATGCAAGTTAACAGAAAATCCTGAATAAGTAGATAGAAAAGGTGCACAAAGTTCAACAAACAAACAAAGATCAGAAGGAGAGATCAAACATGGAGCTCTTCTTGTTCAAAGATTCCCTCATTATTCGACATACTCCTGCTAAAGCTAAGGTATCTGCTAGGATGATGCATGAATTCAGAAACTACAAATGATATCTACTAGTATACCTCAGTGATAAGTCTCAACTGGTGTACGTAATCTCTGCCAGGAAAAAGGGGTTGTCTTGTCAATATTTCACCGAGTATGCAACCCACTGACCAAATATCAATTGCCGATGTATATTCTGAACAATTTAGAAGCAACTCTGGTGCACGGTACCAGCGTGTCACACAATATTCCATCATGAAATCTGTCTCAGTTGTCGTCCTTGCTAGCCCAAAATCTCCAATCTTTAGGTCACATTTTGCATTGACAAGCAAATTGCTGGGTTTTAAATCACGATGCAAGATATTGGCAGAGTGAATGTACTTAAGTCCTCGCAATATTTGGTACAGAAAATGCTACAAAATAAAAAAAGACAACCACATAAAATGTTGTATAAAAATGAAGATAAGTTCCAAACAAAAATGCACATTATTATGGGAATATGAAACAACAATAAAATTTGACTGTATATATTTGTAATTCTTAGATCTGATGTACAATATGTGGACAATATGCATAGTTGTCAGGTAATTAAATACGAATATACGACCAAAAACCTTTAAAAAATGGGTGAAGCAGCCCATAACCTTTTAAACCCTTTTAGATCCCTTATATTATTCATGTGGAACACTATATAACTCAGCAAAGGAGACGACAGTCAGCTGGAAAAATTTTAAGAGCAATGTGCCTGGGAGGAATTGGATAATTCATACAGAATATATCACTCAGGGTTAACAAAATACTGCCAGATTGTTCCTAACAGTTTCGAAGAACAGAGGAAGGAAGCAAGGTTAAAACAGGCCATAAGAAAATTCTCTTCCAAAAATCTCTAGTGATTCTGAACCAATCATCAATATTCTATATCTTTACATGCATCCTGGAAGAGAAATGAATATTAAGAATCTGCGCAAGATGGGAAGTCATAATATAAAATAATCTGTTTGGACACCAGACAAGTGTTTATTGCTTTGAAATCTAAATAAAATCCCGAAAGGGTTTAACAAGCCAACAACTCCAAGGTTCATTGCTATGAATTAGATTCTAATTCAGAACTAAACCACCAAATAATAAATCCAGCTAGCTGGTTAGATAAGAAGAATCACAACTATGGCATTAGTGCACGACATGAAGTGTATCTTACTCGACAGTGTTCATCAGTCAGTTGTTGGCTGGAATGAATAATCTGATGAAGATCAGTGTCCATCAGTTCATAAACAATGTACACATCATTAAAATTCTTCTTTTGAGGAGGCCGTATAACATCTTTAATTGCAATCACCTGCATATTTGAAAAAAGTTGCATGTAAGTGGGATTCTGTATCACCTTCCACAAGATCTTAAAATATTAAGCATTCCAAAAGTACAAGAACAGTACTCAGAGATAATCAATTAGTTATGATAAATGCACATGCTTCCCATTTTTCAAATGGCAAATCTTACAATTAAAATAAAAAATAGATCATCTTAACCTTAGCAAATGGGTTGAACTTGACAATGAAATAGTAAATTTGAAAGAAGTATTCACTTCAAACTTGTACTTTCTTAACACTAAAATTATTTACTTATACCAACTTCCCTTTCGTTTCTACGCCTCTCTTTTCCGACTGAAGGCAGTAGATGGAGAGGGGGAGGCGATAGTGATATTCAATTTTATTGCCTAGTCTACCATTTCAGAGTAATATTCATTATGTTCTTGTTTCTATCTTTTTCTCTTTTCCGCCAACATTATACATGAAAGGTATGAATATAACTAGTGATACCAATTCTCACTGGTATCAGAACCTCTGAAAATAAGATAGATTGTTTAGAGGACTTAAGTTTTCTTTTCACATTGCCCTTCTTAGCCTGCATCCTTTTCTTCAGCCTACTCTAGTGATATAGCATACACCTCAAAAGCCCCACTCCAGAGAAAAACAAAATCAAATCCATGTATATTACATCCAGCAAAAAAGAAGGGAAAAACCACATGTAAAAGGACAAGAGGGAAGTAGTGATACATGTCAACTTTTTAGTGAATAAACAAGGCAAAGACAAATGAAGATGAATTGGTCAAAGGGGCACGGGTGCAATATTCAGATTTCTGGAAAGGTACAATACTCACATTCTCATGATCCATGTGACTGAGAAGCTTTATCTCTCTTAATGTCCTTTTGGCATCTATTACATTATCAAATGCATTCCCAATCTTCTTAATAGCTACTTCCTCACGTGTCTCTGAGTTCACAGCAGCACTGCAGCAAAAAATTTAAAAAATATATATTAATATGCAATTTACCGTCACATAGTAATAAAATAGAGGAGACACAATTTCATAGAGGATAAGTGCAACATATAAGATCCTAATTGCAACACAGGAAAAATTTAATTAAATACTCTAAAACTTGCATAACATAGGCTTCAACAAAGTCACATGATATATCATGTATATTATGATCATAATGAACAACTTCCAAGAGCTTACATTAGATTGGTGGGACATGCATATACAAGGAAAAGTGAGTTTGAGCAGATAATAGTCATGCGAACGGAAACATAGAAGCAACCATACCCCTATACCTTCAGTGTCAAAAAGACAAAAATTTCATGGAGAAGTGACCATCATTAAGCGTCTTTCTATCACTTTTATCTCTCTCTCTCTCTCTCTCATAAGATAGAGATATGGCTGAGCATGATCTGATTCATAGTTTTCACATATCAACCACACAATCTTACAAATTCACTGTATCCAACTTCAATTATCAATATTTTGAAAACTTCCACGTATTTACTAAATAAAACTCCCTAAATTTCACTTTGTATAATCGTGTTCAACTAGGGATAGAGTTTGAGGAAGAAAGAAAGATTTTTTAGCATGACATTTCCACGACTACAGAAACATATCCATGTCGTAAAATGAGAAGTTTAAAGTTAAAAGAGTTTTAATATCATTTTTTTTAAGATGCTAAAAATGACACATTGAAATATAAAACAAAACAAAGGGAGTGGAGTAATTTAATAGTTTGGACGCCTATAGACAACAATCACAAAGAGCATAACCTCAAGATAAACAACTCAAATCTCCATGCAGGGGCAAGCTTTGCTCCTCATCAGAGAGCACTATTTATGTAATACACACAAAAATTCACATACCTGTATAACTAATAAGAGGGTAAAAGAGATACAGAGTTTAAACCTAAAAACAGGACAGCCGGTGCACTAAGCTCCCGCTATGCCCAGGGTCCAAAAAGTACACACAGCCTGCATTTCTGCAAGAGACTGTTTACACAGCATGAACCCCAACAACTTTACTAGTTACGCCATTAAAACCTATGCATATAAAAAGATGGATTTTTTTTTCTTTTCTTACCAAACCATTCCATTAGCTCCACGACCAATAGGTCTAATAGGAGGAACATATTTTCTTGAAACTTCAAACAGAGAGCCGTGCACATTATACTGAACATAACGACCCCCATGAGTTGGAACCCCTCTTATGCTACTGTGCCCACCATGATCAGCTGAACTTGAATCTAGAGACATCTGAAAAGCTCAAAACAAGAAAAGGGGTTGAAGAATCTTGAACTATAACACTCTAAATAAAAAAAAAGCCCCTTTTTTTCCCAACAAGAAGAAGAGAAGAAGAAGAAGAGTAAATGGAGATTTGGTGTCTTTTCCTTTTTGGGTGGCTAAATTGTGATTCTCTTTTCAATTTTCTAGAGAGTCCCTGCGTGATCATGTGGGAACTTTTGAACTGGAACGCTGCCATTGTTGTTGCCCGTGAAGAAAATTGACTTTGCTTTTCTTTTTGCCTTCTCTTTATTGTTGTACTGGATGAGTCCTCTTCAAATTTTCACCACACAAGTGTGTAAAGATTTGACTACATACGATGCTCTTCCATATAGCTAATATAGAAAAAAAAATTTGTGGCAACCATTTTGTTTGCCATAATTCTCATTTTAAAGTATAGTTAGGGGTCATTTGATTCATGAATATTTGGAATAATTAACACTACTTTTGTTTTAATTTAGCGATAATGCACAAGTAGTCCTAAATTATTATCGAAATTCTAGACATACACTTCAACTAAATTAAGGTCCTATTATCCTAACAATTGATGCATTTATTTTATTTTTGTAATTTTATATACATTTAGCTAACGTGACACACTCCATGACTCTACACAATTGAGATGCGTGAGAGATGTTTGAATGTCACGTAAGGCAAAAAAATGTACAAAATTACAAACAAAATGCCACGTTGTCACACACTTTTCTTTCCTTAAGTTTTGTATCAACTTAAAATATGACAAATAAATTGAAACACAAAGAATATATGCATCAAAACTTGTGTTCATAACACATTTTACATAGAGTATAGAATATGAAATGAATCTACTTACATTAACAATGTAGGAATAAACTATTTAAACACAAAAATCTCATTATTAATCAGTGCATAATCATCTATGTACTATTACTTCTCCAATAAACAACCATTATACAATAATGTGAAATACAACTAGTATGTAAATCAAACAAACTATGAAAATTATTTGAAATATCTATAATAAAACATTGATCACATATTAAAGATGTCAAGACCCAAATTCAATATACGTAATGGTACCTACAAAACTGCGTTAAGTGAACCGTTCCAATCCAAAATTCAAAACTAGTATGTCATTCTTAGTGTATTAGTCAAGTATAATACAAGTTTCAAAATGCTTAAACATATCATGATAAAACAAAGAATCTGAAAATTAATTTTAAAAAATCACAATTCTGTTTTAGGTACAGGCCATGGAGCTCACAACATTTACATGAAAATGATAGCAAAAAAGAGGTGAAAAACGACTAGCAACCAAGGGTGTGGCTTAGTGATCAATAAAGTGGATTGAGCACCATGACATCTCATGTTCAAATCCCAACGGCCAACAGAGACAATATATATATATATTTGTATTGACTCCAGTTGCACCTTATTTTCATTCACATTCTGAGTTATTCATACAAAAGTACAACTAAGTATATGTTAAAGATTTAACGGTTCAACTTCATTGGATGTGCAACAGAAATGAAACAAAGTTGCTATTAAAATACACAATAAATTTGAAAACAACAAGGATATATATAAACAGAACTTGTTTTAACGCTACTAAATAACAAAGTACGGATACCTTAAAATAACATGTTGAGCTGAAATAACCTAATTTTGACTATTAAAGACAGTCAAAAGACTCTAAAACTTAAGTGGAAGGGCTAAAGTGGTCTGTGACTAAAGTTTCAAGCAAAATGGAGCTTTGACACCAGCTAGAGCAAGAATAGATGCTGGAATTCCCCAGCATGAGTCACCACATATTAGACCAGAAGCCACTGCAGGTCCGATATCCTTAGCCTTCTGCTTGTTATACATTTGCCAACCGAATAGAATCAATGAGCCTAGACACATGTCAATGGCAAAGTAGCCTCCAAGGTAAAATAGAATGGCCATGCACATAGGACTTGGAATGAATCGATAAATTCTATACTTGGTCTCAAATTTCTTCAGCAGTTGAGTCACTAGGTTGATGAGAATAGCAGCGAGAAAGAAGCAAATAGAGAGGTTGAGACAATGTTTGTCACGACCCAAGGTACGCCCTAGATGTAACATGGCGTACTTGACCCCGAAGGGGTCTCATACAAGCCGTTAGCATATCACAACATAAGATAATAGAAAAGTACGGAAATTTTAAAAACTTTTATCCATACAATCGAAGTCTTTTCATAAAATGCAAGCGGAAGTCTTTACTACACTTTTGTCTCAAACCATCTAATACAACTTTAGAATAAAACTCTTGGGACATAGCTCATACAATCGTCTCAACATGAAATAAAAAACATAAAGAAAATAGTGGGTTTTGTCCTCAAAGTTATGATGACTCACCAAATCTTCAACTCCTTGCAACTTCTAGAAATTTGTCTCCAAGAGTAGAACTCAATCTCCGAACCCTACATTTGATGAGAATGTAGGCAAAGTATGTGTTAGTACAAAATGTACTAAATATGTTAGCTAGCATAATCATAAGAGCATAAGATAAGGGTTAGTCAATATAATACATAATCCAAAATCATATGAAATACTTCATGAAACATCAATTATAAGCATAAGTGACAATATCATAATAATAAGCAAAGTCTCCAACATAAGCATCATATAAGCATTATTCAACTCCTAGTCATTTGTACCATAATAGGACTACTCTCAAGTAACCTCAAAGCATACTTGTACAATGCATGAATAGCATCCCATAATACCATCCAAGCTAAGCATCCCTTTTTTTGGTCATCTTAATCATAGTCTATATGCATAGTCAAGATCTAGGCTTTATGTACTAAGAACACTATACTTCGAAGTAACCTCAAAGCATACTTGTGCAATGCATGAAGGGCATCCCATAATACCATTCACACTAAGCATAACCTTGAAGTCACCATATGCATACTTACCATTCATTTGGTCTCATTCTTAGCTTACTTCATATAGACAAGGGAACTATCACCTTAAGTCAATCATATCATGGAAGGCAACTATAGCAACAAGCTAAGTCTACACTATATAAGAGAACACTTCATAAGTAGCTTCAAGTCATACTTGTGCAATGTATGGATAGCATCCCATACTACTATCCACACTAAGTACCACTTTAGGCCATCATACATACTCACTAGTTGGGGACTAGTCCCTCTTTACTATTTGTCATTAGTCATTTAAGGTACTTTTCTATTTAGTACAAGGCAAGTCACAACACATGAATGAATTCTATTTCTCAATTCAAGGCTACCAAGGAATAGCACCCTAATAGGCTAGACCATGCTATCATCTTGCTAACATAACTATATTATGCTAAACTAACTACCTTGAAAGGCACACTATCATGTCCCAAGCTATTCTAGGAAGGGTATAAGTGTTCCATCCTAGCTACCATGAAATAGTCTTAGACCAACTAAGTCATGCTACACTTACAAGCACACTAAGATGTTAATGTAAGCTACCCTTAGGAGAGTATAATTCCTCAATCCTAAGCTACCCTTAGGAGAGTATAAGTCCTCAATCCTAAGCTACCATGAAATGGTCTTGGCCAAACCAAGTCATGCTATCATGAAGGCATCCTAAAAATGCTAGTTCAAGCTACCCTTAAGAGAGTATAGATCCTCAATCCTAGGCTACCATGACTACCCCTAACTCAAGCTACCATGAAATGCATCTTACAATGCTAAGTCAAGCTACCCTTAGGAGAGTATAGATCATCAATCCTAAGCTACCAATCTTGGTCTTGTCTTACCAACTCAAGCTATACATGAAGGGAACATATGTCACAACTTCAAGCTATTCTAGTCTAACATGCTTTGATTCATTTTAGGTGATTAGCTTTTCAACCTAGAATCATTCTATGTGAGAGAACCTTGTATCTCCTAGCATATTTATGCCTAAGTGTGTAAATGAGAATATGCTTTCAACAATACACAACAAGATCACATCATATTAGTTTTACTCTCAAAGCCCTAACATTGATGACTACAAGCCTTATTCTCAAGCTTTACTCCTTACTATCATCATTATACCTAGATTTCAAGGTATTCTAATCACTTTCTTCATTAATAGATGATTCTAGTCATAATTGATCATAAAGGTTCAATTTCAACTTTACTAGTTATGATCCATCATATATAACAAGGTTTAGTTCAATACATGTCTATATGTTCCTAACCTTGAACAATTACTACACATGCCATTGATTTTAGAAGATCACCTATGAATCCTCAATTTCACCTTTCATGGCTTAAACCCACATAATAACAAATTCATCAATTAGACTAGGGTTAACCATAGAATTCACATAAATTCATCATAATATCATAATTCAATGCTAATTCAGTCATAATTAAGTACTTCCTCTGTTTCACAAAGAATGGTTTAGTTTGACTTGGCACGGAGTTTAAGAAAATAAAGAAGACTTTTGAATATTGTGGTCCTAAATTAAAGTTATGTCAAATGTACAAAATTGCCCTTTAATCTTGTGGCCTTAAACATGCCACGTGGAAAGTTGAAATTAAAATGTTACCCAAAAAAGAAAGAGGTCATTCTTTTTTAAACAGACTAAAAAGGAAAGGAGGTCATTCATTTTGAAACGGAGGAAGTATTATCCACTTGATTGGAATCATACCTAAACACTACCCACAATGTAGGAAGAAACCCTAGCTAGAATTGGGTTTTGACTTCACAATTGGGGAAAAACCTCGGGGCTCTATGGGTGGAAGAACCCATAGATGAACAAGCTAACATACCTTGATTCAAAGCCTAGCAAGAGCTCGAAACAATGGAGGAAATTCTGGCCTACCTCCTCCTCCTCTTTAGAGAGAGAATTTCTTGAGAGAATTTGGGGTCTTGGAAGAATGTTTTAAATGGCTTAGTTTAAGGGTATATTAGGCTTATATAGGTGGTTTAATAACTAACTAACTGTCCTCACTTAACCCCTAACTAATTACCAATTAACTCCTAAGCCCCTAACTTAAAAACTAAAAACTAAAATTTGCCTCCACCCACGAGACCCACTGACCATGGGTGGGTCTACGGACCGTGCTGCACTTCGTAGGTGGGGTATTGCACTTCGTAGGTGGGGTACTGGAACTCAACATGCAGGGGAAGGTCAGGCCTTGACCCATGACCCCTTCCACGGGGCATGGGTCCATCCATGGCTCGTGGATACCCTTCGTGGAAGGCTGCTGTTTTGGACAGCTTTTGGGCTGTTTTGGGGTCCTCCTCAAGGACCCCACCTTGGTTGGTCCTTGTGGGGGTCATACCTTGATGCCTAACCCTAAAACCCTCATTTTAAGTACAGGAAGTCATTTTACGAGCTTAACCCTTATTTCCAACTCTAAAACTCTCATGCAAGACTTTAGAACTCTCTAGTTTAGCTTACTAGTTTCTGGGTATAACAATGTTTGGGTAGACAATTCCAAAACCTGCAGACGCCAAGTAGGGCAATTCCACGATACATGAGAGCATATGGTGCAGGGTAGGAACCTTCTGGATCACCTAATCGATATGCACTGTTGAAAATCTAGAAGACTAGAGGGGTTATGACACAGCCCATTGCAGTTCCAATGAGTTGGCGAAAGAACATGAAACACGGAGATGTAAGGTTAAGTAAGCAGTCTTGAAATCTCCCATCAATCCAGAAGTAGTGTCCAGCTATCACTCCACCATTCTCCAAACCAACCCAACAACTAAATGTAAGGATTGCAATTTTTCTGTAATTTGAGGTGAGGGACCAATCAGTGACATGTAGGCAAAATGGAAAAGACCATCACCAAGCATCATGGCAATTGCAATAAATACCATGTATCTATCTACCTGAGATGCTATGTATGGACTCATTCCCAACATATAACTTGTTGTCCCACTGCTAAATGCAATGTGTTGTGAACGTGGCCCATGGGCTAGATGTGTTGAGACGTAGCTCTAGGCCCATTCACCCTCCAAACCATCTGAAGGACTTTGTGGTCCCAAAAGGCAAAGGATAAGGGATAGAACCTGTCTATTCTTATGTAAGGACGAGAGCCATCACTACCTAAGGAATATTCTCAGTAACTGATAGTATATGTAGTAGTAGAGGTTTAACAAAGAAGGCAGGTTATATGCTAAGTCTTTTATTTTCTTTAGGAGGAGGGAGGGTTCTGGAACCTGGCTTCTTTCTTTGTTATCCTTTCAATTTCAGCTTTCTTGTAAGTTTTTATACCAGTTTATATTGAATCAAAGAGCGGACAGTTGCCAGAAATCTTATTTTATTCAAGTTTATACCACAATGCCAGAAGAAGCAACGACAAACATCTGTATGACGCTATTCTCCTACCTAGTAAAAGGTTGCTTCAACATTCCAAATTTCTCAATAAGAGCAGTCCAGGATTTAATTGCGGCGAATCCTAATAGTCCAGCAACGACATTGAGAGAAGGGATAACACCAGTAGTGAGATTGAGTTTGCAAACAATGAACTTCAATATGACACTGAGTATTTGTTGGGGAAATAATTGAAAATTTCACAATAATAATATAACTTATTATTTAACAAAATAGTACTCCTAAAAATAGATAGATATTACTACGATGATATATAAATAATAGTGCATAAAATTGATACTTGAGTCGTGTTGGGCACTGTCCTAAGAAACTATTTCAACAGTCTGAAATGTTTCCCCAGAATTAAACAAGTCTTCCCTATCTTAAATAGGCTATACAAGAATCAACAAATTAATTAACATCAGCCAAAAAACAATTAAATAAGAAGCTAAAAGAAGGATAGAACGAGACTGAGAAGAGGAAGCAATAAAGTATATATGTTGAAGCCTTCCCTATCTTTGAATGCATTCTCTCTTGATGATTCCCCTCCTGCTGCAACTCCCAATTCTGGATCAATATTATCTCCAACCATTATTAATTACATTTTTCATTAATATTTACTTAATTTTGTGTATTCAATCCTTCTTTATTTAATATTTAATAAAATGTAAAAGCCATTAAGATTTGATTTTTTAAGAAATTAATTGCATGTTGAATAAAATTGTACTTGTAATGCAAAGTAACTTCACGTTAGGACTTTTGAAAATACAATTAAAGAAAAGGTAATCAAATGCACAAAGGTGTTGGGAAGGATCGCACCAAGGAATGTGATATAGGTAAACTAGAATACATTTAATTGATAATTATTTAAGTATTAAATTTAAACAATACAACAACAACATACTCCCAACATCCATTTCAAATTAATTGTTGAGGTGTTTCACACTCTTTAAGAAAAGAAGATTAAGAGCCCGTTTGAATTGATTTTTAAAAAGTAGCTTTTAAGTAAAAAAAAATCAAATTGAAATGACATTTAAGTCAAAAAATAAAAAGTAGGGGGAGACCTACTTTTGTTTCTGACTTATTTTAAGTCATTTTTTACTTATTTTAAGTAATTTTTTTTATTTGTCAAATACTTTCAGAAGTCAAAAACTGACTTAAAAGTAGGTTTGACCAACTTTTCAGTCAATCCAAACACCTTCTGAGACATAAATTAGACATAACTTTCCATTTTTACCCTTATTAATTATTGTCAAATTTATGACTAATATAACTAAACATTAATTAATAACTAATTTCAATACTAATTAATGAAGGGTGAAATTGGAAGAACATTTTAAAAGTAATCTCGAAAATTGAACAATTAAGTTAATTTGAAAAATGAAAAATGTCTCAACAATACAATTAATTTGAAATGGAGGGAGTAACTTATATCTTCCCGCAAAAGATAATTTAAATAATATAATAATTAAATATTATATTAAACACATAAAATTTTAAAATGGTATAAGATTTAATGGTATGTTATTTTTCAAAAGAAAATAAATAGTGGTAAAAGACGGTGGAGAAGAAATCAGCTTAGAGGTTTGTGGAGGAAGACGTTTCTTTAATGCATATAAATACAAAATGTAATGATTAACAAATGTGAGCTAATTGAAGTCTGAATGCTTTAAGGACTTGTGCATGGATCTGACTGAATCGGATCGAATAAGTGGCAAAATCTTAACAAAAATAAACACACATAATAAAGTTAAAATCAAAATAATTCAGATTTAGACCTCTATTAAGTATAAACAAATTAGATATAAATTAATGACAAATCAACAAAGGTTAATTCATGTTAAATTAGTCAAACCTCGAAATAAATTATAAAACGAAATAACCCATAAGCTCATAATGTCTTTTATGTAATCAAGTTTGATTTTGACTTACATTTTTAGGTCAAATCTTTTTTTTTTTTTTTTCATTTTTCTAGTTAGGTCTAAAATCTACCAATTTCACCTTTGGAATCCCATATTTTTATGGTTTGAAAGGAAACTAAACTATAATCATCCGAGAGTAAGAAATAATTACTATTTTATATTTATAGGTAAAAAATTCTTCATTTAATATTATTCACGAACAATGGTGAAGTCAGAATTTTTATCAAGAGGGTTCAAAATATGAAAAAATAAACATATAAAGATGTCGAAGGAGCTCAAACATCTACTATATATTAATTAAAAATAATTTTAACCATGTATAAAAAAGTGTAATTTTGCAATTAAACCATTTTTTCCACTCCTAATGCAATGTGCGCCAAATTGGCCAATGTTATGATCAATGTGTTGCTTCTAATTATGAATATTTGGAGCCCGTGGATAGGGGCGGAGCTATTAAAAGGTAATAATCTGCATCAAGTTTGAGAATATTTTCAATACTTCTCTCTCAATTTAAATAAAATGTCCATGAAACAATTATTTTTGTGTCACTATAAACAGACGCTCTGATAAGACTTGATGTCATGGGTGATACATGATGTTCTCAATCAAATTTGTTGGGGATGTTGTTCTCTAATTTAGAGATCATATTTTCTTTTTCATCTTTTAACTAGTGAACTTATTCGCGCTTCACGCGGAGTAAAAGAATTATTTCACCCGTCTTCTTTCTGAAATAATTTTTATTTTATTTGAAAATTAATTTTGACCATGGAAATCTCAAATTAAACTTGAAGTTGAAATCTGAATTTGAAAAACTCCTCACCTACTTTCATGTTTAGAATTTCAAATAAAATGCTATTCTATCTCATTTGTGGAAAAGTTAACAAAACACAACTCCAATTTTAAAAATTTCTAGTAAAGTGAAAAATATATTTTTTCTAATTATATATGGCCAAATGTCCACCAAATTCATGATCTATTTTTTTTTTTATAATACTCGATATTAAAATCATCAAAAAACATATTTTTATTAGAAATCAATTTTATTTTCAAAATTCCTTTCAAGCATATAATCTAAACAGAAGAAAACATAACATACATAAAAGTCTTTTTCGAAACTTAAGTTTTCATAGTCTAAATCAAAAGTTACATAAAAACATCATTTATATTTTGTTTTAAGTAAATACAAAAAAATATTTATAAAAATAGCTTGTGGGCGCCATTGACTATATATTTCTTCACCAAGTTACCCGTTTATTTAATTATTCTTTGCTACTCAAGAAATAATTGAATGAAACATGATATCAAAAATTTCTCAAAAAACACTTCTTTGTATCATCCAAAAAAAAAAAAAAGAATATAAACACAAAAAACAACTTCCATCTGTTTTTCTATTTATACTCACCAATCTAATATTTTGGATTCATGACATAAACAAACTAAATTAAAATGTTTTGTGAAATGTTGATATTCAAGGTGAGTAGGTATAAATATAATGGTATTCAAATTTTTTAATTTAAGTTATGAAGTGTTTTTAAGTTTTCAAGACTCGTAAATGCATAAAGTAATACTAAAACAAAAAATAATATGTTCAATCTATTTGAGAATTTATAGAAAAGACTAACGGGCAAGATATATATGCTTCATTAACGCTTAATTTTTTTCCTTCCAAAGATAATAGAAACGTTGCATGTCTTAATGAGTATGGAGCAATGAAAAAGCATTTAAGTCTTACAAAATAAACTACTCTTAACAATTCCTATAATCAATACTTAAATACCATGAACTAAGAAAACTCATATGCATGAAATTTTGTTTCTTCTTTTGTCTCTCAATTGAATTTTATATGGAACTATGATTCTTGTAGATATTTAGTTAGTTGAAATGTGATTGTCATATATTTGTGGTGATTTGGTTTCTTTTATGATCCACTTTTAGGAATTGGCTGACTTTTTCGATTTTTTGTGTGTATTAGTCCATGATCTTGCGCCTTAGAGCACCAAAAAAAAATTTTGAAAAAACTTTATGAGGACCTCCATAGTGAGTTGGCGAAGCATTGCGTATAGTCCCACTATTTTAAGGTATATTTTCGCATTTACGAGTCAACATTTAGGAATTAGCCGACTTTCTTGATTTTTTCATGTGTATTAGCCCATTGATCTGGCGCCTGGAACACCAAAAAAAATATGAATTTTTTTATAAGGACGTCCGTAATGAATTGGGGAAACAATGTGTATAGTCTCACCATTTTTTAAGGCATATTTTCGCATTTACGAGCCAACATTTAGTAATTAGCCAACTTTTTTGATTTTTCGTGTGTATTAGCCCATGGATCTAGCGCATTGGAGCACCCAAAACTTTTTCTGAAAAAACGTTACTAGGACCTCCATAATGAGTAGGGGAAGCATTGTGTATAGTCCCAACATTTTAAGACATATTTTCACATTTATGAGCCAACTTTTAGGATTTGCCGACATTATTGGTTTTTCATGTGTTAATACCCATGGATATGCCGCCTTAGAGAACCCAAAAAGATTTTCTGAAAAAATTTTATGAAGACCTCCGTAATAAATTGGGGAAACATTACGTATAGTGCCACAATTTCTTAAGGCATATTTTCGCATTGACAAGCCAACTTTTAGGAATTAGCTGACTTTCTCAGTTTTCGTGTGTATTAGCCCATGAATATGGCGCCTTGGAACACAAAAAAAAAAAATTGAAAGAACTTTATGAGGACCTCTATAATGAGCTGGCAAAGCACTGCATATAGTCCACCATTTTTAAAGCTTATTTTCGCATTTACGAGCAAATTTTTAGGAATTCACTGACTTTCTCGGTTTTTATTGTGTATTAGCCCATGGATCTCGCACCTTGGAGCACCCACAATATTTTTTTGAAAAAAATTTATGAGGACCTCCGTAATTAGTTGGCAAAGCATTGCGCATAGTCCCACAATTTTTTTAAGGCATATTTTCACTTTAACCAGTAAACTTTTAGGAATTAGCCGACTTTCTCAATTTTTCGTGTGTATTAGCCCATGGATCTGAGGCTTTGGAGCACCCAATTTTTTTTTAAAAAAACTTTATGAGGACTTCAGTAATGAGTTAGGGAATCATTGCGGATAGTCCCACCATTTTTTAAGGAAAATTTTCGCATTTACGAGTCAACTTTTAGTATTAGCCAACTTTCTTGATTTTCGTATGCATTAACCCATCAATCTAACACCTTCGAGCACCCAATAAAATTTTCTGAATTTTTTTTATGGAACCTCCTTAATGAGTTGAGGAAGCATTGCGTATAGTCTCATTATTTTTAAGGCATATTTTCACATTTACAAGCCAACTTTTAGGAATTAGCCGATTTTCTTGATTTTTTGTGTGTATTAGCCCATGGATCTCACAACTAGGAGCACCCAAAAAAATTTTCTGAAAAACTTTATGAGGACCTTTGTGATAAGTTGGGGAAACATTTCATATAGTCGCACCATATTTAACGCATATTTTCGCATTTATAAGCTAATTTTTAGAAATTATCTGACTTTTTGAGTTTTTTGTGTGTATTAGCCCATGAATCTGGTGTTTTGGAGCACCTAAAAAAAATTTCTGAAAAAACTTTATGAGGACCTCCGTAATGAGTTGGGGAAAAATTGCGTATAGTCTCTTTATTTTAAGGCATATTTACTCATTTACAAGCCAACTTTTAGGAATTAGCTGATTTTCTTGTTTTTTTTTTTGTACGCGCCCTGGATCAACCAAAACTTTTTCTGAAAAAAACTTTATGAGGACCTTCATAATGAGTTGGGGAAGCATGACGTATAGTCCATCACTTTTTAAGGCATATTTTCGTATTTATGAGCCAATATTTAGGAATTAGTCGACTTTCTCAATTTTTTGTGTGTATTAGCGATGGATTCATGGACTAATACACACAAAAGATCAAGAAAGTCACGTAATTTCTAAAAACTGGCTCGTAAATGCGAAAATATGTTTTAAAATGATGGGACTATATGTATTGCTCCCCCAACTCATTACAGAGATTCTCATAAAGTTTTTTCAGAAAATAAATTTTGGTACCCCAAGGCACCAGATCCATGGGTTAATACACACCAAAAAACACGAAAGTCACATAATTCCAAAAAGTTAGCTCCTAAATGCGAAAATATGCATTAAAATGGTGAAAATATACGTAGTGCTCCCCCAACTCATTACGGAGGTCCTCATAAAGTTATTTCAAACAAAAAAATTTGAGTGCCCCAAGGCGTCAGATCCATGAACTAATACAAACGAAAAACTAATAATGTCACGTAATTCCTAAAATATGGCTCGTGAATGTGAAAATATGCCTTAAATGGTGGAACTATACGTAATGCATCCCCAACTCATTATAGAGGTCTTCATAAAGTTTTTTGCGAAAAGAATTTTGGGTGCTCCAAGGCGCTAGATTCATGGCCTATTACACACGAAAAATCAAGAAAGTCACGTAGTTTCTAAAAATTGGCTCGTAAATTCAAAAATATGTCTTAAAAATAGTGGGACTATACATAAGGTTTACTCAACTCATTAACGAACTTCATTAAGGGCCTGTTTGGAAAAGCCACATGGTAATTGGTTTTGGCGTAATTGGGCGTACTTACACAATATGACATGTTTGGTTGACCATGTAATTACTTGGTCAAAGGTCATTACTTGTTGACCAAGTAATTACATGGCCAAGTAAATGACATATTCAATTTAATATCATTTATAAAGTTTCTTACTTTTCTAGTATACATTTTAAATAATTAATTTTTATTTTTAAAATTTAATATAATTGTGCATCCAAACAGTATATGTGTAATTACAATGTATTACACCGTGACAAACAAATCAAGTCAATGTAATTACTAGGCTGATAATTACTACCCTAGTAATTACACCAATTTCAATTACTAGACGACTTTCCAAACATACCCTAAAGATATGGGAAAATATGAAAAAATATTCAAACATTCATCTTGAACTTTGAACAATTCAATTATTTTAAACAATGAAAAAAAGCCAAAAATTAAATTAATATGGAATAGCGGGAGTATATTTCGATTTATAATGTGAATGAGGTGATTGGACTGTCAAGTATGTAATGAAATTGTTTTTATAAAACTTGTTAAATGTATGTAAATATAAAAATTGAAAATTGTTTATAAGCAGGTTGCAACTTATAATCTATGAGTTTAACTTTTATCATGCAACATATTCATTATAAAATGATAATATAAACCTAAGGATATTTTTAACACTTTTCAAAACTTATGAATATAATCATATTTCTTTAAAAAGTCATATATTTTTTTCAAAAATTATGGTCAAACAAATGGTGCAACTTCCCAAAAAATAATCTGTCAAAAATATTTGGAAATCTATGACTATATTAAGTGAATTGTTGAGTGTAGCTCAAAATAAATAAATTATTCAAAGTCTAAGAAGATTATTGAAACTTTTTTTTCCATATTTATTATTCATTTAATAGAGTTCTTAACTACTTTCCATTTTCTAGGAGACTAGTAGTATATTCTAAAGGAAAAATCCTTTTGGCAATAAAAAATTAGCCATAATTTGGCTAGAATGGTAAAAAGACATGTTCACACTATAAACTACTCTCTCTATTTAACAATAGTTGTCAACTATTGACTTGACATACCTCTAAAGAAACAATAAATAATAGGGGTAATATTATGTCACGACCCAAGAGTACCCCCTAGATGTGACAAGGCACATAGAACCCCGAAAGGCTCCATGGAATTTAAAAATTTTATCCATACAATCGAAGTCTTTTATAAAAGCAAGCAGAAGTCTAACTTGTCTCAATTAGCCATCTAATAAATCCTTGAATGAAAAATAGGGTCACAATCCTTTCAACAAAATCCGAACATGAAATACTAGAAAGAAAATACAAATGACCCATACGTCCTCGAATCTTGAGGACTCACCACAAGCTAGGAGAACAGTCGATCTAAGCTTGAACCACAACAAAATCACCTTAAGAACCGGAACCTACACTTTGTGAAAAATGTAGAAAATATGGGTTAGTACAAAAATGCACTAAGTATGATAGCCACACATAAAAATTCTTGAAACATGCTAAAAAGGACATTTTGGTTGAAAATCATTCTATATGTCAAGTTTGAGAATCATCATGAACTTTAGTGTAAAAGCATAAGTCACAAGCATATTCAACATATAGATCATCATAGCATAATAGAATCATCTCATAAGTAACCCTAAGTTATACCTGTGCAATGCATAGATATAGATCCCAGAATCCCATCTATACTAAGTACCACTTTTAGGCCACCATAAACATACCTACCATTCTTGACTTTATCCTTTGTTAATACTCATAGGCAAGGAAACCTTCACATTTACTAAATCATATCAAGGAAAGCAACTCTTAGCAACAATCCACATTAAGCATACTTCATTACATTTAGCCTTAATATCAACATAGTTAGTAGCATCATCATAAGCATATTTCATAAAGCATTATAACATTAAGGAACACACCATAACTACTCTCAAAGCCTACTTGTGCAATGCATAGATGAAGTCTCATACCCTTACCCACACTAAGTAGTGCATTCTTGAGAAGCCATAATTCATTTTCATTCATTGTGGGGGAAAGCCTTAACCGAAATAGACCAATTGATCAAATCATAGAATCCGGTGTTACCCACACCGAAAAGGGTGTCCTAGTTGCCTAAGGTAGAACCATTAAAATTTAGCTTAGGATCCACTAGCTAATAACCTATAAGGGCACATAATTTATGGGATAAGGAGATTGCTACTAGATACCCCGCCTCAACTCACGTATGGGCATCCATCTCAAGAGATTGCTACTAGAAACCCCACCTCGACTCATGTATGAGCTTCCATCTCTATCAATATCCACTCGGTGCTTAGCATTATTCCCCACGGAGTACTTATCATTTTGTTACTTGAGTTCATTATTATGGGATAAAGAGATTGCTACTAGATACCCCGCCTCATCTCACGTGAAGGCAACCATCTCATTCCAACATCATTCATAAGATAGCTCATAGGTTCAATAGGTGAGAATAACCTTTCATCCTAAGAATCCCCATATTGTGAGAAAACCTTTTACAACATGTCATTATCATTCGTAAGTGTATAATTGTAGCTTTCAATCAACACAACATTGTTATCATAATCATTGAAACTTCATTCATACTTCATTCATAAGTGTGTGTATGTGAGAATAACCTTTCAACAACACCGCCATTACATCATAGTTATAATCACTTTATTCTCAAATGATTCATAAAGCATGTACATAAACATCATGATCATACATAAATCTTATAGTCTGCCCTTCAAGGACCGTAGATCACATTCAATCAAAACATCTAGAATTACTACATTAGGCATGGATAATAACATGATTCAAGTAATCAATTCATAACATTCATAATTCTATAAACATTCTACTAACATCAATCAATACCCACACTTTAAGATCCAATTTGAGAAATTAGGGAAATTCATGGATGTTTGAGAATTCAACTTAAAATCATATAAAATCATCAATATATTCATAAATAAACATAATTCAATCATTTAAAACAAATTTAAAAGGAATCCATGAGATTGAAATCAAACGCTAACTTTTGGGGTTTTAACTTTGAAATTGGGTGTTTTGAAGGGGCAAGGGGCTCTATGGGTTAAGGCTACTCATGGATGAAGATATAGCATACCTTATTGAAGATTCACCACGAAATTAAGGAGAAAAGCTTGATTCTTTAACCCTAGCTTCACCTTTCTTCTTCTTCTTCCTTGGAATTCTAGAGAGAGGATTTTGGGAAAAGTTGGTTATGGATTTTGGGTTTTGGAATTTATGAAGTAAAATGGGTTGGTTAATGAATTCTTATATATTTATATTAAAACAATATAAAAATACCCCACAACAAACTAACTAAAAAGGAAATTACTTAAAAGCCCCTCACTTAAGCCGACTTGAGGCAGTCTATAGGCCCCATCCACGACCCCTACCTACGGGGCGTGGACTGACCCACGGCCCGTACTGGCAGGGCGTGGGTTGGGGTTCTTCAGCCCCTCACTTTGGCCTTTGATCCACGACATCTCCCACGGAGCATGGACCACCCTAAAGGGCATAGGTCCCTCCGTGGGTCACTGTTTTGGGAATTTTTGAGTGAACTTTAGGGTCCTCCTCAAGGACCCTTGGTTGGTCCTTGGGGAGTCGTACCTTTACATTTAACCCCCAAACCCTTCATTCTAAGTTCGATAAGCAAGTTTTACGACTCTAACACTTACGACAAGCTCTAGTTAAGCCTACTAATTTCCGAAGTGTTACATATTACTATATTATCCTTTGACTTTATTAAATATAATGTTTTGCGAAATGTGTTAGATGATAAATAGTATTTAATAGCAAGGGTAAATTAGACACAAAAGGTAAATTATCTCTTGATTTTTTATAATTGGACAAATATTGTTGGACAACTATTTTTAGTATAGTGGACAACTATTATTGGACGGAGGGAGTAGTTTGTTTTTGGACATTTTTTTTCCTTTAACTTAAATCTTGAATATATTCTTCAATTATGTTTCCAATACATTGGAAATGATTAATGAGACTAATTATTAATGATTTCACAGTCAAACATGGAAAAGGAACCATAAAATCCACCAAAGAAAACATAAGTCTCACCTACTCTGTAACAACATGTTTTCTTCGTTATGGAAAATCAAATGGGGAAGTAAATTGGGTCAAAAAACTTTTGAGTAGTAACATGAAAATTTCTAGCCTAGGCCAGACTTGGACGAAATCTAAGTCAGGTGAGGTCTACGGAAATCTGGTAATGGATGGGGGGTTTAATTATGAATTTGATCATATGAGTAGATAGCCAAGACGTTAAGGAGTCTGTACGGCTTTACGAAATCGAATTTGGGCGAGTAGGATTTGCAAAACTAATATTGGTATGAAAGGGTAGTTTTAGACTGTTCAGGTTTGAAGGTGTGTTGTGAAATGGGAGCTTGGAACTCAAATTCTAAGGGTTGGGCCGCTGTGGCGGGATGGGGTCCGACATGGCAGGCCAATCGCGACTTAAGTTAGGGAAAAACCCAAATTTCATTATTTTCTGCAAAATTTCGTTCTTAAGAACTAAGGGACGACCCAAAGTAGTTTCTTGTCAGATTTCCACTATTTCTAGCACTAAAGGTAGGTTAATTACTCCCCTAATACGTATTTCGATTCTTAGAACTTAGAATCTTGGGTAATTATCGTTGGGGGAGGGTTTTAGCCTGAAGTTAATGGTGGGAAAAGTCCTAGTTGAGTATTAGGATCTTGGGTTCGGCCTTAGATTGATAGTTTGATTATTATCTGAGTAAAATAGGCCTTGTTTATTGATTCTTGCATTAATTACTTATTTATAGACCAAGAACGAGCTGAAAGACTTCGAAAAGAGAAGGCTCAAGTGTCTTAGGAGTGTTCAGGCTTAGTTTCGAGGTGGGTGATGGTTTGATTTCATGTTGTGTGATATATGCCGGTTAATTGCTTCATTGTATACATGTATGTATGTGAATGGGAAATGAGAATCAATCTAATGAATTGATTACGTGTAAACAATACATGCCCTGAACTTATTACTTGATTGTATTACTTTGAGTACTGTTCATTATGGGTGTGATTGTGACCGTGGTTGTGCTGACTGAATCGGGTGTCACGTTTCGACACATATATTGGATCGGGTGTCACATTTTGGCACATATTGGACTGGGTGTCACGTTCTGACACATGTAATTGGATCGAATGTCACGATCAGACAAACTAGCAGTTTGGGTGTGGGTTCCATAAGAGGACCACTTATGATTATTACGTTCATATCTAATTGTCATTGATATTGGAAAATTGTATGTTGCTCCAAAAATGATAACTGAATTATGCATTCTGTATATGTGTGTTTACTTTATGTAATTAACTACGTACATTGTGCTTATCAGAGTAGCCGTGTGATCCTACCAGTACACCGTGGTTTGTGTACTGATATTGCACTTGCTCTTTCTTTGTTGAGTACATGACATCTTCAAGCGGCTACTGACAGACCTCAGCTAGGAAATCTTTGACCGAAACTGAATTTAAGGATGAGCCAGTTCTTTCAGGCTGCCATGGATCCCTCCATAGTTTAGTCCATTCTTTTCGGACTTAAACTATATGTTTAGACTTTGTTGATGTTTATTTTTCGGGGTTGCACCCCCTTTCCTTAGACTTGTTGGTTAATAGAGTTTTGGTACAATGACATTCAGTTCTAGGGGTTGAATTTTTGCAATAGTTATTTGTTAGACCTTTAGAGTTGATAGGAACTATGTATTCATTTAGTTATTTAAACCTGCTTCCGTATCTTTAAATGTTTTAATCTCTTGAAAATTGCTTAGACGGGTTGTAGTAATGGTTCTCCCACCGGAGGGTTAGTGTGGGTGCCAATCACGGCGGTCAGGGTCGTGACAAAGTTGGTATTAGAGCCCTAGGTTCATTGATCTCATTGTACCAAAACGAGTCTAGTAGAGTCTTGCGGAATGGTATAGAAACGTCTGTAGTTTTCTTCGAGAGGCTACAAGACTTTAGAAAATCTCTCTGTCTTCTTCTCCTTTCATGTTATGACTTGATTTCAATTGGTATCCAGTGATCCAAATTGGTATATAATCTCTTTCATTCTTTCGTCCCCTATTAGGTCATGTGATGACCGGTACTGAGCATGAGATGCTGACGAATTTTCTGAAGCTGAGGCTGCCTATCTTCCATGGTTCTGAGAGTGAGGATGCCAATGAGTTCCTGAATATAGAGCGACATAACATATTTGTTGCAGTCTATAAGGCCAAATTTTGTGTTTTATCCAAATATGGTACTCCACTTTGCTTCGGTCAAAATGAGCAAATTCGTCTCTTTGTGAAGGGATTAAGGTCAAATTTGCATATTCAAGCTTATAGGTGGTTACTTCAGCAAAATCTTTTCAAGAAGTGGTTGATTTTGTGACAAAGGTCGAAGTGGGTGAAGTTAGAAGACTTTGCCAGGTGACACCATTCAAGAAGTTTTGTAAGGGACGGCTAGATAATGAACACCATTACTTTGGAAAATTAATTTAGTATTGTTCTCATAACATGTATGGGTTGCTTAGTAAATAATGAAATTATGTTGTGACAATTGAGGTTAGAATCTCTACTACGATTCCTAGATTGAGTGTATATTAAAGAGGGTCATGATACGACTACTACAATAGCATCGATTCTTACTTGGTTAAGTTATTATGTGTGTTACAATTGTGGAGAACCTGGACATATGAGGAGAAATTATCCCCATCCATACATGTTTGACCCCGTGCAACAACAGACCAGAGCAGTAGTACCAGCGGACAGCGGTAGTAATGACAGAAGACGTTCACAAGGTGGGCGAGGAGGAAATAAGTGAGGTCGTGGGGGCTGGGGAA
This sequence comes from Solanum pinnatisectum, assembly GCA_035578085.1. Lineage (NCBI taxonomy): Eukaryota > Viridiplantae > Streptophyta > Magnoliopsida > Solanales > Solanaceae > Solanum > Solanum pinnatisectum. The sequence goes on along the minus strand of CM069080.1, from coordinate 39,026,054 downwards.
ATGGTAATGCAGGTAGAGGAGAGTGCAACCAGGCAAAGAGGTTGCTCGTCAGGATGACAAGACTTATTTTTATGCTTTTTCGAGCAAGGTCAAAGCTGAGGCGTCTGATGCAGTGATCATATGTACTATTCTTGTCTGTGACCGGATGAATACTATTTTGTTTGATCCGGGTTCTACTTATTCATAAGTGTCAGTTCAATTTGCCTTGGGATTTGATGCGGTTTGTGATGTACTTGATGCCCCCATTCATATTTCTATCCCAATTGGAGAGTATGCCATAGTCATCCATGTCTATTGTACTTGTTCTGTCTTATTTATGAGTTTTTAGACTTGGGTTGATTTGGTTATTCTGGATATGACTGACTTTGATATAATTTTAGGCATGACTTGGTTGTCCCCCTATTATGTTGTGCTTAATTGTAATACTAAGTCTGTGACTCTATAGATCTCGGGTTTGGAAAAGTTAGAATGGGAAGGGTGTACAAGCCTAAGCCAGCTAAGGTCATATCTTTCGTTCGAGCAAGGCAATTGGTGGGGCACGGGTGTTTGGCTCATATTCGGGATGTTGATGCTGAGTCTATTCCTGTAGTGTCTAAATTCAAATAAGTGTTTCCTGTCGAGTTGCCTGGTATACCTCCAGATAGAGATATAGATTTCTGCATTGACTTGGAGCCGGGCACTCACCCCATTTCCATTCCTCCTTATTGCATGTCTCTGGCATAATTGAGAGAGCTTAAAGCTCAAATCCAGAAGCTTCTTGAAAAAGGTTTCATCTGTCCTAGTGCCTCCTCGTGGGAAAAGCCCTAGTTGAGTATTAGGATATTGGGTTTGGCCTTGAATTTATAGTTTGATTATTATCCTAGTAAAATAGGCCTTGTTTATTGATCTTTGCGTTAATTACTTGTTTATAGACCAAGAACAAGTTGAAACACTTCGGAAAGGGAAGACCAAAGTGTCTTAGGAGTATTCAGGCTTGATTTCTAGGTAGGTGATGATTTGATTTTGTAACAACCTAATCCCGTCGTTATAGAAAGCCAACAGAGAAAAATTTTGGGCCGGAAAACTTTTTGGTAGTAACTTGGAATTTCCCAACCTAATCCAGATTTGGACGAAATTGGAGTCAGTAAGGTCTAGGGAAATATGGTAACAATTGGGAGATCAAATTATGAATTTGATCACATCTGTAGATAGCTAAGACATTAAGGAACCTGTACGACTTTATGAAATTGAATTTGGGTGAGTAGAACTCTCGAAACTGATCTTAGCGTAAACGGGTATTTTCTAAGTGTCATGGGATGAAGATGTGTTGTGAAATAGGGGTTTGGAATTCTTAAATTTACTCAATGTTTTCGTGTAACCCGTTGTAGCTGAATTATTCCCAGCAGGCCAGGGCCGCTGTTGCGGGGTGAGGACTGCTGTGGCAGGCCAGTCGTGAATTAAGTCAAAAATAAACCCCAAAATCATTTTATTCTGGAAGTTTCGACTTTGAAAGCTAGGAAACGACCCTAGGTGTTTTCTTGACAGTTTTCCACCATTCTTGAGGCTAAAGGTAAGGTTTTCACTCCCCGAATCCATTTTTTTATTCGTAGAACTTAGTTTCTTAGGTGATTATTGTTGGGGAAGGGTTTTGGAACTATTTGGATGGTGGGAAAAGCCCTAATTTTGGTTATTGGGATCATGAGTTTGATCTAGGGTTGATAGTGTTGACTTTAATTCAGGTAATTAAACATTGTTTATTGATCCCCTTGTTATATTGATTGTTTGTAGACCAAGAACAAACGGAAAGAATCTGGAAAGGGAAAAATCAAGTTTCTTAGGGGATTCAAGCTTTATTCGAGGTAGATAATGGTTGTGATTTCATGTTGTGTGATATATGTTTGTACTTGCTTCATTATAATGCATGTATGTATACGAATGTTGCATTATTGATCACACTAATCGTGAATGAGGATAATTGAATAATTGAATGCCATGAATCATGACCTAATTGTATGATTATGAGAATGTACTTGTGATTGTGATTGTGATTGTGGCTTGTTAAATGGATCGGGTGTTACATTTTAACACACTAACTGGGATCGGTTGCCACGTTCTAACATAAAAATGGGATTAGTTGCCACGTTCCGGCATAAACATGGGATTGGGTGTCACGTCAGGCACACTAACTTAGATCGGGTACCACGAACCGATACACTAACAATTTAGGTTTGGGTTCCATAAGAGGACCATTGAATTGGGTTTCGTGAGAGGACCATTGAATTGTGTCGTGTATCTACTTGTGATGATTACGTTCATATCTAATGGTGATTGAGGTTGAAAGATTGTTTGTTGCTCTAAAATGATAACCAATGTGTATTATTGAGAATGTGGAATGCTACATTGATCCTAAAAAGATGACTAATATTCTATATGTTCGGTATATGCATGTTTTATAATGTTGTGGTTACTTGCATGTGTTTCACTTATTGGGATAGCTGTGTGATCCTAATAGTACACTGTGGTTGTGTACTGATACTGCACTTGTTTGTTCTTTATTGAGTACAGGGCATCTTCAGGCGGCTATTGATAGACCTCAACTAGGTGACTATTGAGCATGACCGGATTCAAGGGTGAGCCAGTTCTTTCAGGCTTCCATGGATCTTTCTTGTTTAAGTCCACTCTTCTCGGACTCAGACTATTTGTTTAAGATGTTTGTTTAGTTTCGGGGTTGTACTCATTTTCTTAGACTTGTTAAACTTTAGATGTTTTGGTACATTGACTTTCAGGTTCTAGGGGTTAAGACTTCCGCATTAGTTTTTGGTTAAGTTGTTTAGTTTGGGTTGTAGTAATGGTTCTCCTACCGGAGAGTTAGTGTGGGTGCCAATCACGACGGTCTGGGTCATGAAAGATTTCCTGTTCTGTGATATATGCTAGTTAATTGCTTCATTGTATGCGTGCATATATGTGAACGAGAAATGTGAATCAATCTAATAAATTGATTACGTGTGAGCAATACATGCCCTGAACCTATTACTTGATTGTATGACTATGAGTACTGTTCATTATGGGTGTGATTGTGACTGTGGTTGTGATGACTTGATCGGGTGTCACGTTTCGACACATATATTGGATCGGGTGTCATGTTCCGACACACTAACAGTTTGGGTGTGAGTTCTATGAGAGGACCACTTGTGATTATTACATTCATATGTAATTGTCGTTGATATTGAGAAATTGTATGTTGCAACTAAAATGATAACTGAATTTTGCATTTTGTATATATGTGTTTACTATGTTGTAATTAATTGCGTATATTGTGATTACCGGAGTAGTCGCGTGATCCTACCAGTACACTGTGGTTTGTGTACTGATACTGCACTTGCTCTTTCTTTGTTGAGTAGAGGGCATCTTCAGACCTCAGCTAGGAGATCTTTGACCTAGATCGAATTTAAGGGTGAGCCAGTTCTTTCAGGCTGTCATGGATCCCTCCTTAGTTTAGTCAATTCTTTTCGGACTCAGACTATATGTTTAGACTTTGTTGATGTTTATTTTTCAGGGTTGCACCCCCTTTCCTTAGACTTGTTGGTTAACAGAGTTTTGGTACAATGACTTTCAGTTTTAGGGGTTGAATTTCTGGAATAGTTGTTTGTTAGACCTTCGGACTTTATGGGAACTCCGTATTCATTTAGTCATTTAAACCTGCTTATGTATCTTTAAATGTTTTAGTCTCTTTAAAATTGCTTAGACGAGTTGTAGTAATGGTTCTCCCACTGGAGGGTTAGTGTGGGTGCCAATCATGGCGGTCAAGGTCGTGACACACTCTTTTTTCTTGAAATTTTCAAGATCTAAAAAGAAAATTGTTTTACAGTTTTTTTTTTCCGGAAAATGTGACAATAATATGTTTTACTTCATTTGTGTCTTCTTCTCTTTTTCAGTTTCAAAATTTCCTCCTTTTTACTTATTTGTTTATTTATTTTCCATTTCTTATTTCTTAAATGATTAAAAAAAACAAAAAAAATTAAAAAGTACAAAAGAGGAGTAAAGGGTAGATTATCTATTTTAGTTTGTAAATTCTAACCGTGAAAAGATAATTATATCTAAATATAAATATTAAAAGTTTATATCTACAATACTCAAAATTAAAAATATGAAATTAATTGAATTGACTAAACAATTACTCCTATTTATTTAAAGGAGTTGTTGTTACGCACCGATTTTCCAGAAAAAATTAAATAATATAAATATATTATATCTGATTATACTTAGAATGTATGTTAGTGAAATATGAAGAAAACTAAAATTATCATCACATTTCTTCTATTATGTGATTGTCTTCATATCCTTGACCGTATATGAATCACATCACACAGAAATAAAGATTTATTAAAATTAATATTTTATTTATTTATTTATTTTAGTACTAGAGACATATACAAATATGTGTTGGATAAAAATGTTGATAGTGCTTCATTGAAAAATTATAATAACATGAAAAAGATATAGAAAGTTCTTTATGATTTCAAAATAAACTTTATACAAATCAATAACAGAAAAATTAAACATCTTCATAGTTCTCCGATGATAATGACAACACAACTATGTTAAGCATGAACTAGATCAAAATTTCATCACATATATATGTTCTTTATTAATATTATTTGTTGTTTGATATAAAAAAAAGTTTGTTATTAAATGATATGTTAAAATATTAAGTATATATAGTTGTATTCACAATATTATTATTTTTTCGCCCTCAAATTAATATTTTTTTTAGAAACTGATTAATTTTTTTAAAAATTAAGTAATTTTATTATATTTATTATATAAGTAAATTTAAAATACATTCAAAATAATTTTAAAAAGATATAATGTAAGTTCAATAAAAACAGTCAAAACTCAATACACTCTAGTTCATATGGATAGACCCTAAGAGAGCCAAGCATTAATATTGTAGTCTTGTGCCCCTGTGTTATGCCGATTTGATGCTTTGTGGATCATTACTTATATTTGTTATTAATATGAGCTCTAATTAGGTAGCTGTAGTAATTATTATGTTTAAGCAAATTTAAAATATACATGAAAATAAATTTTTAAATATAATTTGAAAATATTTCAATAACGACAATTAAAACTCAAAGTACTTTAGATTTGATAGGCATCGACACATTATAGAAATAATAAATATCATATGGTTCATAAGTATCGATCCTATTTAACGAGAAGCCAATATAGTTACACATTAATGTTGTAGTTTTGCGTATTTGTTAATTATTATGTTTTAAAAAATTAAATCACATATTTAAATAATTAAGTGTTATCCCTAGTTAACAACAACCTAAGAGAGTGTTTAGCATTAATGTTGTAGTCTTGCGCCTCTATGTTATACCGACTTGATAACTTGTGAATTATTACTGATATTTGTTATTAATATGAGCTCTAATTAAGTAATTTTATGAATTACTGTGTTTAAATAAATTTAAATTATATATTATATTTTTAAAATATAATTTTGAAAATATACAATAAAAACAGTTAAAACTCAAAACACTTTATACATGATAAATGTCAATATATTATTGAAATCATAAAATTCATATAACTTATAGTATCAACCCTATTAATTACACTAAGGGTCTGTTTGGAAAGTCATCAGGTAATTGAAATTGGTGTAATTACTAGGGAAGTAATTACTAGCCTAGTAATTACACAATCTAATTATGCTGACCTGTTTGTTTGCCATAATGTAATTACAGTGTAATTAAAAGTGTATTGTTTGGTTGCACAAGTGTAATCATAATGTTATATTGAATTTTAAAAATACAAATTAATTATTTAAAATTAAAAAATTATGTTAAACAAATAAAGGTCTTTATAAATGATATTAAATTAAATATTTAAGATATATATTGTCTCTTGAAATATATTAATTAATAAACATATGTTCTTAACTAATATATAAAAAAATAATTAATTTATATTTTTCAATTTAGTATATTTTAATTAAATTAATCATAAAAACTGAAAGTACATAATTTCTATGAACATCATGAAATGCATGTTTGACAACAAAAGATTAATATTATAAAATAATATCATAAAATTATAAAACATTTGACAAAAGATAACCTGTCAAGTCTAACTTAAAAAATAGCTTGTAATGTAAAATATCGAGTCAATACTCCTAAATCAAATGAAATTGAAACTATAACATAAGTTCTAAATTCAAAACAAAAAATTTAACATAATACTCTTACGTCAAATTGCAACATAAAACACATAAATATAATTTAAAAGAAAAGGAAAACGTAAGTTCATAACATTGTTCAACAATGAATTCTACTTTAATTTAAAATTAGAATACTAACAAAATTATACTAATGATTTTTTAGAAGATGCAAAAAAATGAATGGAATCACATGAAGTAAATGTTGAGAATAAGAAGGAAATGATATTTAAATGATACAAAAAATATTTTTAAAAAATATTAGAATAATAAAATCAAAACAATTTAAAATAATAAAAATAAAAAAATACATTAAAACAAAAAAAATTTAAACAAACAATAAAAGAAAGAAATTAACAAGTAAACAACTTGTAATTACACCATGTAATTACCAACAATTCACAGTCTCCCCCGTGAATTGGAGAGGGTAATTACACCCTGCCAATTACACCCAATTACCTGTTGACCAAGTAATTACATATCCAACTAAACGGGACATACATCAATTACACCAAATTCAATTATCGGGTGAGCTTTCCAAACATGCCCTAAACATTTTTATACTATGTTCAATTGAAGATAGACCTTCTATATTTTTTTTATTCTTTTTTAGCACCCTCCATATTTTGAAATCAAACATTCACATCTTCTATATTATTAAAAAAAACATACAAGTTTCATCCACCAATAATGTTATTTCTAATTTCCTAAAAAAATCTAAACATCGTGTAGATTGAATGTTCTACATAAATGAAACTCCATCTAAATTATACATAAATAATTTCAAGGAAAAATAAATAAATAAAAAGAGATTATATATAATAAATATACATTCAAATAAAATTATAAATAATGTACGTATTTAAACTAAAAGAAAGTTACTACTAACAATTGATATATCTTATAATTGGTATCACTTAACATTTTTATCTTATTTTTAAATCAAATGAATGAATGAAAAAATTATTTTCATTTTAAAATTTTGTGAGAATAACTTCACAAAAGCAATTTTTTTTATAATTTTAGTTTATCATTTAATAATTTTATTTAGTTATAGATAAATTTCATTGAAAGTGTAAGTATAGAATTTTCACAGTACTTGAAGCGTAAGTATTTTGTTTTAAAATATAAATAGTGTATTTAAAATTGAATTATAATATAAAAGTTTTTAATGTATTAATTATTTATATACAGAAAATATGAAATTAAATCTCATAAATGGTGTTTTTTTTTTGTGATCTTATAGAATTGTTTTATTGGAGACATAAAGTAGATATTTATTTTTGATAGTTTATTTTTTAATTTACTCCACAATTTTAATTTTTTTTAAAAAAAGAACCAGGAGAATTAAAAAAAAAAAAAAGGTAAGAAAAAGAAGTAAAATGACGAAAACGAGAAGAAAAAATGAATTAAAGAAGAAACAAAATTGTTAAATATTTTGATAGGTGGAACCCAAAAAATTAATCTTATCAAATATAAATGCTTTATACAAAGATCTTGACTTAATTTTATCTCTTTATTTTGAAGGAAAAATGTTATAATTGTCTTTTCAGAATTCTGATAAAATTCTGGCCAAAATTTTATGGTTGTTTAGCATTTCTCATTTTTAAATATTTTTCTTTAAAAGTGTGTCATTACTCCACTAATTTACTCCCTCCATTACATGTAGTTGATTATTTTTTTTATACACATATTAAGAAATTATAAATAAGAATATAATTTTATTTATTCACTCCTTAAAATACTTCTTAAATATATTACAAATAAATGTAAACACTTTCAAAAAATATTAATTGCAAGAGTAATATAAAAAGTTGCAAGAGTAATATAGAAAAAATTTAATTAATGTTTTTTTTTAAATTTAGTAAAATGAGTAACTAATATATGACAACTATTTTTAATAAGTTAATCAACTAATATGGACAGCCAAATTACTTAATTATGATTACATGGAGTACTATATTATTATTATTATTTCATAACACCACCAATTCCAACTACAAATTTAAAAATAAGCTTCATTTATGTGTTTGATTAAATTAAAAGTGGCTTAGAAAGTTTACTAGTAAGTTTTTTCTCTTTTTGTTCACAAATTCTTGAAAAATGTTATTTTTTCATTTTTCAATAAAAGCTACTGTTTCATTTCTAAAATTGGCATAGAAAAACGGGGAAAAAAAATTTTAATTCTCCTTCTCCCTGAAGAAGGGAAGCAGACAGGCGAGTATTACTAGAATTTCCCAAAAATTTACGGCTAAAATTCCTTGCTGGATCCGTATCTTTCCGTCTAAGTTTTTTCTCTAACTGATACACTTGTTGGAAAGCATGGAAATGCTTACTAAGTGTTGAAAATTCTCTGTTTTTTGGTAGTATTTTTGTTTATATTGATTCTGCATTTTTTTCATTCTGAAATTGGTAATCAATGGCAGGATGGTCGAAAAGAGTTGATGGTTCAAGTCTAACGAGCTTCAGAAAACCCGAAAACCCAAAAAATCTTGTGAAAAATGAAGTAGATTACGATAGTGCGAAGCTGTTGTTCATAGAAGTTTTTACTATATGCTTGAAAGAAGTTGCTGGGAGTTTGTGTTATAGGCCATTACCTCCGATGTTGGGTGATGGGAAATCAGTGGATTTGTTCAAGCTTTACTTGGTTGTGAGGAAAAATGGTGGGTATCAAAGAGTTTCTGAAAATGGGTTGTGGGGTTTAGTGGGTATGGATTGTGGGTTCGATTCGAGTTATGGGATGGCTTTGAAATTGGTTTATGTTAAGTATTTGGGTGTATTAGAGAAATGGATGTTGAGAGTTAGGGAAATTGATGGTAGTAGTGTTAAGAGTAAGGTGAGTAAATGTGATTTGGGTTCAGGTGGGGATGGAGTTCCTATGGATGTTGAGTTGGATCTGAAGAAGGCTCTAATGAAGATTTCGGATGAAAAAGCTAAAGACGGTGAAAATGGGAAATGTAAATTGAGGAAGAAAGGTGTTGATACTACAGATGGTGATGAGGCTCGGGATTTTGATGGGTTGAATGAAAGTAATGAGAAATTTGATGGTCAAAGTAATTTGGACAGCAATGTGATTACTGTAAAGGATATTGATGAAACTAGGAGTGTTGTCTATGACAAAGAACATTTGAAGTCTGTCAAGGGAAGGGAAAGTGTAAGTGTTCTGCATGGAAATGGAACAGATGAGTCGTTAACGAAGTCCACTATGGTTGAGGAAGATTGCATTAGTAGGAAGAGGAAGCGAGAATCTTACTTGGATATGGTGAAGTGGGTAAGTGAAGTTGCAAAAAATCCTTGTGATCTTGCCATTGGTACTTTGCCAGAAAGGTCTAAGTGGAAGGATTATGGGACTGAAGTGGTTTGGAAGCAGGTTCTGCTGCTGCGAGATGAAATGCTTTTGAAAAAGGATGTGGATCCATGTGCTCAGCAATCAGTATGGCAGGTACATTAGTTTCTTCCTGGAGATTGATATTTCATATCATTATGAATTCAGTAGTAGTTATTTCAGACAACTTGTATATATGTGCCTTATTTATTTTATAGAATATCTTATTTCTTCGTTCAAATCGAGAGTTCAACTCGTTGATATAATTTGTTGCTTTTTGGTCATTTTGACGCACATGTATGTGAGTGATGGTGGTGGTATGTGGGTGGGTGGGAGAGGGGTAACTGGTTGGCATGTGATGGATATTGTGTGACATCTTCATCCATGTCTTTCAATTGTATCACTTTTACTTTGAAGTTGTTCTAGAAGATCCAAGGCTGCACTAGCTTTTGAGCAATTCTCTTCTCATGAGATATCTTTTGGGATTGAGCTAGGCTCAACAACCATATCTTCACATGGTAGCTAAGCCAAACTTGTTGATCCATGTTGTTGTTTCTCAATGTTGGATGTCTGTAATCTAGACTTCATTTGAGTCCTTAGTGTGTGAGGGAATGTCCCATATTGGTTGAGGGAATGAGTTGTAGCCTCCTTATATGGTCTTGGACAGTTCTTCCCTCGTGAACTAGGTATGAATGCGTATTGATACTTTATTCACCGTCTTTTATGAGACTACTCATAGACCTTACATATTGGAATTTTATATCATTTGTATTCTTTTGGGTTGAGTTAGACCTAAGGGCCACATCTTCACCCAATATATAAAACTACCTTGCTTTTATATTCAATTATAAAAATGACCACGAAAGGCACAATTAAAGTTGCATTAGGAGGCATTATGAATGCAATGTGTAGGTTCTATAATCTATATGTAGGTTAATAGGGGCAGCTGTTTCATTGTGTTTATAATAGGATGAAATCCTCCAAATGAGGCTATAACAAAGTGTATTTCATAAGTTGATGAGATAACATTTCTTGGAAAGCAACGACAGGTCAAAATATTGTGTTAAGGATAGGAGCCATATTATTCTGTCAAATACAGAAATAGTTGGCTTTTTTAGAGATATGTTACGGCTTTGACTCATCCGAATTGTGGTAGGTTGTTAAATAGACATGCGAAAGAGAAGAAAACACAGGACATATGTACTTCAACCTGGGTAAAGATGGTCTAGACATTTCCTGCTAGGACAATGAATAATCTTTGACTGGGTTATTTACCTTCAAGGCAAGCTAGTAAATACACAATCAATAGTTGGAAAACCTAGCCACACCAAGACCCAAGTTTATTAGGAGGAGTTTAAGAATTTTTAAACGAAAGCTTATGATTATGCTGTCATCACTGAGACTGATATGCTACTGCTAATTATACTCTATTTGAGCTTCTGTGTTGAAATGTATTGAAAAACTCTATTTGAGCTTCTGATGATTCAGTGACATTAGAAATGTGTTTTTTTGACTGAATACAAAGTAATATTTACCATTTTCCTCTCAAAATACTCTTCCTTCCCTATTAGCATGCACCAAAGTGTTCTTACTTTTCTTTAATGAAAATTTTCACTTCACTAATTTTTGTTTGAATACTCTATTCTTAGTCATTTTTAAATTCAGTACAATTTTATACTTTGCTCTTGAACTTCATGGTTTTAGGCCCATTGAAGTCCAGGATGCCCCAAAGAATGGTTACGGAATCCTGTAGTCTAGTTAGTATCCTTGTGGAGGTTTGAAATTGCTTTGGAGAGAGCTAAAACTATTATTTTCCCAGTTACATAACATAAAATGTGTTTTTTTGACTGAATACAAAGTTTAATATGCTAGTTTTACTTGTATTATATGGGTATTAGTGAGATAAAATTGTATAGAATGTTCATAGTGGAATGATTTCCGAGTCACTTCTATTTCTGATAAAGTTGTTAGAAACATTATGAAGGGCTCTGGAAAGCAAAACGTAAATTAAGATGGCACTCCCTCTGGTTCACTTTAAGTGATTTTGTAACCTTCCAAATTTGGTAGATGAGTGAAAATTTTTAAAATAAAAGAAGGTATTAATTTCTCTCTCCAAATTTACTCTTGTCTAATAAATGATGATATATGGAAAAATTTCTTAAAGGTCTTCACTACTTAATTAATATTGAAAAAGAGATACAAGGTAGTTTGTATCCTCTTAAATAATGTTGCTGTTAAGTGGTTTCTTAATGGGAGGGCCAATTGCTCAAAAATGACTTATTATGGATTGGAGATAGTATATATTTTTTGAAAAAATGAAAGTATATAGGTACAGATTGATGAGTTTCTTCATCGGTCATACTCAATTAGGTAGTGATAGCTATAAGATAGAATATATTTGAAGGAAAAGTGAAATGGTGAAACTATGAAACCTGCCAATTGGATAAACGCTTGAGTCTGAATGGAGAAGCACCAAAGTACAATGATTTTGGCATCTATTGGATGAACTGGGAACCATATTCCACCTACTGTTATATATCTCTGAATTTGGCAAATTATTATTATTGTTATTTTCATAATCGTGGAATCTGAGCTAGCTTGCATGCACTTTGACTAATTTCACAGGGTACCTTTGACCTCTCACCATTTTCCGACCCACTTATTGACCACTATGCCACACATTGTTATTGTTATTATCATCATCATCATTTCATCCTATTGGACAGGGTGAAATGGACTGTAAATTTTGCACTGAGGTGAAGAGAAATGGAAGATTTATGTCAATTTTCCAGATAGTATCGTATCATTTGTTTAGAATTGGTAGGTGAATTAGTAGAATTTGAAGTGGGTACAATTGAAAGGCTTTCATTTAAATTCTCATATAGAAAATAATGATCTGCCAGGAGGTGGGTGTTCTTGATAGAGAAATACTGAATAATAGGTTCTGCAATTGCAGGCCTCTTAGATCATGTTTAATTGTTTAACTTTATTAGCAACTGAGATAGCATCCCTTTTATGTGCATTTTTGTGACTGAAAGTAAAACTTCCCCAATTGCACAAAGTTGCAGTACAGAGAGTTTTATCATTTGCCCTTTAGCTTCTATTTTTATCCTTGCATTTCTGCTTATCTAGCAGGTCATCATGTTTATGTGACCATCCAAAATTTATGGAAGATCAAAAACTTGGTCCAGGCTTTGGCTTAATTTAGATTATTTTTTTTGCCATTTAGATAAAACAGAAGATGCATCCATCTATGTATGATGAGAATTCTGGTTCTGGAAGATTAAGATGCAGCCAGCGAGTACTATCTGCAAAAGATCATCTGAAAAAGAGGCGTGCACTGCAGTTTTCTGCGTCACCTTCAAGTTCTCATAATGACGAGGATCAGGCCGATGTACCAACCGGTTCTTCTGCAGAGTCGGCAATTGGTTTTTGGTGGAAGCAGCGCAGAAAGAGAATACCAGTTGGGCCACAGTTTCAAGCAGATATTCCTGAATCAATTGAGGAGATCTATGAAAGTGACTCTAAATGGCTGGGCACTGGAATCTGGCCACTAGGCAAACGAGGGAAAAAAAGAACCTTAGTTGATAGAGGTCCTATAGGTAAAGGAAGACAAGATATCTGCAGCTGCAACACTCGAGGTTCTTATGACTGTGTCAAGTTTCATATATCCGAGAAAAGGAGGAAGCTTAAGATTGATTTGGGATCAGCCTATTCTGAGTGGAAATTTGACTCTATGGGTGAAGAAGTTTCACTTTCTTGGTCAAGAGAAGAAGAACACAAATTTCAGGATATAGTGAAGTCGAACCCTTTGTCTGAGGAGAAAAGTTTCTGGAATGAGGTTTTTAAGTTCTTTCCAAACAAAAGCAGGGAGTCTTTAGTAAGCTACTACTTTAACGTCTTCCTTCTACGCCGCAGAGGCAACCAGAATAGGACTAATGCTGGTAATATTGACAGTGATGATGATGAATCAGAATATGGACCTAGATTTGATTGTTTTGGGCGTGATGCTAAGTTCTCCATTTTTCGTTCCCCAAGTAAAAACACATCTGGATCGGAGGTAGTACCATGAATTTTGAAAGAGCAGTCATGGCATTTCCCAGAACTGTATATTGCCGGAGTTTTCTTGTGCTTTTGCTCTTCAGCAAGTTATTCTTTAACAACTGCAACACATGATCCCATCTTGGAATTGTACAATTTTTGGGTCAGTGAATTTTGGTGTTCCAAGGATATCGATTTTTCTCTGTTTCTTAGCCTGCACAGCTTGTCCCCATCGTTTTGATCACAAACATTTGAACACAATCTCTCTTTAACAGCAAAACATTCTTGTAAGTTGATGTACACATGCTGCTGCAGTTTCTGATATCCTCATGGTATAATGAGATTATATTTCCCGACTCTCTTGTCTTAGCTTCTTTGTTCATTTGAAGCCTTTGAATAGCCCATCTAGTTACATTTTTGGAGTCTTTTTTTATCTTCTGTGTGTGAAAAACAGAACTGGAGCCTTTCCGGGCAACGCAAATATATCAAGAAGATGCCACTAGTTTTTAGCTGACCGGAGGGCTTCATTAAGGGTAAAATGAGAAGTTTTAAGTTGTGATGAGGATTGATTTCAAAAGACCTATTGTTTCAACTCATTATCTCAATGCATGAAAGAGGCATGAATCACATATATAGTCATTTAGGTCATTTGGTAGTTGGCAAGAGTTATGCATATATTAGTAATATAGAGATTAGTTACAAGGGAATCTATATATTATTTTATGCATATATTAGTTATGCTGTGATTAGTTATTCATGTATTGTTATAAACCGTGCATAACAGAAACAATATTGAATCATATAATTAGAAATACATGAAAAACCCTGAAATGGAACCCTAAGCATGTGAACAATGCTAATAACACTCACTAAGTAGAAAAGCATGCTCGACTAATTGGAGATTTTAAACTAATTTCAACTATATAACGTCACTCATATTACAATAAAACCCTCCAATTTCACACTTGAAATCTCATGTTATATGATCATATGAGTGTTGTTAGAATTGTTTATCTATGTAGAGTATTCTGCTTAACTTACTCGATGTTTCCGCGAAGTCATAATTTTCATTAAGGAGTTTGAAATCTGAAAAAGTAAATACAAGTAGTAGCTAGTCCAAAGGGTTTGACATCTACTATACATATACATAAAAAAATAATTTTAACTAGGTATAAATACTTTAATTTTCTGCCGAAGGGAAACCCTCGGACCACAAGCTGGCTCCACCCCAGGTCAACAATCCCCCAATCCAAAATCCTTTTGCCTGTTTGTGATCTGATCAAACTTCAAATCCTAACTATACCTCTAAGTTAGAACCAAATATCTAGGGGATAAGTGAAGAATATTCGTCATTGTAAATTATATCTTACATTAGTATATCATTCAAATGCTTCAATGATCAATCTTAAATAATTCTAAATAGATACAAGACCAATTAAAGGTGAAAAAAAATAAATAATAAAATCCGACCTGCCGGATTCGAACCAGCGACCTAAGGATTTCAGCAAACACACTACAGTCCTCCGCTCTACCAACTGAGCTAAGGTCGGTATATGACAAGAATTTGATGTTAACAATATGTATTTATTTTAAATATAAAAGAAATATACATTACTATTAACTGAAAAGTTATTTAACTCAAGAAAACCTAAAGTATACGGTCATTAATCATTACTTATCAGAAAATTATTGCCTTGCGGGAAAATAAAAATAATAATAATAAAATAAATAAATAAATATATATATATATATATATATATATATATATATATATTACAAACAGTCGTTTATTTTTTTTAAAAAAATATACCAAACATTGTGGTACTCTAAATTTTGCCTGTGCCTCTTAATCAAGAAACTGTATCGTTGTTAAGTTATTGAATATGGTACATGGATACGAAGTGAGTAATAAACACAAAGCGTTTGATTGTGAGATATTTAAGTAGTTTTTATTTTCAAGGTGAAATTATATTTGAAAATAGGAATAGTACTGTTTGTCCATGATTATAAATTGAAGTTACTTTTGACTTTTTTGTGATTAATTATAACTAAACATGTCTTTCAGAGTTTTGGCTTTAAAAAACTAAAAAGTTATGACCAAATGTTAAATAAAATCGATTTGTTCTGTGCAAATTAAGCAGCATCAAATGTCATATTATATGTTACGTTCCATTTGGAATTGATTTCGGAGATTTATTTGTAAAATTAAAGTAGGACTGGTTTTGGACTGTGCATTGCTTCTGGGGTTGTTTTAATTAGCACCAAATAGGCATTGTGATAGGTGTGCTTAGTTGTATAGTCAAATCTCTACAAACGTCGTTTGTTTGAATATCTTTTAATTGTTATAGCAAAATGCATATTAGTATCTAACATAACATTAAAATCCATTTCAAAGAGAACTTGGACATTATAGTGAAATGTTATTATAGAGAAGTAACACCGTTATGGCAATGTCCCGTCAGGCTATTAAAGCTTGGACTCTTAAGACTATGTCCATAGCATTTAAACGTGTACATTTTGGATATGAACAACAGTCTAACTATTCTTCGTGTTGCACGGAGAGTTTTGGTGGCGAGATCTCTCCATCCTCAACTAGCGATTTGCAAAGGTATTTAAGATGACCAAAGGGCAAAAATAAGGTGATCAATACTGTACATGCTAATGCATATTGTAACTCTACTGCCTTTTTCTTGTTTGTTATTTTTTTTAGCTTTGTTTGGAGTGTTATTTTTTAAATCCCTTGCTCCTTCAGATTTCCTCCTAACTTGTAATGTATTTAAACCCATTCATGTGTCAATAAAACATATTGTAACTAGTTCTGCAAGCATTATTTAGTGAAATAACACCTACAGATTTTAATAGCTCAGTTGATTAACAATTTGAATTTTCATCAATAATAATCAGTTGATTGACTATCGGACTTTTCAATGTGAATTTTCATGTTCGTGTTAGATTCAATTTCCCCTTAATGTTATAGTGCTAACTTTGATGTGATCACTACTTACATGTGTTTATTCATACTACTTAGTAGAGTAGTATAGCTACATTGAATAAAGCTATAATACATTTTCTTTTCTTGGCACATCTAACTTTTCCTCTAATAAATGCTCTCCGCCTCAATCTATGACATTTTTTCTTTTTAGTATTTCCTTCCCCCATTTTTAATTATCATGGTTTCCTTTTTTAGAGTCAAATGATAAGTACTTTGACTAACATTTTACAATGTATTTTTTCATCATATTGATATGCAAAAAATTGCAATTTATAGTACTTTTCGTATAGTTTTTGAATATTTATTTATTTTTTAAAAATATCGAATTAATGTAATCTAATTTCACTTTGAAAATTAGTCAAATTGACTTTTGAAAAGCACAACATGACAATTAAATGTGGACAGAGAGAGTAATAACTTAATTATAACTTTCTTATTCAATGATATAGTTTATAGTCATATATTTATTATAATTTGTTTTTAGCTAATAAATTTAACAAAACTTTTCCATTTCGTTTATTTTGTGAGAATTTAAACTATATACATTGATAATGGTATTGTTTTTAAGACTGTCATCAAGTGAAAATGGTCATATTTCGTATGGATCGATATGGTGAATGTGTCGAGTAATTTTGGATAGTGACAAGAAAAGAATGGTTGATTGTACGTGATAACTTATTTTATCACTATAGTACTTACTCAATTGGTTAGTGGCTAGTTAATTATTAAGATTAGATTAGTTAATTAAATGCCATTTGTTAGTCATCACTCAATTGGTTAGTGGCTACTGAAGCATCTAGCTCATTGCCAACTGTAAGGTAGTTACTAGTTAGATACTTTATTTTCTGCTTGTATAAATAAAATCAAACTTGTTCTATCCAATAACAATACCTGGTTGAACTACCCAATGCAGCAGGCTATTTACAATAGAAGGTCATCACTATCGCAATTGTTGGGTTAACAAACTCAAGAGATATAAACTTATAGAATCATTTACACACTTGAACTTGTTCCAAATGTATCCTTTAAATACAAGTATGTTTTTTTTTCATATTGTCTTTCCTAATTTACATAGAGAAATTTGGGTAATAAGATTAGATCATTTATTTTTATTGTATGAAAAAAATTAAAAAAAAAAAAACTACTAATTTGAATCGTTGAGGTTAGGTTCTTTTCATAAGAGTAATTTTAAGAAAAAGTAGCGGGGAGAGAGAAATAATTAAAAAAATGGGTTAAACATTTGATGTCACGAAAACTTGAGTTTCTTTAATATAAACCTAAGTTATTTGTATAAAAAATAGACAGAGTCAAACATGATAAATTTTTTAATACTTAAAAAAGACTAAAATTGATTAGTGTAGAATTTAGGGACTAAATCGGTAAATATATAGTTAAGGGACCAAATTAATTTGATAACATTTGAGATAGTTATAGGACTAAGTCTGGTAGATGTATAGTTAAGTGATCAAACTTGATAACACTTGAGATAGTTAAAGGACTAAATATGGTAAATGTATAATTAAGAGGCTATTTTAGACCTAGTCTCAGGACCATTTATGTTATTTTCTCAATTTTTTCATGCTTCATTTATGTGATATAATTGAAATTTAGATAACCATCCAAATTTTTATATGCTTTTAAAAATTAATTTGCAAATCATTCTGATTTAGTCTACTTTTATATAATTTTAAAATAATGTATATTACTCATGTGTCCTAATTAACATGGTGTAAACTGTAAAACAAAATTTCATGATGACCTCTGTAATGAGTTAGAGAAGCATTGACTGTAATCCGATCATTTTTTAATGTATATTTTACGAGCCAACTTTTAAAAATTAGCCGACTTTCTTGGTTTTTCATGTGTATTAACCCATGTATTTTTTTTTTTTTAACTTAAAGAGTTTTGAATTATGATATTTTATTTATTGAATTATGAATATATTATTTATACATATTAATATATTTTTTATAAAAATATAAAATTATATCAAAGTTATTTATATGAACTCGTCACTATATTATATTCCATCCCTTCCTATTATGACCCAAATGCGTCTTTGTTATACTATAAAATAAGATTACAATACTGAATTTGATGCTTTACATTCAAATTGGCAATCTACTAATCTACAACTGTTGATGATTGGATCTTACATAAACTATTTGGTGAGTAACCAAATGTAAAACTGTATGAATACTATTAAAAGTAATACGTTGTCACAGGAATAAACAGGTCAATTTGAGGGGAGATTATTCAAATTTGTTTCTCAATTATAAAATCATTTCTGGCCAACTAAAATAATATTGCTCACTGCCAAATCACGTTAATGATCTTTCTTGTGTCTCGAGGATCTGCTCTACATTGTATGCACTGAAACGTGACAATTCAAGTAGGTGCATAAATTGAGTTTGCTAACTTTGGAGTATTATCTTCTGCATTAGGACTAGCAAGATTCTTCACAACACTAGTGTTGAGCTAGACATTAAGGTGAGCAAGTGACTTAACATCTCAGAGTAAATATTTTACATTTATCTAGAAAAATACTTACCTGGGTAAATATTTAATTCCCTTGAAGTGAAGCACCTATTAGACTTTAGCATGAATGTGCTAGCTCAACTGCTATTATACACATAACAACCCTAGGTACATTATCTGGAAACAACTTTTCAGATTAGAATAAAGGATATATCTTCCAAAAAAGTGATGAAGAAAAGTGTTGAAGTCATAAAGTGGACTTTAATAGTATTGCATCTGTCTTTTAGCACAGGAAGATAACGCTATAGATATAGTAAATATTTCCGCAACTAACTTTTCCAAAATGAAATAAAATAAAGATACTCTCAATGGGATAAACTCATAGAAATCATCCCACCTTGGGTTGCTCATCCTTAAACATCGGTTTCACAATCCTACAAAAATAATGATTACACAAGTTGATAAAATACACACGTTGTAACTAACAAAGAGAGATTCATGTTTAGAACCAAGGTAAAATAAAAAAACCCGAAGAGCACACATGAATGGTCAACAAAAACATGTAACAACTTGTTCACACTTTCGGAAGGATGGGAGAATCACAGAGACTTAATAGAAAATGACTATCCTTGTAGCTATTTGGGCTCATGTACGATGTCTAATTCAGGATCACAAGGTACCCTGTTCAACTTTTGTTGCACAAGGTACAAAAACATTAAGTTGTGATCGTCTTATCTTCATGTTTCCATTTGATAGGTAGTGCCCGTGCCAGCACAGACCTAATAGCAGTAATTAATTTTGTCTATATATATTCAGGTGTAGTAGATTCATGAAATGAAATTAAAGGAGTAAAAATGGAATACAAAGAAAAGCGGTGTACATACTAAAAAATCAAACTATAACAAAAGAACTTTATCATAGAACTAATAAAAAATAGATATATTAAAAGTGAGGTTAGACTATCTGGTGTATCTACCTAGATTGTATAAAGCTCATTTTCATGTGTACTATTTTACTAAATACATGATGAATTCCCAAAAAGGAAAGAAAAGTTGACAGGTCCTTGAGAAGCAATATGGGTTGACATTGTTTTAGTCACTGAAATTTTACAGGTGACAAAGTTGTCATCTTTGTGGGTTTTTATCCTTTTCTCCATTACAATACCTTGCTCCTTATACTGAAACACTCTTGCAATTGGATGAGTATGGGTGTTGTACATGCTTCTAATGTTAGACCTTAGAAAGTGAAAATAGATTGAATTAAGTGAGGATGAAGTAATACTTGGCTAGTGGATCCATTGGTCTTGGACTTAATGGGGGTGGTTAGGCTTAAGCACTACACTACATGAATATCCATCGTGGTCGTACCTTGTACTGCTCTAGCAAAGAGCCCTATACTTCATCTCTAATGTTATGTAGTAATACATTAATAAAGAAATTTTAAAGAGTTGTACATAATCTTTTATATCAAGACCTTTTAGTAATGATATATGCAAGAAACATGATTTTATATACTTTTTGTTGTCCTCTCATATAAAAAGGAAGTCTAGTCGAAAATAAGTACTTTAGAAGCTGAAGTTATGTCTGAACATTAAGTTGGAAGATTTCCATTAGAAAATAATTTCTTATGAGGGACATAATTGAAGAGCAGCACGAAATAAGGGCTCAAAGTGCAAATGAGCCAACACATAAATTTCAAAATTCTTGGTGATTTGACATATGCAAATGTAAGAGTTAAAGTTTAGGAGTTCATTTACAACCTGCAACCAACACTATAAATCCATCCTCAATAGCATAGTCATTCAAATTTTAATTCCACCACATATTATTGGAGAAAATGATTAAAAATGTTACAGAGGGGCATATAATTTCAAGCAAACTTGTCAATAAGCTAACTCTTCGAATAGCACCATCAAAACAATGTGTGATTCTGATCAAAACTCTACGAATTCAGACTATTACACTTTCCACTAATAAATAATAGAGACATTGATACTTGCAAAAAGTCCTACATTTAAAATCTGAAACTACAATAAACCATGAAGTGTATACAAAAGCATGCAACAAGTCCTCATAATGTAAATGACTCCTTACTTTTTGTGATACTTATTCACTGAGTAGCTATGATGAGAGAGAATATTAAGAGGTGTTGCAAAAATGCTGACAGTTTAAAACATGTATCAAAGAACATTTTAGGTTATTGATGCAATATTTAATTTGCAATTATAATTATTATTAATCTTTTCATTGGGAAGAAAATAAAGTATAATATTTTTTTTCTCGTTAAATAGCGACGGAATATGATTTGTCGCTAATCACTGTTTTTTCTGTAGTAACACTATATGTTACGACCCGATTTCGAAAACTAAGGTTTCGAAACTATTTCACAACTTGGCAATTTGTTAATTTTTAGAAAAATAATTAATTTACTCGCCACTTAATTTTAGAAAAATTAAGTAACCTTTTTGAAAGAGAAATTTGAATAAAACATTTTAAAATAAAAACCAAAGTTGGTTAAGGGTCAAATTAATTCTCTCAGGAAGGGTTTAGGCATCTTAGAGAATCCGCTAACATACAGTTGACCGGCGAATTTAAAAGTTGGCTAATTTTTTTAAAAAAACTTAAGATTAATTGAAAATTCTTATTTTTGAAAATAACAAGAGTCTTTTGATACTTATACAATCATCTTATTCTAAGCAATGAAATAAGTCAAATGTTAAAGTGCCAAAACAATAATTTTAACTTAACATTTTATCCGAGTCAAGTTTTTGAGTCGAAAAATCAACAGAATAACTTAAATGTGGATTTGAAAGCTAAATACTAACTATGAAAGAATATAAATAATTCTCAAGTTAGTCTTAAAGCTTAGATTGCCTATCTTAAAAGAGTTTGAAAATTTAAATACTTAAAGCAAAATGAATAACAAAATAGAAAACTTCCCAAGGATTCATCTAAATTAACAAAATAAATGTTAGAAGTTAAAAACAATTATCACAAAATCACAATATAGAACTTGGACAATTTTAAGTCCAGTTGCTGCTTCTTATTTGCTGCTGCGCTCAAATTGGACTTTTAAAGTCCAATTTTTTATTTTCCTGCCCTTTGGGCTACTGTTGCTGCTGCTGAGTTCAAATTGGACTCTTTTAAGTCCCATTTTTAATTTTCCAGCCCTTTAAGCTACTGTTGCTGCTGTCTTCTTGGGTTTTAACCCAATAACATTAGCTTCCTTTCAACGGCTTGGAGGTCGACTCGAAAAGAGAGGAGCATGCAAGGGAGCTAGGAGTCAATTGGACTCAGACAAGAAGGTTCATGAAAAGAAAGAAAGATAATGATTAGCATGAGTCTAAGTATAGTCTGATGAACTAAATGATATCAAATAATACTAAATATTGACTTAAACAAACTAGAATAAGCAAACACTTAGGCAGGAACCAAAGAAGAGAATAATTAACAAGAGTTGAAGTTAATGACTCAAATCACATGAAGTAAGGACCTGAATTCTGTAGCATATCAATACTTGACCAAGAAATTGATAACTGGGACAAATTTAACAAGTTTAAGAGGAATTTAACTAAAATAAGCACAACCATGATGAACCTGGAAATATATCACTTTTTCAGACTTTTGAAAAAAATAAAATCAAATGTTACTCCTAAATTGAATAAAATTAATCAAGTTCAATTACATATTCAGCTTTAATACCACGGAATTTTGATTCAATCTTGTCCTTTAACATTAGGAACTTTTTAAAAAAAATTAGCAGCCAACAAATTCAAATTCGGATCAACTTAATGAACTAAAACATTATGCTAGCCACCGAAAGTCCATTCTAGAAAACAAATTCGCTAAGCCGAGGAGAACAAATCTCTGCTAAAAGAGGATAATTGCACACCAGTTGATATAAAATTGACCTTTAACACATAAGAGAGCAAACAAATAAACACTCTCTAAGGTATTGAGATCACAGAATCAAAATGGAGTGGAATATAGGATTAAAAGAACTCATTAAACTAGAGAAGCTAATGTAATGCTATCTAGTGCATATTGGAATGGATAAAAACAAACAAAATGCAAAGTTTAACTAACCAAGCCTAATGCTAGACTGATTATACGAACATAAGACAAAACAGAGACAACATATCGAAAGCAAAGGCATGGAATAACAAGATTACTGGAAAGAAAAGAAAAACTGAAGAAAAGAAACCTTAAGATTAGGCGCAACCAGGATGCATATGACTTAGCCAAACTACATGACCTTAACTAAACAGTCTGCAATGATAGTGTCTTTAGAATGAAGATAGGCTATGATATGAGCTTTCATTTATCCCAGTTTGGCTCTTTGGAGAATGTAACACCAAACATAAGTTATTTCTCACTCCAATAGACCCTCGATTTGCATTGAGAGCCAATGGGTCTGTTGGTTGACAAATCACACTAACAAGTTTAACAGAATGTTGGAATTATTGGTGGTAAACAAGGAAAGGAGACATCAAAGGGAGAAGGGAAAAACAAACAGATAAGAGCTTTATGTTTGGCTTTGATTTCATCGGAAAAATCTAATCCCCTCATCTGGTCTGAAAAGGATAGAAGGGTTGTATACTCTGGGCTGAAGAATTGTTTTAACACTGGGCTAGCTAAATGCCTACCTCAGATAAAACAGATAAAAGAAATCATCAGACCATTTTGTATAAATGGCCCAATAGACAAAAGATATGCATATGGATGAAATATGCAATATACAAACATAGAAAAGAAATAAAGTTTGTTACAGGTTGAGCCAATTAATCTTGTACATCTGGCATAGCAGTTAGAATAGAAGGTTCTATTTATTTCCTCTCTTGTATATAAATATAGGATCAATTGTAAATTGAAGGATCATCAATATACACATAAATTTTCAATCCTGTTTGCTTTCTTTCATGCTATCAGAGCAAACGTGATCACAAATTCTCTATATTTTTATCTATCACCCTAAGCAACAAAAATGCCTGATTCTGTAGTCTCTACTGGAACAACAACTGGTAGTACAAACACTACTCCAGGAATTGATTCCAATCACCCCTATTTTCTCACAAACTCAAATGCACGTGGTATGACCCTCGTTAATTGTGTCTTTGATGGCAAAGGATACTAGGCATGGAAGAGATCTGCCCTCATTACTCTATCAGCAAAGAGCAAGCTGGGTTTTATTACTAGGGATCAGCGTGCACCAGCTGCTGGTTCTTCAGATCTTCAGATATGGAGCAAATGTAATGACATGGTGACTTCATGGTTGCTCAACTCTCTCTCTAGGGAAATTACTGATAGTTTGATTTATTCCAAATCTGCTAGAGAACTTTGGCTCAGCTTGGAGCATCGATTTGTTCAGTCAAATGGTGCTAAACTCTTTTACCTACAAAAGGAATTAAGCAGGTTAGTTCAGGGAAACAATAACATAGCAGGATATTTCACTAATCTTAAAAGACTCTGTGATGAACTAGACTCTTTGAATTCAAACGTCAAATGTTCCTGTGTATGTGTTTCTGAAGGAAAACATAAAATGGAGAAATCTATGGAGGATGAAAAGCTTATTCACTTCCTTATGGGACTCAATGACACTTATGCTCAGTCTAGAGGAAGCATCTTAATGATAAATCCACTTTCTGACATCAATATTGCATACTCATTGATCTTGCAGGATGAAAATTAGAGGGAGACTTACATGAGTCCTTTCATGCCCTCTAATTCATCTGAATAGTAACATGAATCAACATAGCGGAAGGCAACCTTAACAATTCGCTGGTAACATATTCAGATTTGGAAATACATATCCTAGGAATGACAACTCACAAGCCTCACAGAAACCTCAAAAACAGCTTCAGAAGTTCAAAGGGAAAGAATGATCCTAATGGAAACTACACCCAATGTGGAAAGAATGGACACTTGAAGTTGAACTGTTATAGGTTGATTGTTTTCCAGAAGACTTTCAGTTTACAAATGAGAAGGGAAGTCATGGTCAAATAAGAGGAAATGCAGTGGTCAACATGGAGGAGGCAGAAGTTGGATCCAATGCTCATGCGATCAATCAACATTTCACTCAGGACAAAATCATTTTTTTGTTTCAAAATGGGAAAGAGTTACTTGAAGCCTTCACACAAATGAAAGTGGAGGATAAGACCACCTTCTCAAATGCTTCTGAGATTAATGCAAATGCAGTAGTTGGTACACTAATGAAGTATTTTGGTTCTTGTTTCTCTGTTTTCAATTAAAATACATGAATTGTATATTCAGGTGCTTCAGAACATATGTGTTTTAATCCTGCTTCTTTCTTATCTATGTCCCCCCTTACAATTCCTCTAAACATCAATCTTCCTAATTCAGACTCATCACTGTTACTCATACTGGTGTTGTGTGTTTGTTTTCTGATCTAACTTTGAATAATGTCCTCTATGTTCCTAGTTTCAAATATAACTTACTATCAGTTCATAAGTTATGTTGTCAATTCAACCTTTCACTCTTTTTCAATTATAATGAATGTCTAATGCAGGGCCATTCCATGAAGAATCCTCAAGTTTTTGGTAGAGCTAAGGAGGGTCTCTACTTGCTTCAGTCAAATCCTAAGAGTCTAGTTTTCAGTCAACTGTTTCCCAGCTATCTCAAAATGGTATGAATAAGTCTTGTTCTGTTTCCCAATCTGTTTCTTTTTCTTTTTCTGTTTGTTCTAGTGCAATTTCTGATGTAAAGTTGTGGCACATTAGACTTGGGCATTTGCCCTTAACATCACTGAAAAATGTCAGTTTCATTTTTGTTCCTTCTAGTCTTGATTGTTATTGTGATATTTGTCCACAAGCTAGGAAATCTAGGCTTCCTTTCCCTATCAGTCAAAATAAATCTAAATCCAAGTTTGAGTTAATTCATGTTGATACTTGGGGGGCCTACAAGGTACCAACTTATAATCATCATAGATATTTTCTTACTATAGTTGATGACTATAGCAGGGTTACTTAGACATATTTATTGGCCAGTAAGAGTAACTCTTTCCATGCTTTATAGTCCTTTATGCAGATGATGCGAAGTTAGTTTGATGCAAAGGTAAAGATAGTGAGATCAGATAATGCTCTTGAGCTAAGGAAAAGTGAGGCAGGTCTCTGTTTCTTTAACTCCTTTGGCATCATTCATCAGACCTCATGTGTTTCTTCCCCTCAACAAAATAGAATTGTTGAAAGGAAGCACAGACATCTACTTCAGACTGCCAGGGCACTCATGTTTCAATCAAAAGTTCCTATGATTTATTGGGGAGAATGTATCTTAACAGCTACTTTCTTATTAACAGGTTCCATCTAAAGTTCTTGATGACAAGACACCTTTTGAATTGATTTTTGGGAAACCCCCCTCTTATCATTTCTTAAGATGTTTTGGTTGCTTATGTTATGCTAATACTTTGAGTCAAGGGAGAGGTAAGTTTGACTCAAGGGCCAGAAGTTGTGCACTTTTGGAATATCCTATAAATCAGAAAGGTTGCAAGTTATTGGACCTGCATACTAAGAAAATATTCATTTCTAGAGATGTGCATTTTGTTGAGCATATCTTTCCTTTTGCTAGTGCACAATATGTTCCTCCTATTTTTTCAGAATATCCTATTGATTCTGATTTTTTTTCTTCTCCATTTTTTCCTCAGAATTCTATCTCTCTTACTATTCCTTCATTGGATCTAGTTTTGGTATCCTCTCCTCCTTCACCCAACCTCTCTGAACCTGTTATAGCTTATCCTTTATCATCTACCACACATTTTTCTTCCTCTCTTGATCCTACTCTCAAAAGGTCCTCAAGGTCTACATTAGGGAAGGCTCCTTGTCATCTGCAATCTTATAACTCTTACTGATGTCACCCAATCATGTTTCTTCTCTACTCACACCCCTTCCACTATTTATGTTCATACTCTTTCTCTACCCAATCAACACACTATTCACAATACCTCTCATATCTTAGAACCTACTAGTTATGCACAAGCTTGTTCTCATCCAGGTTGGCTGCAAGCCATGACTGTTGAACTTGAAGCTTTGCAATCCAACAACACTTGGGATGTGATTCCTTTGCCTCATGGTTGAAAAGCTTTACGTGGGTTTACAAAGTTAAGCAACATGTTGATGGTACTTTGGAGAGATTAAAGGCCAGATTGGTTGTGCGAGGTGACATTCAACAACAGGGAATTGATTTCACTGAAACTTTCTCCCCTGTTGTTAAGATGACCACTATTAGATGTTTGTTTTCTATTGCAGCTAAGAAATCTTGGGACATCTTTCAATTTGATGTCAATAATGCTTTTATTCAATGTGATTTACAAGAGGAGGTTTATATGAAATTTCCTACTGGTTTGGTTCCTCCTCACCCTAATATGGTTTGTAAGCTCCGCAAGTCTCTCTATGGACTCAAACAGGCTTCTCTGCAATGGTGTGCCAAACTTGCAGGAACTCTTAGTTTTAAGGGTTTCACTACCTCACTCAATGACTATTCTTTATTTTTTTTAAGATGTTAGGGTTTCTTACTACTATTATTACCGTCTATGTGGACGACATCCTTATTACGGGTGATGATCACCAAGAAATCTCTACTCTTAAGTTATTTCTTAACTCAGAATTTAAGATCAAGGACCTTAGTATTCTCCATTATTTTTTAGGCATGGAAATCTTGAAGGAAAAATAGGGTATTATCATCAGTCAAAGAAAATATACCTTGGAGCTTCTACAGGAGTTTGATGTAGCTCATCTTCCACTTGCTTTTTCTCCTTTGGATCCATCTGTCAATTTATTTGCAGATTCAGGGGATTTTATGACAGATCCTACACTATACAGACACCTCATCGGTAAACTTATCTATTTGACTCATACACACCCCGATTTGTGTCATTCCGTTTTGATTCTTAGGTAGTTTATGAAATAGTCGTGCCTTTCACATTATGATGTTGCTTTGAGAGTGGTGAGTTACCTCCAGCATTGCCCTATTCAGTGTTTGTTCATGTCTACTTCATCTTCATTTTCCCTCATGCCGACTAGGCGTCCTGTCGAGATACAAGGAGGTCAATTAGTGGGTTTTTCATAAGTTTGGGCGGTTCACCTATTTCTTAGAAATCTAGCAAACAGGCCTCTATTTCCCTCTCTTCCGTCGAAGCGGAGTATCGAAAATATACTTACATGTATGTTTCTCAGAGAATATTTATGCTAGTCATTTTTCTGTAATTCTTTATTGGCAAAACATAACGCTTCTTTAACTCTTTCATTTCACATTGTTCTCTTCAATCTCAGATGACAAAGAAAGCAATTAAACTCAGATAAACTCGAACAAGAGACATACGAGTCTTACGCAAGACAATACACGTAGGACAAAAAATGACATGTAGGACATGTGTGTCTATTTGTTCAATTTTATACAAGTTTAAGTGTCTACTTGTGCAGACCCAACGTTGAAGGGCATAAATGTGATTTGAAGCCAAGTTAAAGAGCATATTTATATATTATGCCTTCTTTATTCAACTAGCCTTTTTCCTATTTAACACTTGTTGATAAATAAATTTTGGGGAAACTAAGCAAATATCCCATAAAAGTAAAATAATTACAACATATATTTCTATACATTCATACCCCGCTAAATAATTACACTATATACCACTAACTAATTTCTCTTGGTTGATGCTAAATCAGTATCATCTATTGTATTGGTATTATTAAGGCTGATAATTTCGCTTAACTAATACTAAATCAGTATCATATATTGTATTGGTATCATTAAGGCTAATAATTTTGCTTAATTGATACTAAATCAGTATATATATACTGTATTGGTATCATTAAGGTTTCTTATTCAGAAATTACTTATTAGTCAATGATACTATAAGAGTATTTACTCTTATAGTATCATTGACTAATGAATAATTTCTGAACAAGAAACCTTAATGATACCATAAAATATTTATATATATACTCTTATAGTATCATTGACTAATGAGTAATTTCTGAACAAGAAACTTTAATGATACCAATATAGTATATATATACTGATATAGTGTCAAGTTAAACGAAATTATCAATCTTACTAATACCAATACAATATATGATACTGATTTAGTATCAGTTAAGCGAAAATTATTAGCCTTAATGATACCAATACATTATATGATACCGATTTAGTATCAGTTAAACAAAAATTATCAGTCTTAATGTGGGGGTATGGGCTGTAATTATTTATGAGAAAATGAGTATTTGAGGAATTACTTTGGGTTTAGATATAAACTTGTAATTATTTTAAATTTTATGGCCCATTTATGTAGTTTCCTATAAATTTTCTAATTAAGTCCCTATTTGTGTGTGGTTGGAGCTCAAAATTATTCTTTAATTATATGGATAAATATGGTTTTAAAGTTGGCCTTTGTTATAGTCTATTCAACGTCATAACTACATAAAATGGGGAATTGGTTAATTATCAACTACATGATAAATCTTGGATAACTTACATAAAGAACAGAATGAAATTAGTGTGCATTTATTTACTTTCTTAAGGGGATTTACATACCCTTTTTTTTATAATCATAGGGGTCGTTTGGTAGCTGATTTAATCTATAAGTAATGTATGAATAACTTTGTTATTCATGTATTAATGTAATACCATGTTTGGTTTGCAATTAGGATAAAATTATTTATGTATTAACTTTATACAATGTTTGGTTAATAGATTTCAAATGTTGTATAAAAGTTATTCATGTATACGGTGTTTGGTTGTATTTTTTGTAATCCTATATAACTAAAACTTTTATAACTATGAGGAAATCTATGTATAATATATGTGGGATAAAAGGTGAAATAAGTTATGTGGGTATTAGTTATACATGTATTAAACTAGTAAATAACACCTTTACCCCTATCAATTTACTTTTAAATGTAAATAATTTACAACAAATCAAATAGTTATTACATGTTAAGTCAATCACAACTAAATTTTTTTCCTTAGTTACTTTTAATTTCTTTACTTAAATTCTTATTAATTTTTTCCTCTGGCGGTACAACAATGACTATTATCAGTAATCAATTTCTTTGCTTAGTTTCTCTATAACACATGGCCAATACAAGTTTTAATTTTTTTAGTTATTTGTTATTTATTTTAATTTAAATTACCTATTAATTAATTACTTAATCTTATTGAATACAAATTATTTAATTATTTTTAGTTATTTGTTATTTACTTTATTATTTTTAGCTATTGGTGTTTATTTAATTTTAATGTGTTATTTATATAGTTAGTTATTTTAATGACTATAATAAATATTAGGTCACTAATTATTTTTTAAATTAAGAAATAAAAATTAGTTCACTAATATATTGTAATCTCTACATAACTAAACTCTACCTAACTAATACATGTATAACTAAATTCTGCATAACTAATACATGTATAATTAAACCCTGCATAACTAATACATGTATAACTAATACCTACATAACTTTTTATCTTAAGGGGATTTTACGTACTTTTTTGCCACTTTGTGGTGTCTAAGGTAAATTTGTGTGCATGTCGACAAAATGTACGGGATTTATATCACCATCCACAAGCAACAAAGATCGGATAACTCTGTTCACTAAGACAAGAATATATGGGAAAAAAATCACCTAAATTGTCTCTGCCAAAATGTAAACCTGAGACTTGAACCCACACTATTGACCACTAGGTCACTTTTTTATCTTCACAATTGTGCTCTTTTTCCTATTTGCACTCCTTAATATAATATATTAGTTAATTGAGGCCTTTATTTGTAAGCCTTAAGATCTCACACGTGATATCTTTAAAAGTTTTTGGTGATCTAAATTGAGTTCTTATTATTATATGGCTAAATAATTGCTTGAAGTATATTGTCACAATCAAACCACTATGATATCATCTACACCACGTCATAATAAAAGTTCAGATAAATAAATTAAAATAAAATAACGGAAGTCTAAAATATTACATCCCAAAAATGTGAAAGTCATCTTACTAAACTATATAACTAAAATGTTTAAGAGTATCAATATCTAAATGATGAATAAAATCAATATCTGGAAAAAAAGACATCAGAAGAAAGAGCATATGCAGCAGCCTGAACGAAAGTAGCTCAGATTTGAATACAACTCAACTAAATGTAGAGGGTCTAGTAGACGCCTTTGGATCACAGTCTACTCTAAAAAAAGTACAGAAATAACGGCAATACAAACTGTTAGTGAAAAACTTACAAGATAACAAAAAATACAAGATTACAATTGAAAATTAAATTGAAGAAATAAATATCTTCAGGCTGAGGCACGGATATCTCGCTCTCTTTAAGGAGATTCAAGCCCACTGCAGCAAATGTTTTCACCGGTCCAGCAGTAGTTCTTCTTGACTTGTCCCCTCCAGGATACAACAGTCTAATCACAATATATAACTCAACAACTCTGGACAAGAGTTGAGTCCAAAGCTCCAACAAAAGAACACCTCCCTTCAACTAATAAGAACTCTCTTTTTTGACTAACTTTTATGCACTCTATCTTTTCTTGTGTGTTATATGTACCAAACCAAATGAAGACCACCACTATTTATAGTTGGGGATGTCTTCCTAGCAATGAATAGGAAGATAATGGGATAGTAAATAGTGAAGATAAATGGCATAGAGGTTACATATGTTACATAAGTTACAAAGAATAATGGAGGAATAAAGAATGAAGAAGTAATGTAGAGAAGCAATGGTCATGTTTGACCACTACATATTCTGCCATGAAATACACAAACGGCAACCAATTGCAACGTTCTCAGCAACGTTGGCAATTAAGTCAAATGACAATAAATATACATCAATTGTCATCAACTGACAACAAGCAGTAATGCACCCAAAAATTGTGTAACAAGGCTGGAAGAAAGGAATTGGAAAAACACTTTAACGCCATTTTAGAAATATTAAAATGCCAAGTATTAAAATGCCTCTCAAAACCAACACAAACACTATATACTAGTAGGCATCATAGGCCGACTAAGATTAGTAACAAATATATGATTAGAGTTATAAAGCAAGTAGATAGATAATTCTAAGGGGTGCAAGGGTTATTCAGATGTTTGGATTAATTACTAGTTAAATTGAGGAAAAAGTATAGTATGTGGTCAATATTTGTGTCAAAACAGCCTCGAATTAACGTTTTGAGTATTCCAACGTGGGTCTTGCTATTGTAAAGGACCCTAGGAGTGATAAATATTTTAGATTTTGGGTTTTAGACCTTGAATTGGAGAAAGTTTTTGGATCAATTTTCGAGATACAATATTTAGATTGTTATCTAAGCTTCCTAACGTCCTTATTTGAGAAAATAGCAAATGCAACCTATTAGTCCATTATCAACTACATATCTATATTTTACGGGGTCTTATTACAGGCCCATCCACCTCAGACTACTCCTCAGACTACTTTATAGTAGAATGAATACGATTCAATTCCTCTCCATTTTTTCTCAAGATCTTAGTTGGATTAGTTACACATGTTTTAGGTTAAATTAAACGACTAAGGTTTAATTTTCCAAAGTAAATTTCTGATCATAATTTATATAATAAATACATATATATTTAATTTTGAATTTTATTGTAATCCCGCAATTTTAGCAACATATTATGATCTTATCTATAAATATAAGGAAAAAAAAGTTTTCTTCCTAATTTTTTCATGCAAGATATTTATTTTAATTTCCTTTTAAATTAATTTTTTATTACACTTGGGAGGATATAGGGGAAAAAGAGGTGAAAATAAATTGGAGAAATACTTTCTTCTGCAATATTTCTTTGGAACTTTCTCTTTAACATTAGTTATTGCTTATGAGAGGCATCTCGTGAAATTATACGGAATATTGCCGCCTCTCATAAGCAATAACTAATGCTAAGAGAATGTTCCAAAGAAATATCATATTATTTCTTCTATTTTATTTCACCTATGTTCTCTAAAATGCAATAAAAAGATTAATTTAAAAAGGAAATAAAAGAAACATCACGTGTAATAAAAATTTAGGAAGAGAACTATTTTTTCTATATTTATGGACACTAAATTGTGGGATTGCAATAGTTTTTTAACGAATATATAATGTATTTATTAACTAAGTTATGATTAGAGATTTATTTTGGGCAATCAGATCATAGCCATTTAATTTAGGAGTAATATCACTAGTTTAGGAGCTAATTACTTAAATACACTCTAATTTGCAATATTACGTATCTTACAAGATTTTGGTGTGTCCAGATATATCTAGATACATGTATCTCGAGATACATGTAGTCAAAATTAGGTGTATTTTGTCTAGATACATTGTATCTAAGTGGAATCACATGTATCTGAAAACATAATAAATCTCTCTTATCACTCTCCTATCAGATACATGTGAATCCCACCAGATACATACATATTCATGTATCTAGTGTGATTCACATGTAGATACATAATGAATCTCGCTCGCCTTTTCCCCCACCTCGCTCGCCTTTCTCCCTATTTTAGTGTATCTGGTAGCTAAAATACATGTATCTCAATATATCTTTCTCAATTTATGATAGAAAATTCTTAATTAGTAGCAAAATACGTAATATTTTGAAAGTATAGATGATAATAATAATATAATACATATGGTAGTAAAGTATGTCTAACTATGCAATTTTTAGTTTAATTTAACTTATGTCATGTGTCACATATTCAAATAGGAATATAAGGAAAATGGAGAGAAGAGAAATGGAGAACAACCGAATTTAAATAGATACCACCCTGAAATTAGACAATCATATTCTTAACATATAGTTAGGCATACACATTACCATCTAGCATGAATATATATTATAATTTTTGTTACAAATCCATTTAACTGTGCATATTTTTTTTCATCAACAACCTAACGTAATGTATCTATTTAATGTAAGTCTTAAAGATGTACTAACGTATTTGGTTTAAGATTGTAAAAGGATGATTTCCACATCCTACAAAAGGATATTCTTCACCCTTGTGAAAGACACACTTGAAGAGATTAAATAAAACTCTCTACTCTATACTTTCCATTACCATTTATCTTCCTTTTTTGTTCAGTATTATTGTATTTTCCTCTCATTTTATATTTTTTTTTCCTTTATTGTATTTTATTTCCTCTTTTTTTTTCCATTCCTTTCTTCCAAATTAGCCCCCAACGAAGAAAATTGAATCACTTAGATGACCTTACTCACCCCACTATTTTCCCTTTTGAAAATTCTACTGTATTTCTCCTTTGTCTCCATGACATCACCCTTGGTACTCCATTGACAGATGGTTGATAGTTAAGCTCTTGGCTCTTTGTCAAAATCCACTTTATCGCGAGCACCTACTCGGTTCTAATTTAATAGGTGAATCCTTACCATCTATTTTCCCTTCTTTTTTTTTAAATATTTAAATAAAATGGCATCATATAAACAAAAACTAAATTACAAGACGATAAATTTAAATTGTCTTTATTTTCAAAACATACAATATTTTTCTCAAAGATTCAGTCTAGACATGCACAAGAGCTTCTATACAGAGTAACTAGCAAGAAAATAAAAGGCACAACCTCCGCCTGAGGAAAAGATAAATAGAAGCTGATGATAAATAATTGTCATCCCAACCAACACATAATCAACCTGAAACACACATACACAGAAAAAGAGCATAACAAAAATAGTATCAGTACACTATACAACTAGTGCAAATGAATATCACAAGTACATATGACAATCACAAGTTATTATATAAGACATTTTTCAACAATTCATAGTTTACTCATACAAGCATTGTCATCCCAACAATTATCAGTCACGTGCTATGTCCGAGGACCAATCAACATGCTTTATAAACACACAACACATACAATAGATTAATCAAATTCTAACTTCAAATAATATTATCAGTCATCACCGGTAAGACACATACATTATCACGTTCGACAACATTAATTAGTTTTAGAGGTAGCACCTAATGATGCCTTTTTAGTGAAATATTTCTTAATTGTATTTAGAGCTGTCAAAAAGGGTCGATCCAGTCCCACCCGGCCCAAACCTCGCTGGCCAAGGAATTTGAAGGGCTAGTGCGGGTCCGCCCTTCATTTGGAAGGGCATGAAAATGCTTAACCCAACCCTAGAAGGACCGAGAGCTGAGGCGGGCTAGCCCTTCTTTTTTTTTTTTCTTTTCAAACTGATAATTCTATAATATCAAGAAAATGAGAAGATTTTCAAATCAAATACGGTAAACAATGGTGTTGTTTTAATAACACTAGCAAAAAATCTAATATAATTAGCATGTATCTCGTATACCAAATACGCGAGCGAGTTAAGAGAGTGACAAGCAAGATGAGAGGGAGGCGAGGGGGCCAGATTTGTCTATGTATCCTAGATACATCCGAATCTACTGGGATAGAGTGTATCTAGAACAGATTAACCTAATTTTGAGTCCATATATTTCGAGATACATGTATCTAGATGTACCAAAATCTGGTAAGATTCATAATAGTACAACATAGCATGTATTCAAGTAATTAGATTACATACTAGTGAGATTATTGTAAGTTACCCTTAAATAAAATGTTTTGGCCCATGGGCCGACCCTGCCCAGCCACAATCAAGTCTCAAGGGCCAAGGGCTTATATGGACTAGGCTTATAAGCCCTAGTTTTAAATGGGCTTGAAATATCATATCCCAACCCTACCCCAATAACGAGTTGGGTTGGGTCTGTCCCATTGACTAAGCCCGTTTTGACGGCTCTAATTGTATTGATAAATAATTTATCAATTCCTTAGCAATGTTTTCCTCTTTATCTAAGTCCCATTTTCCTTTTTTGTTTTACAACTAAAAAAAACGTTTCTTCTCGTAATTTATGATATCTTTAATCATCTAATTAAATAAGACTAATGTGAAGAAATCCTATGGAAAGTCAAGCTCTAGTAGCTTGTTGAAAATAAGAAATTGAACAATCATTTTGAATAGTATAGGAAACTAAGACCTTATTTTATTTTAATGGATTACTAAATTTTTCTATGCAGAAAATATCACGTAGAATATAAATTGTCACAATAGTACGCAAATGACGAAAGAGATATTGTAGCTATGGTATTAAGTTACTTAACTAACTAGAAGGAGGAAAAATACTACAAATTTCTCATGGTGAAGAGTTGAAAAAGGGCCTCATTTCACTCCAATTAAAGAGAATTATTATATCCACATTTTTTTAGAGTTCAAATAATTAAGTTCCATCAATTTCACCTCCTATGAAGTGGATCTCCCAAACACGTGTCATGTTTTTATGTGTACTAGTAAAATTCAATTAATTATTTTCCAATAGAAAAAAGTTAGTGAGTAGTTTGTTTGTTTGTTTAATCTCAATGACCAAGAAGGTTTTTGTTAGATATAATTAGGAAATATAGGATCCTTGAAATTTTTTTCTTAGCCATTTCTCATTGAGAAAAAGTTTTTATTATTGAGATTGAGTTTCAAGAATTTTTTTATTAAAAAAATAAAAATAAAAAGGAAATGGCATTCACAGGGACATTGGATAAATGCAAAGCTTGTGATAAGACAGTTTACTTTGTTGATTTGTTATCTGCTGATGGAGCTACTTTTCATAAGTCCTGCTTCAAATGTAGCCATTGCAAAGGCACTCTTGTGGTATGTATATGTTTTTATTACTCAGCTTCGTTTTAATCTGTTTATTTGATTCTGATTTTACGTGCATAGATTTATGTGAAGAAAACTTTTGAATCATGTGGTTGTCAACATGTGAAAGAGAAAGTAAGACAGATAAATTGAAACGGAGAGAGTAATAAGTTACAACTATGATTACCTTTTTCTTCTTCTACTCTTTTTCTTTTGCTCTACTTTGATAAAAGATGATCTTATTTTTCTATCTCTAGTTTTCTTGTCCTTTAATTTGCTTTTGTTTTTACATGAGCTTTAATTTGCTCCGATAAATAAATATAACTAAATAAATAAAAATGTGTTTTCGTGGTCATAAATATTTCCATATGCATGATAATACACAGATCATGTCCTCGGTTCAAATCTCACCGTCACTTATATCTTTCTCAAGGACGGAGTTAGTAGCCTGCATGCGGATTTGGCCGAACCTGAGTTAATAAATTTATTAAATATGTACAAATATTAAATCTAGAATCAAGTTATTATCACTTAAAATCATCATCATAAAATTCAAAACTCGTAGAGTTGAAATCCTAGTTTGCATCTGTGCTCATTGTGATGTTTTTGTCATGTAGATGAGCAACTACTCCTCTATGGATGGAGTCCTCTATTGCAAGCCACATTTCGAACAACTTTTTAAGGAATCTGGAAATTTTAGCAAAAACTTTCAGACTTCTTGTAAGACACCTTGCCTTTTCTCATACTTAGTTTATTATTACCAAAAAGTCCCACGTTGAGGGTAAAGCGTTATCTAAACTCAAACCCGAGATCTATGAATCTCTGATTAAGGATGAGGGAGTACTTACCATTCCATCACAACCTTACATAATTTATTTAATTAATTATATTATACAATTGCTATTAGTTTTAACCTTATTTTTTTATAATTTATGCAGTCAAGTCTGAGAAGGAAAGTTCTCTGGTACGTTATTGGACACACACACATTTCTCTGTTTTTTTTTAATATTAATTTTATCAAATAATGAAAAATAATTGATCATATATATATATATATATATATATATATATATATATATATATATATATATATATATATATATATATATATATAATCAATGTTAAACGTTTGGAACTAAGATATAAGATATACTTCCAGTAATTCGATTTAATTTATGTCGCACCATTTGACTTGAAACAAAGTTAAAAAAAAAATTGAAATGTTATAGTCTAAAACAAATCTTGATATTTGTCTGATCGTAAATCATTTCATTAAAGATAAAAATAGAATTTAAAAGTTCAATTCTTTCTAATTATAGAAATGCGAATTACTTGTTAATGAACTCAAACAAACACACGCATAAAATGAGTCAGATAGTAGTATTATTTACTTCAATCCTCCAAATGGTTAAATGCCTTAATATTTTGTGTAGGCAAAGGCCCCAAGCAAAGTCTCTGCAATGTTCTCTGGAACCCAAGACAAATGTGCTGCTTGCAGCAAAACTGTTTACCCTCTTGAAAAGGTATGAATTTTTTTCGAAAAATGACTTTTATCCTACTAAACAGAACTTATCGACATGTTAATCTTTTTTTGTCTCGTTGATTTATGGGCGAAGTCAGGTAAGGTCATCCGTAGAAAATACTTAATTTTTTTTATGTATATACAGTTAATATATTGGATCCCTTTGACTTGTTCATGTGTTTACTATTCATCTTTTAAATACTCTTAGTAAAAATCATGACTCCGCCGCTATTAGAATTGATATCATGTTAATATATAGTTTTTTTGAAAAATGACTCTTATTATACCAAACAGACTTCATCAACATGATTAATGTTTTTTTGTCTCATAATGAAATGATGATTCAGGGGCGAAGCCAGGTAAGGTCATTTGAACCCCTTCGACAGAAAATTAATTACATTGTCTATTTATTATAGTTGTTGAATCCTCTTGACTTGTTCATGAGTTTACTTTTTATTTTCTAAACACTCTTAGTGAAAATCATGATTTCTGTCACTGCAATGATTGATATATAGGTAATATTGGAGGGAGAAGCATTTCACAAATCATGCTTCAAGTGTGCTCATGGAGGTTGTGCCTTAACTCATGCAACATATGCTGCACTTGATGGAGTCCTTTATTGCAAGCACCATTTTGCTCAACTTTTCATGGAGAAAGGAAGTTACCAACATGTCCTCAAGGCTACTACTAACAAGAAGAGTGCTGTAACACCTGTTGATGATGATAATAATAACAATAACAACGACAAGCCTGCTAATGATGATGATAAGGCAAATGATCATGACAAGGCAGATGAGAAGGAACCTAATGATGATAATGAGCAATCTTGATCAACCCCTAATTATGCACTTAATGTTATTGATTAATTGTTTGTGTGTTTTGAAAATTTTGAAAAAGGTTTTTGCATTTGAAATCCAAGTATATTCATGTGATCAAAAAGTCTTGTTATACTTTTGACTACAAAAAACTTCATCCCCACACCCCCCCCACACCCCCAAACCCTTCTAGACTTGGTGTCTAGTTTGTAAACATGTTTGAGAGGTTAACTATTTTTTATTATACAATGATTTGCTAGATAATATTCATGCGTGGCATTGTCCAAATCAACAAGTGTTACATATAGTCGATGTTGAATCCCTTCACAACACGATACTTTCATAAAAACATACACCTCAAAGAGATTGCTATAGATATGTAGGTTTCTTCACATGTTATGTCATGCTCAAATAAAGAGATTGTATCTCAAGTACATAGGTGGATCCTGGTTGAAATTTCAAGAGTTTTAGACGATGCAGCAGTTATACTCAATAGTCGATACATACAAGATAGAGGAGGGTGGAAAAGAGGTCGTAGAACTAACCAAATATCCGAATCTATAATAGTACACACATCAAGCAATTCTAATCCCTAAAATAGAGAGTAAAATTGAACTTTGGGAACTTCATTCAGATTTAACATATGAAGTTCGGAAGGACTCTTTGGTTCGTCCATAATAGATGGCCTTCCCGCTGGTGTATGTTATGAAGTTCCAGCCAAATGCTGAACCTCCAACGACATATGTACCCGTCCCTTGGACCCCATCATCTTCAGCTTCCTGTTTCTCAGATGAAACGCCTTCAGGCTTCACAGATGCCTCACTTTCGGGAGGAGGTTTCATGTCTTTCTGTTGCTCACTAGGCTTTTCTTCATCCATGATATCCACTGAAGAATTCTGGGCTCCGGGCTCATCTTTAGCCACCTCAGGGTTTATTGTTTCTTCCATCACCTCCTTGTAAAGATCTATCAGGAGATTCAACTCTGCACATTTACATGCACATAATAAGGATCCATGTCTGATATAACATGCTGATTGTCATGTTGAAAATCTTGATCATAGTTCGACAACAAAAAGTTAAAAGAGGCAACATGCATGGTTCCAATAACAACAGATTACCATATCCGTGGGCAATTGGATTGCTGCAGCTATAACTTGTCTAAGCGAGAAATCCTGACCATGCAAAGTAGTACACCGAGTATGTGTTGTGCTGATCAAGCTAATGAAATTTAAACATTGTTCAAGTATGATACATCCACGTGCCAGCGAAAGTGCATTACACTAATACAAGTTCTTACATAGATTACCGGATCAGTTTATTTTGCAAACCTAAAAATCCAAGCATTTCCTATATGAATAGCTGAAAGCTGCTGCTACGTAAATTATTGTGCAAGGCATAAGCTCCAGAGAAAGAAATGGGCTTGCAAGGTAGATGTTTAACCACCTGCAACCAACTAGGTCATACTAAAACTATTTTTTTCCCAACCCGATTGTAACCTAGAAGAGAATGCCACAAACAGCCGTGCATTTCTTACTAACTTCAGAACTTTCACATGATGCATCATAGTGGTATCAGCAAAACAGGGACACGAGAACGTGCTAGCATGTCAATAATCTCATGACTAGTGTGGCTTAAGATTGCTAATAGCTTGGTGATGTATTTATTTCATGACAACTTTTGAAATGAAAAGATTGTAAAGAATAAATCTGATAGGAAACTTACGTTGACGAATTTCAGTCGCAGCCTTGCAATTGCGAAAGTCAGGAGTACGGAGAACCTTCAAGATGACAAATAAAAGTAAGATCCTATAACATCCAATTCTTATAAGAAAGTAGCATTCATGAAGGCAAATAGAACACACAGATTTTGGCCACGGATTGCCCATACAACATTCTTCCCAGTGTCATTTGGTGCTAATGGATAAGACCCCTCAGATGTTTGATTATCATTTACATTGCATGAGATCTCGTGTTTTTAAAATGAATCTTGACAACTTCAAAACTTTAACAAAAATAATATATGACAAAATAAATACGACAACAAACCCAATATAATCCCACAAGTGGGGTCTTGGGAGGGTAGTGTTGGTGTGTACGCAGACCTTACCCCTACCTTGAGAAGGATATGAGAAAATAAATACATAACAAATTAAACTTGACAACATATTCATTTTTACACATAACATTCCCCTTATTCTGGTTAAATATAGCGCATCAAATTAGCAATTTGAAACCATTATCCTCGGTGCATTTGTCACACAGGCATTGGCTATGAGGTAGAATTATGGCTTTTAAACTCTCTTTGTTATTGGAGGTGTTCGGGAAAGACAAAAAGTGCTTTTAAGCACTTACTTTTAGACTAAAAAGTACAAAAATAAGCTAAAAGCCAAAAGTTGGATATGACCAACTTATGGCTTTTAGCTTATAAGTTACTTTTAAAAAGTCAATCCAAACACCCTCTTAGTCCTGGGTACGGATAGTTATTCTCTCTGCCAGTCATCAATGATAGAGTTATTTACTTAAGAGGGTCAGAGTTAAGTTTGACAACATATCAAAAAGAAACCATTTTCAGAGAAATAGTTTTGACTGGATTTATAGACCAGAATATCTGGCCAGTCAACTGTTTCCACTAACAAAAAACCAACTAGCAAATCAAGTTCAGGTTTAAGCTTGGACCTGGCTGACAAAAAACCGACTGGATTTATAAGCAACCTTCTTGGCTTCCACTTTTCCTTGGACTTCCCCATTGGGTCTAAGCGTTCTACTTAAATGCATATATATCCACTAAATCAAGAAGGCCGCTTAGAGGACAACAAGGTTGACCCAATCACAGTGGTGAACCAACCATATACTCTCTATGGTGTCTTTACTTATGTTTTTACAATTATTCTAGAAAGTTATTATGATGTGGGCATGTCCCATGATTACTCTATAGATGTTACCATGATAGTGTTGTATGTATTAGTTCAGACTTAGTATCGTTTGGGGTTGTAGACGCTTATGCTTCACAAAGTTATTTTTAGACTTAAATTATTCCTCTGCTTTAAGTTCCTTCAGTTATTATTTTTCCTGCTTAAACTGATTAGATAATAGGTATACTCAATTCGGGGTAATTAGGTATCAATTACTTAGCCTAAGAGATTTTGGGTCGAGACAATTACACCCTGAGAGGTAGCATGGCAGAGAATCTAAAAGAGTGTGAAACGCTAACCCATGTTAAAAACTAAATTATACAGGTGTCATCTTACAAATGGACATTATATTAATTACATTAGTTTGAACTTAATCATTTCTTCTCTTACTCTTTCCCCTCCACTTGTTTCCTTCTTTACAGATCCCTCCATCCTTGTCTTCATTTCCTCACATCTTACCATCTCACATTTGCTCAAATTATGTCAACATTTCCAGTCTCATTGAAAGAACAATCAACAATAGCTTCCTTGTCTATGAATCTCTATTCTGCAGAACAACTAAAGAAAACTATTTCCAAGCTTTCAAAGTAACAGAAAAGAGGAGTCCGGAGTTTGAAGGTGATTTCTGGGTCTTTGCTCTGAAAGAGTCCGTGAGAGTTTTGGTGGTGCAACTCTAGTGAGCTTTTCTTAGGGAGGAAAATTTTGTTGCTGGGTTAGGATGACTGTAGTACGACTTTCATGGTTGATGATGTATATGGGTGGAACTGTACTAGAATTCTTGGTGAAAGAATTTTCTTCTTAGCAATGGTTGAGATAGGATGGAACTTAAATTTCATCAGAAAAAAATGCTCCTGGTCACATTTTACGAGGCATAGATAGCTATAGACTTTAGTTTGGACTTAGCGGTCCACTTCAGCCTAGAGTGGACCACTTATATTATTCCGGAAGAAAGAAAAGGTATAAAACTCATTTTATTAAGACAAGGCCACAATTACTTGAGCGGTATTCAAAAGGGCCGGACCAATATCTCTATCAGTAAACCTCCACTATATCCACAAAAACGAAGGGCCCAGCTGGAACTTTTTCTACAGATCCATCAACGGTGACTTGCCTACCTCTCATCAAAACGGATCACAATGGTTCTATGGTGGATAACGACGATGCAGATGATGAAGCAGAGTACATGCAATTCCTGTCACTTTTAACTCTCCCTTCTTAGTACCTACAATCTTATTTCCCCAATTTCAGGGTTCTGATTTTTCCCCTTCATTTGGCAGTGATACTTTGCGTTTAACCTGGGATTGTTATAATCATGATATACACCAGGCAATTCATACTCCAGCCGTAATCAAGACATCGTGTTGGATTAAAATTGCCTAGTCTAAAGCATGAAAGGCTTTTGGGGTGAACTCTTCAGGTTTCAAACATGAAATCCTCGATATGATTCTACGTATGGAGCAGAAAAGGCAATCTCAAAAGCAACAGCAAAAGGGAGAAGTAGCGAGGCTAAGAAATCGAAAAAAGGGAGAAACAGAGGCAAAGAAATTGGTTTGCACTATTACATATGACAGAGGTGAAGGATCCTGCAGTGGCGGACAACTCAAAGCCTTCTCTGAATGAAACCGAAGATCACTAGCTGGAATGTAAGGGGGCTCAATGATTCGAGCAAGAGGACCACCATCAATTCTCTTATCCATAAGTGGAAGCCTGACATTCTATGTTTGCAGGATGTTCTGTGGAAATAGCTAGACAGTTATGGGGTTCAAGATTGGTTGAATGGTTGAACTGAAAGCCAGTGGCAATTTGGGGGGGCAACACACTATGTCGGCTATGATGGAAGGTGTTCAAACTGATTTCAGATTCTGCTTTACTTGTGTCTATGGGCCACACACTAACTGGGAAAGGGATGATTTCTGGAATGAATTTGCCAGTGTAAGGGGTCTTTGGAATGAAAGTTGGGTCATCGGAAGAGATTTTAATGTCAGTTGATTTGAAAGTGAAAGACTCAATTGACAAGAGAAGATCTAGGGCCATGAAATGCTTCTCTGAATTCATTCAAGACATGGGCTTAGATGATTTATCATTGCAAGGGGGCTTCTCTACCTAGACCAGGGGAAAAACTCACTACAAGCCTCTAGAATTGATAGATTCTTGATTTCTTTGGAGTGGAATGATGTTCAATTGGCTCGCCCCAAGGTTATTTCGGATTATAAACCCATCTCTTTAGAAAATGTTGACTGGTCAAACGAACCTTCTTATTTTAAATTTGAGAATATGTGGCTCCAGAAGGAAGGATTTACTAACTTGGTAAAACAATGGTGGCAGAGCTACATGGTTAATAGTTCTACGGATTTCATGCACTCTCAAAAGTTGAAATCTTTGAAGAGGGATTTGATTACATGGAGCAGGGAAGTTTTCAG
Source organism: Solanum pinnatisectum (assembly GCA_035578085.1). Lineage (NCBI taxonomy): Eukaryota > Viridiplantae > Streptophyta > Magnoliopsida > Solanales > Solanaceae > Solanum > Solanum pinnatisectum. Next base: position 38,981,700 of record CM069080.1, on the reverse strand, counting down.
CAAAGTTTCTACCAGGACTAACAAAGCTTTGGAAGAGATTTTAGTTCTTGAAGAGGCCACCGAAGGGAGGGTATAGACTCATGCATAAAAGAACAAATTATTGCAATTAAAAATGGAGATCCAAGTATCCAACAGTTAGCTAAGGCTGAGGAAACATCTTGGAGACTGAAATCAAGGTGCCTATGGTTCAAAGAAGCCATACTTCCCTTCATCCATTTTTATTTGCCAATTATTGATTTGACACACCCTCTAAAAAATAATAAATAAAATGATAATTTTACTATATCACTTTATATATATAATGAATTCCTTTCGAAAATGACTATAGTCAATAATAAGATTAAATTAGAAGTTACATAATTATAAAACCTCAATAGGAACTTCCATCTTTTGCTTCCTTGGTGATTCGATCTCACAATATTTAAGTTGGAGGTGGAGGGTGTTTACCATCTGAGCAAATCTCCGATTTAATTGAAACTTTAATTTGGGTATTTATTTGTAGGGAATATAAAATAACATTTCAAGCAAGTTTCTATCAAAAGAATTAGAAGAAAATGTTATATGCAATTACACACGTACCATTGTATTTTCCATTCCCTCATGAGTAGATTAGGAGTTTCGAAATAAAAAAAGTTAATAAGGGGTTATTTCTTCCCTAATGTCATATAGGTAAATTGAGAGAACTAACTAAGATTTAAACTTTTGACTAAAATTTTCACATATTTTCTAGCAAAACACAAGAAATTTAACATACATCCCATTAAAATTAAGAAGCAGCAAAATCAATAGATTATAAACAACTTTAAGTTGAAGTAAAACCGATAAATTAGTGTTATTTTTTCATGAAGGTTTGTATGTATTTAGTAAAAATTTCACTGTGTATCTCTTATAACTAAAGGCGATCCAGACTGAATTGACGATATGTATCTGGTGGAAAATAAACTATTGACATTATTCATGGTAAAGTAGTTGGGTAGAGCAAGATAAATGTGCACTGAAAATTTTTGTTAGTTTCTTCAAAGTTTGCACACCCTTCGTAAAACTACTGCTTCCGCCATGGCAAGAAACCTATTCCCAACCCCAAGTTTCCAACTTGTATACAGAGTATATCTAATGCTAGTAAATGGTATTGCATAAACCAAAACTACTAAAGCTGCTACAATAGTTTCTTTCAACATCTAGTGAATCCATGGATAATTTGCACTATAAATGCTAAGAGACCCCAAAACCCCTAGTATGATAAAGGTCAAATCTTTACCCTCAAAGAAGCTCGAAAACCTCTTTAAAATGGAGAAAAGAAATCAAAATCGAAAATTGTACTCCAGCATTGCACGAAATGTGGACCATTATAAATGGAATCTAGCAAGAATACAAAATTATTCAACCAGAGTAATATTCACCCACAAGCAAAAAATAACAAGAGCAGTCCAAACAAAGTCAAGTTTATTCAGAGAAATTTAATTGGAAAAAACACAAATTAAACACACCCACAAGCAATAATAGCAAGAACAGTCCAAATAAAGTAAAGTTTTTTCAGAGATTTTCAATTCTCAGAGAAATTTAATACGAAAACCCACAAATTGAAGGACACCCACAAGCAATAATAACAAGAAGAGTCAAAAGCAAGTCAATTTATACAGAAATTTTTTTACTAGTGTACCTCGATAACATGGGGTCGAAGATCTTTAACAATGAGTCTCATCTTGTTGTAAGGGGAGTTTTGTGACTTGGAGATGTCAAGTGGCCTCTTTCTGTTCATGGGTGGCTGAGAAGGAGGAAGATTTTGGCTTTGGGGTGGCGCACTTTTAGGGGCTTCCATGGATTTGCTTTTCTTCCTCTGCTCTCTACCGATGGAAGAATCCCAAATACAGTGAATCTTGGCGCTGGGTAGTGTTGGTCTTTTTGTCTTGAGCAAATGTTGGGACCGGCTATGGGTTCTTTTGTTCAGTTTTATTAAATTTTGATTTGGTTCTTCAATTTTAACTTTGATTCAATTTCATTTAGTTTGTATTTTTAAAATATTTCTTCGATGCAAATGAAAAATAAAATGAAGATAAAATCAAAGTAATTATAAGATATTAAAAAAAATTTAAGTTGTGTTGAGTAATAATGTGTTTCACTATAAAATATTATTGGGCGTAAAAGGTTATATTTGTCTTTATAAAGAATAGTGTGCCTCCAACTACTGCTCATTGAAAATAAGGACGAAGACGAGTTCATTTACATGACGTACATCAGCAAAAATACTTTAACGTTCTTGAAAATTAATATTCAAAGTTAGCTATTTGAATTGTAATTTGTTAGTACTTTGATTTGTTCATGAATGATTAATTGCTAATTTACTTTATATATATATATATATATATATATATATATATATATATATATATATATATATATATATATATATATATACTTTTATTTATTAAAAAAATATAGTAAAAGCTTAGTTCTTTGGTGTACCGAAGTTTGGAGATCCGTACATCGGAGAACCAAACTTTGAAAAGAAAAAAAACATCGACACTGAATCGTGAAACTGAAAAATCGAAATCAAAAAATCATATTACTTCGATATCTATGACCACCCCTAATCACTAGGCTCCCAAAGTGCTCTTTATATAGAGGAGACATCTTTATTTTATGTTAATTGATAATTAACACTTTCATTTCAGAAATGCACATTTAGACATTTTAACTTGTTCTTATTTTATTTTTGATCATTCGATATTGATGTGATATATAAATTTCGAAGGTATCTATATGACTACCTTGTAAGTTAAAGTGTTCAACTGGTATAATAGAGACGAGTTGAGGTGTTTAAACATGCCTTCTCTAAATTGAAGTTTATCTAAATTTGCATTACAAAGTTAAATTATTCAGTTGTCGATTAAGGCATAGTTAAAATTTGTCTATGTAATATGTCTTTTTTTATCAGTTTTAAGAAAATTTTAATATCTTTCTATATTTGATAATAATTTAACCTTAAACTTAATATACTGAAATAATTTTTAGTTGTGAAAATATGTTTAAGGATCTGTTTGCCCATAGATACTGCAAGTAATTTTGTGGAGATTTTGGAAAAAAATATTTGGCCATTTAATTTGTCAAGTATGACCATTAAAAAAAAAAGTTGGCAAAAATATTTCAAGATCCCAAAATCTAGAAAAGAAAAACTAGGTTTGGGGCCAAAATCTAGTTTGGGGATTTTTTAAAACTTTAAAGATATCTCAATTTTTTATATTTTATTTAAAAAGAAATTTTAACAAAATCATCAACTATGACTTTAACTATAATTCTATCTAGTCAATTCATCATTAAATACATTCTTATTAAAAGAGATTGATAGTATAATATGAGAAAATTATATTTAATAATTGTCAGTTCCTAACATTGTTATTATTATTTGTTTGTATTGATGGATCTTCGTAACTAATTGTAATAGCTGGTAATTGTATTATTAGTAATTTTATTAACAAATTGTGTTATGATTTTTGAATCAAGTGTTATCTAGTTCATTATAAAAATAATAATTTTGTGTCAAATTTATGGTATTTTAATAGTTTTTAGAACACTGTCATTTTTTTAAAATAAAAAAGTAAAATATGTTTCCTAAAAACTAAGGTCAAACACCGTTGAAACTCCACAAAACTTCATTCAAAATTGAGTTTTCAAAAACATTTAGGAATATATGGTCAAACGACAACTTATTTTGGACTACAAACTTCAAAAAAAAAAAAAATCCTTTCATTCTCAATCAACACTTTGACATAAATTGAAACCGACAATTAAACAAATTTTATGTGATCCTATAAATAGTTATCACTTTTGATTGTTAATTTTATCAAATTTTTGACTAGATAATTAGAAAAAGTAATGTTGGTATTTGAGATACTTGAATTAAGAAAATTCACAATTTAGTCTTTAATAAATTAAAATATATAAGAAGAAACTAAATACGAAAAAATGAAAAAAAAATTAACTTAATTATAATGTCAAAAGAGAGGTATTAACACTAAAATATGGAATTAATCCATAGTCTAAACTCATCATTATGTTCTAATATTCGATAAGGTTATGCTACAAAATTTCCTAATTGCAAAGAAGTTATTTTATGTGCTCATTGCATAATAACACTTAGATAATTATATTATACATATTAATTGGGTGGGCCAAACTTGATCTATTAAAGAATAGCTCATCGATGCACGAACTAAACCAAGATGCTTTTAAAGGGCCAAGATGATAACCGATTTCCGAAAAATAAATTAATAGATCGAGTTGGGTTAGCCACTTGATTCAAAATATTCTTTTAGGGGCAAAGACACAAATGCCCATTATGTGGAAAATGAATGGCCCAAGTACTTATTTTCCAATTTGCAGTCATTGGTCACTTTCACTACTATCGAGGTAAGATTCTAATTTGCATATCCGAGGAAAAAGATTCTAGGTAGATATATGAACCTCATGAGTCCTTAACTACTAGCAACCCATTGGTATTGGTGGTAGTAGATGCATGTGTACTAGAAGAACCATTGATCATCATTGCATTGAATCATTTTGATTATTTTACACCAACTTTGTTGTCGATATTTACTTATGGAATGTTTCTGGTTAAATATCTAGTTCTCATTTTCCTGGTGTAAAGAATTGAACTTATCATCTGATTTAGGTACATTTCATGATTTATATGATATAGTTCTCTAATATAGCTCGATCAGTATATGATGTATGTTGAGTACATGTGCTATCGTACTCATACTACTCTACTTGTACCCTTTTTATATAATATCCTAGCACTAATCGGCCTAGTTAATATTCTATATAAGGTGATACTTCTTTGAGATCTTTGGTGAGATACTTGACCTTCAAAACGATGTTAAACTCCATCTGTCTTTACTTTCATGTCCTTACTATTTCAGAGAAAGTTTTAATTTTTGAGACAATTTTATTCAGTTAGATGTTGTTAGTGGTAACACTAGATTATGGGTATATTTTGTTAATTTTCGCACTTCTTTCAATATATGAAAATTGGGGTTGAGACTTTAAATTTTGCATTATTTAATTACCACCACATATCATTATGATTTTGTTGGGGTGAGGGGTTGCCTTACCTATTGGATTTAGAATAGTTGCCATCATGACCTTTAAATTATGGATCGTGACAATTTGGTATAAAAAAAAATCTAGGTTCACTAGTATCACAATATAAGAACAAGTATCTAATAGAGTCTTGTGTATTGATGTGATAACATTTGCATATATCTTCGAAAGGCTACATGTCATTTTAGAAAAAATCTATTATTTGATTCCTTATCGTACATAATTGGTTATTCCTTGAGTTCCTAAATTTTATTTTCTCATTTTTTCACAAATAGTGATGAGTCGTGCAATTGTGGTCGGATATGAGGCACTTGTATCCGTAGCAAGGTCCCCCGTACAAGATCAAGGTAGAAGTAGAGCAAGAGTTGTTGCACTTTCTGAGGATTATGTGTCTCCCGAGCCATAGATAGATGTTGAGGATGAGGCATAACAGGATAAGGAGACGGGTCTAATTCAGGCACCACATATTTATGTTGCTACATCAGTATTACAAGATATCATGATATGCAATCTAAGAATCTTTTTGATTATTCGTTCGAGAACTATTTCTTGAGGATTGGTATGTCAGAGATAAGGGTTTTACCTGTTACGGTTCTTAGGCCAGGATGGGTTGCTCTGCAAAGGTATATTTTTATTTAATCTTTATTATGCATTTAATCTTTCATTTTCATTTACGTGTTTAGACTCATGTGTCTAAAATTCTACAGTTTAGTAATAGATTACATTTTGTTGTTGTTGTTTAAATTATGTCGAGTTTGTATATGTCTACTGTCCCCCCCACCCCCACCCCCACCCCTCCCCACAATAACAACATACCCAATGAAATTCACAAGTAGAGTTCGGGGAGGGTTGAGTGTACACAGACCTTACTACTACTTCATGGTGGTAGAGAGGTAGCTATCAAAATACCCTCGCCTCAAATGCAACAATCTCATATACAAGAAAAAAAATATAGCAAGTCACAAAAAAATAGTGTAAAGTCTATCATAGGGTCATAAGGGGGAAACAATCAACAACAAAATAGTGCAATAATCAAAACATAATGAACAACAAACTAGGATAGATTATTGAAAATAATAATAAATAATGATGGATGTCAAAACAAGAACAACATTAATACAACACGTGTAGTGGTGGCGAATGGGTGGGTTAGTCAAATTTGGGTGGATTGAAAACCGGTCAATATAAAATGGGCAGTAATTCTATTTCATTTGGGTGAAAATGGGTTGGGTAATAAATGAGTTGGATAAAATATATGTTGACCCATATTAACCCAAATTTTCATGATCAAATAGTAATCTACTTTAGAATTCAATATGGAGAAAATAGTTTAGTCTTTTTCTAAATGAAAAATGTTGAAAATACTTTATTTGATTTTATTGTATCATAAAACTGAAACCGACAACCGAAGTAGGACCCCACTTCCAAATCAGGACCCTACCTCAAGACCTGACCTGAGATCCATCTTCCAAATCGAGACTCGACCTAGACTCTCGATTAGGGACCTAACTTTCAATATGGTACCCAACCTGATATCTGATTCAGGATTCGACATCTGAATTCGGATCTGACCCCGATACCTTAATCAGGACCCGACCCCAACTCATGATCTGGGACTCAACTTCCAAATAAAGATTTGACCTTGACCTCGATGAACGACCCAAGACCCAAATATGACACATAATCTAATATCCGACCTTGAGTCTTCACTTAAGATATAACCCCGAATTAAGATCCAAACTTGGATCCAACACCTGAGCTGGGACCTAACACCTGAACTTGACCCAAATTTTGATCAAAGTTTTGATCTTGCCTTTTGACCCGAGAACCGACCCCTAACACCCTAATTGGGACTCTACTTCCCAACCAAGATTCGACTCTAACATTTGAACGATACGAGACCCGAACCCGACAGCCAACCCCGATCCGACCTTGAATACTGACTCAAGATTCGATATCCAAATTGAGATCCGAGCTCGATCCAATCTTAAACTTGAGAGTTGTCTCTCGAATTGAGGTTAGGAGTCACGTGTCCAATTGAGAATTATGTTACAAAGTTTGGATTAGTTAAAATAATTGGTACCCAAGACTTGAGCTATTGTCACGACCCAAAATACATCCTAGTCATAACATGACGTATAGAACCCTAAGAGGCGCTACACAAACCACTTAGTATACACCATACAAGATAATAGAATTTAAAGAGTTCAAAAGACAGCTTTATATCATAAAGAGTTTGACAAAAGCGGATAAGTCTCAAAGCCATATAGTACATCATAAGGAAAGTGATTGGTACGTATCTCATACATAATATACAAGTTTGAAAAATGGAAATGACATAAAGCTATAAAAGTGACATCATCCTCCAAGTATGAGGACTCACCAAGTCTTCAAATCTCTAATGCAATCAACTATCCATGAACGGAGGGAGAAGAATCGCCAAGCCCTACATTAGTGAAACAATGCAGGCACAAGTATGCTTTAGTACATGGAATGTACAAAGTATGAGGAAAATGCAATAAAATATGAGACGTGATCATAAGAGGACATAATTGAGAACATGAAATGCATGACCAAGTTAAAACATAGTAAAATCATTTAAGAAGATTCATAAATCATAAATACGGTCAATGCATCTTTAAATCATACGAGAAGCTTCATAAAGCATTAGTAATTGACTTAGTTCATTTTGTGGGAAGGTTACCATTAATCGAAATAGACCATGTGAGCTATAACAGGGAATCCAATGTTTTCCCCACACCAAAAATGGGTGTTCTCACTTGCCAAGGTGAGAATTTGAGTTAAAGCTGATCCACTAGCTAATGTCTATCTGAGACAACATCCTATGGTGGCACATAGTTTATGGGACATGGGTAATCGCCGCTAGCCCACTCGATGCTAAGTAAAACATCCCACGGAATCGTCTTTAACCATATTCTTTTCATCATCCATGGAAAGGCACAATTAAGCAACACATCCAAGCTAAAGTCATATTATCATCCATGGAAAGGTACAATTAAGCAATCAATCCAAGCTAGAAACATCATATTGTAGCTCCTTAGACGATGCCTGAGAAAACCTTTCACTATCCATGATCTTGTCATAATAGCTTTATAAGGCCCATCTTCATTAACTTCATACTAGAAATGTACTACTACTAATTGAAATAGTTTTTAAAGCGTGATCTATAATCATTGATGGCATATCTGGATACCGTATTAATCAAGACTTGATTTAGGAAAATAACACAAAAGCATTGAGGAAAAATCTAGATGTCATTCATGTCATGTGACCAAGCTTCATAGAACATATATATACATATAAGCTTACTTGAGTCATAAACATTGCTTTCCTAAAAATATATTCATAGATTCAAGCTTCTTTATAAATTCATGTAAATTAGGATTCATAGTCAAAATTCATAGATTGATGTATGGGTTCACATGGAATTAGTTGAAAAATCATGTAATCAAGTCTAAATCATCAAAATAATACCATAGTCAAGCAATTGAATCCATATAAATAGAACCTATGAGGAATTGAATGAAAACCTAATCAATTTTTGGGAATTTGAAATAGAGAATTGAAGAAACTTTGGGTCTCAATGGATGGATAGAACCCATACATACCTTGATTAAAGCCTTAAGCAATGATGAAGAAAAAATACTTGAACTTGAAGAACCCTAGCTTCTTCTTCTTCCATGATCTAAAGAGAAGATTTTTGGAGAGGATGAATTTGGTCAAGTTTAGGAATTTAGGAGAGTGAATTGAAATTGGTAGCTTTGGGGCTTAATTTACTCATATAGGTCTTGAAATAGGGTTTAAAAAATGACATAGTTTAGGTACCAAATACTTTGGGGAAAGACTAAAATGATCCTAACTTAAAAACTGACGAGGTGCCTTAAAAGAAGGGCTTTACGGACCATTTAGTGCCACACAGCCTGTGAAACACTTCACGGGCCGTGAAGCTTCACCTGCCTGATAGGGCTTTACTAAAATGGGCATAACTTTTTGCTTCTACTCGCAATGAGGCAAACTTGGTGGCGTTGGAAAGAGGGCTTATAGACCTTTAATTTGATAGGTTATGGGTCGCCTAATTCATTATGTGCTGAGAGATATCATCGTTTGAAGTTGACCCAAAATTTAAAAATGGATGGGTAACTTGTAAGGACCCCTAAGCGGGTTGTCCAAGTCACCACGGGTTGTCTAGGGTCCCATCTAGGTGACCCCCAACCTTGGCAGCCTTGGACGGTCATTCACGAGGCCCAAGACGGGTCGTAGACCCCTAAACAGACTGTCTAAGGTGTCATGAAGGATCCATGGTCCATTTTGGGTTCGTGGACTTACCAGTTTGTCTTTTTTAGCCATTTCTCGAAGTCCTAGGTGTTACAGTTATGGTGGAAAATTGAGGTGTGAGGTTGAAAAAAAGTTTTGAAAAATATTTTCCTTACTTTTCGGAGGTATGTCATTTTTCTTATATTCTCTAAAACTAAGTTGATTTGGAAAACATTTTTATCCATAGTTTATATATATTTCTATGGGTTGAATATGTGTACTAACCCATATTTCACCCATATAAGAAATCACTCACCCAAACCATTAAAATATAAAAAGGTTGGGTGGGTTACCAAAATATAAGTTCATTTTGCTGGCACTAAACACATGCAATGACAAACCTCAACTACCCTAAGCAAGAAAACATTATACCACTTATTCATCTTCTACCCTAGTACATGTCCTCCACACCTTCCTATCTAAGGTCATGTCCTCGGTAAACTGAAGTTGCATCAAATCTTGTTTTATTACCTCCACCCAATACTTTTTTGGTCTACCTCTATCTCTCATCATGCCTTCTATAACTGACCTCTTGCACCTCATCACTGGTGCATCCACACATCTCCCAACCATCTCAGTCTCGCTTTTCTCATATTGTCCACCATAGATGTTACTCCCACCTTTCTCTGAATATCCTCATTTCTAATCTTATCACTCCTAGTATGACCACATCCACCTCAACATCCTCATCTTGGCAACATGCATCTGCTTTACATGAGAGGTTTTGACTGGCCAGTATTCAACCCCATACAACAATGCTAGTCTAACCACCACTCTTAAAACTTACCTTTGAGTTTTGATGGTATTTTGTTATCACACAACTCACAAGACTTCAAAGGCAAGCCTCCACTTCATCCACACTACATTAATACGAAGTGTGATATCCTTCCTCCTTTGTTTGTTTAAATTCATTTAATAGCTTAAATTCTTTTCCCCTCTCCTTTTTATTTTTTGATTTTCTTCTCTTTTATTTTGATGTTTGTTTAACTTCCAATTCTGCTTATTTGGTAGGGGCTAATTAATTTTGAAGTCTTTTTAGGTTTACTTTGACTTTACATAAGCGCAAATCATGAGTTGTTTGTGATTTTTTCTTAGTTTTTCTTTTACATTAATTTCTTTGTTTAATGTGTATTTATAATTTGATACATGCCTTAAATGTTAGGAATTTTAACTAAATATGGATTAACATTAACTTAATTATTACAATTTATGAAACACGCTAAATAAATATAGTTGGTAGACATAATTGGGCCGCTTATATATTGAATTCTTTTTAGGACCCAAATCACTTCATATATTGATGCGTACTGACGGTAGTGTAGGCTTCGTTAAAAAAAAACCTAATAAGCCTATTATCGGGTGGCCCATTAGGTTAAGGTTGAAGCCTATAAATTCATAGCTAGGTCCCCTCTTATCTCCTTAACCATAAATCAATTGCACATTCAACGGCTAGTTGTAGGAAGAACAATGAGAGGAAGACGTAGCTCGTTGTTCCATACGTCTGAAACGCGCTTCTACATTTAGGAACAAACGGCTTAATAGGTACGCATCTTAATCTCATTTTCTTATATGTTCTTAACCTATGGAATATTAATAGTGTTGTTATAATTAACTTGCATTAATATGCTAATAACATTGATTTTTTCCACTTTAGACTTAGATGCGTATAAGGCTGGGCACGGGACCGAAATGAACAGGTACCGAATCGAAACGGGACGGTTTTACCTGGTTGTTGACCGGTACCGGGATGAACCGGATCGGAATTACCGGAATGGAGGCTCGGTTCCGTTACGTCCCACTATATACCGGGATAGAACGGGGACAGACCGAAATGGACCGGACCGAAACGGGATGGGATAAACGGGACGGCACATATAGCTATTTCAAATTTTTTTTTTTTTGAGTTATTTTGAATTAAGAAAATATGAATGCTTTTTTTATTTTTCTAAGTTTATTAGTTTATAGTATTTAAGTTTTAAAATTTATAATGTAATTTTACTTAAGTTTATTTTAAAGATATTCTTTTTAATTTTTACTTATATAAGTTTGTAAGTTAAGTTTAACAAAGTTTTTTTTTTAAGTTTTTGAGCTTATGTTATAAGTTTTCAAGATTTGAATCTTTTGAAGTTTATAAGTTATTAAGTTATACTTACAACTTGTAATTTAAATAACTTAAGTTTGTATTTTTTTAAAATTAAATAAACAAAAAAGAAACGCTAATAAAAGTATAAAACAATGACACAAATACTATTTTTAATTTTAATTAAAAATGATTTACCGAGACCGGACCGGAATGGGGATGAACCGGTACCGGTATACCGATACCAAATCATGATACCGTTCCGTTCCGTATACCTATTCAATGCATCCCATTTCGTCCCGAATACTACTGGACCGGAATGGTATCGATACAACCCGATCCGATGCCCAGTCTTAGATGCGTATTCAGAATTTCATGAATTGGATGCATTACTAGAAAAATTAACACTTCAATTTTTTTAATAATATTTTTGTTCATAGGATGAATATCTATCCGATATGCGCCTTGAAGCTAAAAATAAATATTCGTTTTGAAGCCCAATTTATTCGGATTAGCCGTTTGATTTGATTCTATTGCTATTTATAAATTACATCTAATACTATTATTACAAATAAAACTATTTTATGTACAACTGTTCTCAAGTAAAAAAGATTAATAATAGCATCATTATTTATAACTGCAAATATTGTAATTCTATGTATATAGCAAAATCAATCAACTTCAGATGTTGACTAAAATGAATAAATAAGAAAACTTGAAATGATTTAACCACGAAAATAGATTCGAATCTAATGTGTAATTTAAATTTTTAAAATTTTTTTAGAACTCCAACCCAAAAATAGAAAACAAAATAGAAAAGAATAAAAAGAAACAAGGGAATTTAATGAAAAATAAATCCAAAAAGTAATGAAAAAGAAAAGAATAGAAGAGACAAAGAAAACACAAAAAAAAAAATGAGAAAAGAATGGTGAAGAAGAAACATCTGGTAGATTTATTAAAGATTAGAATTGACACTATAGGGGTTGTGGTGGAGTGGTAAATACTCCTTCATTCTTTAATCATATGTCTCGGGTTCGAGTCCCCTTGGATATGAAATCATCTTTGTTAAGAAGCACTTTACCTCCAATGTTGATATCGAACCCTGTCTAAACAAATATATATATATATATATATATATATATATATATATATATATATATATATATATTAGAATTGGCTTGGTTAAAGTTCTCTTCCCTCTTTGTTGAAGGATTGATGTGTGAATAAGTTGTATTTGGTTTTAGCTTTCGACATTTGAAACATTTTATGTATTCATTTGATTTTTTATGAGTAATTGAATAATTATAATTACTCATAATTAGTTTGATGATTAACACTATCCTGATTTTGCTATGTTTTTTTTTTTTTTTGTATTTTTTTATGTTTGTAAAATTTTAAGTGAGTCGCAATGAAATTTCTACTCTTCACATTTATTTTTAGACAAAATATTATCATTCTGAATCAGCCTCAAATAGTGTTATGGTAGCCTACTATTAATTTTTTGCTGTCGTAATAAACTATTTGTTTTATTTTAATTCTATTGTTATTGAAAACAATTTTAATATTAGATTAAATGTATGAATGGTTATTTGGTTTGATTTAGGCAAATGACTTGAGCATTAAAAGAATAACTTGAAAACTTTCTATGTTTTTTCTAAAATTAATATGCGACTTTTTTTTTCGAAATAAATAGGTCAAACTGTGAAATTTTTTTATTATAATATTTGACATGGGCCTTGGAATGGATGGAAGTGTTGAAAATTCTATAGTAAAATAGGAAAAGATGGGAGCTTTCCTCTACATGTGTACTTAACACCTTTCTTTGGTATGCTTGGTTATTAAGGAACCATTGCATCTATGCATTTGGAAAGACGAACCTCAGTTTCTTCGAGACAACGGAGAGTTAAAAAAGGATTTATGTTACTTCTTGAGAGGAAATCTTTACTCAGTTTCTTCAAGAACAATGAAGTAAAGGTTCTCTTTCAAGATGTAACACAAATACTTTCTAAGACTCCTTTGTCTTTGAAGAATTTGAGACATGTCTTCCCAAATGCATCGATGCAATTGGTCCTCTATAACAAAACATATCAAAGAAAGGTGTTAAATTATGGAGGATTTCCTCCTCTATCTCTTGATAATCCATGTAGAGAAGCTCTCATCTTTCTCCATTTCACTATAGAGTTTTAGCACTTTCACTCATTTCTGGAACTCTGTCAAATATTGTAATAAAAAAAAAATTAAAAATTGACTTATTTATTATGAAAATAGAGTCTGTACTTTTAATTTTAGAAAAATTGAGAAATCATTTTAAAGGTATTTTGATTTTTTTTATTTAAAATTAAAGTAGTGTAAGCGTTCAAATATTTTTTTTAAAAAGGTGTTAGGCCCCTTAAACAATTCTCAAATGTTATATCAGTCTATTTAATACATTAGCTAACTTTGAAAGAAAATCTCTGTATAGTATAAACTTTAACGTTATTTTCGAAATCCATTAAAATTTATTTTGTCCTTTAGTCATCCTTCTTATGAAAATGTGAATGACTAAGTTTAAGTAGATTTTAACTTGAATGTTGTATTCGGGTTAGGACCTTGAATTAAATAATTAGTTCAATTCTCAAACGTGAATTTTAAACTTTTGATAACTATAGAAGAACATAGAAATTTCTTAAGTTATTATGTCATCACAAATTTAGATAATTTTGGATCGTGATAAAGATTATTCAGTTAACAGTTGCTCCTTCACCCCTCACTCTTCTTTCTCGAATTAATTCCCAAATATGGTTACTCAAGTTTTAGAAATTACCTTTAAATATCATTTTTGTTTCATTTAGGACCAAAATATTACTCAACTGTCATTATTTTCCTCAAATCTTGTGTTGTCCAACGTTTACATTGAGAAATAATGATTTACTCTTTCTATGTTGTTGCTTTTGCTTAAACTAGGTGGCTACTTTTGTAAAGCTATACACTGTTCTTACAAGAATATTGAGAGATGCAACCTTAACTTGTTTTATACTATTGAAGCTAATGTTGAACACTCATAAGTAGTTGTTGACTGCATGGATTGAAACGATGAATCATTGTCATGATGTGTTTTGTTTCTCCACCGTGTCTGTTATATTTAGTATTAGCCTTGTAGTTATATCTTGAATAATTAGATATTTGAAATGAAGAGAACTTGATATTGTTGAGTATCGAAATGAATAGGTGCACCTGAAGCAACATGAATACCACAGATTCATATATATAATTGATTCCAACTTGTACAATCCACAACGTTCCCTCTTAATTAACATTTTTTGAAGTTAGAATCAATTATATGAATCTACGATATCCATGTTTCTTCATTTACACCTATTTCATTTCTATACTCAATAATATTTGGCTCTCTTCACAATCAAATATTTAAAGTCTGATACTAAATAGAACAAATACGATGGAGAAATAAAATATACCATGACAATATTGCTTCATCATTTCCATTCATGCAATCAACAATTATTTATGAGTGTTCAACATTAAATTCAATAGTCTATTTTATTTTTTTTAAACTATGATATTTTGTTTTTAAACGGAGAGAGTAATATTTACTTTAATATGGTCTTAAGTTGAGTAATCATGAGTCAATGACCTTGACTCACCTTGTTGTGACACCAGCATTTCCTTTTTATTTATTTTTATTCCTAAGTGAAAAAAGGAGATTCACAAATTAACTGTTTCCAACCACCTAATCTAGTATCCACTATGTTCTTCACTTCACTTGTTTCAAACATCTCCCATGTTGTCACCTTCCTCCAAACCCTAACCCTAATTCTCATCAATGACAAATCCAAGAACCCTCTTCACCATTCAATCTCCAACAAATGCATCTTTTTCTTCCCATTTTACCCTCAAGAAACCTTCAAAATCACAACAACAACCACCAGTCTATAAGAAGTTCACTTTTAGAGTTCTTTGTTCCTCTCAACCTTCAAGAACCCCACAGAATTCAAATCTAATTTCTACCCTTGTCAAGATTTTACGCGTAGTACCGGATTGGGCTGACAAAATTCAAGAAGGGGGTATGAGAAAAAAGAGATCTTTATACAAGCATGAGACTTGGGTGCAACATAGAAGTTCTTTAAGGCATCTTAGGCATTTGTTTTCGAGCTTCAATTCGCGGGTTGTTTTGTCGTTGATTCCTCCTGTTATAGCTTTTACTTCATTTGCATTTGTGATTGCTTGTTATAATTCAGCAGTTTCATTGCATTGGTTGCCTGAGTTTTTCCCTATCTTGAGAGCTAGTCCACAGCCTTATCAGTTGACAGCTCCAGCTCTGGCACTTTTATTGGTGTTTAGGACGGAGGCGTCTTACTCGAGGTTCGAAGCAGGGAAGAAGGCTTGGACTAAAGTCATTGCTGGAACTAATGATTTTGCTAGGCAGGTCATTGCTTGTGTTGATAAGAGGGATGATGTGCTCAAAGAGGCACTTTTGCAGTACATAATGGCATTTCCAGTTGCCTTAAAGGTATATATATTGATACAGTTGATCAATTTGGCTCACTATAGTCTTTTTAAAAAATAAATAAAAAATTGGGGGTAGGGGAAAGGGAAATAAGCGAGGGGATTACAAGGTGGGAATTGAACCCTTACCAACAACATGAAAGTGTAGGTAGCCAACCGACTAAGCTACTTAGATCCCTCCTCACTATAGTCTTTGTATCTATACCTACATTTATTTGTGGCCTTAGATCAGGGTGAAATCAGGTAGGACTAAGGGGGTTCGTTGATGAACCCCTTCAACAGAAACTTATACATGGTATATATAGTAGATAATGCATTCCCTTTAGCTTCTTCTTGTGTTTACTTCTTCATATTTTGAACCCCTTTAGTGAAAATTCTAGCTTCGACACTGCTTTTGATTATGCTCAATCATTCTTGCTATGGGGTTACAATTGGTCCCTACACTCAGACTCAAAGGCGGATCTAGGATTTAAGATCTACGGGTTCACCCTTTTAATATCGAATCCATTATATTTGTAAAGTTATGGTTCATATATACTATTTATTGCAATTTTATTGAGTTTTTACACATAAATTTGTACTCCACACTAGAAGTACAGGTTCATATAAACCTGGTACCAACAAGCTGCATCGTCCCCCTGCCTGCACTCCGTGTAGGAGAGAAAATCATAAGTCATCGTTATTGATATGCTACTTCTGCAACTAGTTCTGTCACGATATATGAAAAAAGGATGAGATAACAAAACTTCAGTAAATCTCTATTTACAAGGGAAAGTGAGCAATAATCTGCTATCTGCTGGCTAATGCAATGATCAGGTAGTTGAGGCTGAAAATGCAGTAAAAATTCTAGAATGTTTCTGGAAATTCACACACGAAATCTAACCATAAATTACAAATTAATCTAGTGACTGGCTTTTGAGTTATTTTCAAAATTTCAACGGCCATGTATATATTTTTGTTGATAACCATGGTGTCAGGCCAGCTTGCGTGCACCTTAACTAGTTCCATAAGATGTCACCTTCCTCATGGTTTGTGTTTTTGTCTTTGCTGGAATTTGAACATGAGACCTCATGGTTCTCAACCTACATCACTGACCACTAGGCCACACCCTTGGGTGAAATGGCCATGTATATTCTTCCTTGTTTAAGCATAGATAAATGATTTAACCTTTTCTGTCCATTGTTCGATCATAAATTAGAAGGAAGTTTCTCAAAACTGCATCGATAGGCCTTCTATTACAGTATTGTTGTTGAGGTTTAACTGAAATGACCTTAAAATCGTAGAAACTTTAAATCCTTATCTTACATTTTAAACATGGAACATGTGGTACTTCGATCTCTTTGCAGTTTGCATACTGATTCACTAATAAGTCGTATTGTACATGCACGAATTAAAGCAAAATACATTTTCTATGACAAGTTAAGGGATAAAGCTCCTTGCCTCTTGCATAGTATGAACCACTAAGATTACATTACTTCTATGCAGTGCCACATAGTATATGACTCGGATATAGCAAGTGATCTCAAAAACTTACTCGAGGCTGATGATCTAGCATTAGTTGTCAGTTCTAAGCATCGCCCTCGTTGCATCATTGGATTCATCTCTCAGAGCCTTCAGTCGTTAAACTTGGAGGGGACGATACTGAGTCAGCTGGTAATTATTTTTCATAAAGTTATACTTCTTAAATGAAGTAGAAAAGTCTCCCAGTGGCTGCATCTTTTATTTCTGTTTCAAACTTTTTCCTTTTGGCATATTAGAAGATCAATGTAAGTAACAAACCATAGGAATATCTGTTTTCATCAAAATATCTTTTCTTGATGGTTTTCTGTGGAAGAAAGATATTCTGTGGTTTTCTGTTTTTGGTAATCTTGCTAAGCACACTAACTGGATGCTCTTAAGATTTAATAAACCTTGTGAATAGTCTCCGATGACTTATGGTTTCAAAAAGTGCAGGAGTCAAAGATTTCTTGTTTCCATGAAGGTATTGGTGTATGTGAACAACTCTTGGGCATACCTATTCCTCTTTCATACACTCGATTGACGTCAAGGTTCTTAGTCCTTTGGCATCTAACTCTTCCTATTATACTTTGGGATGATTGCCACTGGATTGTGGTTCCAGCTACTTTCATAAGTGCGGCTTCCTTATTCTGCATCGAAGAGGTCAGGTTTTATTTTCTTCTCCACATTTGCCAAGCTTTCGGTCTATACTCTAACCAGAAGAACAAATACTTTGTGATTTAATTACTTCATGTAGTAGAGATCAATTTGTTTGAAGGCAAGGCTCTATTAAAATGTTAGACTTGGCCTGCCATACTACCAATATATCGCTCAGGAAGAAAAGAAAAAACGAACATACTATAGTTTCCCTTAAGTTTCAATAGATGGGGTTTTCCACCTAACATCATCTTGAATCTACACAAAGTATTTGATATGTATGCGTACATCCTACCTCCCCTGACCCCACTTGTGGGATTATACTAGGTATGTTGTTGTTGTTGTTGTTGTTGTCTGATAAATGGTCTGAGGATCCAAGCTTCATGATACTGTAACATTGGTCATTGTATCTCTCTCGAGATGAAAGAGAAGATATACAATTTGTCTTTTCAGAGCTATTGCTGTTTTCTATTTGATACCCCCTCCCCACACTCACCCACACAAAAAAAGGCACAGATAATAACAAAAATAAAGAGTAGAGAGAAACACAGTGAAAGGGTTCTTGTTTTATTAGAGCATTGGTGCTGTCCTATACAGAGATTTCGGCTTGGTTATTTAGCTTTCTGGATGAGGAGTGTAGACGATGACTAATCCCTCCGTTTCAATTTCTTTGTTTTTTATTTGGCATGGAGTTTAAGAAAGTAAAGAAGACTTTTGAATCTTGTGATCGTAAATTAAAGATATGTAGAATGTAATCATTTAACCTCATGGTCTTAAACATGCCATGTGCAAAGTTGCCAAAAAAGGAAGATGCATTCTTCTTGAAACGGACTAGTAAGACAAACAAATTGAAGTGGATTTATATTTGACCAAAAGAGGATGTTCATTCATTTTCGCAGGTTGGTGTCCTTATCGAGGAGCCATTTCCAATGCTTGCACTCGATGAGCTCTGTCAACGCGTTCATGACAACATCCACGAAGCAATAGCAAACGAAAAGCAGATTCAAGAAATAGTAAACAGCAAAAGAAAGAGACGTTTTAGTGAACACTCTCCAAATGGTTGGCCAACCTCATAGGATGACTAGAAATTACGCCTTAAACGAAAGACTGAAGTCTTCTCTATCATGACTTCAGCAACTGTACATAAAGAGGGAATGTCCCATATATGAATGTTGTTTCAATACCTGGGGAAACAAAGGGAAGACATATTTCTATTTCCATATATGTAAATATAGTTCTGGTAGAAAGTATTCGTTCTAGAAAAATGTAACTCATTGAGTTCAGCTTCTAAATTCAGTTAACTTTAAAATTGGCTTACAGAATGTGCTCTCAAATGCACAGAAGTGTGTGTGTACAATCTCATGAGAAGCATGAAACTCTTGGAGATATAATAGAAGAGACATGATTGATGAAACAATTTGCTCAGATAGTCACTCAACTAATATAGACTTTGTTCTTGATTAAAATGACTTTTTGAGACCGTCTTCTAATTTAAAAATGACTTCTTGAAATAAAAACTATTGGTTGAGTGACTATTTGAGAAATCAACTCGACTTTTTCTCCTAATGATATCAGAAATGAACTGATATAAACATGCCAGTAAATGTGTTCTATCACAAGCAACAAATAAGCAGTAATTTAATACTAAAGAAAAACACCAAAATTAATTATTAAAAATAAAAATAAAAATGTCTGAGCCCGGGTTCGAACCGGGGACCTCTAGTGTGTGAGACTAGCGTGATAACCAACTACACCACCCAGACTTGATTGGCTCTATTTTCTTACAGATAAATTATAACAAAAAAACCATGACATAGGAAAGAGTCCACATTTTTGCAGCAAGAATGAATTTTTAATATCGTTACACAAGATTGAGCTCGTTTGATATAGTGTATAAGAATAAGATTGAATATAATGTATTAGTAATGCTTACATTAATTATACTTAAATTATTTTATGTCTTGCTTAATTTTGATATATTAAAAGCATGTATTGCATTATTTCAAAAAGAAAACATATTTACAAAAATACCTCCACAAATATGGTGGAAAGAATGTGGTAAAGGTTTTGAGCACAATTATTGTTGGGTTTTAAAAGATGTGAGAAAATGAAGAGTTGCGACTTTTATGAACAGTTACGACTTTTATGAAAAATTGTGACTTTATGAAAGGTTGTGACCTTTTCGAAAGATTGTAACTTTTCCAAAGGTTTGTGACTTTATGAAAGGTTGTGACCTTTTCGAAAGATTGTAACTTTTCCAAAGGTTTGTGACTTTTTTGGTAAGGCACAATAAGATTCTTTTTACACTACCCTTTGTTTTCTATAAATTGAGGAATTTCCTCTCATTTTAGTTGAACGAATTTTTCTGGACTTCTTCTATTACTACTAAATCTAGTATTCTAAGTGAACGTTACTGCCGTTGAGTGGTTCGCTGACACTGTGGTTTTAGGTACCGATACACCGGTGAGTAAGATCGTTCTATCCTAGGAGGATATATTCCATTAACCTCAGGTACTTAAGGGGAATAATTTCCTTAATGGGACACTGTGCATTTAGTGGGCTCGATTTTCTTTCTTTGAGAAAAATATTTTTATATTGTTTCTAATCTGTTTCTAATTCTATTTTCTCTACTAGTTTTAATTTTCTAGTTTGAAAATACTCTTTAAACTTTATTGTTTGTTATCAAGTTCTTCAAAGTTTTGTTCTAAGTATCTTAGGAATACAAGATAAACAACAATTATGTCTGTAGTCATGCTAATGCATACACTAAAAATATTTATATTTATAATATCATGAATTTCCACCAGGAGCTACGATGGATTAGCAGAGACATATTCAGGATTTTGAGACGATGGGTGCACTGTTATAAAAATGTTGATCTATGATATAAATTTGACCGGTTTGACATTTAGGTTTTTACTACTGAAAACCGTTAAAATTTTAAAATTATAGGTCTATACACACATACCAATTACCACCTAGAGAAGTGCTATATAATTTTAGAAAGAAAAGTAAAACAAGATAAATATATAATTCAAATTTCTAACCTCGCAGAAAAAGGTGCACCCAGTCATAATTGCATTATATGATACTTCAAGTGTGGGTTCACACATCTATATTTCAATATTTTTTTAAAAATACAACACTACTATATATGATCTCAGGAGGGAACCATGGGTTCACGTGAACCCAGTGACCCCCTTTAGATACGCCTCTCGGTATTAGGGTGTCTAACTGGACACCCTTCATAGAAAAATTATACTATATATTATATGGGTCAAATTTTACATAATATTGAGATATATAATATTTCTAACATCTTTAAAATCAATAGAGACTCGTAGCATAGTGACAAAAATATGCACGAAACTTAGACAATGCTTAGATTCAACTTGACAAAATACACCAAACAAAATATTATTAATACATAAAACTATTGTGTCTATTATTTTTTCTAATATTCTCTCTTTTTTTTTTTTTTAAAAAAAGAGACTTTTTACCAACATTCTATCCTAATAAAATTACTAAAATCCTAAAATTTACATTGTATGATGACTACACAATTTAATTTAATGCTATAAAAAAGTTGTCCCACCAGATTTATCAAACTGGCTATTTCAAGTTCTGTTTTTTCAACGTTCAAAATTTTCACTTCACTCTCTACTCAGTAAGTAATGGAAACGAGAAGACCCAATTCGATCGGAGCACAGCAGCCGGAAACCCTAGGCCAAGACGACGATGACTTGTCGGAGTCGGAGTCAGAAGAAGGGATACAAGAACTGGAAGAAGAAATACGGGAACTGGAACAACAAGTTCAACAAATGGCTGAGAAAATTGTGGATTTCAGAACTACACTTCCGGGTCAGCTTAAAACTACTCTCGATTCCATTCTTACTGCTCAAAGACCCCTTTTTGATAGCCACGAATCTCAACCTGGCTGCTCCAATCAACCACCCACATCTGGTACGTTTCTAGGGTTCTTTTCAG
Organism: Solanum pinnatisectum; assembly: GCA_035578085.1. NCBI lineage: Eukaryota > Viridiplantae > Streptophyta > Magnoliopsida > Solanales > Solanaceae > Solanum > Solanum pinnatisectum. The sequence goes on along the minus strand of CM069080.1, from coordinate 38,959,541 downwards.
ATTCAAACTGTTAATTACACGGAAAATTGTTTAGTATTGGAATTGGATGACGTATAGTGTTCAATGGTTGTTATAGACTATTCCAATTAGTTTGGTATTGTTGATTGATTGATTGACAATGTTTTATAATGGTGACATTTGGTGTCTTTATTCAAACTTCTCTCTGTTTATTCTTGTTTTGTATGCAGCCAACTCAACTACCTTTTTTGTTTCTGCTAGGATTTGAACCCTAGTAGCCTGTATTCTTTGTTCCAGCTTCATTGACCTGCAATGCTAGGCCATACTTTAGTTACTTTTCTCCATTTCTTACAGATAGAAGTATATTCACAATACAAGAAGACCACAATTATCGAACGGTCTTAGAAGCACATTATAGAGAATGGGCAATGAGTGAATTCCTTGAGGATAAGAAATTGTCTAGCCTACCTTATTATTATGAAAGAAATTTGTCAATTCAGACTATTCTATTTCTGTATAAACTAAAAACCCATGTCTTTATAGTTAAAATTCTCAGACATTATGTCCTTATTATGCAAGCTATTAATCAGGGGAGGTTGTTAGACTTGGTGTCAGCTTAGGCCTGGGAGTTTAGAAATCGCTGTGTAAATGTTCTACACTGAGTTTTGAGCATAGGTAGAGAAGAGACTTGGGGTGACATCATTGTTGTTGACTTTGAACTTGGACCCATTTTGTGTTTTGAAACTCATACATTTATGGTAAAAAGGATGTGCTTCTGTTCTTAACTCTTGAACTTCTTTCTCTAGTCACTTAGGACTTATTTGAGTTGGTTAACGCTTGGGTGCGCTTGCTGTGCTATGAACTATGGTGGTGTCATAGATCTCTGTATTGACGTGAGGTTATTCTTGCTTTTTCATGTCTCGAGGCCACCAAACTAGTTAAGCAGTTTTAGCCGTGTGCCTATTGTTGTGTACTGTATGATAGTTTGGGTTTAGCTTGGCCCATCGAGTTAAGACATTATGCGAATATGAGTTTCCATTACTCTTATATTCTTGAGTTCATAATGATTAAAATAAGAGTATTGCCTTATTAATTGAAGCTGTACTGAATGATAGTTTGGGTTAGTTTGGGTTTAGCATGACCCTTTGAGTTAAGCCATTATGCGAATATGAGTTCTCCATCATTCTTATATTCTTGAGTGCATGATGATTGAAAAAAGAGTACTGCAAGGTGACTGCATGGTGACCATCATTCATATCCACTGTGAGTTTTTCAATTATCATCAATGGCTCACCAACAGGGTTCTTCAAGGCACAAAAGGGTCTAAGGGCAAGGTGACCCTTTGTCACCATTCTATTTTTATTAGCAATGGAAGGTCTCAACAGCATGGTCAAAACAGCAAATATGAATGGGTGGTTGAGAGGTTTCAATGTAGCAAGAGAAGGAAGGGATAATCTGGAGGTGACTGCAGTATGCAGATGATACCCTCATTTTTGTGATGCAGATGAAGAACAAATCAAAATTTTGAGGGTGATATTGGTTCTCTTTGAAGGGATGTCAGGATTGCGCATCAATTGGGGAAAGAGCTTTCTTTATCCGATCAATGGGGTCACAACCATGCAATCCCTAAATGCAATTCTGGGAGGAGAGATTGGTAGTCTGCCAACAATGTACTTGGGTATGCCTTTAGGAGCAAACTCAAAGTCTAACGAAATCTGTAACAATGTGGTTGAAAAATGTGAGAAGAAATTGGCAAGGTGGAAAAGACAGTAGGGATAGGTCGGTATTTTTAGAGTCTTTCCTTATGTAAATACGGGTTTCAGTACAACGTATGTACTGTTCTGAAGAAATAGAAACGATTACCATTTTCAAAAAAAAAAAGACAGTACTTATCACTAGGGGGTAGATTAACCCTCATCAACTCTGTGTTAGATTCCTTGCCAACTTATATGATGTCCTTGTTCCCTATACCAGCAAAAATCATTAGTAGGCTAGACAGAATCAGGAAGAAGTTTTTGTGGCAAGGAAATAAAGACAGGAAAAGCTACCACTTGGTCAAATGGGAATCTCTGATAATTGACAAGAAGTTTGGAGGTTTGGGGATAAAGAATTTGGATACTCATAGTAAGGCACTCAGAATGAAATGGCTATGGAAGTATGCCAATGATAAAGAGACACTATGGGGAAGAGTCATAGAAGCTAAGTATGAGGAGGAAGACAGATGGATGGCTAAGGAAATTACAACTCCTTATGGAGATCCATTAGAGATCTCTGGAATGAACTGAAGTGCTTCTTCAAGATCAAGGTGAACAATGGGGCTAAAACTAGGTTCTGGAAAGATGAATGGCATGAAGAAGGCAACTTAGAAAGGTTATTTCCAGATATCTACTCTTTAGTACTACACCAACGGAGTACCATGGAAGAATTATGGACAACAGAGGGATGGAGATTCAACTTCAGAAGGCAATTCAATGATTGGGAAATACCAAGAATGGCAGATTTCATCAACAAGATTGAGCAATTCAGTGGGTTGGGAACAGATGAAGATGAACTATGGTGGAAGGGAGATGAGAAAGGCACATACAAAGTGAGCAAAGCGTACAGGAAAATGAACCACAACCAACAACCAAACAGTTGGCCATGGAAGAACATTTGGAAAACCAAAATACCATATAAAGTGGCATGCTTTGTGTGGCTTTGGCAAAGGAGGCAGTGCTTACCCAAGAGAACCTAATGAAAAGAGGGATAATTTTAAGCCCCAGGTGCTTCTTGTGTGGGGAGCAGGCAGAAACTGTGAATCATCTATTCCTACATTGTAGAATCACAGGACAACTACGGAGATTGTTTTTGAATCTCAGAGGAATAGCATGGAGCATGCCTGGGAAAATTACATAGGCCTTAACAAGCTGGGAACAAGCTGGGTTGTTGGCTAAGAATAGAGGCAGGTGGAGGATAGTCCCAGCAAGCATTTGGTGGACAATATGGAAGGAAAGGAATTCTAGGTGTTTTGAGAGCATTAGAGAACAGTATGCAACAGATTAAGCTTAATTGCATCTTGCTACTGTGTTTTTGGTGTAATCAGATACTTTTAAATGATCCTGTCTCTATCATTGATGTTTTAGACTCATTATAGACATAGGATCATAGAATCATAGATGTAGGTACTACTTTGTAAATATGGGGCTGCTACAACTCTTGTAAGATTCGGATTCTAACATATATAGAAAAAGTTACCAGTTTCAAAAAAAAAAAAAAAAAAAAAGAGTACTGCCTTGTTAATTGAAACTGTACTGAAGGATAGTTTGTGTTCATCTTGACCCACCGAGTTAAGCCATTATGTGAACATGAGTTTTCCATTATTCTCATATTCTTGAGTCCATGATGCTTGAGAGAAGAGTGTTACCTTCGTATTGAAACTCTGCGCAAAATTAGATCAATTCACACCAAAAAACAATAGAATACACAATGGAACAGTTGAGTAAGCAGTGATCTGAACCAAAGCACACTGCTAGTAAAATGATTAGAAAAAAGAAATTAGTAAAGATACAACTGCATCTCCCTCGTCCCCAGCAATAAGATAATGATTAAAGTGAGGTTTAAACATAACAGTAAAAAAGAAACACAAAGTCTGCGATATAGTTTATGAAAAAGTTCCATCATAATGCAGTCGTGCAAAAAGAGATAAGGTTCTTTTGCTCTTATATTTTTGTTGAGTGATCAGTTTTCCTCTTCCATTTTCCTCTTTTAATAAATGTTGTAGGAATGGTTTGTTTCTGAATGAACGGTCTTCACATTATCTTAGCAGGAGTAGGTGTTCTTAAATTATTTTAGTGCCTCTTGATAATGCTGGAAGTTGTTTCTTAACTGTCAGTAAAATTTTCAGAATGAGGTTGCGTTTGCAGATGTGCATTTCCTCCTTTTTGTACGGTGTGCCCTGACTGACCCTGCAGTTGATAAACTCTTTCTTCTTCTCATTTTTTTTTGGACAAGTTTCTTTAGAAATAATGAACCATTGCTAGATATTTGTGTCTTTTGGTTTTCAGCTTTTTCACAGAGTGAAGTTGTCCTCCACTGTCTTCAAACTGGAGGCGTTTCAGATCTGGAAGGTCTCCTGGCTAACTGTTTAAGTTGGTGCCAAATTTCTGAAACAGTATTTTAGGGGCAGTGGTAAAATCACACAGACCTTAAGAATAATAAGCTCATGTATTATATGAAGAACTCTAGGAAGCGGAAGTCAACAAGATAACTATCCGGTATTCCACCTACTTGCATAGAGACCTTATAAGGTTTTGTCGTGATTCGATGGAAAGTTTCGGCCTAAGATATATCTGGAACCTTATAAATGGTTGAACAATTGTTGACTATTCAATGTGAGATGTTTAGTGTAATAAAATGAAAGAGGAATCATAAAGTCCACTTACAGTTCGATATGAGTTCTTGCTTTTGCTTTATCTTTAAGAAATGATTTTGTTGCTTGAGAGCTACAAGGCTAGAGACATGTTCATGGAGTGATTAAGAGCTAAATGCACTTAAATCACAGATTCCCTTGTTAAGATTTTAGCTTTGTTAGTGGAAGCCTTGAAAAATGCATGCAGAAATGCAAAGATCGGTATCCTTGTGTTTGATAGTACAGTAAATTTGTGGATTTACAGATTCGTTTTCTTTGTAATTATTATCCTGATCACTGTCACAGACGTAGAAGAGCCTGGTGCCGCCTTACCTGGAGAGGTGCAGAAAGAAGCTGAAAAAGCGCAGCTCCTTAAGCAGAAGATAACAAGTAATGCATCTGCCATACCTAATGTATTGAACAGGATGAAGGAAGGTATGGCGAAGATTGACAAACTACAGTCTAGCAATAAAGTCATTCATCCTGCATTTAAAAGGGGAAGAACTAGCCGATAAGCCCCTGCTAGATTTGCTCGCTATGGTATAGAACACGTAGTTTCTTATTATGCTTAACAACTTTGACTGTTGCGGAACACGTGAAGCTGTCTTCCAGAGAAATATTTATTGACATGGATCTAACATAGTCAGGGAGCATTTTATTCTGTAATTAAGTGCAACATTAGTTAGTTTTGTATGTAATTCTTAATGGTGATAGGGTTAGTTTATGATGATGAAATGAGAATATGTAATCCAGTTAGTTGAGGTTGTGATTTTTGTGGAGCTCTACATTGTACAATTTTTTATTTATTTTTGGTTCTGGATTTGTTGTACATGTACTCCATTATTCCTTGTCCATTGGAAAGAGAGAATGTTTCTATCCAGTTGTATTGCCTAGTTGCCTAGTGTAATCTTTTTTTGCTGTTGGGCATCAGGCATGTGGTGCACTGAAGCCTTGGACTCTATATTGTACAACATACTCAGCGTAATTTCACAAGCGAGATGATAAGATGTACGTATTATTTTCGATAGAATATAAGATGTACGTATTATTTTCGATAGAATGTATTTATTGAAAATAAATATAGTATTTATTCATGAAGCAACAGTGTAGATGATTATAAAATCTGCAACCTGAGTGATATTGTCAGTAGTACAAAGCAAGTGTAATTGTTATTATAGTTGTTAAATGAATTTGAATTCTTAAAAAGTTGTGAATATCGTGTAAAAATAATACTCCCTCCCAACAATAGTTATGCACTATATTATTTAGAGATATTCAATCAATACTTGTCCACTTTACGAAATCAATGAATAATTTTATCTTTATTATTAAATATAGTCATTTCTCAAAGTCAATAGTGAACAAATATTATTGGACAGAGAGTATTGTTACAATTACAAACAAAATGTTGGCAAAATCATTGGAAGCATCAATAATCTCAAATTGAACAAAAGTCCACTCGTGAGTATTACTTTAAGTTGAATAAGTCAGTTTTATCAACATCTAATTTTAGGACTGTTTGACACTAGAAATTCTTATTTTTTTTATTTGAAAATCAATATTTGGTTATAAATGATTCAAACTCAACTTGAAGTAGAATTTCAAATTAAAAAATAACTTATAATTTTCGACTCATTTTTTCAAGGTTGTATTTATGTATATTTATGAACTAACATAATTTCACATATTCTTTATAAAAAGGTATTATCAAATACAATTTTATTCTCATCTCCAACTCCAAAAGTTTCAAATAAAGTGAAATATGTCTGAAATTTATGGTCAAAAGCTTCCTTAAAGTTTGCACATACTATATTTTTGTGAATAACGAAATAGGAATTAGATAAATACGAAACTTTAAATAAAATTTGTCCTTTCATCCAAAGAATGTCATGTTTTTAGAAATACATTGATCTTTCGCAATAACAATACTCACTCTAGTCTAATGAACTGTTGAAACTTTTTTCATAGTTTACAAATTAAAGTTCAATAAAATTATTTGAACTTTTTCTATATTTACCCTAATGTCTTTAAAACTCCTCACATTTTCTAGTATAATACTAAATTAAAATAATCAAAAGGATTATAATAGAAAACAACTTTTAATTTATATTTTTCTTAAAAAATGCCTCAAACTTTAACAATTCGTTTAATATGGACAAAAGAGTGTATCAATTAAATTCATCTATTGACATTGAGCTTGTTTGAGAGGGAAAAAGATTGAAAATGAAAATACAAAGTGGTCCGCCCATTTCAACATAAATCCAAAACTACCCCAAAAAGCCCTAATTTCCAAAACCCTATTCAATTAACTCACTCCCCGAGCAGAGTCCCCAAACGCTTTCTCCCAATTTCTGAGATCTGCGCAAAACCCTATACCCCATTGGCGATTTTGCTTCAAATTCTTTCACAATGTCGATGTCGAAGAGTTCTAAGATGCTTCAATACATCAATTATCGTATGCGTGTTACTATCCAGGATGGCCGTCAATTGATAGGCAAGTTTATGGCATTTGATCGACATATGAATCTTGTACTCGGCGATTGTGAAGAGTTTCGTAAGCTTCCTCCTACTAAAGGTTCTAAGGAAGAACGTGAAGATCGCCGTACACTTGGTCTTCTACTTCTCAGGGGTGAAGAAGTGATTTCCATGACTGTTGAAGGTCCTCCACCTCCGGATGATTCTCGTGTTAAAGCTACTGCTGGTGGTGTTTCTGCTGTTCCTGGACCCGGGTTGGGTAGGGCTGCGGGTCGGGGTGTTCCGACTGGTCCGCTGGTTCATGCTCAGCCGGGTCTTGCTGGTCCTGTTCGTGGTGTTGGTGGACCTGCACCGGGAATGATGCAGCCGCAGATTTCCCGTCCGCCGATTAATTACCCGCAGCAGCCTCCTCCTATGGTTCGACCACCTGGTGGTGGGCCTCCACCTCCAATGCAAATGCAAATGCAAAGACCTGGTGGCCCACCTATGCCTCCGCCGCCACAGTTCAGGCCTGGTGGTCCTGGACCGTTTCCGCCTCAGTTTGGTCAGAGGCCCATGGGACCACCACCTCCACAGATGATGAGAGGTCCTCCACCACCAGGGTCGCAGCCACCAAGACCTGGAATGCCTGGTGGGCCACCTCATCCGGGGATGCCTCCACCACCTCCTGGTGGGCAAGTTCCAGTCTTTGGACCTCCTCGCCCGGGAATGCCACCTCCTCCAAATGCACCTCACCAGCAGAATCAGCAGCAGTAGAATCAGTATGTTACTGTTAACTGAGTTTATTTTCAATCTTTATGGCTCTATATTGCTTGTGTAAGCTCATTCTAAGTATAACAATGTCTTTGTGGAGTATATTCTGCAATTAATATGTAAACTGAAAATGCAGTTCCGTAAAGCAAGTTTGAGATAAGTATTATAGTGCTTCTTTGATTAGAGGCTATTTTATTTTCAGTACTTATGCTATGGTGAGTTTCTTGCATGATGATTGGTTTGGAATAGGCTAATTGGCAGTATAAGCTTGACCTGTTTAAGCTGCAATTTAATTTTGACTAGCTGTTTGCGTAATTGTATGGCAAAGTTGATGGACGATTTTATTATTGTTGTATGAATTTATTGAAGATTATTTCATGGAAGATGGCCTATGTATGCAATACTCGCAAAATATGATGAACGCTTTTTCCCCCTTGAAAGATCACCTGTCTCTGATCATTTGGTTGTTGCACTGAAGGTAGTGATTTTATATCATCCAAACAGGAACTTTTTGATACTGTTTTGTGTTGAATTTAAGTTTGTCAATCTTGAAATCCAGATGGTGCGCTGTTATGATGTTGTCTCTTGATGGATCTGGAGGTGTGGATGGAAATTGCTCTGGTTTTGAATATATAGTGATATAGGTTTTGGACAGACAGAGGTATTGAGAAAATGTTGTGGACACTAAATTTGTCTAGAGTTTGAATAATATCTTTTGTTGACATGGTATCCTTTTCAGAGAGTATTGAAGTTCTCCCTTCGTCCTTAACTTCTTTGACCTACCATTTTCTTCCATCCTGTGAAAAAATATATGTGCTTGAATGAAATCTCCACCATGGAAAGGTATTATCCACTTTTACGATTTTCACAGTGAGTCAATATTATAATTTATAAAATATCTGTAACAAACTCAAATATAGTAACTTATGACATATTTTTCTATTGATCAATTAAAATGAGGTTGGTGGTCATTGAACTTGCAAGCTAAAGTTCTGTAGTATGCTGGGTTCTTAGGTTGTTCATTTTGCATCAATTTTTACGTTACATATTTATGGCTTATGTACTAACTAACTATGCATAATTGGCTTGTTCGAGTATTTTCCAAGCTTTAGTGTCTGAATCATTTGTGGTAGACCAGACTGCATTGCGATATCCTATTATGATGACGAAGTATAATGTTAGTCTGGAGTAGTGCTACGGAAGTTGTTATTCTTGCAACCATTGTAGAATCCCTTGCAAAAAGATTTGGAGCAAGGTTGGATTGTTAACAACACAAGAAACTTAAAAGCTTCATAGTATTTATTTCATCTAGACCACAATAAATTGTGCTGGACTGCTAAGGCTCTAGAGGTTGGCTCAATTCTGTATTTGTTGGTGGAAATCCATTTCTAAATATCTCCCAACCAGTAATGAGACTTCAGTTGAAGAATTGCCCCCCTTCCCCCCAAACAAAGAATTCCTTCACTTTGTTCCCTGCATAGCTTGAATTATAACTAATATTACTTTGTTTTCTTGTAGGGCTTGCTCTGTAAAGGTCAAGTAGTCATTAGCTTCTCCTGCTTACCTCAATGATGGTTATCTTAGGTCCTTTTTCCAGCACTCAGCTAAGGATTTGGTGTTGTGATCAAACTAAGGCTATATTTGATGGTGGTAGAGTGATATTTGCTTTCAAAGAGCTTGTAATTGTGCGAGATAGGAGACTTTAAACTAATGTTCTTAGCAGTATTTGTCAAACTTCCCGTCTTTTGATTTTCAATATTGCTTTCTGCTATGACTTAATGAAGATTTCAGTGGGTTGTTCATTCAACAGTGGCAGTCATCCATTTACATATGCTTAACTTTTCATGGAAGAATTAGTTGAGGATATTTGCTTCTCCTTTAATATTGGAGTGCTCTTATGTTACTTATTGTCGATAACTGCCTTAAAGAAGGAATTTTGTGAATGGATGGGATGGTGGTGTTGTGATAAAAGGCTAAGCTGTTTTTTCTGAATGTCATGAATACCTTGAATAGTCTGTGCGACCTAAACACGCCTAACCCTCTCAGGGCTTCTTCGATGGTTCCTATCAAAAATGTGTCAAAATCCCTAATTATCTTTGTTGACCCTCAGAAGTGAATAGCAAAAGTTCAATCTATCAAAAGAAATATGAAAGCTGAGAGTTGCTCAACTAATGAGCCCAACGTGAGGGTGCATCATTTGAACATCTTTTTGAAAACAGATAGACGAGGTTAACTGCAATCCACTGATGGTGAACATAAAAACTATACGAGCACCTCAATTTTAGAAATATTTTTTCCCTCTTAATATATTCACATATTGTTAATATTTAAATAAAAATAATAAAAAGAGTATTATATGGTGACTTAGACTCTAAATTAATTATACAATTTTGTTTAGAATTTTTACTTGGTTTACCAAAAATAAAAAAAGATTCTTTTATGCTTTCTTCGTCATTATTTTCAAACTCTTTCTCCAGTTGAAAGACGGTATATATCAACATTCAAACCTATTCCTTTGTGGCTGGCCCCAGTGCTTAACACCAGGTCCCCTCCACAGCCACATGCATGTGAAAAGTAAACCAGCCGTATTAGCTCATTAACTCGCCTTAACGAACCCTCACAACATATAACATCTCAATGTCCAAGATAAAAAGAACGAGGGGAAGACTCGATGAGGCGAGTGTTCTCGAAGAGAAAAGCATGATGGAGAAAGCGTGAGGAGAATTAAATGTCAAACAAAAGGGGCTTCAAGACTTCTTTTTTCTTACTACTCGCTCCAAGTATTCCACTCGTTGGATCGGAAACACCAAATGTTGAGATTGAATCTTTCGCTAATGGGTTGTAGCTCAGTCTATTCAACCCATTCCTGAAGTAGATGGCACCGTTCAGGAAGGCTCCAAGGCAGTTAACTCCTTTCTTTGGGTATCATTCCCTCCTCAGCTACGAGAATAATTTCTTTGCCTCGAGGTCAACACTTGCCTTCACCGATTCAAAATCCTATTCCCTTCTGTTTGTCTTCGTGCTGTTTTTTCTTTCGTATAGGGAAATGGTCGCTTAGGGTGTTGATTTGACATCTTCAGTTACGGTGTTCACATCCTCCCCAAGGAGACTGAAATATTTGCTTGGCTGTTAAGAAAGCATGGGAGAAAAAATGAAAAGCATTAGTTTCTATTTTCTATTCTATATGGGGGTATGCGGCCTGCCCTGTCCTTACTATGTCGATGGTATGCCTGAGATGACAATCTTTCTCCTTGGCTTGTACTCGAGATCCAATGTCGAAAGACAGCCAATCCTTGTTTAGTAACCATTCTGAGTGGGGTTTCGCTTGACGGGGATCACTCTAAAAAAAGGAAGTCGTTTTGGCTGTTGTTATTCCAAATCACTTTCTTTATAAATGTCATAAAAGACAGGGGCTTTCTTGCTTCAGCATGTGAGGGAAATGCCCCAGGTACCGAAGTCATCACCATTATTCTTTTACGCTTTCTTCGTCATTATTTTCACGCTCCTCATTCTTTCACGCTTTCTTCGTCATTATTTTCACGCTTCTTCTCCAGCAGCACTATTAAAGAAACTCACATACACCTTTAAATCAATTTGAGACAATCATCAATAGTAATTTTTTACCCATAAAAAAATTATTCATAATTTATTAAAAAAAAATTATTTACAACTTATTAAGTCTTCTTCACAACATGAAAAAATGTTTGACTCCCTAATTCCAACAATTCATTTAGTGCACATCTTGTGCCTCTTTGCTTCTTCTTTTCGGGAGAATCAGTGATATATTATATCGTTAAAAGACTAAACATCCGAGCTTGTAATCAAATATTTTCCTGTTTGGTTAATAGTTTTTTTCCCCTTAAACTGATTGTATCTATATTTTTCGTTTTGAGGGGTTATAAACCTCCTTATTTGTTTTACCACATATTCATACAAACATGTTTGTGGGGTTGTAACTTGTAACCTCCTCAACAATTTGACCAACAATGATTAGATTACAACTAATGCAAGTTTTATTCATCAATAACTAAACTCATAAAGTTCATAATAATAACTAAAGTACTAGAATTTTTTTTATAATTAAAGCACTAATATTTAATTAAATCATAAAAACTGTCTGACTTTCAAATACGCAAACTCTCAAAGCATTTGCACCAAAATGATTAAATTGAAAACATTCAAACATGTCTTCATTTCTCTTCCTATAAACTCGTGAATATAAATTTCGACAATCATCATTGATGTGCAAAATTTTCAATAAATGACCAAGCTTCTTATTATTTAACCAGTCAATATATTTAGTAGATAGGTTGGGAATCCACAAGAGCAAGTAAAACCAACTATTTTTACCCTTCTTGATTGTAGTGATTCTCTCTTGGAGCCCTTCAAGATCTGTAGCTAAAGTTGGCTGGTGGACTGTAGAGGAAATACGACCAAACAAAGCAGTCGGCCTAACACAATCCCAGAGAAAAAGGTAGAGAATCAGAAATCACTTCACCAAGTTTAAGCAATTGAAAAAGTAAAAGGTATTTGCCCGTCAGTGTCCGACAACTGTTAGTTCAGTGAGCCCAACGTAACCACGAGTACCGGGAGGTTCATTCATTTAACCAAATACCAAAGGCCAAAGCACATGCTTTCCCCCTGCAGATAAATATGTATAAAATCAGCCAATTGTAAGAAATATCTGCACTATATATTGAAAATCAAATGTCTCGATCATTTCTCTGTACAAATCGTTACCCTTGTGAGTACGTTCATAAACACCAACAAATACTGAGAACCACATGAGGATGACAAGTGAATATAAAATTAGATTGAAGAAAGAGAATACATGAAGATTTTTTTTTGCTCCTAGTAACAAACCATGAGCCTTTGCAACATTGTTAATAAGGTCCATAAATAAGCTCATTCCAACAGCTGCACCACCAAAAAGTCCAATCTTTCCACCTATTTGATATATAGCAAATTGATCTACTACTACTTGTCATAAAAAGCAGCTAAATCATACTACCAGAGAAAGTAGACAACAATATTATTTATGTATTTAGAATGATTTGTTTATCGAGTGAAGAAACAACAATTTTCCCAATCTTTAACCCCTCCTCAAGCTAGGTATCTTTCGCAGCAGTCACCTTTTTTTCACATGCCTGAAGAACATCAACATCCCTCAGATCCACATCGAGTGTGTAATGAGTAAGCATGATGTGATTGTAGTTCATGAGCTAGATGAAAGACTTCACACGAGATTTCTTTGCCTGCTTTTTTTTATGAATCCTTACGAATCACCTTTTACGGGTACTTTGAGACATCTGCAGCCAAACAATGGCGCCCATATAACCTTGTCCCTTGTTTATTCATCAAATGCTCTCATGATCACAGCTTTCCAGCCAACATATTTGCCTTAGAATGATAACAACTTTGTTTGGCTTCTAAAACTTCACAATCCGACGCCGCGGATTCTGTCTCTTGGCTGGATGATTCTGTCTCTTGGCTGGATGAAATGGACTCTACAAGTACATAATATTTCACATCCATTTCTAAAAAGTAATTTGAATTGCTGAAAACACAATAAAAAAAGGCTAATTTTTGAATTTTTGGGCACTACAAGCACACTATTTGACATCCAAATCCAAAAAATAATTTGAATCACTGAAAAACACAATAGAATAACCGCTAAATTTTAAACTTATGAGAACTACAAGTATACTACACATCCATATAAAATAATACCTTGAATCACAGACATGCCTAGAGGCACCCCCAACCCCCGCGCCTCGAGGCATCCCCTCACCAAAGCCCCCAAACCCCCGTGCCTCGAGGCACCCCCTTACCAAACACCCCAAACCCCCACGCCTCGAGGTACCCCTAACCCCCGTGCCTCGAGGCACCCCCCACCCCGCACCTCGAGGTAGCTCTCACCGAGGCACCCCCTACCCCCACCTTATCACCTCAAGGAAGCTAACCTCGAGGCACCCCCTACCCCCACCCCCGCGCCTCGAGGCAGCTCGCCCCAATGCACCTCCCCACCCCCTACCCCATGCCTTGAGGCAGTTAGCCCCGAGGCGCCCCCACTCCACTGTCCAAGGCAACTCTCTCCGAGGCATCCCTCACCTACTACCCAGGGCCATCCCCCTACCCCCGTGCCTTGAGGCCATTCGCATCAAGACAACCTCTACCCCCTACTCCTGTTCCTTGAGGTTGCTTGCCCCGAGGCACTATACCCCTACCCCAGCGCCTCAAGGCCGCTCGCCCCGAGGCACTATAGTCCATGAGTTTTTTGGTGATCCAAAATTTTGATGTGATTTTTACCGAAATTTTTCATGGACGTCTGTTAAGATCTTAGATATGGAGCCAATTGGTCCCCACAGCTAAACCAGTCCATTTTTAAGGTCAAACGAGCCCTAGAGCAGGTCCCCTATTCTGCCAATTTTTGTGTGCTATAATTCATGAATTTTGGTGGTCTAAAATTTCGACGTGATTTTTGCCGAAATTTTTCGTGGACCTCCGTTAAGACTTTAGTTATGGAGCCAGATGGTCCCCACGACCAAATCCACCCATTTATAAGTCAAACGAGCTCCAGAGCAGGTAAACCCCTCATTTTGCTGATTTTTGTGTATTATAATCCATGGATTTTTGGTGATTCAAAATTTCGACGTGATTTTTGAAAAAAATTTTCATGAATGTCCGTTAAGACCTTAGCGATAGAGCCATTTGATTCCCATGGCCAAACCAACCCATTTTAAAGGTCAAACGAGCCCAGAGCAGGTAAATCCCCTATTTTGCCGATTTTCGTCTCCAATAGTCCATGGATTTTTTGTGATCCAGAATTTTGATGTGATTTTTGCCGAAATTTTTCATGGATGTATGTAAAGACCTTAGATATGGAGCCAGTTGGTCCTCACGGCCAAATCGACCCATTTTCAAGGTCAAACGATCCCTAGAGCAGGTAAACCCTCTATTTTGCATATTTTTGTGTCCGATAGTAAATGAGTTTTTTGGTGATCCAGAATTCTAATGTAATTTTTGCTGAAATTTTTCATGGACGTCCGTTAAACCTTAGCTATGGAGTCAGTTGGTTCCCACAGCCAAACCGGCCCATTTCCAAGGTCAAACGAGCCCCAAAACTAGTAAACCCCCCATTTTACCAATTTTTGTGTGCTATAATCCATGGATTTTTGGTGATCCAGAATGCCAACATGATTTTTGCCAAGACTTTTCATGGACGTTCGTTAAGACCTTAGCTATAGAGACAGTTGGTCTCCACAGCCAAATCGGCCAATTTTCAAGGTCAAACGAGACCCAGAGCAGGTAAACCCCCAATTTTACCAATTTTCGTATGTATAGTCCATAGATATTTGTTGATTCGGAATTTCGACGTGATTTTTGCCAAACATTTTCATAGACGTTTGTTATGACCTTTGCTTTGGAGCCAGGTTGTCCTCACGACCAAATCGGCCCATTTACAAGGTCAAACAAGCCCGAGAGCACGTAAACCCCTCATTTTCTCAATTTTTGAGTACTATAATGCATGAGTTTTTTGTTGATTCGGAATTCTGACGTGATTTTTGCCAAAATTTTTCATGGACGTCCTTTAAGACCTTAGTTATAGAGCTAGTTGGTCCCTACGGCCTAACCGACCCATTTTCAAGGTCAAACGAGCCCCAGAGCAAGAAAACCCCCCCTTTTGCTGATTTTTGTGTGCTATAGTCCATGGATTTTTGGTGATCCTGAATTCCGATGTGATTTTTGCTGAATTTTTTCATGGACATCCGTTAAGACCTTAGTTATGGAGCCAGTCGATCCCCACGGCCAAACCAGTCCATTTTCAAGGTCAAACAAACCTAGTGCAAGTAAATCCCCTATTTTGCTGATTTTCATGTGCTATAGTCCATTGATTTTTGGTGATTCAAAATTTCGACGTGATTTTTGCCAAAATTTTTCATGGACTTCCATTAAGACCTTAGCTATGGAGCCAGTTGGTCCCCACGGCCAAACCGGCCCATTTTCAAGGTCAAACGAGTCCAGAGTAGGTAAACCCCCTATTTTAGTGATTTTCATATGCTATAGTCCATGAGTTTTTTGGTGATTCCGACGTGACTTTTGCTGAAATTTTTCATGGACGTTCGTTAAGACCTTAGTTGTGGAGCCAGTTGGTCCCCTCGGCCAAATCGGCCCATTTTCAAGGTCAAACGAGCCCAGAGCAGGTAAACCCCTCATTTTATTGATTTTCGTGTGCTATAATACATGGATTTTTGGTGATATGGAATTTCGACGTGATTTTTATCAAAATATTTCATGGGCATCCATTAAGACCATAGCTATGGAGTCAGTTGGTCTCCACAGCCAAACCGACGCATTTTCAAGGTCAAATGAGCCTCAGAGTAGGTAAAGCCTTATTTTTCAGATTTTCATATGTTAATAGTATATGGTTTTAATTCCAACGAGATTTTGCCCAAAATTTTTCATGGACGCCAGCTAATACCTTAGCTATGAAACTAGTTGGTCCCCACGGCGAAACTGTTCCATTTTCAAGATCAAAGGAGACCCAGAGTAGGTAAACCCCCCATTTTGCCAATTTTCATATGCTATAGTCCATGAGTTTTTTGGTGATCCAAAATTTCAACGTGATATTTATCTAAAGTTTTCATAGATGTCCGTTAAGACCTTAGCTATGGAGCCAAGTTGTCCCCACGGCTAAACCAACCCATTTTCAAGGTCAAACGAGACCCAGAGTAGGTAAACCGCCCATTTTGCCGATTTTCGTGTGCTATAGACCATGAATTTTTGGTGATGCGGAATTACAAAGTGATTTTTACCAAAATTTTTCATGGATGTTCGAAAAGACCTTAGCTATGGAGCAAGTTGGTCTCCACGGGCAAATCGGCCCATTTTCAAGATCGAACGAGACTAGAGGAGGGAAACCCCCTATTTTGCCAATATTCGTGTGCTATATTTCATGTATTTTTGGTGATCCAAAATTCCGATGTTATTTTTGCTAAAATTTTTCATGAAAGTTCGTTAAGACCCTATTATGGAGCCAGGTTGTCCCCACGGCTAAAACGGCCCATTTTCAAGGTCAAACGAGCTCGAAAGCAGGTAAATCCTCAAGTTTGCCAATTTTCGTGTGCTATAATTCATGAGTTTTTTGGTGATCCAGAATTCCGACATGATTTTTTCCAAAATTTTTCATGGACGTCCGTTAAGACTTTAGTTATGGAGCCAATTGGTCCCCACGACCAAACCGGCCCATTTTTAGGGTCAAACGAGCCCATAGTAGGTAAGCCCTCAATTTTGCGAATTTTCATGTGCTATAGACTATCAGTTTTTTGGTGATCCGAATTTCAGATGTGATTTTTACCAAAATTTTTCATGGACGTCCGTTAAGACCTTACCTATAGAGCCAATGTTCCCAAAAGACAAATCGACTAATTTTCAAGGTCAAACGAGCCCTAGAGCAGGTAAAGCCCTCATTTTGCCCATTTTCATGTGCTATACTCCATGAATTTTTGGTGATCCAGAATTCTGACATGATTTTTGTCAAAATTTTTCATGGACGACCGTTAAGACCTTAGCTATGGAGCCAGTTGGTCCCCACAGCGAAACCGGCCCATTTTCAAGGGCAAAGAAGCCTCAGAGCATGTAAACCCCCCATTTTGCCGATTTTTGTGTGCTATAATCCATGAATTTTTGGTGATCTAGAATTTTGACGTGACTTTTGCCAAAAATTTTCATAGACGTCCGTTAACACTTTACATATGAAGCAATTTGGTCATTAAGGCCAAATCGGCCCATTTTCAAGGTCAAACAAGCCTAGAGTAGGTAAACCCCCTATTTTGCCGATTTTAGTGTGATATAGTCCATGAATTTTTGGTGATCCAGAATTCTGACGTGATTTTTTCTAAAATTTTCATGGACGTCCGTTAAGATCTTAGCTATGGAGCGAGTGGGTCTCCACGGCCAAACTGGCCCATTTTCAAGGTCAAACGAGCCCAAAGCAGGTAAATCCCCTATTTTGACGATTTTTATGTGCTATAGTCAATGAATTTTTGGTGATCCAAAATTCTGATGTGAATTTTGCAAAAAAATTTCATGGACGTCCGTTAAGACCTTAGCTATAGAGCCAGTTTGTCCCCACGGCCAGACCGACCCATTTTCAAGGTCAAACGAGCACCAGAGCAGGTAAACCCCATATTTTGCCAATTTTCGTGTGCTATAGTCCACGAGTTTTTTGGTGATCTGGAATTTTGATGTGATTTTTGACAAAATATTTCATTGACATCTGTTAAGACCATTGATATGGAGTCAGTTGGTCCCCACGGCCAAACCGACCCATTATCATGATCAAACGAGCCCAGAGTAGGTAAACCCCCAATTTTGTCAATTTTCATAGGTTATAATCCATGAGTTTTTTGGTGATCCAGAATTTCGATGTGATATTTATCATGAGTTTTCATGGATGTCCGTTAACAGCTTAGCTATGCAACCAGGTTGTCCCCACGGCGAAACCAGCCCATTTTCAAGGTCAAACGAGCCCAGATCAGGTAAACTCCCCATTTAGCCAATTTTTGTGTGCTATAATACATGAATTTTAAGTGATCTGGAATTACGATGTGATTTTTTTTAAATTTTTTATAGACATCCATAAAGACCTTAACTATGAAGCTAGTTGGTCCCCACGGCCTAACCGGCCCATTTTTAAGGTCAAACGAGACCAGAGGAGGTAAACCTCCCATTTTGCTTATTTTCGTGTGCTATAGTCCACAGATTTTATGTGATCCAAAATTCGACGTGATTTTTGGTGAAATTTTTCATGAAAGTCCGTTAAGACCCTACGATGTAGCCAGTTTGTCCCCATGGATAAACCGACCCATTTCCAAGGTCAAATGAGCTCCAAAGCAGGTAAACCCCCCAATTTGCTAGTTTGCATGTGCTATAGACCATGAGTTTTTTGGTGATCCGAAATTCCAACATGATTTATGCCAAAAATTTTCATGGACGTCCGTTAAGACATTAATTATGGAGCCAGTTGGTCCCCAGAACGGGTAAGCCCTCTATTTTGCCTATTTTCATGTGCTATAGATCATGAGTTTTTTGGTGATCCAAAATTCCGATGTGATTTATGCCAAAAGTTTTCATGGATGTCCTTTAAGACCTTAGCTATGGAGTCAGTGGTCCTCACAGCCAAACCAACCAATTTTCAAGGTTAAACGAGCCCCAAAGTAGGTAAACCCCTTATTTTGCTGATTTTCGCGTGCTATAGTCCATAGATTTTTGGTGATCCAAAATTTTGATGTGATTTTTGCCGAAATTTTTTCATGGACATCCGTTAAAACCTTAGCTATGGAGTCATTTGGTCCCCACGGTTTAACATGCCTATTTTCAAGGTCAAACGAGCCTCGGTGCAGGTAAACCCCCCATTTTGCCGATTTTGTATGTTATAGTCCATGAATTTTTTGTGATCCAAAATTCCGATGTGACTTTTACCAAAAATTTTCATAGACATCCGTTAAGAATTAAGCTATGGAGATATTTGGTCCTTATGATTAAACTGGCTAATTTTCAAGGTCAAACAAGCCCAGAGCTGGTAAACCCCCTATTTTGCCCATTTTAGTGTGCTATAGTCCTTAGATTTTTGGTGATCCGAAATTTCGATGTTATTTTTTCCAAAATTTTCATGGACGTCCATTAAGACCTTAGCTATGGAGTGAGTGGGTCCCCATGGCTAAATCGTCCCATTTTCAAGGTCAAATGAGCCCAGAGCAGGTAAATCCCCTATTTTGCCGATTTTCGTATGCTATAGTCAATGGATTTTTGGTGATCTAGAATTTCGATGTGATTTTTGCAAAAAAAATTCATGGACGTCCATTAAGACCTTAGATATTGAGCCAGTTGGTCCCCACTCCCCATGGCCAGACCAGCCCATTTTCACTGTCAAACAAGCACCAGAGCAGGTAAACCCCATATTTTGCCGATATTTGTGTGCTATAGTCCATAAGTATTTTGGTGATCTGAAATTTCGACGTGATTTTTGACAAAATTTTTCATTGACATCCGTTAAGACAATAGATATGGAGCCAGTTGGTCCCCATGGCCAAACCGACCTATTATCATGGTCAAATGAGCCCAAGAGCAGGTAAACCCCACATTTTACCGATTTTCATGTGCTATAGTCCATGAGTTTTTTGGTGATCCAGAATTTCGATGTGATATTTATCGAAAGTTTTCATGGATATACGTTAACACCTTAGCTATGGATCATGGTTCTCCTTACGGCTAAACCAGCCCAGTTTCAAGGTCAAACGATCTCAGAGTAGGTAAATCCCCCATTTTGCTGATTTTCATGTTGTTATAGTCCATGAATTTTTGGTGATCCAGAATTACGACGTAATTTTTGCCAAAATTTTTCATGGACGTCCGTAAAGACCTTAATGATGGACCCAGTTGGTCCCCACGGCCAAATCAGCCCATTTTCATGGTCAAACAAGACCAGAGGAGGTAAACCCCCCCCAAGTTTGTCGATTTTCGTGTGCTATAGTCCGTGGATTTTTGGTGATAAAAAATTCTAACATGATTTTTGTCAGAATTTTTCATGAAAGTTCGTAAAGACCCTACTATGGAGCCAATTTGTCCTCACGGCTAAACCGGCTCATCAAGGTCAAACGAGCTCCAAAGCAGGTAAACTCAGTTTGCCGATTTTCATGTGTTATAGCCATGAGTTTTTTGGTGATCCAGAATTCCAACATGATTTTTGCAAAAATTTTTCATGGACGTTCGTTAAGACCTTAGTTATGGAGCCAATTGGTCTCCATAGCCAAACCGGCCCATTTTCAAGGTCAAACGAGCCCCATAGCAGGTAAACCCTTCATTTTGCCGATTCTCATGTGCTATAGACTATCATTTTTTTGGTGATCCGAATTTCAGAAGTGATATTTTTCGATATTTTTCATGGATGTCCGTAAAGACCATAGCTATGGAGCCAGTGGTCCCTACAACCAAACCGACCAATTTTCAAGGTCAAACGAGCCCCAGAGAAGGTAAACCCCTCATTTTGCCAATTTTCGTGTGTTATAGTCTATGAATTTTTTGTGATCCAGAATTGCGACGTAATTTTTGCTGAAATTTTTCATGGACGTCCATTAAGACCTTAGCTATGGAGCTAGTTGGTCCCCACGGCCAAATCGACCCATTTTCAAGGTCAAACGATCCTCAAAGCAGGTAAACCCCCTATTTTGCCAATTTTTGTGTGTTATAGTACATGAATTTTTGGTGATCCAGAATTTCGACGTGACTTTTGCAAAAAAATTTCATAGATGTCCGTTATGACTTTAACTATGGAGCTATTTGGTCCTTACGGCCAAACTGGCCCATTTTCAAGGTCAAACAAGCCTAGAGCAGGTAAACTACCCATTTTGCCTATTTTAGTGTGCTATAGTCCATGAATTTTTGGTGATCCACAATTCCGACGTGATTTTTTCAAAAATTTTCATGGACGTCCGTTAAGACCTTAGCTATGGAGCGAGTGGTTCCCACGACCAAACCGGCCCATTTTCAAGGTCAAATGAGGCCAGAGCTGGTAAATCCCTAATTTTACAGATTTTCGCGTGCTATAGTCCATGAATTTTTGGTGATCCAGAATTTCAATGTGATTTTTGCAAAAAAACTTCATGGACGTCCGTTAAGACCTTAGCAATGGAGCTAGTTGGTCCCCACGGCCAGACTGACCCATTTTCAAGGTCAAACGAGCCCCAGAGTAGGTAAACTCCTTATTTTGCTGATTTTTGTGTGCTATAGTCCATGAGTTTTTTCGTGATCTAGAATTTTGACGTTATTTTTGATAAAATTTTTCATTGACATCTGTTAAGACTATAGATATGGAGCCAGTTAGCCCCCATCACCAAACCGACCCATTTTCATGGTCAAACAAGCCTTAGAGAAGGTAAACCCCCCATTTTACCGATTTTTATTTGGTATAGTCAATGGATTTTTGGTGATCTAGAATTTCAACGTGATTTTTTCCAAAATTTTTCATGGATGTCCGTTACGACCTTAGCTATTGATCCAGTTGGTCCTCACGGCCAAACCAACCTATTTTAAAGGTCCAACGAACCCAGAGAAAGTAAATCCCCAATTTTCTCGATTTTTGTATGCTATAGTCCATGGACTTTTGGTGATCTGAAATTCCGATGTGATTTTTGCCAAAAATTTTTATAGACGTCCGTTAAGACCTTAACTATGGAGCTAGTTGGTCCCCACAGCCAAATCGGTCCATTTTCAAGGTCAAATAAGCCTAGAGTAGGTAAATCCCAATTTTATCGATATTCGTGTGCTATAGTCCATGAGTTTTTTGGTAATCCTAAATTTTGACGTGATTTTTCCCAAAATTTTTCATGGATGTCTAGGAAGACCTTATCTATGGAGCTTGTGCTCCCCATGGCCAAACGGACATATTTTCAAGGTCAAACGAGCCCCAGAGTAGGTAAACCCACCATTTTACTGATTTTCATGTGCTATAATCCATAAGTTTATTGGTGATCCGGAATTCCAACGTGATTTTTCCTGAAATTTTCATGGACGTTCATTAAGATCTTAACTATGGAGCCAGTTGGTCCCCACAGCCATACAGACCCATTTTCAAGGTCAAACGAGCCCAAAGTAGGAAAACTCCTTATTTTTTTGATTTTGTGTGTGCTATAGTCCATGGATTTTTGGTGATTCAAAATTTCGACGTGAATTTTGCCAAAAATTTTTATGGACGTCCGTTAAGACCTTAGCTACGGAGCTAGTTGGTCCCCACGACCAAACTGGCCCATTTTTAAGGTCACACAAGCCCAGAGTAGGTAAACCCACCATTTTGCCAAATTTCGTGTGCTATAGTCCATGAGTTTTATGGTGATCTAGAATTTCGACGTGATTTTTGCTGAACTTTTTTATGGACGTCCGTTAAGACCTTAGCTATTGAGCCAAGTAGTCCCTACGGCCAAACCGGCCCATTTTTAAGGTCAAACGAGCCCAGAGCAGGTAAACCCTCTATTTTGCCGATTTTCGTGTGCTATACTCCTTGAGTTTTTTGGCGATCCAAAATTTCAACATGAGTTTTGCCAAAAAATTTTCTGGACGTCCGTTAAGATCTTAGCTATGGCGAAAGTTGGTCCCCACAGCCAAACCAACCCATTTTCAAGGTTAAACGATCCTAGAGTAGGTAAACCCCTCATTTTGCCAATTTTCGTGTGTTATAGTTAGTGAATTTTTGGTGATCCAGAATTTTGACGTGAATTTTGCCAAAAATTTTCATGGACGTCCGTTAAGACCTTAGCTATGGAGAAAGTTAGTCCCCAAGGACAAACTGGCCCATTTTAAAGGTCAAATGAGCCCAGAGTAGGTAAACCTACCATTTTGCCGATTTTCGTGTGCTATAGTCCATGAGTTTTTTGGTGATCCAAAATTTCGACATGATTTTTGCCGAACCTTTTTATGGACATCCGTTAAGACATTAGCTATGGAGCCAAATAGTCCCTATATTTTGCCGATTTTCGTTTGCTATAGTCCTTGAGTTTTTTGGTGATTTGAAATTTCGACATTAGTTTTGCCGAAACTTTTCCTGGACGTCCGTTAAGATCTTAGTTGTGGCGCAGGTTCATCCCCACAGCCGAACTGACCCATTTTCAAGGTCAAACGATCCCAAGAGTAGGTAAACCCTCAATTTTGCCAATTTTTGTGTGCTATAGTTCATGGATTTTTTGTGATACGAAATTTTGATGTGATTTTTGCTGAAATTTTTCATGGACGTCCATTAAGACATTAGCTATGGAGCCAGTTGGTTCCCATGGCCAAACCGACCCATTTTCAAGTTCAAATAAGCCAGAGCAGTAAACCTCCCATATTGCCAATTTTCGTGTGCTATAGTCCATGGATTTTTGGTGATTCAGAATTTCGATGTGATTTTTGCCAATAATTTTCATGGACGTCGGTTAAGACCTTAGTTATGGAGCTAGTTGGTCCCTACGGCCAAACCAACCTATTTTCAAGGTCAAACGAGCCCAGAGCAGGTAAACCCCCTATTTTGCTGATTTTTGTGTGTTATAGTCCATGAGTTTTTTGGTGATCCAGAATTTCGATATGATCTTTGCCAAAATTTTTCATAGATGTCCGTTAAGACCTTAGCTATGGAGCCAGTTAGTCCCTATGGTCAAACCGGCCCATTTTCAATGTCAAACGAGCCTCAGTGTTGGTCAAACAAATCATCAATTCTAGGGAGAGGGTACTTGTTCTTTATAGTGACCTTGTTCAATTGGCGGTAATCAATACACATCCTAAGGGACCCATCTTTCTTCTTCACAAACAAAATCGAGGCACCCCATGGAGATATGCTTGGTTATATAAAACCCTTGTCTAGAAAATCGTTGAGTTGTGCCATCAATTCTTTTAACTCGACCAGAGCCATTCGATAATGGGGAATTGATATGGGTTGAGTATCTAGCAAAAGATCAATGCCAAAGTCTATTTCCCGTTTGGGAAAAATTTCGGGCAAGTCATCGGGAAAGACTTTCGAAAACTCCCCCACTACGAGGACTGACTCTAAAGGAGGAGTCTCGGACTCAATGTCCTTAACTCTTACAATGTGATAGATACAACCCTTAGAAATCATTTTAGAAGCCTTTAGACATAAAATGAATTGACCTCTTGGGATTGAATTTCTCCCCTTCCATTCTAAAACGGGCTCAGTTGGAAATTGAAACTTTACTACCCGAGTTCTACAATCAATGGAAGCAAACAAGCATGAAGCCAATCCATCCCCAAAATGACATCAAAGTCCAACTTATCTAATTCAACCAAATCTACCAAAGTGACTCTATGAGACAAAGAGATAGGACATCTCCTATAAACTCTTTTAGCTACAACTGAATCACCTATCGGGGTAGACATGAAAAAAGGTTCTTTTAACTCTTCGGGTAGTACCTCAAATTTCATTGCCACAAAAGGAGTAACAAATGATAGAGTAGCACCGGGGTCTAATAATGCATAAACATCAATTGAAAATACTTGTAACATACTGGTAACAACGTTCGGGGACCCCTTTTGATCACTTTTAGATTGGAGACCATAGAAGCGATTCTTCTTGGGAGCATCGACATTAGGACCACTTGGTGTAGCTTGGTTACCCCCTTTTCCTTTGGCCGTACAAGTTGGACAATCTTTCAATTGATGCCCACTTTTACAACACCTATAGCACACATCCATTCCGGCAAGACATTTCCCCTCATGTCTCTTACCACACTTGGCACATATAGGCCTATCCATGGAAGGTAGGCTTAGGGTTAGACACCCTATCTTTGTTGGGTCTTGGAGCATTGGAGGAGCCTTGGTTGAAAAACCTCTTCTTGAACCTTGGTCCACTTTGTCCTTCAAACTTACCCTTTAAAGAATTTCCATCGTTGGGACTGGGCATCTTTACCTCTCTACTCTTCTTCATAAGCCTTGATTCCTTAACTTGTTGAGCATGGAACATTAGCCTTGAGATATCCATGTTGTCATGGAGCATTGCCGCTTAAAACTCCTCTTCAGTAGCATCGGACACACCGGTGATAAAATGACTCATTTCATCTCTTAGGTTAGACACCAAAGAAGGGGCATATTTGGAAAACTTAGTGAATTTCAAGGAGTAATCTTGGACACTTATACCTCTTTGGCGAAGGTTGATGAATTCCTCAACTTTGGTTTCCCTCTTCCCACGGGGGAAAAATCTATCAAGAAAGGCCCTATTGAATACCTCCCAACTTATGGGACCCGCTCTTATAGCCCTATTGTCTTTCTATTATGTGTACCACACTTGGGCCACGTCTTTCAATTAATACTCGGCCAACTCGACTTTCTCAATAGAGGTGACCCCAATAGTCTCCACTTTCTTGTAGACCTCTTCCAAAAACTCTTGTGGGTCTTCATTCACCTTGGAACCAAGAAGATAGGAGGGTTAATCCAACTAAAGTCTCTTAACCTTGAAGTCATGGTGCTTGCATTAGGATCCCCAACTTCCCTATTTGCATGAGCCATCATGGCTTGAGCTTGAATTGTCACGGCTTGTGCTTGCATCGTCATGGCTTGAGTCAATGTTTGGAGAGTCGCCCTTATCTCCACATTAGTCATAGCTCCTTCATTATTAGGAACTTGAGGATCTTGAGGACCTTGGGGAGGAACTCCCTCATCATTCAACATCTCCCATTCTTTTTAAGTTTGCCCTTCTTGTATTCATTTTCCTGTAATCACAATAGAAGGGTTAGAAGAAAGGATTTCATAAAGTACAAACTCTAAGCACGACTAAAGAGTAATGAAAGAAGGGAATGCTCATAAGCATCTTGTAGCCTCTTATTCATAAGTGTGGTGCGCTTCACACTCATGAACAAGACTCTACTAGATATGGTGCATAAGACGTCAACCTAAATATTATTCCCAATACCTTATGCTCTGATACCATGTTTGTCATGTCCGGGAGTACCCCCTAGACGTAACATGGCGTACTTGACCTCAAAGGGGTCTCATACAAGCCTCTATCATCATCATTACATAAGACATTGAACTAATGTGGAAATTTAAAACTTTACAATCGAAGTCCAACTTTACTTTTTATAAAAGAAAGTAATAGGAAAAATCTAGTCTTTGTCTCATACCGTCATCTAAAACATAGGAATACACAGTTTGGGACTTAGCCCTTATACATCAATAAAAGTCTCAACATGAGAGGTACAATAGAACTAGAAAATAGAAAATCTTGTCCTCGAACTTGAGGACTCACCACTACTTAGAGAAAGCAATCCAAGTGTTCTTCAAAGGAGAGAGTGAATGTCACCTAGCCGGAACCTACACTCATTAAGATGTATAAGGAAGGAAAGGGGTTAGCACATAATATGTACTAAGTATGGAAACATGCATAAAATACTTAAATATGATAAAAAGGACATTTTTGGTAGAAAAGTATGCCTTTGTCAAGTTTAGAAACCAACATGCATTTAGAATGTACAACACAAGCCGTAATCACATTTATACTCATTACATGGTAATATAAACCCCTTAGCAACCTCGAACAATTGTGCAATGTATGGTTGGCATTCCATAATACCAACCTTACTAAGTGTCCCCTTGAAGCTCCATTGGTCATGCATATCACCTTTAAACCTCATTATAATCATTAGTCACCAATAAGGAAAATAATTATGAACATTACTTTGAATACAATGAAGGTTATTCATAATAACTAACCATTCAATACATATGTATGCATTTGTATCATATTACAATAATAAGGAACCATCCCACAACAACCTACCAAGTCCACTTGTGCAATGTGGGAGTGAAGTCCCATACCCCACTGCTACTAAGTAAACTCACCAAGAGGTCATAGCATAGTCCATGTCTCATTCATTATCATTCATTTAGGGAAGAATATAATAACCGACATACGCCATGTGAGCTACATGGAATCCGGTGTCGTGTAACCTTACATCGAAGAAGGTGTCCTACTTGCCTAAGTGTATGACTAAGTGTATAGCGTCTAGGTGGATCACTAAGTCCTATGTTGGCACATAGTTATGGGATAGGGAGATTTCTTCTAGAAACCCTCCATATTACATTTGCGGAGGGCTTTTATCTCATGAGTTCACTTTGGATGACCCTCACTATTGCATTGGCGGGAGTACCTTTACCTCATTGTCCATATCCACTCGGTGCTAAGCATAAATTCCCAAATTATACATCATTAAATCTTGAATTGCATTTACATGTGTGAAAGCATGCTCTATCCGTCATTCAATACAATCCATCAAAATAGGTCAAAGATTCATTAAAAGTGAGAATGTACTTTCAACCTTAGAATCAACATTAGTGTGTGAGTAAGACTTTCACATTACATTCATAGTGTTTTCATGAGAATTAGACTTTCAATCAACACAATACATCATCATCATCCTAGACTATTCATGCATCATTAAGTGTGAGGGTAAGAAGAGATCAATACTTTCAACAATACCATACTTTACACATTAGTCATAGGAGGTTTACTTTCTAAGTGAATCAATAGGTTCTACACAACTTTCATCAACATGTACAAACCCTAGAAATTTACCCCTTTTCAAGGTCATGAATCATTTCTCACAATTACACTTAAAGATACTACAATAAGCATGGACAAAACAAGATTCGATAACTAAATTCACATATAAACAATTCATAGTAATCATCTTGCATCAATACACCCATCACAATACTTGAAATTGGGGTCATGGGGGTGTTCATGGGTTCAAGGGGAATTTTACAATGAAAATCATCATTAAACATCGAATCATCCATAATATAATGCAATTAACATAATAAAATCGTTTTTAGGAAGAACCTATAGTTGGAATAGAAACCCTAGTTTTTGAACAATGTATCAATTTTGAAATCAAGAGTTGAAGGGCTTCATGGAAAAAGATGTTCCATGAATCAAGGTTCCCATACCTTAATTGATGTTATCCCACGAAATTAGAGTGAAAATCATGGAACTTGAACCCTAATCTTGAGCTTCTTCTTTCTTCTTCAATGGAGTTTAGAAAGAGAATGTTTTGAGAGGGAAGTGGGTTGTATTTTTGAGTTGTGAGGAGTTAAATACTGGTTTTAATACTTAAAAATACTTTGATATACCTAAAACAACTTAAAATAACCGTCCCCCAACCTAACTTAATTAATTAATGAATTACCAAACCACCCCTACCTTATGCCGAACCTAGGTAGTTTGCGAGGCATGATCCACGAACCCCAAACCACGGAGCATTGATGGTTCCACGGACCGTCCTGGCTAACCGTGGTTTGGTTCAAAGTGGGTTCAAGTAAGGCCTTGGTGAGGAGACTAAGTCTCAACTCACGAGACCAATCCATGGGGCGTGAGTCGGTCCACGGACTGTACTGCACGCTCGTGGATTGGGGTTGTGGCTAGGCAATTTGGAGGGCACTTGGTAGAAACCAAGTGTTGAATCACGACCCCCACCAACGGGGCGTGATTCAGCCTACGCCTCGTAGATTGCCTCCCGCGGATGAGGCAATTTTGGACAGCTTTTTGGACCTTCCATTGGTTCCTCCTCTTGGACCCTTGGGGGATCCTAGGGGAGTTGTGCCTTGACGTTTAGGCACTAGAACCCTAGTACTAAGTTAGGAACATTATTTTAGGACCTTAACCTTACGTTTAGACTTCATTAGGCTACTAGACTACACGTTAGGCTCTAGCTTAGGTCATTAGAAATACGGGGTGTTACACTATAGTCCATGGATTTTTGGTGATCCAAAATTTCGACGTGATTTTTGTAGAAATTTTTCATGGACATCCGTTAATACCTTAGCTATGGAGGCAGTTGGTCCCCATGGCCAAATCGCCCATTTTCAAGGTCAAATGAGCCCAGTGCAGGTAAACCCCCTATTTTATCAATTTTCGTGTGATATAGTCCATGAGTGTTTTTGGTGATCTGGTATTCCGATGTGATGTTTGCTAAAAATTTTCATGGACGTCCTTTAAGACCTTAGCTATGGAGCCAATTGGTCCCCACGGAAAATCCAACCCATTTTCAAGATCAAATGAGCACAGAGCAAGTAAACCCCCCTATTTTGCCGATTTTTGTGTGCTATAGTTCATGAATTTTTGGTGATCCAGAATTTCGACGTGATTTTTGCGAAAATATTTCACGAACATTCGTTAGGACCACAGCTATGGAGCCAGTTGGTCCCCACAGCCAAACCGGCCCATTTTTAAGATCAAACGAGCTCCAGAACAAGTAAACCCCCCATTTTACTGATTTTCGTATGCTATAGTCCATGGATTTTTGGTAATCTAGAATTCCGACGTGATTTTTTGCTAAAATTTTTTATAGACATTTGTTAAGACCTTAGCTATAGAGTCAGTTTGTCCCCACGGCCAAACCGACCCATTTACAAGGTCAAACGAGCCCCAAAATAGGTAAATCCACCATTTTATTGATTTTCGTGTGTCAATGGATTTTTGGTAATTCAGAATTTCTACATTATTTTTGCTAAAAATTTTCATGGACGTCCGTTAAGACCTTAGTTTTGGAGACAGTTAGTCCCCACGGCCAAACTGACCCATTTTCAAGGTCAAACGAGCCTCAGAGAAGGTAATCCCCCCATTTTGCCAATTTTCGTGTGCTACAGTCCATGAGTTTTTTGGTGATCCAGAACTTCGATGTGATTTTTGCCAAAATTTTTCATAGACGTCAGTTAAGACCTTAGCTATGGAGACGGTTGGTCCCCATGGCCAAACCAACCCATTTTCAAGGTCAAACGAGCCTTAGATCAGGTAAAACCTCCTCCCCCTATTTTTCTAATTTTCGTGTGCTATAGAGTATGAATTTTTTGGTGATTCAGAATTCCGACATGATTTTTACCAAAAATTGTCATGGACTTTCGTTAAGACCTTAGCTATGGAGCCAGTTGGTCCCTAAGGCCAAACCGGCCCATTTCCAAGGTCAAACGAGCTCCAAAACAGGTAAACCCCCCATTTTGTCAATTTACGTATACGTTCATGGGTTTTTTGGTGATCCTGAATTCTGATGTGATTTTTGCTGAAATTTTTCATGGACATCCGATAAGACCTTAGATATAGAGCCAGTTGGTCCCCACGGCCAAAACAACATATTTTCAAGGTCAAATGAGCCCCTGAGCAAGTAAACCCCCCATTTTGCTTATTTTCGTGTGCTAGTCCATGGATTTTTGGTGATTCGGAACTCCGACGTTATTTTTGCCGAAATTTTTCGTGGATGTCCGTTAAGACCTTAGCTATGGAGCCAGTTGGTTCCCACGGCCAAATCGTCCCATTTTCAAGGTCAAACGAGCCTAGAGCAGGTAAACCCCCCATTTTGCCGATTTTCGTGTGCTATAGTCCATAAATTTTTCGTGATCCAAAATTTCGATTGGATTTTTGCAAAAAAATTTCATAGACCTCCGTTAAGACTTTAGCTATGGAGCCAGTTGGTCCCCACGGCCAAACCGGTCCTTTTTCAAAGTCAAACGAGCCCCAAAGCGCTTTCTAAAAAGGTATTACGAACTCAAAATCAATTTTGATTCATCTAATCATTTTGTATAAAGGAATGAAAATCCTTATGTAAAATTGACATTCACATATACATTACCAAGGTAGTTTGAACTCAAAAATCAATTTTGTTTTATCAGATTCTTAGCAAAAAAGAATTACAATTTTCTACAAAATTGGGGAAAATTTAAAATTTGATGGGTTAAAAGTTGTTTTTCAAAAAATTTGCTCGGTTAAACTGCCTGGTCGCATAGATCTCGAAAAAATACCCAAATTCAAAAAAGAAATCACTTGAAAAGGACATGCGAGACCAAAGTTATGACCGTTTGAAGTTTTCACCAATTTACAACTACTTTTTCAAGTTTCAATCTCTAATTTGGTGAAACTTCAAATACTCGTAACTTTTGCCTCGGATATCCGTTTGACACAATTTTTTTTTGATCATGGGTATTTTTTTGAGATCTATTCTATCAACTCTTTAATTTGTTTTGCTTTTTTATCTTATTATATTTTTATTTATATAGAATAATAGTCATACAAGGTATTTAGGTAATTTTTTGTTCTAATATTATATATAGTGTTGACACCCAATTTTGACCCTCAACAATTTAATTAATTTTCAACCTCCTTCAATTTCAAATAATTTGAAATAATTAGTTTCGTAAATCTAAAATACTTTAAATTATTTTCAAGGCACCTTTTGCCATTTTTCATATAGACTCTCTCTCTCTCTCTCTCTCTCTATATATATATATATATATATATATATATATATATATATATAACTTTCAATTTGAACAAATATTTAGATAGTCATTTTACTAAAAATAGAGTTTTAATAAAATATGCATTTTATTTCCTTTAGAATTGATTAATTCACAATTTAATAAAATAAAGATCTTTATTTTTGAAATAATTATTTTGTATTGTTGAAGTTAAGAAGTTTGAGTAATTAGTTGAGATTATAATTTGTCTCATTTCCATTTTATGAATTTGAATTAATTGAAGTCAATAAATAAACCATGGACCAGATCCCTCCAGCCCTTTTAATTTCCTACCCAAATTAAATCAATAACCTGACCCACTTCTAATACCCAATACTCTCTCCTCTCTCTTCCTCAGTCCAGACGCAACAGAGAGAAGAACAAACGATGAACCCAGAATGGCATTGCTCCTTCTACCTCATCTCGTTCGTACAACGCACAAGATAGAGTTCCCAGAAGTTTCTAAACGAGCCACGTGGATCTTATCCATCCAATTCTCGATTTCTTCTTCTCAACCGTTTGATTTGGCTCCAACTCGTAAATCTTGTCTAATAAGGATTATTATTTTTTTGCATATTCCTACATCGAATTCTATCTCCATTTTAGATTTGCTTTGATTTAGATCAACCTCTGTGGAAAATTGTTTTTTTCGATCTTGCTACTACTTGTTTCTTACTTGATTTTATAGACAAATCTTTTGATTATCGAATGTGGTGAGTTTCTGTTCTTCACTTTAAGATGACTGCATTTAGGCATTGAGTTCATATATACGATAGTTGTTTTATTTAGTTTAGCTCATTTGAAATATGTGTTTCTAGTTACTTTAATATATCGTTAATCAACTTCACAATCCATGTGTATGGCTGTTCTGATTGCTTTGTTTATTAGACATATATAAATCAAAATTCAATTCATGTATATCGAGAATGTGATCTAAAAATATTGTGTTTGGTTACCTCAATTTTAGAGTTTCTATTTCCTGTATTGCGAAAGTCCGTCTTTGTTGCTAAAATGTCATCTCGGCCTGCCAATTTCAAAGAAAGCAAACAGGATTGAAAATTTCTGTGTATATTGATGATCCTTCAATTTATAATTGATCCTATATTTATATACAAGAGAGGAAATAAATAGAACCTTCTATTCTAACTGCTATGCCAGATGTACAAGATTAATTGGCTCAACCTGTAACAAACTTTATTCCTTTTCTATGTATGTACATTGCATATTTCGGTCATATGCATATCTTTTGTCTATTGGGCCATTTATACGAAATGGTCTGATGACTTCTTTTATCTATTTTATCTGAGGTGGGCTTTTAGCTAGCACAGTGTTAAAACAATTCTTCAGCCCAGAATATATAGCCCTTTTATCCTTTTCAGACCAGATGAGGGGATTAGACTTTTCCGATGAAATCAAAGCCAAACATGAAGCTCTTGTCTGTTTGTTTTTCCCTTCTCCCTTTGATGTCTCATTTCCTTGTTGGGAAAGTGTAGCCTATCTTTAAAACTACAAGTATTAAATTCAAATTTGAACTTTTATGTTCTAAAACTAATTAGTCACTATCAATTCAAAACATAAGTAATTTTATAATATTAAAAATATCTAACTTATAAAATTTTGAATAATTTTCTATTTTCTAATTATACAAAAAGTTTTAGATTATGTATTTTTAAAATAATGTCCTAATTCTTAATTATAAAAAAAATAATCTTAATTTTGAGTTTGCTTGGATCTAATATTTTGGATCATTATGAATGTACAATTATTAATCCATCACATATAACCATGTTATGACTTTTCCTGACAACAATTTCAGTCATACAAACAATTAAACTTCACACATTTACAGTTATTCAAACAATATAATGCACATAATCACAATCATCAAATTTGTCACTAAATCATCAAGTCATGTTCATTACATTTATTCGCACCATAGATGACCACTAGCTAAATATTTATCCATTTACATAGCCTCCAAGGCCCACTTCCTTTGTTTGTGTCATATCAGTCGTGATAACGACATTCAATTCACTTTAGTGAGATACCAATTGAAATAGATATCACTTGAATTCAACCTATATAAGCAAGACAACAGACCACACGAAAGGATTGAAGAAGTGAAATAATGTCCTAGAATGCTTCATAACTCCCTGAAGATTAAATGTGGACATCAACACACCAATCTTCAGGACTCTATTTGATATTTTCTCTTGTACTAGAAGACCAGTAACCTAGGCTTTGATACCAAATTGTAACGAGCAAACTGTCGGGCACCTACTCTTAACATTTATATAGGAGAATCCTTACCAACCATTTTAAAAATTGATAATGCAGAATAAACAAAATATCAATTTATCACCTTATTTAAATAAAAAGAGTTAGTCCCAACCTTGTTTTAAATGAAATACTATTGAAATATACAACTTAAACATTCTCCTTAGGAACTAGTTAAACATGTACAAAAACTTCTAAGAGAATATAATATCTAGAATATTGATTTCAAATGAGTTCCTTATGGAACTTCAACAAACCACCTCAAGAACCATACTTACCCCAAGCACGTGCATTACCTTATTTAGTTCCATCAAATGAGTTCTTTACAGGGTTTAATGACTTTATCCAAAATCTTGAACTTGACCTAAATTTTAAAATGATAGAAAATTAGATAGATACTTATCACACTAAACTTCATCTGAACATGTTTAATCACATGGAGGACAATGAATATCCAATCCTTGTACTGAATTCAAATGAGTTTCATATAAATTTCAATGAACTGCTTTAAGAAGGGTACTTACCTCAACTCCCTATAGTACCTTCTTTATTTCCACCGAATAACTTTTTTTGCCGGATTGAATGGCTGGAGTCAAAATTTAGAATTCGACTGTTTCAGTGGAAAAATAGTTGAAAATCAAATTAGCACTTACTACAATGACACTTATTTTAATACAGATTATAAAAATCATTTCAATGTATTGAAAACAAAGGAATTCACTATGAACTTCAATGAACCACCTCAAGAAGTATATTGACCTCAACCATTTGTCATTCCTTCTTTAGCTCCACCGATTAATCTATTCACAAGGTTGAAAGATCCCTTGAGTAGCAACTCAACTCAATATCATATCTCCACAAGATCAATATCAATATACAAACAAAACAAATACTTAGCTTATGATTAATTTTGTCAATTTGTAATACTATATAGTATTGCCAACAAGAATTATAATCCTTAATAGACATAACTGCATTTCTAGAGCACTTCAAGGACTTTTTATTTGTGAAAATGGAATGCAAAGGAGAAATATATTTAATAGTTTTTCGTTGATCTATTATTTACATCCTTTAAAACTCTAATAATCTTTGTCTTGTAATTTTTTTAACTTTTAAGGACTAAGTGAAGATATCTTCTTGTTTTCTCTGTACTCATAAGTTTGGATCTCTTTGAATCTGTTTTCATTTTCTTCTATCTCATTTTTCTTTGTTTTATGAAAATGAAGAGAATTAGAGGAGAAATAAAATGATGGAAATCGATTTTAATTAGTAATTTATAATGAAAAAATTATTTTTATTTTTAGTATAAGGATATTGTTTTATCGGCTAATGTTACGTTTCAACTAATATTTCCTCTTACTTAATTAATTAGCGGTAAATATATTATTACCTTTAAATAATTGTCATTAAAATCTTTTTTTTATAATAGTTATATCATCGACCAACCCCAACAAAATAGAGGTCAATGTTGATTTTAAGATACTCATTATAACTTATGCTGCCAATAGAAGACAACATC
The DNA here is from genome assembly GCA_035578085.1 of Solanum pinnatisectum. Lineage (NCBI taxonomy): Eukaryota > Viridiplantae > Streptophyta > Magnoliopsida > Solanales > Solanaceae > Solanum > Solanum pinnatisectum. Next base: position 38,924,346 of record CM069080.1, on the reverse strand, counting down.
ATATGACTACCAACAGGGGTTGTGGTGCACTGATGAGAGTGTTTCACCCTTAATCAGAGGTCTCGGGTTCGAGCCCTGGGTATGGAGAAAATCCTATTGAGAGCGCCACCCCCGAATGGGACCTGCAGTGCGCGATACAAATTTAATCGGAGCTCCAATGTGGACTTCCGAACACAGGGTGGAAAAAAAAAATCAAATGACTAACAGTTGTGAACAGAGGAGGCAAATAATGCATAAAGTATAATTAATAAAATATACAACATGAGTTACCCATCTTGAATGGAATGGGTTTTATTCACATTAAAGATGAACGCTGATTATCTCATGCTTTAAGTTCACAAAGATATTGTGTTCTTTAACATATTTAGTCGCTGCTCCGTCTACAACATCATCCACCGAATAACAAAAGGAAAACGAAATGCAACTCATCCAAATAAGATCAATTGACATAGACCATAGACAAAGAAGATGAAAGAAAGACATAGAAATGTTGATAAATTAGTCCAGGTATGATAAAGACTCAAACATTAGTAGCACTGATGCACCTAGCACAACAAATATGTGTGTACATAGTTCGTAACATGAAAATAATATCAATAACATCATCACTAGTATAAAGTGAGCTCACATAGTTATGCAACAAATCAGACAGCCAAAGAAGGGAGGGAATACCATGATATATCCCAATAGATATCCATGGTGTTTGCATAAGTGTTTGTCACCTTTTCTATAGGGCATCCTATATACATAATGTATCACAAACAAATTCAATTTGGAAAAAAAATTCTCATCTAAGTTAAAGTCCTAAATTATCTCGGTCTACAATATTCTGATCTCTACGAATAACTTTATCTTTTGTTGGAGCTTTTAATATTCTTAATCTATACAAAATATAATATATTATGAGATTAAACAGGTTCAACTATTTTATATTATAATTTTTAAGAGTTAGAAGTAAAGTTGATCAAATAGTCAAAGTCAAGCCTCAAGGTTAAAATTCAAATTTTATTACAATTTCACGTTATCTATAATTCCACAAAATCAAAATTATATTAACACCTCAAATCGATAACAAATTGACCTTCAAAATCAATATGTTTCCCTCTCTCAAAACCTATGGTGAACCCCCCACCCCCCTTGTTTTCACATCAAAAATATTGTGATTTAAGCTTTAAACAAGTGATCAATCAAGCTAATCAACTAATAACATGATAATAGTATTTACCTAATATTTGTAGACAAATTCCTCACTAAAATTCTAGTTTTCTCGAGGTTCCTAGATCTAACCATGGTGAAAAAACTTAAATACCCCAATTCTATTCAATTTATATTTAAAATAGTGCTTTAGAACGATTACGATGCCTCAGTAAAATCGTGATATCTTCGTAGAATAATGCCCTAGACATCCAGATAGACCAGTGCAACAGTGCACCATCAATTCCAAAATCCTATGTGTGATAACCCCCTAGGACCCTTGTGCGCAATTGTGGCTCATGGTAGAGAAAAATTATAATAGTACACATTATTGCTATTCAAACCACATTTGAACCACTTGAATTCAAGTCAAAACTACACAAATAAATTTTAAGTGATTGATGTAAATTGTACAAGGTTTGTAAATACAAATTTGAGCGATTTAATAAAAATAAAGGATTGAGCGGTTACCCTTTAAGCCAAATCTAGTAAATTAATTTGTAATTATAATAAAACAACTTATTTTTTAGATTCAGGATTTAAAAAGTTTTTTGTTGAAGCATAGTAATTTCTAGATCTATATTCAAGATCATGTAAAATTCTAATTGCTGACAAACTATCAATTTATATGCCAAAGATTGAAGGAAGAAGTATCAAATACCAGTTCTCACCGTTCTACAAGAAAAAGTGAATTTACAAGCAACATTGCTAGGGGAACTCATTAGAGAATTTATTCCTTTGACTCAAAAACACTCTTCAACTTTCGCTTAATAGCTAGTTTTCTACAAGCTTGTCGCCGGTACCCTTTAATTGGACAAAAAACTCCAAAGCAACACAAATTACCTATTTTTCTTAAATACAACTCTTCCTCAAATTTTAATCCATTTCTGGCCCTCTAACTATCTTAACCCCAACAACTTCAACCTATTTCCAAGAGTGCTCAGTTCCCTCAGACTATTGCTACAAGTTGTCAGTGACTTCGTGAATTCATATGATATGTTACGTCAACGTCTCAATGGATAAGATGGAGTTATCGTCAACTTTGTATCAATCTAACAACTTCAATATCCTAAGTGTCAATGAACAAGCTTCAAGCAAGCTAGATATCACTAATTAATATGATTTTTTAATTTAAATTAATTTTTAATCAAATTATCAACACTTTTTTTTTGTCGCGTTTTCAATTATTACAAAAATTATGTGTTCATTTGTCAAAGTTAAAGGGGGTTTTAACTTTACTTATAAGTTTTAAAGTTTATATTATTTTTTTGTAATAACTTAATTTAGTAGTAGTATACTTAATTTTCATGTACAAAAAATAAAAATTCCTGGACTCCCAATCTAATTTTTGGTCCTTTTATCATCGGAGAAGTTCCTCCGGCCGTCGGCGAACCATACTGGTAATGAATTCGAGATCAGGATATCCGCCGCCTTGGATGGGCTGCGGCGGCGGCGGCAGTATGCATCCTAATGCTAACACTAGTTTTCAACAAAGAAATCAACAGCAATATATGCAGAGAAGTTCAGTGCCGCATCAACAACAATTTCAGAACCAGCAAACACAGCAGTGAATGAGAAGGAGCCAGTTACCATCAGATTCTGCTATTGATGAGGTTGAAAAGACTGTGCAATCTGAAAACGGAAGGTAGGGGTTCCTTACTCTTTTTTTTTTTTTTTTTTTTTTTTAAATTTGAGAACTTTAATTAATACAGGAGTGGAGATTTTCTGCCGAAGCCATCAGTGCAATGGTGACTCTGCCCCTGATTGAATATTGAAATTTAGACGAAGTAGATGAAAGTTGCGGGACGAGTATTAAGTTTAGCTGAAGTAGCATGGACCTTTTGTTGGTAGAGAATCAGTAATAATTAGATAATATGACAAGCTAGAATTGATTAGCAGAGAATAGTTAAATTGGCGTTTTAGTGGGTGTCATTTTGTTTACAAATGACTTAACTTCTTTTGCTAAATCCTCACGGATTTAAAGTAGTTTTAATTGTTTGTAGGAATCCCTTATTTATTTTTATAATAATTATTAGCGAAAAGTAGCTTGTAGGAGTCATGCAGCAAGACAGAAAAACCTCCAATTACTAAATAGTACTGCAGTGTTTAAGGCCTTAAACTGCAGTTCCATGATGTCTATGTACATGTCTTAACCTATACCAACATTCACTTCAGTTTGCTGAGTAAACTCTAACAATGTCGTTGGAAAACTTATGGTAGGGTTCACTTTGGAGCTCCATTAGAGTGGGTTCAAGATGGAATTTATTTATGGCTTTACTATGTGTAAACTTATTCTATAGGGCTGACTTTTGGAGCTCCATTAGAGTATGTCAAAATGGAATTTAGTTGGGCTTGAGAACTTCAGCTTCTTTCACTCTTGCAATTTTCAAATATGTTTTAAAACACCTTTCTTGAGCATAGAGTCTATCAGAAACAACCTCTCCACCTTAATAAGGTGAGGGTAAGGTCAGCGTACACTCTTCCCTCCCTAGATCCCAACTCTAGGGACCACACTAGGTATGTTGTCATTGTTGGGCTTCAGAGTTTCATTTCACGTTGACATAGATGTGAGCCATTAATTTGATACGCGGACCTTGATTGAGCTCTAGCTTAAATTGTAACTGCATTTCATATCCCAAGTTAGCTTAGCTTGTTTACAAGTCTCGACTTAATTCTAGCATGAAGGGGTACCTCGTTATCTGACATCTTGGGTGCAACTCTACTTGAAGAACTCGTGTTTACGATATTGAAAATCTAATTTCCTGAACCAAGTGCATTAGTTGGACATAGATGTTCGGACTGCCTAGCCCTATTTTGGAGTTGGAAAGTATTAATTCATGGATTGTGTGGGGGTGGGCCAATATACAAGAAGGCTGAAAACAACAGAATGATACACAAGTATGGTTCTCTACGAATGGTTCCAAATTATCTTAAGTTATAGCTTACAAGAGCCTTGTAGGTGCACAAACAATTGACCAAAAATAAAGACAGATTTAACTTCGCGAACTTGTATTCCACCCTTTCAAATGCTATCTTGTCTATTTCCCTCCAGAGTACCCACATCATGGTAAGAGGAGCTACGTCCCATGCTTTGCATCTCCTTCGCCTCCTTCTGAAGGCCTAACTATGAATCACGTCTTTCACTGTGACTGCACCCAACGTTGACTATTATATTCCAAAATAAATTCACAAAATAGACTCAGTACAGTCCATCACAACCAGCTTGCAACCTGGGAAGCACAGGTGAATGGTTCACATCTTCTTCAGTTCCAAAAAAAAAGAGGTTCACATCTTCTCTCAACTGTTTGCACATGATGCACCAATTGACATTGATTATTTTCGTTTTCCTTAGCTTTTCAGAATTTAGGATCTCCTCCGTTTGTTTCCATCCATGCGAAGAATCATACTTCTTTAGGTGCTCTTGAAATCCCTACTAACTAACTGGAAGGGGCAGTATTTATCATTGGGTGGCAGGGTCATTCTAGTCAATAGTGTATTGGATGCTCTCCCGACTTATGTCATGTCTTTGTTTCCTATCCCTTCTAAGGTTTTGAAAAGATCAGACTCCTTAAGGAGGAATTTTATTTGGCAACGCAACAAAGAAAATAAAGCAATTCATTTGGTCAAATGGGACTGTCTCATCACCGGTAAAAAGGATGGAGTACTTGGCACTAGAGACCTCAAAGTCCATAACCTAAGCTTGTTGATGAAATGGTTATGGAGATATAACTTAGAGACTAAGGTTTGTGCAATATAAATATGGCCAACACAACCAGTGGTGCTCAAGTAGTGTGAATTATCCCTTTGGAGTTGGAGTTTGGAGAGCCATTACATCCTTGTGGCCATCTTTGGCTGGAAATATCAGTTTCAAAGTCGGCAAGGGGAGTAAAATTCTCTTCTAGCATGACAACTAACTTGGGCGTGGCCCTTTAAAAGTTTTGTTCCCTGATTTCTATACTATTGCTACTTAGACAAATACTAACCTTGAATTAGCTAAAGGAATACATCAGTGGAAACTTTTAGATGATTATTAAATGATTGGGAATTGAAAAGAGTCGTGGACTTGTTCAAGACCTTGGAATCTTTCCATGGTTTCAAAGAATCTGAGGATTTGTTGTGCTGAATCCTGGAAGTGATGGAGTCTACACTGTCAAATCTGCATACAACTTCCAGATTAGGCAAAATGCACAATTTGACCAGTGACAGTGGAAGACTAAGGCCTCATTTGTTTTCATTAAGATTAAGACATCTGAATCTGAATGAATACACATCTGAATCATTCAATTTTGTTGTAAATCTGAAACTGAATGATTAAGACTATTTGTTTTTAAACACACACACATATATATATTAACAAACTATTAGAAAAAAAGGTCATTCTTTGATAAACGTTAAGATATTTGAATTATAAATAAATATTTTAAGTTTGATAAAAATAACAGTTACCAATCTCAAAAAAAAGTTTGATAAAAATAAAATGGAACGACATGGACTACATATATAAATTATAATAATAAAAATAATTGTTAGGAAAAAATGTAGTCATCTTCTTTTGAAAAAAAATTCAACACAAATGAATCTTCCATAAATAAGTGAAACATCTCTATTCTATAATATGTTTGCTCATGTACTCTTCTCTAAAATAAAAAAGGAAAAGGGTCTGAAAAGTACTCCAACTTTGGCCGAAATTGCTGTTACGATACCAAACTTTATGGAGAACCTTTTACCCCTGTACTATTTAATAGTGTATTTTAAAGGTATATGTGTACCCACATGCACACGTTACTATTTATAATTATGCAATATTTATGATATCCACGTAGGCACATATATACCTTTAAAATACACTATTAAATAGTGCAGGGGGTAAAAGTTTTTTCAAAGTTCGGTATCGTAACAGTAATTTCGGCTAAAGTTCGGATATATTTCAGGCCTTTTTCCCAATAAAAAATGAATATGATACATTTAAATGATTTAAAATAAATTTTTATAAATGCATCATCGTTCGATCTCAACAATACATTTATGAAGTTGCGTTGCACTTCAATCAAATAAATTTTATCAATTCTTGATAAACAAGTTGCAAGAACAAAAATTAAAAGTTTAAGGAAAATAATTCGGATAACTAATAAAGTTGGTGAAGGAGAGAGACTTGATTTTTTTTTAAATAAAAAAAATATGGAGCACAATGTTTTTACGAAAATAAAAGTATCTTTAAAAGAGTTTGAATGAGAATAAGACTCTGTCACAAAGACCCTTCGGACCCACTAAGAGACTATTAAGTAGAAAAGATAAACACACTTAATGGCCTAATGTCTGAACCATTCAAATTCAGATCTCCATTAAGTGCAAACATATGAGGCCTAAGACCCCTTACAAAATTTTATGTTTTTCTTGGCTTGTAGCAAGAGAAGCATGTCTCACTGAAAACTTAAGAAGTAGGGGATTTCATCTATGCTCTAGATGTTGTATGTGCGGTGCAGCCAGAGAAAAGAATAGCCATCTGGTTCTACACTGTCCTATAAATGGACAATTGTTGCAACTTTTTTTGAACACGGTAGGACTAAGATGGTCTATGCCAACATGAAGCTGAAATTTAGTGAAGTGCTAGAACTATAATGGTGGTGTAGTGAGACAAAAGAAGTGGTGGAAACTTTCCCAGCTTGTAAATGGCGGACAATTTGGAAGGAGAGGAACTATAGAATTTTTGAAGACAGAAGCAGAAAGTCGAGATGAATTGTATTCTTTTGTTTCATTTTTGGTGTAAAGAAAACTATGTAGAGGAGACTGAATCACTACTTATATGATATGTTCCTTGTGAAGCAGTAGTCCTAAGCATGGTTGGGTTTTGTAATTGTAGATAGCACTGTTATGGTGTACATGTAATACACACACATGTTACCAGTTTCAAAAAAAAAAAAAAAAAAAAACTAAATCCTCTCTTTCAGTAAACTATGATAGAAAGACCTCAGCAAGAAAGGCCCTCTCCTACTCTCCACTTTCACGTGTCTTTCCTGATTGTGTGATAATTTGTTTGTAAAATAGTTTCATCAAAATTTATACTCCTTTCGTCCCAATTATTGTGATGATATTTGATTGGGCACAAAGTTTAAGAATGAAATGAAAACTTTTGAAACTTGTGGTTCAGAACAAGCTATAGATATTTGTGTGGCTGTGAATCATCTCATTTGGTAAAATGGAAAGTTTAAAATTATGTTGTTACTAAATATAGAAAAATATCCTTCTTTTTGGGACTAAGCAAAAAGAAAAGAAATGGGATTGAGGGAGTAACTTATTTCTATCTCTGTCTTTTAGGTTTCTCTAGAGCCTTTGTTCGAAAGTGTACCAACATCTTGTGTTGTTGTAGACATAATGAATTGTTATCTTCTTCTATATCCTATAAGAAGTATGTTGGTTTCTCTTTTTTTTGAGACAAGGGTAACTTTGTATTCACAAAACATTCATCATCCAAGAGATGATGAATTGGAAACTTACATCCCATAGTGTGATGAGCACACCTCCATGATGGCAATCAGATTACAAGTTTCCTAAGAAATCAACTAATTCTACCCTATGCCCCACCAAGTCTTGTTTACACCAAAAAAATAGAAGACTAATACAGTTTGTTTTAATCTTCTGAAAATTGATTTTCTGTCCTTCAAAACACCTAGCATTCCTTTCCTTCCATATGGACCAGATACATGCTGGGATGAGCTTCCACCATTCTTCATTCTTGCCTCTACTTCGAACTCCTGGCCAGCTGTTCAGGACCTCCAAAGTAGTCTTTGGCATCACCCAGCTAATCCTCAGAATGCACAAAAACGTATTCCACAACCTTGCAGCTGTTTGACAGTGAATGAACAGATGATTGTTTACCTCAGTTTCATGTTCACACATAAAACATCTCGAACAGATAAGCATGCCTCTTTTCTGTAAAGCTTCATGAGTAAGGCATGCTTTCCTAATCGGTAACCAAACAAAACATGAGACTTTCAATGGACATTTCTACTTCCAAATTAGTTTCCATGGGGATCTCTCAGTCAATGAAATATTGTTGTTCATCTTCCAATAGCATGACTTCACTGTGTAGACCCCTTGCTTGTGTATTTTCCATATTGGCTTGTCAGATCTTGGAGATGTACCTGGGAAATTATTGAGGACCTCTAATAACTTGGCAATATCCTCAATTTCCCAATCGTTTAATGCTCTTATAAAAATTAGATCCCAACCCTGTTGACTCCAGACTAGGGGTGTGTATCGGTCGATTCGGTTCGGTTTTAAGTATTATCGGTTCGGTTTATCGGTTTTCGGTTTTTAAATATGCTAAACCGATAACCAAACCAATAAGATATTTGTTATCGGTTTTCGGTTTATCGGTTTTAGGTCTTTAACGGTTCGGTTTTCGGTTTAACCAATAAGAAAATGCTTTCAAAATAAATATATGGCTTATCCAATAATTTGACACGATACACATACATCAAAATAATCATACCAAACGGAGGTCATCACAACAAAGTCTTTGGTCAATTTTCGATATTTACAATCGTGCAAAAACTAATATTAGTCAATTATAAACTAAAACTAATTAAAACCAAGTCCAATTGTAAATCGGGCAGTTCATCTTAAACTATCTTTAACAGCTGCCAAATCCATCGGATAATCAACAAAATCTTCATTAAGTTCCTAACCAAGATAATCACAAGCCTTGAAGAAAAAGTGGAAGAGATTTGTGAACTTCAACATTTAATACCAACATAATGGGCAACCAAAACACAAACTAAAACTAATTATATTAATATTTTTTGTTTAATATTTTATATATATATATATATATATATATATATATATATATATATATATATATATATATATATATATAACTAAAAATTATTATTATATTCTTTATGGGTTATCGGTTAACCCAATAACCCAATATTAAAAACCAATAACGAACCGATAACCCAATAATTTTTTTTTTGTAAAACCATTAAATAACCGTTAACCCAATAACCCGGTAACAATAAACCAATAACACTTTTATCGGTTCGGTTTATCGGTCGGTTCGGTTTTTGCACACCCCTACTCCAGACTTGTGCCACAGTGGCATTGCTCTGCAAACTCAGGGTATACAATTGAGGAAATAGGTTTGTCAAATTGTCTTCCCCTAACCATATTTTATTCTAGAACTGTGTCTTTAGACCATCCCCCACACTGATGCATATGTTGCTTCTGAAGTGTGGCCATAATCTTCTAATGGTCTTCCAAACACTACATCCAAAAGTGCCCATAACCTCTTCAATTGTCCATTGATTAAATAAACCATTTTTGCCTGCAATGAATCTTCTCCATAAGGCTCTGTCTTCAGTACAAAATCTCCATAACCATTTCTGAACTAGACAACTGTTCTGTAGACTCAGGTTCTTCAGGCCTAAGCCTCCTTGGATTCTATTGAGTGTGAGTGCATCCCACTTTACCAGATTATAGCCTCCCTTTTCCTTGTTACCCTGCATAGAAAAGTTCTCAGTAGCCTATTAATTTTCTTCTCAATGTTCTTGGGGATTGGAAATAAGCTCATCATGTAGGTGGGTAGACCATCCAACACTGATTTGATAAGTGTTACTCTGCCACCCAGAGACAGGAACTGGATTTTCCATTTGGCTACTTTCCTCTCACATTTCTCCAACACCACATTCCACACTTCCAGCTCTTTGTTCTTTGCTCCCAAAGGTAGTCCCAAGTATTTTGTTGGTAGTGCATCTACCTAGCAACCCAATGTTTCAGCTAGCCTAGACATATTGTCAACATTATTGATAGGAAAGAGATGACTCTTCAACCAGTTGACATGGAGACCTGAAATGGCCTCAAATATAGTGAAAATAGCTCTTAAATGCCTAATCTGTGTCTCCTCTGCCTCACAAAATATAAGAGCATCATCAGCATAAAATAAATGTGTGATCTCCATTCCTACTTGTGCACTAAAGCCTCTCACCCATCCATTTGTCTTTGCCTTCCAGAACATATGATTCAGCTCCTCCATGGCTATTAAGAATAAGAATGGAGACAGAGGATCTCCCTGTCTGAGACCTCTCTGGGACTGAAAGAAACCTTCGGTGTTACCATTTATGATGAGGGAAAACTTCACACTTGAAATGCAATACTTGATCCAGCCAATCCACTTGCTTCCAAATCCCATGTCCTTTAGAATTTTCAGGCGGAAATTCCAGTTAACATGGTCGTAAGCTTTCTCGATGTCTAGCTTGCATAGAATTCCTGGTTTCTTTTGTTTTACCCTGGAGTCTACCAATTCATTGGCCAACAATGCTGCATCCATTATTTGTCTACCTCCCAAAAAAACCATTTGAAACATCAATCAGTTTCCCAATGACTGTCTTCATTCTCTCCGTCAATAACTTGGATATGATTTTATAAACTCCTCCTATTAAACTGATAGGTCTGAAATCCTTTACCACAACTGCACCTGGTTTCTTTGGAATCAAAGCTATGAATGTAGCATTGAATGATTTCTCAAACACACTCCTTTGATGAAATTTTTGTATGGTAGCATCAGGTCCTCTTTCAATATATCCCAACATTTCTTAAAGAAATCCATAGTAAATCCATCAGGGCCAGGTGCTTCGTCTCCCTCACATTTTTTGATGATCAGTAGCACTTCCTCTTCCGTAAATGGTCTTTGTAACCATTCGTTTTCTTCCGTAGAGACTGTTGGGCACCCTACAAAATCAAAAGAGGGCCTCCAGGGCTCAGTTTCTGAGTAGAGCTTGGCGTAGAAGTCTATCATGGCTTCTTTAAATTCTGTAGGTTCCTGTATCTCCACCCCTCGTACCATCAGTCTGTCAATTGTGTTGTATCTCCTGTGGGCAGTTGCTAGTCTCTGAAAGAACCTAGTGTTTTTATCCCCTTGTTTCAACCATAGCACTCCTGCTTCAGAGAAGTTCTTCTTGCTCCAATATTTTAACTTTTGTTTTAGCATCTTTAGTTTACTGCTAAGCTTATAATCTAGGCACCCTTCTACCTTCAAAGTTGTTCCACCACCCCTGCACCATATCATTAAAGCCATCAACCTTGAGCCACCAATTTTCAAATTTGAAACATGGTTTTCGATGCTCCCAGTTACCACTGTCCAACATGACAGGATTGTGATCTGACCCTACTCTTGGGAGGGTGCTTTGCTTGATGCTTTTGAAGTTTTCCTCCCAACTCTTAGAATATAAGAACCTATCCAACCTAGCAGCACTTGGATGGTTATCCCCCCTGAACCAAGTGAACTTCCCTCCCGACAGATAAGGGTCATGCAACTCCAGTTCATCTATCCATCTGGAAAATTCATTCATGATGTTTGTAACTCTGCTGCATCCTCTTCTTTCCCCCATATGTCTTACAGTGTTGAAATCTCCACCTGTGACCCAAGGTCCTCCACATAGTTCCTTCATTGCAGCAATTTCTTCCCAACACTCTTAACTTCTCTTTCCTAGTGTGTGGAGCATACACTCCAGTGAAGTACCAGGAAAAAGAATTTTGAGTTGATTCAAACTTGTAAGTGATTGAGTAGGTACCTTCCTCCACCTTAGTGCCAGTCCATACTCTACTATCCCACATAATAAGTATTCACCCCTTACTCCCATCTGCCTCAATATATCCAAGCCTCATCCATCTACAAGACCAGAGCTGATAGGCAATCCCCTCAATCCCTTTGTTCACCTTGGTTTCCTGGAAACAAACCACATCCGCTTTCAATTTTTGCAAACAAGTCTTAACCAACTTCTTATTGGTGGTGTTATTAAGACCCCTTACATTCCATGTGATCAACTTAATATTCATTTAAAAGTCAGGCTTAGAACCCTCCCCCTGCTTCTAGCACCTTTGACCTCTTTATTGAGACTAGATTGAAGATTTTTCAATTCATTCTTGCCTATTCCCCTGCTCTTAGGGGTGCTAATAGCTTTCCCCTGCTTCTTGTTGTCTATCTCTGTTTTCCTTTCATCAATTCTCAGGAGTAGGGCAAGAGTCTCTTTCTCAAATCCTTCGAATGCTACCCCATACGTGTTGCTCAACTCCAATATGTGTGAGTTAACCCAGCTTGGTGCCTCAAATTCAGCCAAATCTTCCTCTGACAGGTTTTGCATAGCCACTGGTTCAGCATCAAGAACTTGCTGCAATTGTAGTTCTGTCTGATTTAAATCTTTGGACGTATACCTTTCTTCCGAATGTTTGTTGTTCGCCTCATTGCTCTGTTTTGAGTTATGGGTTTGCATGTGTGCATTTTCATCTGCTACTATCTCTCCCACCATCTTCTCCTTCGTTATTTCCTCAGAGGACTTCTCCCATATTTTGATTGCTTCCAGAAATTGAGAAGCTAAGCTAGAGTCTTAATGGTTGAAAGCCCATTAATGTCTCTCACGTGTTCCCCCCGTGATTTCTCATTTAAACCCAATTGGGTTTCAGAATTCCCTTTGTATTTTTGGCCCAAATGAGCTATTGGGCCCAAATTTATTTCCCCTGAGATCTGGGCCAGATCAAATCTTTTCATTAAATCTGCTGGGTGGTCCCAGTTACCCTAGTTGACCCATGTGGTTCATCACATGTCTTTGGTACGCTTTCCCCCATCTGTATGTACTTTATCATTATCACACCTCCTTTTACCCAAAGGTTTTCCATCCAAAACCTGTTGGGTAATACATGTGTTCGAGCTTTCTTCTCCATAGGATATCTTCGCCGGAGCTTCTGCCCAGAGTTGCATTGTGAACAAAACCCCTCTGTTTTCAATCGTCACCTCTTTCGGAATATTACTACCATCACCCTGAACCTTTATCCTAGTCCATTTAATATGGTTCCGCAGCGCGGTTTCTTCTTCTGTTTCAGCCCAATCCCCACAGTATTCTCCGATGAGTCTAAATGTTTTTTGGGACCAAAGGTGAAGAGGGAGGCCTACAATCCTCACCCATGTCGTTTTGGGTCTGTTCATCAGTTCATATGTTCCGATTGAGGGGTTCCACCATCGTAGCTTTATTGGGGTTTTCATCCAGATCCAGTCTACTTCCATGACTTGTTCTGCTATGAGTTTGGAAGTAAACTCAAATAAAAAGAGACCATTCCCCTTCTCGTAAATGTTCAAGCCATGGACTTGTCTCCAATTAGTGTTGGACCACCTTCTGACCTCAGAGAGAGTTGTAGCAGCATTAAAAGCTCCCACCAAGCTCCTCTTTAAAACCCCATTTTGATTTATTAAGGAGTCATTAATGCTAATGATTCCTCCACTTTTGACTGTTGAATTTGTCTCTATTGATTTCCCATTCCTGTCTTCCCATTTAAAATTCCTGACCACCTCTGCATATGGAATATTGCTATCAGATAGCCTATTCTCCTCTAGGTTATTCTCCCTCTTGTGGCTGCTGATGAACCTAGTCACGTTTTCTGCAATATCCATCCATCTAGAATTAGTCGTCAACTCTGGTATAATGAGGACTGCCCTCCTCCTAACCCTTACATTTATCAAACTGATGTAGTGTCCAAACTTGTTAAAGTTACGGGCTATGAAAATTTCAGACAGAGTCTCTGTTTTCCTCCATCGACGAACAACATTCCCTTTTGTCTTAGATGCCTCTTTCAAGACCTGCACTATCTGTTCCATTGATTTTCTGTTGAAGGAAGTCCTAGTAATCGCATTCCTGCTCCTTTCGGTCCATTCATACCACAATCCTGCTGTCCCTGAGATTTTTTCCAGATCGTATGATTTGAATCCTACTGTAAAATAAATGGTGTTCTTCATAGGTTGGGAAAAAGAAAGAAAGAAAGAAAGAAAGAAAGAAAGAAAGAAAGAAAGAAAGAAAGAAAGAAAGAAAGAAAGGATTGGGTTTCCGGTGGTCAGAAGGGCCACCAGAGGTGTGGAGAGAGGTTGGCAGAGGGAAATTCAAATGTCATTGGGAAAAGTTCTCTTGATCTTGAGAAATCCTTGTTTACTGATGGACAGTCAACTGCTTTAAGCATTTTGAAGGCTAGGTGTATTGCAAATTTGTTTAGTTGGTCCAACTTGTATCCTGCTGTTAATGCAGAACAAGTTTAGGACTTTATTAACTCACTAGTTCTGCTTGGATGGTTTATTGTAGCCAGAGCTTTTTTTAAGCTCAAATGCCATATCTTGTAATTCTTGCATCTTCTTGATGTTGTTATTAATACCACTTACTTTATCAAAAAAAGAAAAAAAGAAGCCTTCATAGTGCTTCAATCCTCACTGTACCAAATTCTAAAACCAACATGTCCTAGTATCGTGAGGATACTTGGTGGTTTTAAGCGATGTTAAGCCATGGGTTATCACTTTATGGGTGAAGTCATGAGCTTTAAAGAAGTATGTGCTTTAAATATTGTTGTGCAAAGTGATCCCAATGAGAAACTATTGGTTCTTTGGATCTCATTGATGAGTTGGATTAATATCGTCATTATTGTATGTTTTAATTGCAATTTGATTATTAGAATATTAAATTCATATATATTTGGTACACTAGTTTCTATAAGTCGTTCAAAGAAAGAAGTGTGCATCTCATTTCATGATTTTCACTTCAACCCCATCGACCTAGTTGCTTTTTTGCGCTTTCTGTTCTTAAAAACAGTGAGATACTTGTGGGGAGCTGGCAGAGACTGTGAACCATCTATTCCTACATTGTAGAATCATTGTGATGTTTGCGGTCAACACAAATGTTCGCGGGAAGAGCCTTTTTATATCTTGTTGTCGGAAGCAAATCATTAGCGGCGAGTCTTTCTGAGGCCACAGACCACAAAGTGCCTGCACTTTGAAGGGAGGTTTAGTTTACATATGGCAGTGGTAATGGAAAGGAGGGATGGATTTGATTATAAATTCAAAGATCAAATAGATTATATCATGAAAAACTTTTCTTTCCCCAAAGTTCAACTTAAGATTTTGGTTGATAATAGTAGGTAGGGTGACTGTGAGTTTTATGTTTCAAAGGTTAAAATTCATTCTGTGATATTGAGAAATAAGTCATTTTTTGTTTTCCCTCTTATTTAGTTCACAAGATTGGAAGGCTAGGTTGAAGATACCACCACTTGATGCTCGATACAGGACAGAGGTAAATTGGCAATTGTCATCTCATGCTCATGCAGTTCAATTTATATTTGATATTCTCTACGAAATGACTGTTTCGACAGCCATGTTTGTTTCTCTAACATAATTTATTTGAACTTCCCATTTATGTATCACAGACTGCATCTTAATTTCACACCTTTAAACATCAGATGTTATTTTCATATGTGACTTATCCGATGTAGTCTACAAGCATCTCATAATCATTTTTTGTCATGAAAACCTGGACATACTTTATGTCTATAAAATTTCAGCCCTTGGGTTGTTTGTTTTTGAGCATTCTATACACCATTTTACATCTACATAGAATTGATATTGTTATTATTGTCTGTAACAAATATAGGAAGAGACTGTTCATTTTGACTTCTTGGCCTAGCTTCAGGCCCATGGAGGAGCTTTGAGGAATTGGATGCTTCTAATTACTTATGGTAGCTAAGTAAGGATTTTGTCGGACCAGAACTTGCCGTATGTGGTGGGGCTCATTTACTGATCATGTTGGCAATTTTGCAACATTGTCATGGATTTTGAGGTTGGGTCTCTGCTCAATTACGTTCCGCTTTCTTGGAAGAGCTAAAGGTCTAACAACCTCAGAAGTTCATTTAAGATCATGTAAAAAACATTAAGGAAGTTGACTCAGGAATTAGCAAATGCAATCTTCTCTGACCTTTCCCAGCAATGCTTTGTTATGGAGAAAACGACCAAATGAATCCTGCACCCCTTGATACTTTCAGATTTTGAAATTGGTAACTTTGTGTATATTGATACGAACAGATCAGTACATGGGCTGTACTAGGACCATATTTACAAGTAATTCCAGAACCTATAATCCTGTGTCTATAATGAGTCTAACACATCAATAATAGATACAAGATCATTAGACCAGATCTGATTACACCAAAAACATAAAATCAACATACAATTCAATTTGATCTGCTCTATACTATTCTCTATGCTCTCAAAACACCTAGCATTTCTCTCCTTCCAAATTGTCCACCATATGCTGGCTGGTATAATTCTCTACCTACTTCTGCTTCTTGCTTGAAGTCCAGCTTCTTCCCAGCTTTGCAGGGCCTCTATTACCTTTCCTGGCATAGACCAAGAGAAACCTTTAAGGTTTAAGAATAGCCTCTAAAGCTGGTCTGTGAACTTGCAGTGGAGGAACAACTGTCTAACAGTCTCTGCTTTTTCTCCACAAAAAACACATCTGGGGCATAAAGTTATCCCCTTTTTCATCAAATTATATTGTGTAAGGAAAGCTTCCTTAGATAGGAGCCAAGTGAAACATGCTACCTTGTAGGGTATGTTCACCTTCCATATAGTTTTCCAAGGCCAGTTGACATTCTGCAGATTCTGATTATTAAACCATCTGTATGCATTGCCAACCTTGTATATTCCTTTGTCTCTGTCCTTCCACCAAAGCACATCTTCCCCTTCTTGTGTTCCTTTAAACTGTCCAATAATGTTTTAAGAATTCTGCAACTCTTGTGATTTCCCAGTCATTTACTTGCCTTCTGAAATTGATTTCCCACCCATCAGGCTTCCACAATTCAGCAATTGTTCTTTGCTGATTTAGCATTAAATTGTGGATGTCTGGATAGATATTCTTTAAAAACCCCATGTCATGCCAGTCATCTTCCCAAAAGCTTGCCTTTTCCCCATTCTTGACTTTAACCTTGGTGTTGATCTTGAAGTCATCCCACAAGGCCCTTATAGATCTCCACACATTCACTCCATATGGGGAGATTACTTCCTTTGTCATCCATCTATTTTCTCCCTCATACTTTTTTTATGACCTTTCCCCATAGCAGTTGTTTGTCTTTAGCATACTTCCATAACCACTTCATTCTGAGAGCCTTACTATGATTCTGCAAATTTTTAATACCCAGACCCCCATACTCTTTTTCTATTATCAGATC
This sequence comes from Solanum pinnatisectum, assembly GCA_035578085.1. Taxonomy (NCBI): domain Eukaryota; kingdom Viridiplantae; phylum Streptophyta; class Magnoliopsida; order Solanales; family Solanaceae; genus Solanum; species Solanum pinnatisectum. The sequence goes on along the minus strand of CM069080.1, from coordinate 38,907,120 downwards.
TGTCCACTTTACCAGATTGTAACCTTTCCTGTCCTTGTTTCCCTGCCATAGGAACTTCCTTCTGATCCTGTCCAATCTGTCAGTGACCCCTGCTGGAATGGGAAATAAAGACATCATGAACATAGGCATAGCATCTAGAACTGAGTTGATAAGAGTTACTCTTCCTCCAAGAGACAAGTATTGCCCCTTCCATCTAGCCAGCTTCTTCTCACATTTCTCTATTACATTGTTCCAAATCTCTTTTGACATTGATTTAGCACCCAAAGGCATCCCAAGGTATGTAGTTGGGACTTGGGAGAGCCCCAACTTGTCCACCTAGGATAGTGTTCAGTGTCTCCATGTTATTTACTTCATTAATGGGATAAATAAAACTCTTTCTCCAATTAATATGTAACCCAGAGATTCCTTCAAACAGGACTAATATTACTCTCAGATATCTGAGTTGTTCTTCTTCTGCCACACACAAGATGAGTGTGTCATCTGCATATTGCAGATGAGTCACTTCTAAACTTTCCCTTTCATCTCTAGCCACATCAAAACCTCTCAACCAGCCATTTGTGTTGGCTATTTTGAGCATGTTGTTGAGTCCCTCCATAACTAGCAAAAATAGAAAAGGGGACAGAGGATCCCCCTGCCTGTGGCCCCTCTGAGCTCCAAAGAATCCTGTTGGAGCACCATTAATCAAAACAGAGAATTTCACTGAAGATATACAAAATTTTATCCAGTTTATCCACTTATGCCCAAATCCCATCTTCTCCAGGACATCCATCAAGTATCCCCAATTAACATGGTCATAAGCTTTTTCAATGTCAAGCTTGCACAATATTCCTGCCTTCTTCTGCTTCGTTCTTGAGCCTACAGCTTCATTTGCCACTAGGACTGCATCCATGATCTGTCTACCTTTAATAAATGCCATTTGTTGAGATTTGAGAATCTACCAGATTTTCCATCACCCCTTTCAGTTTCTCTGTTAAGACTTTGAAGAAGATTTTATAGATGCTGCCTATCAGACTTATGGGTCTGAAATCCCTCAACTCCGTGGCACCTTTCTTCTTGGGAATGAGAGCAATGAAAGTAGCATTGAAACTTCTTTCCAACACTTCTTGCTCATGGAAATTTTGGAATGCCTTCATTATGTCCTGCTTAACAACCTCCCAACACTTAATGTAAAAGCCCATGGTGAAACCATCAGGTCCTGGGGCTTTATCTACTGGACATAGCTTGAGACATCTCAGCACTTCATCTTCTTCAAAGTTTCTCTGTAAACTTTCTTTCTCTTCCATTGAAATGACCGGACAGTTTGGGAAATTGCTAGTTGGTCTGCAATGTGAAGTTTCTGTGTAGAGCCTCTGATAAAAATCAACTATCTCTTTTTCAATTCTGCTTGTATCTTGTGTAATCTCACCTTCCACCTCCAGCTGATCAATGTTATTGTATCTTTTGTGAGCATTTGCAATTCTGTGGAAATACTTAGTGTTCCTGTCGCCCTCTTTCAGCCATAGGGTTCTTGATCTTTGTCTCCAAGCAATTTCTTCTCTTTTGATTAGGTTCTCATATTCCAGTAGCATCTCACCTTTCCTTGTGGACTCTTCTTCTGTCAAAGGCCTGTTTTTAATCACTGAATCTAACTCTGCCATCTTCTCTAACATTTTCTTTCTCTGCAGTCCCAGATTTCCTTGAACATCTTTGCTCCATTCCTTAAGTTTACTCTTCAAGGCTTTCATTTTGCAGGCCAATACATGATCAGGTCTTCCCCCAAAATTGAAATTGTTCCACCAGTCTCTGACTCTATCTGTGAACCCCTTAGTGTCTAGCCACCAATTTTCGAACTTGAAGTACCTTTTGTTTTTATTCCAGGTACCACCTTGTAGGGCTAATGGTACGTGATCTGAGATAATCCTTTGAAGTGGGATTAGTTTCAAGTTGTTGAAGCTTTCATCCCATTCTTTTGAAAACAAAATTCTGTCTATTCTGGAAGCTGCTACATGGTTATCCCCTTTGTACCAAGTGAAGGTTGAATTTTCCATTTGAAGATCAATTAGCCGCATATCTTCAATGAAATCTGCAAATTCCCTCATCCCTTTTGTTCCTCTAACACAACTCTTTTTTTCTGAGACAAACCTGCAAATATTGTAATCCCCACAAACAACCCAAGGCCCTTGGAACAAACCTCTGACATCACCAATCTCTTCCCATACTGATCTTCTTTCAATGTAGCAATTTGGTGCGTACACTCCGGTAATATGACAAGAGAAACTTTGAAGTTGTGCTTCAAACTTGCAGGTTAGAGTATACGAACCAGTCTCGAGAACTTCTCCCTTCCATATTCTGTTGTCCCACATCATCAGTATACCCCCTCTTGTTCCACTGGCCTCCAAGTACTCATTTGATCCATCTATTTCCCCATATTTCTTTCACTAATTCTGTGATGTCCCCCTCCAACTTAGTTTCTTGGAAACAATAAATATCTGCATTCCAGTCAAACACCATACTTTTAACGAGTCTCCTTTTCTCTCTACAGTTCAATCCCCTAACATTCCATGAGATTAATTTGAATTGCATCAAGAACATATATGGTTGTTTCTCCCCTTTACCCTGTTTCCACTACTTTTGAATTTAACATCAAATGCCACCAAGCTCTTGAGTTCTTGGGCACCTTTGATTCTGGTCTTCCTGAATATCGCATCAGTCTCCATTCTCCTTACTTTTCTATTACTATCAATCTGAAGCAATAGTTCTAGAGCTTCCTCTTCGTGTCCCTGAAAGTCTGCCCCCAAGATTTTCCCTAATTTCACCATATTTTGTTGTACCCATAGTGAATTCTCCTTCTCTTTGTCTTGTATCATGAGTTGTGTTTGAGTGCAAAGAGGCTCTGCATCCTCCACTTCCCAATTTTGTATCGCTTATGTAGAGTTTTGGACTATTAAATCTGTAGTACCTTTTGTAGTTCTGCTATCCTCTTTCACTGAGCTTTCGGGATGGTCTAACCCCTTGGATAGCTGCGTGTTGGCCCCCCCCCCCCCCCCCCCCCGATTTCCACTATGTTCTCCATTACTTCATCCTCTGTTCTCTTCTCTGCTATCTGCATGTCACTTGGGGCGATTTGCTGTTGAGAAGTGCTATGAAAGACCTCATAGAAGTCGTCTTTTAATGAGGAGATGGGCCCAATTTCATTTAAATTATTGTAAATAAAATGGGCTGCTGGATCCTGCCCAATTAGGTTTTTATCTACTGGGTCCAAAAAGTAATTTTCCTTGGCCCTTTTCTCATTGAAAGTCTCCACGTGCTGAGCACAAGATTTCGACTCTCCTTTCCCTCTTACTGTCAACTCTGCACTACCCAAGTGATCTCTGTTAACCAAATCCCTAAAACTATGGGATATTGGTACTTTGTTACAGAGACTGCTCTGCTTTGTCCGCTGGTTATTCGGGTTCGCTGGGTACTGCCAACCATCACCTTCTCCGTCGCTATTTCCGATCGACTCCGGCAGAAATTAAAATCTGGGATTTGATTCCGACCAGATCGGGATATAGAACTTGAGCCCATTATGTGAGATTGCGACTTCTTTCGGAATACTTTTCCCTCCGTTCCCGACCAAGATTCTGGCCCATTTCATGTGGTTCCTGAGCTCTGTTTCTTCTTATGTAGCCAACCATCCCCCACAAACTTCTCCAATTTTCTGAAAAACTTTGTGCGACCACAACTGTAGTGGTATTCCGACGGCTCTAATCCAGGTTTCTTTTGGGCTTCTAGAGATTGATGTGCATCCCTCAGTAGGACACCACCATTTGAGATTGAGTTTGTTCTTCTGCCAGTACCATTGCTGTTGTACGACTTGATCCGCCATGAATCTATTGGGGAATTCAAATAGAAATCTATTATTATTCAACTCGTAGATATTTACCCCAAAGGTGTTTTTCCATGCATTTGAGGACCATCTCCTTATCTCACTCAACAAAGTTCCCTCCTTGCACCCTTCTTCCAAGCCCCCTACCAGACATCTGTTTAGCAAGCCTGCCTCTTGGACTCCTGGTTTAGTAGCAATTTCGATTACCCCCTTATCCCTTCTAACCTCTGTTTCTCCAGTTTTCCTTGGGAACCATTTATTGTCTCTAACTGCCTTTGCATAAGGGTAGTTGACATCAGTTAACCTGGGTGGGCCTGGCATATCCTGTTTCTTTGGGCATTTAATGAACTCTTCAATTTTATGAGCAGTGTCACACCAACCAGCATTCCATGTTGTCTCTGGGATGATCAAAACTGATTCTTCCCTTCTTATTTAAAGAGAGAATGCTCATGTATCTTCCATGCTCATTACTCTTCCTGGTACTAAAATGCTCTGCCCCTCTTTCTGACATTTTCCATCTCCTGATAAGGTTTTTTTGGTCCTTCGAAGCTTCCTTCAAGGTGAAGCAAATCCATTCCATAGTGTTGCTGCTTATCTCTGTCCTTCTCATCATTTTGCGACTTCTCTCCACCCATTCGTACCAGACTGTTGTGTTCGTTGTCCATCTCGTGATGTCAAAAGATTTGAATCCCCATTGAAGTAAATCCTATTCTCCCAAAAATGGAGTAGTTTGGAGGGGGAAGAGAGGAAAGAAAAGGTGGAGTAGGTTGGAGGAGGAAGGACGAAAGAAAGGTTGGGTAGGAAAACTCCAGCTGTTATACTTTCAGATTTAGACACCATTTTTGGCTTATTAACTTTTATCCTCAGAAGTCATAAGCAGGGTGTTACAAGATTTTGAAGCTCTTGTGCATCCCATCCTGATTCTTTTACAATAGAGGTTTCAACTACTTAAAGTGAGAATGCATCTAAAGATTTGAGAAGTGCTCGTCCTTAATTGAAGCAATTATACATGTCTCAATGATTCTGACCCGCACTTTGTTTCTCTCATCATGTTCAATCACCTCCAACTATTTCCTTCTAGCAAAGTTTTTTTATTGTTTTTTGAGAAAGGTAACATGTGTATTCATCAGCACCAAGTTGGTACCGGAATCCATATTACAAGTGCCAAAGGCCTTGCTCATCTTACAAGGCTTCTAAAGATTCAAAAAATGTTTTTGCATCCTCTATATAATTATCCTTACAAGTTACAATAGAGAATAGAAGACACATAACACTTCATTTTTCTCCAAGAGTGAGGTCTAGTGGTCAGTTAAATGGGTTGAGTACCATGAAGTTTCGGGCTCAATTCCCGACGGAGACAAAAATAGGTGACTTCTTCCCATCTGTCCATGCCATGGCCTGTATTTGTGTTGGGAGGTAGCAGGTACCCATTGGAATTGGTCAAGGTGCTTGCAAGCTAGCACAAACATAATGGTTATAAAGAGAACACTTCATCTTGATATTCTGTATAGACCATGACTTGTCTTCAAAACACATCGGGTTCCTCTCTGTCTCATGGAGTCCACCAAATACAGGTTGGGAAAACATTCCTCCACTTTTTTCTAAAGCTACCTATTGCATTGAACCAGCTCCATAGTAAGGCCTTATTATCTCTAGGCATTACCCATTTGATCCTAACCAAAGACAAAAACAATTCTCATATGATTTATGTGAACTTACAATAAAGAAATAAATGACTGTTATTGCTGCCTCTTACTGACACAAATAGCACCTTGAAGTCAACCGAAAACCTCTTTTCTGAAAATTCTCATGTGTCAAACATGCTTTTCTAGCCACAAACCAAGTGAGACAGATCACCTTAAAAGGAGCTTTAATTTTCCACATAGCTTTCCAAGGCCAGTCAACACCAGTGTAGATGTATTTGACAAAATTAAAGCAAAATCTAATTGTAAACTTTTTGTTGCTGCTTCTATCCACACCAGTTTCATCCTTATTGCTTGTACCATGGAATACTTTTAGTGTCTTCAGAAAATCGGCCATTCTCAGAGTCTCCCAGTCATTTAGTCTTCTAAAAGAAAGATTGCAACCAACTGATTCCAAACATCCTCAATTGTAACATCAGGTGAAAAAACCAGACTGAGTAGATCTGGATACAACTCTTTAAGAGGGCCATGCCCTAACCAATTATCACTCCAAAATGATATTTTCCTCCCATTACCAATTCTGAACCCAGTATTGACAACAAACTCCTCCCAAATATTTTCGGATAGCTTTCCAAATGTGAATCGCAATAGAAGACCCCACAGGTTTAGTACTCCAGTATCCCTGCTGACAATATTTCTGTTGGATCACCTTCTTTCGTATCTCCAAAGTCATTTCCATAGAAGGCTTTTATTATGCATTCTTAAGTTTGTAATGTTCAGTCCCCCAGTTTTTCTACTAGAAATCAAAGCCTTCCATCCCACAAGGTGAAAGCATCTATTCTCCTAGCAAAGAAATTCTCTTGTCCCCCCGCCCCCTTCCTCCAACTTCACTTTTGAGTTGAACAGATCACCTGGAGCTTTGAGATATTTTGTATTTGATAATCAAGAAGTCCTCTGTATACCATTTCGTAACTCGTGGCTAATAGGTTCACTCCTCCATCGTTCCCAATTTATATGCTAGACTTGGTTCACATGCAAGATTCAAACTCGTGATGTGCGCCTAGCACAATACCATTAAACCAAATCCTTGGGTCATCTGCAGCTTTGGGATGTTAACAAGTCTTGAAATTCAGATACCAGTTCAAACACTTTGCTTTAAAAAGAAGAAGTTAGAGCAATATTGGCAGTTGAATTTGGGTGGTAGTGAACAGAAATTTTAGTAATCGGAACAGTAAATTACCTACTCGAGATACTAAATAAAGTGGTGCTGATGGGAAGTGTTGAAGATTCAATAATCTGGATAAGTTGTAAATATAGGAAATTTGCAGTTGATGCATGCTTCAAAAAGCTGGTAACACAGAACATAACAGTTGAGAGGCAGTGTCCCTGGAAGATGATTTGGGAGGCTACAGATCTTCAAAGCTGGCCTGCTTTGGATAGATTGCTACCATTGGCACATGCCTAACACAATATAATTTACAGAGAAGAGGTTACATGTTGTGTATCAGATGCTCTGGTTATGGAAGAAGCAATGTAGTCAATCAATCACATATTTATCCATTGCAGATTTTCTTGGCAGAGTTATGTATGTTTATGAACCTGCACGGGGTTCAAGGGCGATGCATGGCGGACAATTTTTCTAGTGAGAATAGTGGATGTTCTGGCCCTTCCCCGGACCCTGCGCATAGCGGGAACTTTAGTGCACTGGGCTGTCCTTAAATAGTGGCTGCTCTGAAGGGAAAAGGAATACATTTCTTGTAAAAATTCAATTTGTATAAAATTCATACTTGGTGTGTAGAAAATGACTGGGAAAACATTCTAGAATCGTTAGATCCTTTTATCCATTATAAATTGTCCATAAAGGACTCCAGGAACTATTTTGAGAGACCAGTTATCTCATCTTCATTAGTTAACTCAAGATACCAATAGCACAGTAGTTCAAAAGCGAAGAAAACAATTGTTGGAATGTTATTTTCAGAACGAATTTAAATTACTGGGAGCTTAGTGGGATGACTGGTTTTATAATTCTCTCCTCAGCTTCCAGGAGCTAAAACACAGTGTGAAGTATGGAAAGGAAATATGGATGGAAGTTTCACAGTAGGTTCTGCTACATGGTTTTAAAACGAAGGCCTTTGGGGAATCCTGATGTTCCACGGAAACTAGTCTGGAAATTAAAAGCACCTGCAACGTAATGTGTTTTGTTTGGTTAGTGATGAATGAAGCTCGACTCATTCAGTGATAACTTGCAAAGAAGAGGCGTCCAGCTAAGCAGTATATGCGACATGTGTGGAGAAATCTCTGAGATAGTTGATCATCTTTTTGTTCACTGTTCCATGGTAACTTAGGTCTGGCAAATGTTCTATAGTCTGGGTTTGAAATGGGTCATACCAGGTCTACTGCAGATGTTTTGAAATGATGGAACAGGAAAGATTTGTCAAAAGCTATGAAGATTATATGGAACACCATTCTAGCATGTATATGGTGGCAGAAAAAGTAGAGTTTTCGAAGGAAAAGCCAATGCCACTCTTAAGATAATATCTGCATCATCCTTTTAAACAAAGCTGAAACCTTGTTACAGTTCTTAGAATCATTACATAGATAGTTAGGGATCTTTATGGCTTCCTTTGGTATGTAACTTTACTGCATTCTTTGTGTCTCAGTGTATAATATATTTACCTTTTCAAAACAAAAGAAAAGATTCCAGGATCTTTTGTACGTATCGGTAGCTTTTGGTACTTTTATTAATAAATTATCTTATTCCTCCCACGACCCTACAACCAAAAAGAAACTGGCAGAGGACAAATAATATCTGCTAAATACCATCTAGCTTCTGTATGGAGGTTTATGTGGTGCTTTAATTCTTAATTATCGCTGCTATAGGAATATTATAATATTCTCTGCCCATTTTCCTTAATTGTGACAGTTCTTTTCTATCGACCTTGTTGTTTCCTTGTGTGACAACTCTGAGCCACTCTATGGATATTTGGACTAGAATTGAGAAACAAACAAAACCAGCAATATACTTTATTAGTATCGGGAAAACAAGCAAGCTCTGGGTCACTCCTAGTCCTAACCACAACTTATCCGCTGGTTCTTCAACATTAGTCAGTTTGGGAAGTAAGACTTAAGACTTCCATCACCAAGTTTAACTTAGAAGTAAATCCCCTTTTTTTTTTTTTCAGGAGCAGTTTCAAACCAAAATACTCATATGCATTCCAATTTGTCAACTATTACTAGGTATCTGCTATAAGCCTCTACTCATTTGAACCTGACCCTTCCCTTTTAATTTTTAAGGTTATGACATCCTAATATTCTGCTAAATGGATGGATCTTATCAACGTCTCGTTAAAGCGAATCCTCTTGAAAGAGAGGGGTGCCTTCAGATTGCGGACACAGATGGTGCATGGCTGTTAAGGTGTTGGGTTAAGTGAGGTTTTGTTGTATTGCTTAATTATAAGGGAAAAAATCAAATATATCTATCTCAATCTTGTGGCATTCCTCTTCAAATCACATCAAGATTAGCTTTGAAGAAATAGGGAAGGCTACTGTCTGATCTTTTAGTCCCATAATATTTTCCCTGAAAACCTATTAAATGCACTTGTGCAATCGCCTCTCATTAGGAAAACAAATTGATCCAGAGATACCGGAAGAGAAAAAACAAATAATTCTGTAAAGTTGCCGAAATTTGCTGAAAATTGTTCTCCCATCTGAAGCTTGTGCAGTTGTCGCTCATAATTGTGTCCTTGTCACAATGTTCATGCAAGTGCTCAATGAGTCTGAGTCTATTCTTGTGATAAGAGCATTTTATCGTTTTTGTCTGTTATGGTTCTACTAAAAATATAATACATGTTTTTAACACTAAGTTAACATAACGTAACATCACTGGTTCCTATCGCTATGATACTTAAGTCTCCCAAGTAATTTGGTTAATTGTGTCGTGTTCATTGATGTGGTTCATGTACATTCGTGTCTGATGGTTCCTTACCGCAGTGATTTTAATTGTTTAATAGAAGTCACGCACATTGTTCTACACTACACAAATTGCCCTTCGACTGCTGCTTCTCAATTTGAAGTGTGTGCACTTATAATAGTTATTGTTCCTGGCAGGATGTGACAGCAACCAAGGGAAACAATTTCGAAGACTATTTTCTAAAGCGTGAACTTCTTATGGGAATTTACGGAAAGCGATTTGAGAGGCCATCACCAATTCAGGAGGAGAGTATTCCAATTGTTCTAACAGGAAGTGATATTTTGGCGAGGGCCAAGAATGGAACTGGGAAGACTGCTGCCTTCTGCATCCCTGCATTAGAAAAAATTGATCAGGACAACAATGTCATTCAAGGTTCTTATCTAATTGAATAGCTGTTTAATTGTTGGTTCTCTGCTGGTTGGAACTGTAACAAAAACTAAATTGCCTACATAATGCAGTTTGAATCTGCTTATTTATTCGATCACTACGCAAGCTTGAGCATGAGCTTGGCTTATAGCTAAGGTGCTGAATGAGCTAACTTTGAGCCGGACTTGTTTTGAGCCCCTCAAGAACATCTCCTTTCCTTCTAGTAAAATTGCAATGTATCAGTATGGTAACTATATGACAATGTGGGTGCCATAGTAAACCAAATCACCAACATATCTACAGGTCAGAAAATATCTTCAGGTACTCAATTTCAAGCTAGTCTGTTAAAATGCTTTCATGGGTTGCAATTTTGCAAACCATAAATTCAAGGCCCCATCATGTAGGCATTCTTGTTTCTCTTAAAAAGACCAGTAAAAAGTTGTATGAATACCTTCCATTTAAGAAGCTATTTGATAAAGCATATTAGCCTGCTATTTTCTTCTTATCTCTCTATGTATTACTCCCTCTGTTTCAATTTGTTTGCCTTATTTTCCTTTTTAGTCTGTTTACAAGAAGATGTCTCTTTTCCGTTTTTGGCAACTCTTTTATTATAACTTTCCACGTAATATGTTTAAGACCACAAGATTAAAGAGCATTTTGGTACATTTTACATATCTTATCTTTTGTTTAAGACACAAGGTTTAAAAGTCTTCTTTACTCTCTCAAACTCCGTGTCAAGTTAAAAATTAAACAAACAAATTGAACTGAAACTGATATTCTTTCCTGGTCATCAAGCTAGAGTTACTTGATGCTAAGTAAAACTATTTTCTATTATACCAAGCAGACCCCTTCTTTTCTTTACAGACTTACCAAAGGAAGCTTCTCCTTAGTGAATCCAGTTTTTCAACAACTTTGGATGATAATTCTTTTGATTTTCAAATATGGAAAGTGTCGATTCCCAAACTCAACTTCTCTCCATGGAAGAGAAGAAACCGTTGCTCCAATTTTCAAAAACCCAGCTTTTCTCGCCTCCAACTCACACACCAGTCTGCCTATTGCAACCCAAATTTTTATGAAGTTTTGCTGTCAATATCCAACAAGCTAATTTGTCTGTCAACAGTAACCCCTTCTTGTTCTCACCTCTTTCAATTTGTGGAGACACATTCATTTATGAAATTGGCTTTGATTTTACATGTCACATTGTAATTGTAAAAAAAAAAAAATCTCAACAAGGGGTATGGTGGAATTCACTGATTTTATTGAAGAGATGTAATTTTTTTTGAAACTGATAACTACTATATATATTAAAGTTGAACCATAACAGTGCAAAAAGACTTTACAAAATCCCAACCAAACTTAGGCTACTACTTCACAAGGATCCTATCATATCAACTAGTGATTCAGCCTCCTCAGCATAGCATTCTTGAAGACATGAACTTAATTGATCTACATTTAGAAGATGTCATATACACTTGGTTTAAAGGGGACAATGCAGAGATAGCTTCTAGAATTTTAAATCTCTAATGAATGGGATGACAATATTAAACAAGTCCCAACGCAAGCTTTACTGGGTGGTTCTTGGAACAGGAAAAAAAAGTATTTCAGATTTGAGAATTGGCGGTTAGGTCAACAGGATTCAATAACAGAATAAGAAAGGTGGAGTTCGTTCAACTTCTCAGGGAATCCTGACTACATACTTGCTAGCTAACTAAAAGCTCTTAAATCTTAACTCAAAGAGTGGAGTAGAAATGAGAATGGACTATCAAAGGAAGAAACTGTTAGGTCAAATGGTAGATTTGGAGGTGGTGCTTGGAGACAAAATATTAACAGAGGAAGAAACAGTTGAAAAGGCTTCTTTATTCATGGACTATGAGGAACCAATCAAACATGAAGAAACCTCTTGGGACAAAAATCAAGGGCTCTGTAGTTAAAAGAAGGTGATAGGAACACGAAGTTCTTTCACAAAGTGGCAAATGCAATGGGTTATCAGCAGAAAAAGATTCTATCATATGGAAACACTCTAGAGATGGAAGCCTTTCTGTTAACAAGCTATATATTAAGGAGGTGAAGGAATATCCAGGTGATAAGCTTGGCCCTTGGAAGCAGATTTGGAGGAACAAGGTGCCAACCAAGGTAAAGTGTTTCTCCTGGTTGGTTGCCAGAAGAGCATGCTCCACTCATGAGAAATTGAAAAGGAGAGGTTTCTATATTGCCTCTTGGTGCTCTCTTTGTAATGAGACTGAGGAAACCAACAACCATTTGTTCCTCCATTGCAAAGTGACAACACAATTGTTGAACCTTTTTTTGGGACTAACACATACAGAATGGATTATGCCTGAGCATACAGCAGATCTACTTAGTTGCTGGATCAGCAGAGGGGGGAGAAAATCTAAGAAAAAGTGGAGTATAATACCATCATGCATTTGGTGGTGTATTTGGAAAGAAAGAAATAGCAGATGCTATGATAGCTAAGCTAATACAATAGAGAAAGTCAAATGGAACTGCTTGACTACTTTTTATTTTTGGTGTAAAGAGGAAGGGGTAGAAGAAGCTGCACAAATTTTGGATTTATAGGCACTTTGTAATCTATTAACCTTTTTGTTTTTCTCTTGTTGGAAACCAATTTTTGGAGGTCTCCAACATATCCTTAATGCTGATGAACACAACATTATCTTTATCAAAAAAAAAAAAGTGGCAAATGCACACAAAAGATTCAACAACATTGATCAACCTCTGGTTCAGGGAGAAATAACTGAGGAGCCAACTAATATTGAAGGAGAAATCATTGGCGTCTACCAGAAGCTCTGTACTGAAACAATACAATGCAGGTGTACTTGTCATTATGACAACTGTCCCGTCTTATCAAGGAGGACAATGAAACCTTACAAGGTGACTTTGATGAAAATGAAGTGCTAAGGTGTCTGAAATTGTGTAGCACACAAAGCTCATGGTCAGATGGGTTTGCCATGGGCTTCGTCATCAAATTTGTGAGATAGTGAAACAGGACATCAAGTGTGATTTTCAAAACTTCAATGTTCAAGAAGTTTTTGAAAGAAGCTTCAATGCAACCTTTATAGCTCTCATTCCCAAGACGAAAGGTGTTAAGGAATTGAGGGACGTCAAGCCTATCAGTTTAACATGAAGCATTTACAAGTTGTTCCAAAGCACCTTGAGAGATTAAAAGAAGTGATTTCTAAACTGGTGGTTTCTCAACAAATGACTTTCATTAAAGGTAGACAGATCATGGATGCTTTTCAAAACCTGATGAAGCAGTTAATTCCAGGTTGAAGCAAAAGAAATTTGGAATTTTGTGCAAACTTGACATTGAGAAAGCTTATGATCATGATAGTTGGAGTTATCGGCTGAGTTTGCTGGGGAGTTTGGACAGAAATGGATACACCGTATCAAATTTTTCATCTCAACTATCAATTTCTCTGAGTTCTTCAAAGCACAAAGAGTTCTCCGGCAAGGAGATCCTTTGTCACCCCTTCTGTTTGTGATTGCTATGGAAGGCCTCAACTACATGATTAGAACTAAGAACAACCAATTTGCATGGGTGGATAACAGACTTTGCTGTAGCTGGAGTTGGCAATGACAGTTTAGAGGTAACTCATCTACAGTGTATTGATGACACACACTTATCTTTTGTGATGCTAAAGAAGATCAGTTGAAATACCTAAGGGTGATTCTGGTACCTTTTGAAGGGATATCTAGCTTACACATCAACAAAAGGAAAAGTGTTCTCTCCCAATCAATGTAGTTACAAATAAGGATCTTTGGCTGCAATCCTAGGAGGTGAAGTTAGGACTCACTTAAACGTGTATAAAGTCGAATAAGTAGACATACGCGTCCTGTATGGCATAATGCAAATCAGTTTGAGTGTATCTCTCGTGAATTGCCATATAGGACCTACTTCAACTTTATATAATCTTTTTTGATAACCGTGGTATCCGAGTCAGCTTGTTAGCACCTCAACTAATTCCATGGGATACTTGCCAACAACAAGTACGAGGTAACTTTATCCACCAAAGCTAGGGCAGATAGGAAGAAATCACCTAATGTTTTTTTCTCTTTGCTGGGATTTGAACCTAAGACCTCATGGTTCTCACACACTTCAGTGGTCACTAGGCCACACCTTTGGGTGCAACTTTGTACAAGTTAAGTGCATACTTGTGCACATTCAAAGTTGGATTAGAGCTCAGCTGAAGCCAAGTTAAAAGACATATTTATGTATTATGCGTAATTTTCTTTTGGAAGGGAACAAAGAAAGATAGGAAACGATTTGCTTTTGGAAAGAAATATGGGGGTTTGGATATCAAAAATTTGAAGATCCGTTCTGCTTGGGAAAAAAAATGGATGTGGAAGTTCACCAGTGAGAACCAACTTTTGAGGGGAATATTACTAGAGCTAAATATGGAAGAAAGATGATCGGATGATTGAAGAGGTCACTACACCTTTTGGGGTTAGTTTATAGAGATCCATTAGTGTCATGTGGGGTGAACGGAAGATCAATTCCAAGATCAAAGTACTTAATGGGAGCAAAACTAGCCTTTGGTAGGATTATTGGCACGAGGTGGGCATTTGGGAAATGGATTTTCCAGATGTCTTCAATTTAGAGCCGGTTTGGATTGGCTTATTTTAAGTGTTTTTAAGCCAAAATAGCTTTTAAGCACTTATGTAGTGTTTGTGTAAATTAATTAAGTACTTATAAGCACTTGATTTTAAATCTAAAATAGTAAAAGTAAGCCAAAAGCCATAAGTTATGACTACTAACTTATGGCTTATAAGTCAAAAGCCAAAAGTCAATCCAAACAGGCTCATAGTTCTATAGCAGCAAAGGACTATACAAAAAATGTGGACAGCTCAAGGATGGAACATCATTTTGGGAAGACAAATCAGTGACTATGGACTGATCTTTTAGCACACATAAGCAGTTTAGTGGGCTATAAACAGAGGAAGATGTGTTTTTGGTGGATAGGAAACAAGAGGGGATTATTCAAGGTCAGTGCCATCCTAATCAACAGATAGCCAACTAACTGGCCGTGGAAGCACATTTGGAAAACTAAAACACCACACAAAGTAGCTTGTTTTGTGTGGCTACTAACCAAAGAAGCAACCCTTACACAAGACATTTGATGAGAAGAGGGATCCCATTGTGTTCAAGATTATTTTTTGTGGAGAAATAATAGAGACACATTTGTGGTCCCAGTGCACACACAAGTGTACGTAATCGCCAAGTAATACAACTAGTTATTTTTTGCATTTTTCGCCTTTGATAACACTGTCAAAGTTCTTGTTAGACCATGAGACTTTTCAAATGCTGAATTTCAGTAGTTGAATTACAAGTGGTCGTGGCTTAAAGGTGTATTTCAAGTGATATTGGTTTTTACCCACAAATTTTTAACTTTCATAATTCCTTTTTCCATTCATGTCCAAACACAACTTCAACTACCACAAACTCTTTTTCAACTTCAACTTAAAATTATTTTTTTTTCAACTTCTACTCAGAAGTGTCCAAATTCTGACCTAGTGTAGAATCCATTTGAATTTTACTATTGTTTGATTACCCTGGCATTGTTGCCTATTCATAGATATAAATCTTGCCTTTATATTCATGATCCACACTTAATTCCCCTGAATCCTTTTACTTTCCCCAAAGAAAAAACGTTTCCTCAAGTCCTGCTCTTGCACGGTGATAAGTAACTGGGGTCTCTTTTTATGTATGTCCCTTAGATTGGTTAAGGAACTTCATCACTTTTATGTTGTCCACAGATCTGCTTTACTAATTGCATGATGATGATGAATTGCATGTTCTGCTTATTATTAATGTTTATATGTCTTCTAGATTGATCAAGTAACTTAGCTTACTTCATGTTGAACTCAGATTTGTTTACTAGAGGGATAGACATTCAAGCAGTCAATGTTGTTATCAACTTTGATTTCCCAAAGAACTCAGAAACATATTTACACAGGGTATGTGATACAGATCCTTACCAATTGAATCGTCTATCTATTTGTACTATTATATTATTCATATTTACTTTTTGTGCAGGTTGGGTGGTCTGGGAGATTTGGTCACCTTGGTTTAGCTGTCAACCTAATTACTTTCGAGGATCGCTTCAATTTGTAAGTATAAAGTAGTTCACCTCTTAAATAGGTCATTTGGTTTGCACTCTTTGTTTTATTAATTTATTTTTCATGATATTAATATTTTTGACAGGTATAGAATTGAACAAGAGCTAGGAACCGAGATTAAGCAAATTCCGCCACATATAGACCAGGCCGTGTATTGCGGGTAAAATCTATCATTTTCATGTTCAATACTGTTCTGGATGGTGAGTCGTTAATGACGAGATGCTTCATGCACACAGTTTGTCTGAGTGCTGAGCTGAGCTACCCGAGAATCTAGTTTTTCCATGCAGACTTGAATGCATCTTTCGACAATTTTAATTGTCCATTAGTGTTTGTAGTTAGCTTTGCTGGCATTGAAGATGGTTGGCACTTCTTGCATAAGTTATGATGTCTTATTTCTTTGAATATCTTCCCCAAACATAAGGAGAGAGGGTGGGGAGATATTTTTTTAACACATGCTTTCTTGGAATTGTCAGTATTTTGTGTTTGAAGATATGTGACTCCTGAGAATCTAAAAGAATGAGAGACTTGGGTGTTTCATGGTTGCTGAGATGACAAAGTGAATTGTAGATCTTTGGCTCCTAACTTCCCTTTAGATGATGCAAAAAGAATTTAATGGCAGATATCGACACTGGAAGGGTCTGTTCATTAACCAACTATCCTTTGCTGAGCTCTCGGATCTGTAGTGTGTGGCATTCATAGTTGTTTTATTTCTGTGGCTGTAGAACGAAGCTGTCAAATTATTCTGTTAGTTGTTCCACCTTATGGTCATTGACAACATGGCATTGACGTAGAGATTGTCATGGAGATGCACCTATTGTGTCAAACATGTCGAGTTGTAGAACAATCTTTAATGGTGAAATGACCTGAGACATTCAAGTGCAGCTTCAGTATTTACCAGCTTTTATAATTCTATAGCCTACTGCCTTGTGTTGAAAGGGGAATTTCATCCTTCTGTAGTTATTTATTCTTTTAAGTTAGGTTTTCGAAAGAACAAAGAGGTGATCGTATCCATGAATGAATATATTTAGCTTTGCTGATGCGAAGAATATGATTGCGTATTAGCTAATAGTAGTAGTAGTAGTATATCTTGGTTGTATTTGTGCCAATGGAGAATGTGTTAGTAGGTCTGTTTTCCTAAGCCCTTCAAAGTGGACATATTCATCAAATTTACTTTGTTGCAGAAATGAGATGTGTGAGTCATTGCTGAATCTCAACTCTCGTTTAGTTTCTGAATCTTTTTCCTTTGTTATTTTCCCTTCTTTCTTTCTTTTTATTTATGTTATGTGGAATTAGCAATCTTTTTGTTATTGGAGTTGTATTTCTTTCTTGAATGAGAAGAAAATTTCACCTTGTGATTATTGAATTGATGTTGGTCTTTCTAAGAAGCCATAGATGTGAAAGTTATTTCTTTTAGTAGAATTATTTTTTTACTAGGATGTTGGCTATTTTAGGAGGATAAGATGTAAGATTTGGTTTGTATAATATTTTTTGTTTACATATCGAATTAAATAAAAAAAAGGGAAAATTCTCAAATATATCTTTGAATTTTGAGAAAAAAACTCATTTATGTTATCTGTTAAAATTTGGGTTTAATCATGTCCATTGTCACTATATAAAGGGTTCATTCATATCATTATTGTTTAACGGAGAGGTTTAATGATTTTGCAAAATCATTCTTTCCATGTTGCCTCTTATTAGAGGTTCACGTCACGAAAATTAAGCTGATAAAAAAAATAATATATGTCATTGAACTTTGAAAAAAAGTTTGTCCATGTCATCTGTTAATAATTGGGTTCAACCATGTCATTATCATTTTGCTTGTAATTAGTACTCATTCCATTTCAAAATAGTTATGTTTTTTTTTTTTTTAAGTCAAAATAATTATTTTTCGAAGTAAAAATTAAATTAAGTTAATTTATATTTTCCACAAACAGAGAGACATTGTTGATGCAGTTGGGCCCACTTAGATTATCAATTGTCTTGGGAAAATGAAGGGAATAGCATTTCTCCACCGCCACCCCCTGTCTTGTTTGGTTAGGATACAATGCATTCAATGCTGGAACATCACGTTCCCTTCTAGTTTAAGACTCTTCTTTTTTGCCACCACTAAGATCGTGGTACAGTGCTAAGTATTTCTTTATCCTTAATCAGAAGTCTCGAGTAGAATCACTTTTGTTACGGAGCATTTTACCCCTTAATATGAGATTTTTAAGCGTAAAATTCAAATTTAATTGGACTTCAATGTGAATATCGAATCCATCTTTTTGCCTTTGTTGAGTTTCCATACTAGACTTCATATTTTTTTGTCTCATTACATTTAGTGATGGATTCAATCATGAGTTTACCAATTTAGTACTAGAATCCAATATTTTGTGATCAAATTTCTCTCTATATATGTGTGAACTCTTTCGACTCAGAATTAAAAACAAGTATAAATATATTTAGGTATATAATTCATGACACACCCTTTCGATTTGGAATTCACAATGTTTAAATTTTGAATCACTAATCGTTTACTCTCATATTTGTGAGACAAAGTCAAATAAAGACGACACAAATAGCAGCTAACATTAATAGACTCTACCAAGTTTAGTACAATTACTTTTTAGGTTGTCAATTTGCGTAGGGTTACATAATATCAAAGAAATGAGATTTCGTGTCCTTCTATAATTTAAATAAAAAGCTAGACTTTTTAGATTTTTCGTTTGTAAAAATGAATATCTATCTATATATAATAGGAGAGGAAAAATTGTCACATGTCGGCACCACAAAATTTCTAAATATAATAAATAATAAATAATAAATAATAATTTTCTAAATATAATAAATAATAAATAATAAATAACAATTTTAAAAACTAAACAAAATTTTAAAATAGTTTTTAAAATTCATGTACGTTACAAACTGTTGATGTGGTCTCTTTTTGAAAAATAATAATAAATTGAATTTGTTTATTCCTTATAAAATGCAAATTAACTATTGTTTTCATGTTTTAATTAAATACAACTTCCCACGTAATTTATTTTTATATTTTTAAATAGAATAGACAAAGCATTAAAAAAAAAATCACTAAAATTATTACTAAAAAAGTCAGAATAAATAAAAAATTTACTAATATTTTCTGTTTTAAAAATTACAATAAATATTTGTAATCATTATCCATATCCTACAAATTAGTAACTGAATATGAAACTGTTTTATGATTAACATTATCCTTAAATATAGTATATCAGTTCATACTAAACTGTTTTTCCTTCATTTTAAAACTCTCTTATGATGTTCAATCATTTAGCAACAAATAGATTTATCACTACGTTATATATTTAATGTTTGATTGCAAGAACTTAAAAGCTATTATGAAAGAAAAGCAAAAAAGCTACATTTACAGTTAACTCTATTTTTGTTTTGTTTTAAAATTTTAAATTTTAGCATTATATTCTCCAATATGAGAATTAAAATTACGATGACTATTCACATTCAAGAATTTGATGGGTCATCATCATCCTCCTTATTTTTACGTTCATGTAAGAATTTGTTTGAAAATTTCCATATTACAATTTTATAGAACTGTTTTCTTTTCTCTACTATAAACTATAAGAAGTGCAAGGAGTTTTATTGTTAAAATGGTACAATATACTTTGATTGCAGATAAACTAGGTGAAGAAAGAAAAAAAAGGTTATATAATATTTTTAAAATATTTATGTATATTGTATATTATTGAAATTTTTATATAAAATTATTGACAGGATTCTATAGAGAGTGTTTTCATAATATGATGTAACTTAATTTCCAACAATTTTGAATAACATATTAATTTCTACCTCCTGAAAAGTAAATGAATAAGAAAAAATTGTTTTTTTAAATATTTTTTGATTGGATGAAATGTGATTATGTGCTTTACTTTGATTGTTTCTTTTGATTTTGTAGTTTCGTTGCTGCATTACAAATCTTGCAACGGGTTGGAGTTGTAAGTACTATAAAAAAAATTATGGTTTTAAAAGAGAAAATTCAGAAAAATATATATGTTATTTAATAATTAGTTAATAGTTAATGAATGCCTAAATTGAATTTTGTCCATTAATTTTTTTCATAGCTTTAATTATGTTTAATATCACTTTAAACTTTCATGGTATCTTAATCATATTTTTTGTTTAATCTTATTCTCTCCATTTTTCAAAAATTAAAATGATAGTACATATTAAAAAAATCCGTATACAATACTACAAGCAATAACTTTTTTGGCATAACATCTACTAAGTGGCTTATAATTTATTTATTTTTCAAAATTTATGTAGGTACACAAAATTTGGATATCAAGAATTAGATATTTGATTTTGCCATATTTATACATAAAGAAGGGTACACACTCTTATTATACTAGCTAATATATATAATCATTATTCTTTATTTCATTTTTTAAATTCTTTAATTCAAATTCTAATCTCTACATTATTTTTAATGCTTGTGTCGTTGAATTCAAAAAGTGAAATTCTATTGTTTAGGAGATCCTTAGAGTACAAAAGCAATACAAGAGGTTTGTATTCATAATTATATTTTGAGAATTTAATAAGTTTGTTCACTTTATTAATTCATGTCTCTTTTTATATAGATTTACAATCTCAGCATAAAATAAATTAGTATGATCATAATCTAATGCAAAAATTTAGCAAATATGATTTTAGTTCATTAAAAAAAATACATGCAAACGATCTCAATTTTTTGTTGAAGTTATCTAAGATTCTATGTTATATTGGTAGAGGTTAAAAGATAAACTATGAGATGTAACAGAATTAATGTAATGCATTTTGGGTAGAAATAGAATAGATGTAAACTCTATTTTTATGAAAATAAGAAACAATTATTCTACGTACACTGTGAAATCATGAAATGCTCGACTTTCTTTTGATTACACATATGTGTTCAAGGCTCATATCGACAAGAAATTTAAGATGTCAAACCTTCAAAAAATACTTTATCGGGAAGATAAAGACTAAATAACCCCAATCTTTCATAGGCATATATTTTTATTATACATATAAAATAAAAAATTAATCAATAAATTCCTAATTTTAATCATATGTTATAATGATGGTAATTATTAAGCAATTTTAATTTATTTTTGACTTATGAGAAGAGTACTAATTCTTTTGTAATAATTTTCACAAAATTTATCAAAATTAAATGCATTATAATAGAATATTCCTTGCGATTTTGATATATTGTATTGCTATTCATTGGTCAATTGAAAATTAACTAGGCTATCATGACATTAAGAAAATATATAAAGTGTATAACACAAATATAATGTGATGCTATTTATTGATTAATTTATTTGACCAATAATATAAAGTTAATAAATAATATTAAAGAATTGAAATAATAGATATTGAGATAACGATATGCAAAAAATATTTTTTTATAATATTCAAAGGTTATGCACATGACGTTATAAAAATATTATTATAATTAGTAAAGATAATGATGAATTTAGAAAAACAAATTTTAAATAAGGATTATTCCATTCCAAGTGGCAGGCTAATACCAAGGCACTTGGTAGTTTTAGAACAAGACCAAAACAAAAAAATAATAATTTATAATTAAAAATTCATTTAAAAATGTCATGACAAAAAAAGAAAGAAGAGGAAAACGTTAATAAATGGATAGTTAAAATACATATGTAAAATTAAAAAAAGAAAAAGATAAATATTGAGAAAAATAAACTAACCTAAATTATCCCTAAAATTTCTCACCCATTTACCTATATATGCGTGTGTGAGAGAAATCAACATAAATGTTTTTGAATTTTTTTTTAAAGAATAAATTTAAAATATTATGAATCCGTATTTTGCAAAATAGTGTCACATGTTATCATCAAGATAATTCTCGACTTTTCAGTTTGAATATTTTAAAAAAAAATTATCTTCAAAACAAATAATTTTATAAATAATTATGTAAAAATTGGTCAAATAAAATTGTAAAAATCACAAACTGAAAGTTATATACTATTAATAATTTGCAGATTTTCTAAAGAAATAAATTTATTAATTAAAAAAATACTAAAAAATTACATCAAATGTTTTTTTTTAAAAAATCTATATCGATAATTATTTGAAAATTAAAATATATTAAACAAAAATAACGTTATGGACAAAAAAATAATAATTTAAAACAGAATTGATTTAATCAAACTAAAAGAAACTAAAATATATTTCAAATTTTGTTTTGCTTCTTTAATAGAAAAAATAGAACATTACTAAAAAAAAATGAAGCAATTTTAATTTTGATTTACGGTCCTTAAATCATAGGAAAAGACTTAAAAATTACTATTACTCTCAATTTTTTCATTTACTCTCTTTGCAGATGATTAAATTCTTACTCCTATAACTCTCTATCTCAAATTTTTTGACTGATATAATATGCATTATTTTTATTTTTTGTAGTGCCTAAATATTTCATATTTCTTGATACTAACTATGCATATGAGGAGGTTGAACACTACATTTATTATATCGAAACGTGTGAATAATAAAATATAAAAATATTAATAAGTGAATAATAAAATTTATACAATAATCATAATTTTATTTAAAAATATTTGTGCAACGCTAGTACGAATACTAGTATAATTAAAAAAAAAAAAGAAGATAAAACTGAAAAAACCATTTCTCCTATGTATATCTATAGTGCTTTGAGATAAGGTCAGAGCTATAAGTTAGAATCTGAATTCAGTGATTTTGTTTAAATGTATATGTATTAAGAAGTTTACTAAAAATATGTACGGATATTAAGTTTAGAAGTGAGTTATTAACATTTAAAATTATCATTATAAAATTCAGAACTTATAAAATTAAATTTTAGCTTCGGGTCTATCCTATGTATTTTGACCACATTCATTTAATTCATTGACAAAATATAGAGTCGGAAAAGGAAGGGCATGTTAGGCTATCACAAGATAAGAGATTGTCAAACAAGTGTTCCCTCTACACTCTTTTGAGTGTTCTCTATCACCTCCATTATTACTTTTCGTTTCCTATATGGTGTTTTATATTCATATTAGAGTCTAACTAAATTTAAATTCACATCGAAAAATATCACATTGAGAGGTAAAGTGCTTTCTAATAAAGGCAACTCCATATTGAAGGGGATTCAAATTCAAAACCTCTTAATTAAGGATGAAAAAAAATACTTACTAATCCACCACATCCACGACCCTGGTTGGTCTATCACCTACATTATTATTGCTCTTTACATGAATGTTGGTTTTGTCATCTTGTATTTATCAATATTGTTCTGAAATTTCATGATCCCCTCATTAACTCCTCTCTTCTTTTCTCTTTCATACTAAATGCATATTCTGTAGTTTTACTTTTCCTCCTCCTAAATGGGGTCCAAGAATTTAAGTTAGTAGATGCAGAGAGCCTTTAATGCACCTCATTTTTTTCCTCTGATCAAATTGAGAGTTCGGAATCTAAATGACGTGTAAAAAAAATAATGTTGCGCGCACTAGTTTACCGTGCTATATGAGTCATTAAAATTAGGACAGACTTTTAATTTTCATTAGATTTGTACTTAATTTGTGTTATATATAGAGTTTTTGGTCAAAAACATTCTTAAATTATACCTCAAACTTAAACTACATTCTTAAAGTATTATTCTTAGCAGAAAACATCCTTCAAGTATTTAAAAGTGAAGAATTTTCATCCTTCTATTAGATATCGTCAAAAATTAATGGATCCTACAAAAACATGAGCAGTTCACGTGACTATCAACAAAAGTTTTCCTGCATAATTTCATTACATGTTATAATAAGTTCCTGAAAAAAAATATTAAAAATATTAGACACTAGTGCTTACTGCAACAAAAAATGTTTGGGAGGTGTGAGGATACATGATCTGCTCTTTTTCTCATTTAGTAACGGAAAGAGGCTGAAGCTTAATTATCTTTACCTTTTTCATAGCCAAACTATATTTAGATCAATAAATATTTGGGCCAATCTGATATAGAAGTGCTCAAAATATTGATTATGTCTCGCATTATTTGAGTTTCATTCTACATTATTAGAAGAGGAGGTCTCCAACAAATGCCGCTTCCAACATATTCAATTGAGAAGAAACATATTTCAACTAATAATATTTTTAATATCAAATTACATGAAAATTAAATGAAAAAAATGCTATCAATTTAAAAGATTTTGCATAATGCTAAATTCAATTACCCAAAAAGTTCACGATAGTATTTTTGGCGTATCTAAGAATAATAATTACGAAGGGATGACTTGATATTTGTGGGATCTGTTAATTTTATGATAAATTCACGTAGAATGATGAAAATTTTTCACTTTTAAATACTTGAGGGGTGTTTTCTGCTAAAATGATATTTTAAGGATGTACTTTAAGTTCAGGGTATAGTTAAAGGATGATTTTAGCCAAAAACTTTTATATATACATAGTAAAGAAAAATAGAGCATTATATTATATATTTTTTCATGAGAAAAGACATAAAATGACACCTGAAGTTGTCCTGAATTTTGAAAAAGACACCTAAAGCTTGCGGGCGTCCTATTACCCAGTGAAACTATTTCAAATCGCAATAATTAAACACTTTTGACCAATTTTCACAACAGTTGTGTTCTCACATTTGATGGGCCCATGGAGAAGTAAAAACACACCCCCAAACCAGTGTAAAAATGTCACGTGGCACTGACAATTTGATTTTTCTTCTTTATTAAAATACCTACTTCTCATCTTCTCCAAAACCTCCATTGATATATGTTGAAGAGCTTGCATCTACAACCCAAAAAAAAAAAAAAAATCTCCATTCTCAATGAAGTTTTCATCTAGCTTTGCTAGCTTCAATTTCTTTTTTTTATTTTATTTAAAAGTTATGAGATCAACGAATTTGTAAATCATGAAAGTGCAATTGCAAATAAATTTCAAAATTAAATCAGTGAAAAAACATTCAAACTCAAAGCAATCCTAAACTAACACTACATACACATGAATAATAGATAGCACAAGAAGAAAATAACAATAAATCACTATAAAGATGATTTTTCAAAAAATCACTACTATATAAAAATAACATTTTTTAACCAAAATTTGCATTCAAATCAAGAAGCAATTAACATGTAAGCCTTCACTTCGTTTTGACTCCATAATTTAAGAAATTATCACCGCAAAATAAATTTATTGTGACTATTGAAATGCTTAGGGTTTCGATCATCAAAGAGAGAGAGTAGAGTGAAAATTTGAAAGGGGTTTAGGGTTAAATGGAGTGGGTCATGATTAAAAAGTAAATGGGTCAAGATTTTATCCAATTTTTACTAAATGGGTTGGAAAAAATATGTAATTATATTATTAATTGGGGTGAGACTCACGCTCATGCATTGAGAATGTAGATTGTGTAAAAAGTGTGTATTTATTGTGATTTTAAAATGTTTTGTGGGGTAATGGACACCCGCAACGTTAAAGTGTCTTTTTGAAAATTCGAAATAACTTCAGATGTCAC
Source organism: Solanum pinnatisectum (assembly GCA_035578085.1). Lineage (NCBI taxonomy): Eukaryota > Viridiplantae > Streptophyta > Magnoliopsida > Solanales > Solanaceae > Solanum > Solanum pinnatisectum. The sequence continues at coordinate 38,881,651 of CM069080.1, read as the reverse complement.
TTTATGTCTTTTCTCTTTTTTCATTAGATTCTTTTTCTTCCAAGTTCATCCAAACCCTATCTAAAGAGGATTTTGGATGAGCTTGGAAATCATCCATCTCTTATATATCACAGAACTTTAGTTAATCTATTCTTATATTCATTTGTTGATATTTTTCAATATTTTTTTGAAAAATATTGAATGATCAAAATGTTAGGATTTTATTATTTTGGAACGTTGTAATCATTCACAACCATAATACTGTCCATTATAATTGCCCACCATAGTCCAAAGTTAAGTTTTCAGTTACACTGGACTACTTGACATTTCTCACTGCGATTTATAGAGGAATGAAAGTTACTAAGTTAGTAAGTGAGATTTTTAGACTATCTTTGTAATAGAGAGATACCCAATATCTTTTTTCGCCACAAGGTTTAGTCAATTACAAAAGTTTAATATCAAGGACAACAAGTCTTTGATTTATTTTTTTCAATGATCTTAGAGATCAAATTAGCCTAATAATATTTGAAATATATGTCAAGTAGATTTTTAGGACTCTTACTCAGACTAGTGTTTATCCTGACATAAATTTTATGAAGGGACTCTTACAAGTCAAATGTGAAAAATTAAAGCTTGATTTGAATAAAACTTACCATGAAAATTATGAAAGATTGTATGAAAGATTGTTAAAACTTAAGAGTATCAAGGAGTTGAGGAAGTTCAATGTTTAAGGAACTTGTGTCGCATTTCTATTTTTGTTTCTATTTTTATTTTTATGAGCATTGTGTATAATTTTTTGTATGAGCATATTTTTATTGGTTAAATCAAAATTTGAATTGTTAAGGACCAAAAATCGATTAACTAAAAATCAATAATAAATATCTTATTGATTTGGTTAGTGATTTAGTACAAATCAAAATTCAGTAAATCAAATCAATATCGTCTGAAGCGTGAACATGATCTCCTTTCTTTTGAAGGTCTACCGAGTTTCTTTACACTTAAGAGACTTTCACCCCTCCAGTTATAACATTATTGACTTGAGATTTCAATAAATACAATCGAGTAAAGTATGACTTGGCCAGGAAAAATATAAGTCTGGACATCCTACAGAAATAGTCTGAAAGACCTTGCCTCGCTTTTTATTCATTTGTGGGTCTGGACCTAGCACTCCAAGGGGTGATAAACTTGTTGGATTTTATCACTCAAAGAGATGATGGGGTCGATCCATGAATTTCAGTCAAGAGTGAAGGAGCAAAAACAAAAAGCTAACTCGAATGAAATTTTTTTTTGAGTGACCTCAAGTAGAAGTTAGAGACGTGAAAATAAAAGCCTATAGATCGCTTTTGAATCAGCAGAAAATCTTTTCCTCTATATAAATCAATATTATGTCATTCTAAATTCTTCCCGATATATCCTAAGAAAAATCTCAAACTTGAATCCCAAATTGACAAATCCAGACTGAATCGATCAATATCCACCCCTACAAAAAACATAACATAAAGCTAATTTTTTTATACAACAAGAATTCTATAGAAGTTAAAAAGGGTTTCAAATACATCTAAGCTATTCTATTCCTTTTTATTTGTCACTATTTTTTCTTTTTAAGAGTCAAATGATATAAATGTTGATTGATATTTTAAAATGTACTTTTTTATCATATTAATATTAAAAAATTATATTTTTCGTATAGTTTTTAAAAATTAAAATTTATTTTTTAAATATTAAATTAATTTAATGTAATTTAAATTTATTAATTAAGCAAATGAAGTCTCAAAACAGTAAAACGTGATAACTATTTTGAAACGGAGAGAGTAAATTATTGCTGACAATTAACCAATCTGTATTGAAAAGGGCAGCAATGACAGCATTGACCTAGGAAGATTTGTTTCTTTTAACAAGCTCCTGCTCTTTGAATGCACAATTAAGAGCTTATTTATGTTCAGTCCAATTACCCTGTGGATATAAATTTAAATAGACTTTAAATTGTCTAAGCATTTAATTCTGATACATTTTGTCAAATAGACTTACACAGACAAATACTTGTTGACCAATTGCTTGTCTTTTATTTCTATGTTCTCATCAATCTAAAAAAAGTTAAAAATCTATTCTCATTTTAATTGGATTTAATGCTCACTTTGCAATTTTTGTAGGTTTCTATATAGAAGATTGTTCAAGTCTTATAAGAAGTTCAGAAAATTCGTATGAGTTTTACGTGAGATCATTTAATTCATCACCCCCTCATGCTTAAGTCCGGATATTCTTTATCTAATGTAGAGCATACACAATCATGGATCAGAAGTATATTCACAATTTTGTATGGTTCGGGTTTTACACCAGCTTTGACAAGTTTGATTTTAATACTATGTTAAATTAAATATAGAGTCTAGCTCACAATTCTAAAAATTAGTTCAAAACGAGAAATGTTATCCAAGTTTTATAAGAAATTCAGAAATTTCGTTCCAATCCGATGTGGGATCATTCCATTCATCGTTATCCGGAATTTCGTATCGATTTTAAGTGGGATCTTATAAGGAGTTCAAGAATTTCGTTTCGATTTTATGTAAAATCATTTCATTCATCACTCTCTCACGCTCAAGTCTGTATATTCTTTACCCGATATTTCGTTATCCGGTCTAGAGCATACGCAATCACGGATCGGAAGTATATTCACATTTCTACATGGCCCAGGGCTCCACACCGAACATAATGAGTCCGTCTCTAATACCATGTTATAAGATATAGAGCCTAACTCACTATCCTAAAAATTAGTTCAAAAACAGGAATATTATCCAAAGTTTATAAGGAGTTTAGAAATCTAGTTCCGATCAGACGTGGGATCATTTCATTCATAAAATTCTTTCTTTTCCTCTATTTTTGCCTCTGCACACTGCATTTAACAAAATTTTCTTGCTATCCAATAGTACTAGTATATCTGAGATGAGATTCCCAAAACCTCAAGAATTGGGAAAGAAGTGAAGATTAGGCATTCATTCAATGCAACTTTAGTGTTCTATTGCATCAATCATCCAAAAAAAAATTCTTGTAGCATGTGGCCTACGTATGCATTTATTTCCATTAGAAATAGTAGTACAGTTTCTCCTTAGACAACATATCATGGCATTAAATGCATAGCACCTAAAACTTGTTGATCCAATCCACCTATTGATATATCAATTAATTGTGTGAAATATCTAGGTATAATACATAAATATGTCTTTTAACTTAGTCGCAACTTACATTTATATTGTGTAATTTTAGGTGTGCATAAGTAGACACTTAAATTTATATAAAGTTAAATAAATAGACACACCATCCTACATGATATCCTACGTGGTGTCCGACATGTATCATACCAAATAGGACTCATGTCTCTACTTGTTTAACTTTATGAAAGTTGAAGTGTTTACTTATACATTTTAACTCACCTTATTGACTATAAGGGCTACTCCATTTGACATGTTCTCTAGTATTTTTTTGCTTCTACTTAATTTGAACAAATTAGAATAAATCATCTACTCTATTCCTCTCAATATATGTTGGTAATTTTTCGCTTTTCGAGAGTTAATTTGACTAATCTTTGAACCTAAATTAGATTTTATCAATTTAATGTTTTAAATTTAAAATTTCGATAGTATAAGTTGCAAATTCTCTCATGTCAATTTGATGAAAAACACATTATAATATAGGCTTATCAAATATCAGTCAAAGTTTGCATAGTTTGATTTTCGAAAAATGAAATGTATATATCACATAAAAACAAATAAATAATTCCTTCTCCTTCGATTCATGTTACTACTTGTTTCTTATGCTTCGATTATCACCTTATTTGACCATTGTTACTTTGCCTTTTCTACGATGTTGTGTAATGTTTTCCTTATTATTTACTATGTCCTCTTTGATTTCGTATCTTTTGTTTTCTACTAGCTTTGATATGCATTATTTGAATCGATAGTTTTTCAAAAACAATCTTTCTATCTTCATGAGATAACACCTGATATTATGTTGAATATATTATTATTTTCTAAATTTGAAACTTAAAACCTGATGGTTGTTAACTTTCCTTATTCACCCTTTAACCACAACCTTATGATTTCCCGTCTTCATATATAACCTACAATGTTTTCACTTTTTTCTCCATTTGAAAAGTCAAGTCTTTCCTTTTTTCCCTCAGTCTTGATAGAAACACCCCATCTTTTAAAGCTAAAAGACTTGTTTTCGAGTGATCATTTATTAGAAACAAATTCAAAGAACTTAAGTGAGTTATAGTTAGTGTGTGTGTGTGTGTAAGGGATGGGGAGAACACCATGTTGTGATAAGAAAGGTTTAAAGAAAGGGCCATGGACACCTGAGGAAGATGAAAAGCTTGTTGAGTATATCAAGAATCATGGTCATGGTAGTTGGCGTTCTCTTCCACATCTTGCAGGTTTCTTCACCACTCTTCTCTTTTTCTGTTCTATTTAACATGACTTTTCTCTGTATGCTTTTGAATGTTTCCCTATTATTTGCAATGTCTTTGTTACTTCTGTTTTCTAGTGTTATATTTGTTTTGATATGTGTTACTTGAGTGGAGGGTGTTTCGGAAACTTCATCTCTGTCTCCAGGAGGTAGGAGTAACGTCTGCGCACACTCTACCTTCCAGATTTCACTTGGTGTGTCATTGTTGTACTAGTGAAGTCAACTTATTATGCTGTGATTATTGTTCCTTCCTCTGTATGCTTTAGAATGCTTTTCCTATTATTTGTGATGTCTTCATTACTTCAGTTTTCTAGTTTTATATCTGTTTTGATGTGTGTTGCTTGAGATGAGGTTCTTTCGGAAAGAACCTCTCTACCTCCACGAGGTATGAGTAATGTCTGCGCACACTCTACTCTCCCTAGACCACCCCCCCCCCCCAAATTGTTGTATTTCACTTGGTATGTTGTTGTTGTTGTTCTAATGAACTCAACTTGATTCTTGACGTCTTAGTTTTGAAGGCAGCTAGCTACTAATGAATGAGTGAAACAGTATGTGCTACATTTACTTTTGTTTGGACTCTTTTGGTCATGTGCTTGTATCTGTTTATTGTACCATCCATTTACCTTAGCAGTTAGCTTGGTTAACTCTAGAATGTTATGTATTTCGTTGTTCAGAAAATGATTCACAGGGAAGAGAGAGACTTTGTTTATGGATTCATAACATGGAGAGCAATCTTGTTATCTGAGATCAATTTGGTAATAATTTTTCTGTTTAGGTCTTGCTCGTTGCGGAAAGAGTTGCCGTCTTAGATGGACAAATTATCTAAGGCCAGACATAAAAAGAGGTCCCTTTAGCCATGATGAAGAAAAGCTTGTCATACAGTTGCATGGAATTCTTGGCAACAGGTTTAATTTTACCCCTTTGTCTGCATGTTTGCTTTAGTACTATAATCTGTTTGGACTTTCCTGTTACAAGTTACTAATTTTTCACTGTTAATCCAGATGGGCTGCGATTGCATCGCAACTGCCTGGAAGGACCGACAATGAGATCAAGAACTTATGGAATACTCATCTGAAGAAACGCCTACTTTCCATGGGCGTTGATCCTCAGACTCATGAACCCTCTTCAGCACCTAATGGGCTGATGATAACTCCACCTACATCGCTTGCAGCCCGCCATATGGCACAATGGGAAAGTGCAAGGCTGGAAGCTGAGGCTCGTCTCTCCAGGGAATCCCAACCATTGGTTCCATCATCAGTAGGAAGGTCTGGAACCGACTACTTTTTGTGCATATGGAATTCAGAAGTAGGAGAAGCATTTAGGAAACTCAACAAAAAAGAAGGCAGGACTACTTGTGAAAGTCCAGCTTCTCAAGCATCTTCATCAACAAAGTTCTGATCTACTTCAGGCGTCACAACTGAGATGGATGTTAGTTTTACTGCCTACCAGAATGAAGATACAGAGTGGAAGAACAGCCAACCATATACGGAAGATGTCTTGCAAGGATACGACGATACCTCTAGCTCTAGTGGATTGGAGGATTCTTCTGAATCAGCACTGCAACTTCTATTGGATTTCCCGAGTAACAACGACATGAGCTTTCTTGGACACAGTGATACCTACAGCTTGTATCCTGAATTCTTGAGTGAAAGCTCCTTTAAATGCTCTTCTGCAGAACATGAAGTTGGCTTTCTCTGAATATGTTAGTCGCGATTTGGGAAAGCCTAAATTGTCGAAAAAATACTGTTCTTTTCCGGTAGGTCCAGCTGCAGAAAAGATTTGTATTTTGACTTTACTATGTATTATTAGCCATCTTGAGTGGTATGTAAGCCAAGACATGTCAGGCAAATTTTGGTCACCATGTCTTGAAGCTCATATTTTGTAGTTATATCTTTTGCATAGCTAAAAACATTGGGAGAAACTTTGTTAACTCATTTGCTAGTTAATGGAATTGTTGTTGACATTTCAGCTGATTGATAGTTCTAAACATTTCAGAGGTGCACCTTAGACACGGTGTAATTCCACGAGTGAGGTTTGGGGAGGGTGGTGACGTAGCCTTATCCCTACCTTGTGAAGGTAGAGAGGTTGTATCTGATAGACCTTTGGCTCAAATAAAACATATCAAAATCAGTAGAAATGGAAATATGGTAGTGAAAATAGGCAGGGGATTGATGCTAAACAAAATCAAATCAAAAAGGGACCTCACACACATTGACATTGAATTCTCCAGAAACACATACAGGAATTGTTTTCCTAAGCAGACTTAATAAGTTCCTATACAGATTAGGAAGCATTACAACAAAACTGGACACGTAAAAGAAAACACGCGAAACAACAGCAGGCAAGAAAATATACAATAATGGAAAAGAGCTTTTATCATCCAACACATCCAAGTAACTTCTTAGGATTTTGCCCTGTGGCGCGATATTTGGCAGCCATCTCCTCCGTTTTAAGAATTTGTTCCCCTCGTTTAGCTTCAACCGTGGCTTTCTTCTCCTCTGCTTCCTTATGTACCAAAGCTTCTTTATTTTTCATCTTTTCAGCATATTCTGCTTTCTTTTGCTCTAATCTTACCTGCAGATTGCACATGCAAAAGCATGACTCAACAGTATCATGAATTTATTGTTGACACTTGACACACATCATCCATGCACTAGGTCTATCTGACCGTGCATGGGCCATTTTTACGCGGGGCACCCTCAATTAATGGTTAGATGGACCATGGTGGAAATATTAAATACATGAATGTGACATTGTCTTTGATCACACTGTTTTGCAGCCACATTTGCAGTAAGCTCACAGAAGTTCACTTCAGTGTGTTTAATACATAAACACGCGGAATCATTTTTCCAAGAATAATTTGATTATGTAATATGTATTCGAAAGGTTAAATTGGTTTCCTCTTGACAGGATATGATGTCTAAAATTGATCGAAAATATGTATACTAAACATTGTACATATGTTTACCTCAAGTTTTTTCAGTTTAGCATTAAGATGTGCTTTCTGTTTGTTCTCCCATGCTGCAACTTTAGAGAGCTTCTTTTGAGCCCTGTTCAGTCATATACAAGTGTTAAGATAACACGATCAGTTGAATTGCTCGAAAAGCTTTCGTGCAATTAAGAGTATACTAAAGTTGTTCTACTTATGCTCTCTCATATAGGTAAGAAATCAGTTGTAAGATAGCTAACAACATATATGAAAGTCATAGAAATCCTACTTGTTATCAACTTTACTTTTTTGGCTCTCTTCCCATGCCTTGACAAACGCAGACTTCTTGTCGTTATTAAGCTGTGCAAGCGCAGTATCTAAAGAAAAACAAGAAACATAACAGTTGTTAGTTGAGATGTGTATACAAATCATTCAATTGGAGAATGAAATTGTTGATACAAAATAAACATAAGCGACTTTTACAGGTAATTTGTTGTGCTTGGATGTAAGATATTTGAAGAGTTCATCTGAACCTAACTCAACCTCAGAAGCAAGCTCAGGAGGGGAGGATCGTCCAAATCTATATAAGTTCATTCATCCCTTGGGGATAGGCATTGCCTCTGATACCATATATATAGGATATGACACTTGGGCACGACTCCAAAAGCTAGCTTATAATGTTGCAAAAAATGATCAAGTTCTAGTACTTCGATTCATACCTCTTTCGACGGATCCCTTTGAACTTTTCATAGAAGAAGGAATTGTATCTGTCAAGATAAGGAAATGACAACATGTTTAGATTTCTCAAAGTCTTGTTTAAGTATATGATCAATTAGACACCACCTCTTTACCAAAAATGAACCATGATATATGCAACACAACTTGTATATCTCAGAGGGAAGGTAGTTCGGAAATGTTAATCTATTAATCAAGAATATTGCATAGCAACAATTCATAAATTGAAAATATCATATTCCGCAAAAGATTCAATCCATCCACAGGTTCCTTCTGCGGCTACCTTGTTAACTAGAGTAAACAACAAATTCTTTTGTATATACATAAATTGTTGGCTTGTGCACCCTTGTACAAAGGAAGATTTTAGTGTTGTAACATATATGGCTCAAAATTTGAATCCCAAGTGCGACATAATTTTTAACATGATAACTCTACTTTGAAACTATCATAAGGTGTAGCTTAGTTGGTGAACTACTCACACCTTCACCTAGCGGTGAGAAAGTGCACAACTACATAGATTGAAAGATGATCAATTGAATATCATTCGACAAAACATCAAATTGTTCATATAGTGTATATAATCAAAACTATCGTTGGTCAACTGGTTGGGAACAAGTTATATATATATAAGGATAATTTATCCTATCACTAGTATACTGTATACATGGAATAAATAACTCAAAGATTACCTAATACCTCCAACCAAATACAAGATAAAATAATCTTTAATTACATTTTATTTCGAGATTATTATACCTTATACCCCATACCAAACGACTCCTGATTAGATATATATATAGAGAGAGAGATATAGAGGAATTTACTTTGAGGTGGCAGGGTGGTGACAGCTTTAAAATTGTTTGTGGCCATGGCAAAGGTGTTGATGGCTTATGGGAATAGGTTACAAGGCATAAAATTTTCATCAATATATATAGATTGAAAAAAGGGATGATTTTCAATATTGCGTTCAAAAAAGAATTGAAAAAACTTTATTCTTTCTATTGCATTTGCATGTGTAGAAGGAACTTTAATTTCTTCAAAGATGGTTTTTTCTTTTTCCTTTTAAGATAATAATTATTAATGAGTGATTCAAAAACTTTAAAGGTTGTATTTATTTATTTATTAGACAGTGTAGAAAACGTGTGTTCAATTATAATTTATGATTATATATGTTTATTTTATTTTTATTATTATTAAGAAGTAGCAATATTTTTTGTGTTAAATTTTAGTTCATCTGTTTTGAAAGAATGGCTTGGCGAAAAACACGAGGGTCCAAGTTTAATGTCAAATTCATATTTATATATATTTAAATAGAAATTATATATAATAACAATAATAAGATAATATATTCAGTATAATCTCACTAAAATATAAATTATATGTGAGAAAATAAAATAGAAAATGTCTCTTTACATTTGTAGATACGTAAAAAATATCCCTTAAATATATTACTGAATAACAATAACAACACAATATATTCTCTATATTCTCACTTAAATAGAAATTATATGTGAGAAAATAAAATAGAAATTGTCTCTTACGTTTGGAGATAGGTCTAAAGTATCCTTTAAATATATTTCTGAGTAGTTTTGGGCCTTTAAGTTTGTCAAACAATAAGTACTTCAAATCTAATAGACATAATTTAGCGAAGAACTCACTAGAAGTGTAGTTTTTGCAGGTTTTGAGTTTTTTCTTCATTCAATTTACGTGGCACTGTTTGACTTTACATAAAATTTAAAAGAAAAAAGAAAAACTTTTGAAATTTATGGTTTAAAAAAATCTTAGGTATATCGTAGTTATAAATGCCTAAATAATTTCATCAAGTGTAGAATTTTCTTTAAAGTTGAGTCTTTGTAATTATAGAAATGTAACAATCTTTATGGAATGCACAAGTAATTTTATCAACAAACTTGGCACAAAAACAACACAAATTAAAATGACCAAAAATTGAGGTTTATGTATTATAAATTGCTTAGTTAATGTCTTAATATGAGAAAAGATAATAAAAAGAATGGAAAAGGGTCAAAAATATCCCAGTACTATTCGAAAAGGTTTAAAAATACCCTTCATCCATCTATTGGGCTAAAAATACCCCTCAGTCAACCTTTTTGGTCCACTATTACCCTTTAAACTAGGGGTGTTCACGGGTCAGTTTGGATCGGTTGTTGGTCAAAACCAAAACCAAACCAACTTAATCGGTTTTAAAATTATCAAAACCAAACCAAACCAAATATAATATACATTTATCGGTTTGGTGGTTATCGATTTTGATTTGGTTTGGTTCGGTTCAGTTATTCGGTAAAATAAAAGAAAAAATTCATTCAAAATGTGAAAAAAGTGACAACAATCCATTCAAAACAAAAAAAAAATAGTTAGAATGATTGAAATTATTAAACTTTCGATCACTGAATTTATTATGATTAAAGCTTTAAAATTCACTATATTGGCTTAGACGGAAGAAACATTAACATTTTTAGTCCCACAAAGAATTGTCATAGATACTCTTATACATGAAATCAATAAAATAAATGTTTTCACCTTGGACATTTTTGCTTTAAATAAGTAAATTATAAAGAAATTATTATGAAAACATATATAAGATCTTTAAAATTGTTTATAAAAATAATATATTAAGTATGTATATTAATAAAATATATGTATATAATTCATCGGTTTGGTTTGGTTATTTCTTCGGTTTTTAGAATAAATCCATAACCAAACCAAATACTATCGGTTTTCAAAAATCTAAAACCAAACCAAACCAAACCAAAAAAAAATTGGTTTTATTTTATCGGTTTGGTTCGATTTTTTGGTTTGGATCGGTTTTTATCCAAACCGTGAACACCCCAACTTTAAACTAACTGCCTCATATTTTTTAATTATTATTATTATTAATTATTACGTGGCATCTTTCTATTGGATAAAGTTAAATTTCACCCCACCAAACTTTCTCATACCCACCCGACCCATATTGACATTCCTTGACCCAATTAAAAAATCCATTAGAAATTTAAAAAAAAAAAAAAAGAAGATAAAATCATCTCTTCTCCCCCTTTACTTATTTTTCTTCATTACCTTTCTTGAAATTTAAAGCTCAAAAAAGTGCATCAACTTCTTTCTTATCAACTTTAGAGAGTTGTGTACGGGAGATACCCTTATTTTATTTTTTTTATTTCTGTGTGTTTTGAATTGATTGATGTTCAGTTGTCGTTTTGGTTGTTCTTTCTTATTTGTGCAAATTAAAAGAATCTCATGTGATACTTAGAAGCAATTACTTCACAAATTGATGTCCGCAATATACTAGATGAAACAAATAAATTTGAAATCCAATTGGAACGAATTGAGATGAACTTTCTTCCATCAAGTCAACGTTCAGCTTGTGTTGTCTCTTTTTGTTTTGGTGCTTAAGTTAGATGATATTCCTAATTTATTCAAATTGTTGATGAGCAGACGGAGAACAGAGATGGTGACTTTGTTCTTGTCTCGAGATGAAATTTACTCTGTTAATTTTGATTAGTCCTATGTATTTTAGATGGATCAGAAAGTTTGGTGGGTTGGAATTTAACTTTATCCAATAGAAAGACGCCATGTAATAATTAATAATAATAATAATTAAAAAAAATATAAGGATGTTAGTTTATAGGGTAATAGTGGACCAAAAAGGTTGATTGAGGGGTATTTTTAGCCCAATAGGTGGATGAGGGGTATTTTTAAACCTTTTCGAATAGTAGAGGGATATTTTTGGCCCTTTTCCGTAAAAAGAAACAAAACATATAGAATTGGATAGACTAATAAGATAAATGAATGAGGTGAACCTGAGTTCCAACAATAATAACTCATTGCTTCATCGGATAAATTTGATATTATTAATATTCTTAATAACATCGAAATCACAAAGTAGAAGTATATAGTTGGTAAATGAATAATGATCAAATGTCGTACTCTATCCCAAATTCGAGGTCTCTACGAACACAACTAATTTTTTTGACTGTAATTTGAGAGATATTCGATACCTACTATTGTTGAATCAAATTTGATTTATCCTATAGTCTTCAACATGTCGTTTTCTGATTTACCCATATATCTAATCGGATTTTTATCACATACAATATATGTTTCTACACTTTTTTTTCCATGTTGGAATAAATAACTCACCATGTTTACTTTTAGGAAAAATTAATTAAGTAATGGAGAATCAATTAGTTCCTTTTCTAATTGTTATATAAAATCACTAAGTGCTAATAGCCTTGCCCTGTAAAGGGGTCCAAAAATACGATTTTTTCCTCTTTTTCACTTTTGCTTTTGGACTCAAATTTATTTTTACATTTTAAAAAGAAAATCACGTAATTAATATTATAATAACAACGGAACAATTAGGTTCACATGTAGATTTGTAACCTTGTTTTTTTTCTTCTACAAGTATTTTAATTTTATTTTCTTTGAAATTTTTATATACACGCGTTCAATGATTATTTGAAAATATCCACATAAACACATGAAATAACTAAACTTTGTGAGCGAGTTGTTATTCCCTCTTATTAGATGCATAGAATTTTTTTTAAAAGCAAAGTAGTGCTAGCGTTAATTTGATCATAGATTTTAGATCAGATTTCGAAAATTCTTCCTTAAATGTCTGTTTGACCTTCAAATATTTTCAAGTTTTCTAGGTCAGTTTTTGGGAGAAATTTCACTTTCTCTCATGATTCTTCAATTTTTTCAAGTAAAATTAATGTCCAAACAAAAGTTCAACTATTAAAATCACAAGTTTAAAAATAAGGAAAAAGGTCTGATATATCCCTCAAATTTGCGATTTAGAGTTAATATACCCTTTGTTACAAAAGTAGCTCACATATACCCTTACAATTACATAAATGATACAGATATACCCTTGCCATTATACAAATGACCCAAATATACCAATTTCATCTAATGGATTTTAAACTATCTCGAGTATTGTGGATTACGTATATACTAGTCTCGAACACTTAAATTTGTCACGAAACTTTCCTATGAAGTTTCTAAGCAAGAGTTGTTTTCCTCAGACCGGGCATGCCAACAATGAAAACTACTCCACAAGGCAAATCTTGATCAAGTAATTTGGCTTGTATCTAGAGGCGGAGCTAAAGTTAGGAGTTTGGGGGTTCTAAATCAATTTTGTTTGGGGGTTCACATGTTAATATACATTTATTTATTTAATTTTTTAATACAAATATAAGGTCTACGAAAAAGTTAGTGGATTCGTCCGAACCCATGAACCCTCACCTAGTTCTGCCTCTAGTTGTAGCACACTAAAGACATCATCCAAACCGATTGATGATTATTGTTGTTACTTGAATCTACGATGTTGTAAGTTGTTCTTACATCGTCAATGTTAGCAGCCCTTCTTTTTATCTTCTTAATCTCCATAGCAAATTCATCCGTAAAAGAAGTCGCCTTAAGGCAATAAATTGGGTTTTGTAGCAACAAATTAAGAACATTGCTACAAAAACTAATCTTAGCCTATATCTCTGGATCAGGACCCATGATTGTTATTAAGGGGTATTAATGATCGTAGTAAAAAATATTTATGAGGCTAGTAGGATAAGAACACATGATCTCAAGAAATTTTTACAATATTTTAACCACTAGACTAAATTTTTAACTTGTGTCAAGAAGTGTCAATATGTATATATATATTGTTAAACCAAAATTTGACATCTATATACCATGTAATTTTTGGTGAAGGGGTATCACTTGACCTCCCTTACCTAAGGGTGGGTCCACCTGCTTTGGATTATCTCCTCTTGAGATTGAAATTGATTCAACGTAGGCAATTTAGCTGCTTGCAAAGGGTTACGTTCATATTCGTGAAAATTTCATCACTCCTATGATGTTCTTAGAAAAATTATATAGATATAAATATTATCTATTTTTTTTTAAAAAAATATATATATTTACTTATGGATCAAGTTTGGAATTTAAAAAATGTGAAATCATGACATGAAATTTTCAAATTTAAGTTTTTTTTTTTTAAAGAATTTGAGATTTCATCTCATGAAATGAAAATTGAAATTGCATATCCAAATGTTGATTTCACTCATGATATCAAATCATGAGATGAAATTGCATATTCAAATGCTTATCCGTTTGACCATGCGATATGGAATCATGAGATGAAGTTGTAGTTTTGTTTAGACATGCGATATGAAATTTTTGTGTTATACATCTTCTCATAAATATAAGAATCTCATAAATTGTAAAACTATTAAAATAACCCTAATTATTTATTCAATCCTACCAGATAAATAAAAAAGTATAAAATCGCATAATAAATTATTACAAAGTTATTTGTTCTCCACTTAATTAATCAACTGTTTCATCTAACTTTAACTAATCAAACTTTAATTCAATAAAAAAAAATTGAACATAAATTGTAGTGTATTGGTCTTTAATGTAATTTTCCTCACATAGTGTTATGCAATATGTATTCTAAACAATGCTACTGATAACAAGAAACTTTGCAGAAACAGTAAATTTCCAAAGTTTACATCACGTAATGAAGAACAAAAATTAATTAACAAAAACCTAATTAATGTATAACGTACCAAAATCTGTAACAGACGAACGAAGCAGAATGGAAAGAAAATCGAGCTCATTGAATGCACATTGTCCCCTTAAGAAAATTATTCCCCTCTAGTATCCGAGATTTCAATTGGAATATATCCTCCCAGGATAGAACGATTTTATTCACCACGGTATTGATACCCAAAACAATGGTGTCAGTGAACCACTCAACGGCAGTAAAGTACACGAATAAAAATTTGTGCAGAAGAAGAACAAGAAGTCAGAAATTTCATTAGTAAAAAGTATGAGGATTCACATGTATTTATAGCCAAGAAGCACTGGTTCCGAAAGGTTGCAACCTTTCAAAATCCACACGACCATTCATAAAAGTTTGCAACCTTTCAAATGGTCATAACTATTCCTGAAAGTTGCAACCTTTTAGAAAAGTCATCTCCAACGACGGGAAATTCAAATAAAATGGGAAAGTGTTTTAAATAAAACGGGTTGTGCGGTAAATAAATAATTGGGATTAGGGTCTGAAAAATACCCCAACTTTAGTCGAATTTGCTGTTGTGATACTAAACTTTCATGAGGACCTATTAACTCCCCAGACTATTTAATAGTGTATTTTTTACCCCTAAACTATTTAATAGTGTATTTTAAAAATATATATGTGTCCACGTGGACACATTACTATTTATAATTTTGCATTATTTTTTATGTCCACGTGGACAAATATATATGTTTAAAATACGGTATTAAATAGTCTAGGGAGGTAATAGGTCCTCATGAAAGTTTAATATCGCAACAACAAATTTGACCAAAGTTGAGTATTTTTTAGACCCTTATCCCTAAATAATTAAAACAAACTTTGTCCAAGAAGTAATATCTCGATTTTCTGAAGCCGAAGCTGAGCCTAGCAAGCGACGACGACGGTGCGAGGGGGTCCCTCTTTCCAACCCTTTTAACAACTAGTAGAAGTGTTTCTCTATTTAAACACTTCAACTTTTCTTTCCACCACCAATGAGGGAGAAATGCCTTTTACTAAAGCATAAGAGAATCTTTTCAAATTCCTCTTTTCATCTTCCCTCCATTTTCCATTAACTCTTGTTATATACGCAACACATAGTATGAACAATCTCCTCACGTGTTGAACTTGCATTTCTCTATTATATGACCGAGAAAATGAACCAACATTGTTACTTAGAGTCATTTGTTGGTCAATATCGTTCACAACTACATTTTCATGCTCATAGACCATAAATATTTCATCAGTCCTTTGGTATTCTCGCAAATAATTATGTAACACTATACAAGTTATGACAATTTTCACTTGTGAGTCAATATTGTCTTGTTTCACTTGTGTGCAATTACACATTTATAGTGCATTAATTTCGTGCTAAAATCAAACATATTAGAAGTAGTGATTGTCAAACATACATCACTAATTTTGTCCTTTTTCATATTAAATAGCTTTAAATATTTTCATATGTAGCCGAAAGAGAAATTTTTTTATTATGAAAAATTATAAAAGTGTTACTCCCTCCGTTCTTATTTATATTCACCAAATCAATTCATACTTTATCATTTATACTCACCAAATTTAAAGTAATAATAAATTTTATATTGTTGAGAATAATAAATTTTTAAAAGTAATGATGTGAAAAATAATTTTATTTATATATGAAACAAATGGTTAGGAGATACAAATGTGGAGTTGTTTTAACAAAATATAAACTTGTGGGTCAATTTTTATATTTTAAAAATCTCAAATCATGATATGGAATTCCAAATCATGATTTTTGGAGAATATGAAATTCATGAGATGGAATCGGTATTGAATCGTATGTCCAAACACTAATTCCATCTCATGATTTCATATCGTGATATGGTATCACATGGCCAAACGCCTACTCAATGTCATTTTTATAAACCTCAACGTTTTATGTCTTTTAACAAAGAAGAAAACGATTATCAAGAAATAAATTGATGAAAAAAAATTCATTTTAAGATGTGACATAGCAATCCGTTAAATTCATAATAATTAACTAAATTTCACTAAAGATAACTTATGTGTAGAGAAGTCAAAACAGGTCGGCTTAGCCTATGGGGCCAATCCAACCCAACCCGTTATTGGTGTAGGGTTGGGATAGAATTTTTCAAGCTCATTTAAAACTAGGGCTTATAAGTCCGATCCATATAAGCCCTTACCCTTAAGTCTTGATCGGGGCCGGACCGGGGTCAGCCCACGGGCCAAAACTTTTTGTTTAATGGTAACTTACAATTATCTCACTAGTATATTATCTAATTACTTAAATATATGCTATGTTGCAATATTATGAATCTTACCAGATTTTGGTACGTCTAGATACATGTATCTCATAATATATGGATTCAAAATTAGGTTGATTTGTTCTAGATACACTCTATCCAAGTAGATTTGCATGTATCTAGGATACATAGACAAATCTCGCGCCCTCACCTCTCTCCCATCTTGTTTGTCACTCTCTTATCTTGCTCATGTATCTGGTATGCGAGGTACATGTTAATTACACTATATTTTTTGCTAGTGTTATTGAAATAACACCATTGTTTGCCATATTTGATTTGAAAATCTTCTCATTTTCTTGATGTTATAAAATTATAAGTTTGAAAAGAAAAAAAGAAGCACTAGCCCGCCCCAACCCTCGACCCTTTTAGGGTTAGGCTGGATTGAGCATTTTGAGGCCCTACCAAATGAAGGGCCAGCCCTTCCTAGCCCTTCAAATTCATTGACCTGCGAGGCTTGCGCCGACCCTTTTTGACAGCTCTAGTTGTGTGTATCAAACACACAAAAAAAAAAAATGGAAAAGGGCCTAAAATGCCCTTCAACTATCTGAATTGGAACAAATTTACCCTTCTTCTACCTTTCGAGCCTAAAATGCCCTTGACATCAACCTTTAGGCTCTATTTTGCCCTTATTTTTAACTGCCTAAATAATAACATCAATTAACAAATTCATTTATGATGTGTCGCTATCCTATTGGCTATCCTAATAATTAATTAAACTAATTAAAAAAATCAAACCCACCCAAAAAACCCACCCATAACCTAAATCTTTTAACCCATTATTACCCAAACCTTTTAACCCAATATCCAACTCCAATACTTTTAACCTAAAAAGAATTTTACGCTCATCTTCTCCAAATTTCATCTCTTAGTCTCCAAATTTCATCTCTTCTTCCTCAATCAAAGCTCATTGGAACTCAATCGTTCTTGTCAACAATTTGAAGTTTCTGTTCTTCGTGCTGTTGCAGATTAATATCCTCACCCACTCAGGTAAGAATTTTTCTATTTTTAGTATTTTCAGTTACTATTTCGAACTCTAATGTTGTCTAATGTTCTTATAATTTGATGTATATTTACATTTTTATGTTGTTACATGTGGTATATGCTTGTTGTAGTTGTTTTTAGAAGATACGTGTATTTTATGTTTTCGTTATTATCTCGATTTATTATCTTTTAATAATGTTGTCTCAAGCTGAAAGTTTTATCTTTTTTGGCATATATTTCGTGTATTTTTCTCTGTTTTTCATGCTTTCTTATCTGTTAGGTATGTCATACTTAAATGCATTTATTTATTTTTGGTGTTGCATTCTCTATCTAATCTAATAGACATAACATATGGTCCCTATCCCCTTTGTATTCTCATAAAATATTGGTAGATTCCTTGTTTCTTGTTTTCTTTATTGTTTTCTGATAAGTCACTTTCTCTTTTTTTATAGCTGTCATGTGACTTTCTTCAAAGAATGGGTGAAAAGGTTGATGTGGTCTTTAACTACGGGGGCAAGTGGGCCCTGACTCCTCAAGTTAATTACATTAAAAAATTGACTCATATATGGAAGGAGTATGATCCAGATTTGCTATCATATATAGACCTTTGTTCAGAATACACTGAACAATTGTGTTCTAGTAAGGTGAAACTATTGCTATGCTTGGGGCCTTCTAATAAGTATTATCTAGTAGAGGGTGATTCAGGAATTAGAACACTGCAGAATGTATTGTTTACTCAATCTAATGTGTTTCAACTTCAACTGTTTGTTGTTGAGGAGGGTGAAGATTATGTCCCAGCTCTTGACATCAGTCAACTTAATGAACCTTTCCCTATAACAGTAGATGCAATAACCGATTGTAACAGCAGCCAACTGAATGAATCTCTCCCTATTACAGTAGATACAGTAATTAATGATGATATCAATCAACTTAATGAAGCTTGTCTTGTGACAATAGATGCAGTAACTGATGGTGAATCAAGTGAGGAAGAGAAGGGTGAAAATGAACCTTTTGATAGTGATCATAATAGTGATAAGTTGGAATTTTTTAGGAGGGAAAAAAAGAAAAGAAGTAACTGAGAAACTAGATAATTTTTTGGAGTTAGAAAAGGGTATGAGCTTCAAGAATCTTGATGAAGCTAAAAGAATTGTGAGTTATTATTCAATTGTTAGGAAGAGGGGTCTTAGAGTTGTGAAGAGTGATTCTACCAGACTTAGATATAAGTGTGCTATTGGTTGTCCCTTTTTGTGTCTAATATCAGAAGTTAAGAAAGGCCAAGGATTTGAAATTAAGACCTTAGAAACAAAACATACTTGTCAGGAAGCCTTTAAGAATAGAAGAGCTACTCAACAAGCTTTAGCACACTACTTCAAGAACAAGGTTCAGAATAACCCCAAGTACAAAGTGAAAGACATGAGGCAGGATGTAGATGATCATTTTTCCCTCAATATCAGTTATTCAAAAATGAAAAGGGTTAAAAGACTTATCTTGGAGAAACTTGAGGGTAGTTTTATTGATGATTTCAACAAATTGGAGGCTTATGCTCAAGAATTGAGGGATAGCAATCCTGGTTCTGATGTGGTGATAAACATATCTAAAGATGCTTTGGAACAAGGGAAAAGAAGATTTTCAAGAATGTATGTTTGCTTTCAAGCTTTGAAAAATGGATGGAGAGCTGGTCTGAGGCCATTTATAGGGCTGGATGGAACATTTTTAAAAGGAAAGTGTAAGGGAATATTGTTGGTTGCCCTTGGACAAGATTCAGTAAAGCATTTCTATCCACTTGCTTGGGCAGTGGTGGATAGAGAAACAACCAGAACATTGAAATGGTTCATTGAGTTGTTGAGAAATTCATTAGATCTAAAAGATAGTGAAGGATTCACATTTATGTCTGATATGCAAAAGATAATAATTTGTTAATTTCTTTTTCACTTTCTGATTTTTTTTTTTGTATATAGTTGAACTACTTACTTGTTTTGTTGTTTATTGTTTCAGGGGCTGGTTGGTGCTGTTGGTCAGTTGCTTCCAAAAGCACATCATAGATGGTGTGTAAGGCACATAGAAGCCAATTGGGCCAAGACTTGGAGAGGTGTAGAGATGAAAAAATTATTATGGTGGTCTGCTTGGAGTACATATGTAGAGGAATTTCAAGATCAATTAAAAACCATGGGCTCCATGTCTGAACAAGCTCCTGAAGATCTGTTATGGTACCCTGCACAACACTGGTGTAGGGCCTATTTTGACACAATTTGCAAGAATCAAGCATGTGAAAATAATTTTACTGGCTCATTCAACAAATGGATTTTGAAAGCAAGGTCAAAACCAATAATTAAGATGTTGAAAGATATTAGAATCAAGGTATTATCTATGTTTATTCATTACTAGTTGATATAATATAATCTTAATATGTTTATATATGTATATATAAATATTTCATTGTTATGTTATGTGTAGGTTATAAATAGATTGAAAGATCTTGAAGAGGAGGGTAAAACATGGACAAGAGATTTCAGTCCATATGCTATGGATCTTTATAAGGATTACAAATCATTGCACATGGTTGTCATGTTCAATCTAATGGAGACCTAGGTTATGAGGTGGCTGAGGGTGTTGATAGACATGTTGTGAGTCTTGTTAGGAAGAAATGTACATGTAGAACATGGGATTTGACAGGAATACCATGTCCTCATGCCATTAAAGCTTTAGAACATGATAAAAAAGAACCACTGAATGAGATGAATTGGTGGTATTCAAAAGAGGCTTATATGTTGGTGTACCAACATAAAATTCAACCAGTTAGGGGTGAAAGATTCTGGAAAGTGTATCCCTCTCATGCGATGGAGCCACCAGAAGTACATAAAATGGTTGGTAGACCAAAAACTAAGAGAGTAAGGGAAAGGGATGAAGCAAGAAAGAGGGAGGGATTGTGGTCAAAAAGTAGAAAAGGATTGAAAATGTCATGTGGTCACTGCAGTGCACCAGGTCACAATAAAAGGAATTGTCCTCTGGTAAATTCATTATTTCTTAGTTAGTCATTTGTTACATTGTTTATTTAATAGTCTAACTACTATGTCAATTTGTTCAGCTTGAAAGAAGAGCACAAGTTCTTCCAAATGTGCCACTATCAGCACCACAATCAAGTCAAGAATCTGTCTTTATGTCAATTCCTGGATTTGTACCATCTCCTAGTGTTCAGACAAGCCAACCAAGTATTGATGTTGTTAGTCCTTCAAATTTATAGAGGAAAGTAAAGGACAAACATGTTGCACTTATTGATGAAGATGAAGATGAGCTTGAAAGTGAGGATGAGAATGAGACATCAATAATTAGGCCTAGAGCAATATCTGAAGCTAAAACTAGGCTTCAAATGAAGAAGTTGCATCAACTACCAACAGGATCAAGGAAGATTAACTTCAGGGGTGATGAGAGTGGTGTAAGTATGCCTACCAACCTGCCATACTCACCAAAAAAGTTGACTTGGAAAGACAAATCATGTATGACCTCAAATCAGTTGGCAATAGAAAAGGAGAAAACGATTGGAAAACTGAATCCAAAGAAAGGCAAGCATTAGGAATGACAATTATGCATTATGCAGTGATTTTTGTTTGTTATGTAAATGCACAATGAAAACTTTTATTTTGTTTTTGTGAATCAGTCCTGAAGCTGGTCGTTTCAGTCTTGACACTAGTAATTTTGTGTTCTTATGTTTTGTGACTGGCTATGAATAGTTTTGTGGGCCGAAAGTATGTTTATCTTATAAATCTTATGTCTTGTTGGAGTGCAGAATGTGTCACAGAAGTTTTTTCTTTGTGAAATTAATTTCATTATAACTTTCATCTTTATTGTTGCGTAGTATTAGCTCACTTGGTTGAAGGCAAAGAGGGGTGGGAAGAAGTAGTTGCATTATGAAGTTGTTTTTTGTTTTCCAGTTTTATGTAATGGCATGATGAAATAGTTTGCTTTTTTGATGTTAATCTGTCTTGAACAAGTGACTGTTAAGTTTTTGTGGGTTCAAAATATATGACAATGCCACTTTTTTGAGAAGTAGTTAAGTGCAGATTTTTTAAATGGAAAAAGTGCAGATTGCTAAATGGTAAAAATGCAGATTTTTTAAATGAAAAAAATGCAGATTGCTAAATGGTAAAAATGCAGATTTTTTAAATGGAAAAAATGCAGATTGCTATAAAAATGCAGATTGTTAAATGCTAAAAATGCAGATTGCTATAAAAATGCAGATTTTTTAAATAGAAAAAATGCAGATTGCTAAATGGTAAAAATACAGATTTTTTAAATGGAAAAAATGCAGATTGCTATAAAAATGCAGATTGCTAAATGGTAAAAATGCAGATTTTTTAAATGGTAAAAATGCAGATTGCTAAATGGAAAAAATGCAGAATTTTTAAATGGTAAAAATGCAGATTGCTAACATTAACAAGATTGCTAACAACTTTTCCATTACAATCAAGAGATCAACAAGATTGCTAACAACTTTCAACAAGCAAAACACGATGACATTACAACAAAATACTAACGACTACACCACTAGAACAGAGCTACACCAAATTTGTAACCTATAGATTGCTAACATTACATCAAAATACTAACGACTACACCACACTACTAGAACAGAGCTACACCAAACTACTAATGACTACACACTACTAGAACAGAGCTACACCAAACTACTAAGGACTACACATTACAAATGATCCAAGAAAAGAAGTTCAAATATAGCTACAACACACTACATCAACTTGGCAGCTACAAAATCAACAATAATACCCCAAGAGATCAGAAGCAAGCTTATCAATTGAAGCCCTTTCAACTCCCACTTCGGTTTATTATCATCCAAGTTCTTCAAATTAGAACATTCAATTCAATCCTCCAAATTTGAATTTTCAAAAAAATCATATCATTCAAGTTAGAACCAATGTTTGGTTTATGAATTTCAATGCCACCCATTTCCTTTAGGATCTTCTTCAATCGGTTTCTTTCCTTCCGAATTGAATCTAATTCAATTTTTTGATTGTGAATCATCAATGACACATGACTTGGAAGTTTACTATCGATCCAATCCAATAACCACAAGATAATGAGCCAGGACGACATTGAAACAACACAAAATTTAACAAACTGATGAAGAAGATGATTTCCAAAAGAGCTCCAAGAACTGATGAAGTTTGGGGGAAATATTTAGGGTTTTGTTTAAAGAAATGGGTAATGGGTGATTTATTTGGATGGGTTGGGTATTTTGAAAGATGGGTGGGTGGATCCAGATGGATAGGGTGGTTTGGGTCAAACAAATTAGGATTTAATTAATTAAATTTCCAACCAATTACAGCATGCCACGTAATAAATGAAATAATTAAATATATGGACTAAGTAGTCTGTTAGTCTAAAGGGCAAAATAGGTCCCTAAAGGTTAACCCCAAGGATATTTTGAGGCCAAAAGATAAACAAAGGGTATTTTTGTACCAATTCCGATACTATAAGGGTATTTTAGACCCTTCTACAAAAAAAAAATGTCTTCCAAATATATTTTTCTGAAAACATTTTATTTTCTAACCAAACACACCCCTTGCACCTACGTGTGTACTCCTTTTCTTTTTCTTATTCAGTCTCTTCACTGAAACTATGGAGACCGCCGGAGAAACGGCGCAAGCTACGTCTCCGTCACTGGAGAAACAGTGGGGGGAGAAAGTATCAGAAGCAGTGCTCTCAGTCTACCGCCGTCTACCGAAGAAAGGAAAACCTCAAGGCCGTGAAGTCACTGTTTTGGCTGCTTTTCTTGCATCTTCACCTTCCCAAGGTCCTATTAAATTTTGAAAGTTTTTTTTTAAAATATTGATCCTTTTGCCGATTTCTATTCGCTATTTTGTTTAAGAAACCATAATTGCTTATTATTTTGCAGAACTGAAAGTGATTTCGCTGGGAACGGGGACAAAATGCATAGGGCGTTCGCGACGGAGTTCGAAAGGCGATGTTGTGAATGATTCTCATGCCGAAATTATCGCAAGAAGAGCTCTACTAAGGTCTTTTTTTTCTTCTACTTTCTCTGTCGAACAATCTTCAAAGTAGGAATATCAAAATATCTAATTGAACTGGATTCTTCAAAATTTTAAATAAATCTGGATATTTAAAACATTATAAAATTTGCATGTTCAAGTTGTGTGCAAAGCAAACTGTTTCAATCATGGATGAGGACTTGTATGAGTAGTACCAAAGCATTCTAGTTTCACGTGAGATCATCACTGATTATACTAAAGCAAACCAGTATGGTAAAGTTGACAGATCACAGACTATATTACTATCTTTTTTTTAACAACTAATAAGGATTGGAATTTTGTTGTCTCGTTCGAGAAAGATGGAACTAACATCTTTCCCCTCTGGTAGTATTGGAAGGGGCTGAAAACTCAAAGGTGGTGGCATTCCGATCTTACTTCTAAACAATTTCGATAAATGAACCTTGACCCTCCTACCAGTCTACCCTTCACCTTAAGCAGAAACTGGTTTTTCATTCTATTCATAGGAAGTGATCGACCTACCTATTAAACTCTAAGGCGTGATTTTGTCGGATTGAGGAAAGACTACTCAAATTGGGCAATGGAAGTCCTTTTTCTAAAATTTTAGGAGTGCCGTGCCTATGCTGCAGTGCTAATGTCTCTTTTTTGGGTGTTGTATTTTTAAGTGTATCAAGGATATGTCTAGGTGTACATGGATGAAATATGTCCTATCGTTGGTTACAGGAAAATGACTTTTATCAATATCCTTGAAGATTTTCATTGATCACACCAGGTACTTGTATTCAGAGATTCGAGATGTTTACAATATTCATGCACATAGCAATGGAAGTGTGTTACGTGATGACGTGGAAAACTTCATGTTCCATTTGGAGAGTGATGGTTTAGGAACAAAAAAATTGAAAATGAAGCACGGGTGGCAGTTACATTTGTACATATCACAATTACCCTGTAGGTAGTGGTATTCTGTTTTACTTCTTTAAACCCTTTCTTCAACTCATGTAAGAGTAGAACTCTCTGGTTTTTCAATTTAGTTATTATACTAGTTTCTTTGCAGGTGGAATTGCCTCACCAGGTTTGGAGCTTGCTTTATTGCATGATAGTCCTGCAAAGAATGGGGACATGATGTGCTCATCTATGCAACTTAGTTATTCAAAAGGGGAGTCGTCGGGATATACTGCTATGAATGATGGTATGACCATATTAGTAACATTAGCCATAACCAGTTCCTTTAATGCCTTTCTTGAATCCCTTATTGTCATGTAGGATATTTTGAGTCTTTTGTTACTTGAATTTGTTGGCGAAGATATGTTTAAACTTTAAAGTAATCCCAGGTGGGGGTAGGATTTTTAATTGTTTTGATCTTTTCTGCTAGAGTGTTTAGTGCTAGCTCTGTTCACCGGTCAGGCTGAGTTGGTTAAGATCAGAGTACTAACATGGATTCCTAGTCCAAGCCTGGTCGCAAGCCTATAGTCCGATTCCAGTCTGGCCAACTGTGAGCACTCAGTTTATATGTTTTGGGATTTTCTTTTCTTCACTTTTTGATGATTCAAGCTCAATTGATAGGGCTCACTATCTAGATCTAAGCCCCTTCACTTAGCATGCTGTCTTGATGGGTTAGTGGGGCCTCTGACCTTTGAATAATCCTATTGAGTGTGTGTGCAAGTCAAGAGTGGTAGTAACGTTGCAAATGGCTCGATCGGAAAGAAGATAAATTAAGCACAATTTAGGAGATAAGATCTAGTGTGGTTTCATCATCAAGATCTAGTGCATTACCTAAACTACAGTGCAATTTTCTTTCCTGTCCCAGTTTCATTGGAACAAATGAGATCATCAAATCCTTAGATTCCTTCTTACAAATATGAACTGTTATCACCCACTCTTTGAACTTGTCTTCTTCCTCATGAGGTACGCTTGAAATTGTTTAACAAAAAAAAAAAAAAGGAAGAAGGTAGTATGGAAGAAATTTAAAAAATAAAATAGAACTCCTTTCCCAAATTAAGTTCTTGTCTTCATTATGTGCATGTATATTGATGGAGAAACTAAAAATGTATATAGTTTATTCTCAAAAATAAAAATGTATAAATTGTTTAATCTTTATCAGAGGGATTTACATTGATCAACGTGTAGTAACTTTTTAGTCTCTGAAGAATAGAATAATGAAAACGTTTTCTTGATCGGTAGGATGGAATAATGAAAACTATTGTGTTGAAAAGATTATAATTTCGACTTAGGATGTATTTTGCGAGTACCACTAAAGGAAGATTGATTTTTTTGGGGACAAGCACCGTTTGTTCTTTTGCTTTTTAAACCTTTAGCCTATGGATTTAGTGTTTGATTTGGTAAGGTTTTCTACTTTTTGGTATATCCTTGTAAGCGGGTTTTTATTTCCCTTGTTTATAAAATGTTATTACTTGACCGTGTACACCAAAGATTTAAAAGAAAAAGGACCAAGGTGACTTTTAAGTTTAAGCTGAGAGAGTATCCTGCTTGTGGCTGTTTAGTATTCATCACTTATTCTGGTATGGACTTTTTTTGTAGTGTAAACGTTAATAGTAAACTCATGTCACATCAGCAGTTAACTGACTTGAGGACCAAATTATAGCATCCATTTTTAAAAAAAAGGACTGATCATGATGTCTATGGAATGTATTCTAATAAATCGAAAGTGTTAGCCTTTCCGTGTCTTCTACATTATGATGTCTTCTGAAGGAGTTCCTTAGTTTTGGTTTTTGAAATTACCCAAGCAACAGTTCATTGTGCAAAAGGCAGATCAAATCGTATTGATTTGGAATATTAGTTTGTAGCAGCTGTTACGAACAATTGTTAGGCATAACATAATTTATCTAAGCAGCAAAGTTGACAATTAGTTATATGGAGGTCGTGGATTAGGGTAGAAGGTTAGTAGGTAGTTGAGCGTTGTCGTGTTTTTCGGCGGGATTAGACTTGGTGGTAGTTCGTAGCACCGTGTATGTCGTAGTATCAGCCTTATTCATGTTGTTTCTTACTTTTTGATATCTACCATATGACATTACTGTTCCTTTTTTGTATGCTTCGTACTGCTTTCCATATAAGCTGCCATGTTTTCTGCATTTCTGTATTTCCTTGTTCATAACTATTTTGATTTGATTCACTTTAGCCAAGGGACTTCCGAAAACGGAATCAACCTCTCTACCTCCACAAGGTAGGGGTAAGGTCTGCGTATACTCTACCTTCCCAGACCCCACTTGTGTGATTACACTGGTATGTTGTTGTTGTACCAAAGTTGACAATTGATGTTGGCTCACTTTAAGATTTTTCCACCAAGTGCTGATTAGTGGTTGATGTCTTGTAAAAAAATTGGTTTAGGAAATCCAAAGTGCCATCTCCCCCCTGATAATTTAAAGGAGGAGAGGGAGATAATTTGGGAATCAAAAACTCATGCTCTCATGTCTGTTTATTTTTTGCTTAAGAATAATTTCAGATTTCTATCTTTTCAGGTTGTTTACCCATACCCTTTGGCACAGTCATGCGAAAACCTGGTCGTGGAGATACAACTTTGTCAGTCAGCTGCTCTGATAAAATTGCCCATTGGAATGTGGTTGGTGTACAAGGTTCCTTATATTTCTAATCGTTACATTTGCTTTCAATAATATAATATCCAAAAGCAATCGAAGAAACCTTTAGAACTAAGGACCAACATTTATGAATAGTATGAACTTTTACCTTTCTCAAAATATATGAATAATATAGAAGCTGTTGCAGCACCTGTTCTTTATCTTGTATTTACTGATCTTTTTGTTTTATATATTTCTCTGTTTTAAAATGCATCTATGATGTTTGACGACTGCAATTGATCAATATGGTGATAAGCAGTTTCTCTAGATCTATTAAAATGATGTGTTAAATCAATCTTTCATTTCATTTAATTAATTGAGATTTAGCAGTTGTATGAAATTATTGAATGTTTTACCAGATTGTTAATCTTCTTTTGTAAATGTCCGTCTTTCATGGAGTTCATATTCCTATCATGAATTCCCATTTAAGGTGAGCAGGTTAGTAAGACATCCACAAAGTCATTTCAATAAAACACCATGGGTAAATCTGACTATTCATTATGCAATGACATGGTTGGTATGTTGTTCACTTGTTTGGTTCATGGGATTGTGAAGTACTCCCTGAGTTCCAATTTATGTGTCTTACTTTCTTTTCTAGTCTATTATAAAAAGAATGCCACTTTCTATATTTTGTAGCTCTTTAATTCAATTATCACTCCTAGCATGTTTAAAGTCCACAAGATTCAAAGGGCATTTGTTACATTCTACACCTTTACCATAAGATTCTACAGTCTTTCTTATTTTCTTAAACTCCATGCTCAGTCAAACTAGGACACATAAAATGAAATGGTGGGAGTAGTTTGTGATGTATCATCATATGACTTTTTGAAAAAAATAAATTCCTGGTGCTTAGACTCTTAAATTGCTGAAGAGATTGTCTCATGAAATGGAGAAACCTGTGAACACTGCTCTGGTAGGTATTGTATTATCAACTTTGTGAAGCCTTCCTCTATAGTGTGCTTTCAAGATGTGCTGTAATTTCGGTGGTTGTTGAGGTACTTTCTGGTGGTTATCATTGTTTTTACTTGAAGCCAATCACTATTGTTAATATTGCAGGAGCCTTGCTTTTACTTATTGCAGTGATATTTTAATATTTAATGGAAGTTCTGTGTTGTTTCTAATTTCAAGTCACTACCGTTCTTATTGCAGGAGCTCTACTTTCTTATTTCTTGGAGCCAATTTATATTTTTTCTGTGACCATTGGACAATCCCATTTAGCTTCTAAAACCTCCATTATTGAAGATGAAGTGATGAGAGCTATACACGAGCGTGTCTTACCATTGTCCAACAAGTTAATGGATCCATTTCAAGTGAAGAAGGTTTCTGCACAATTTTCTTGCCATGCTTCTTCATCTTATCCTCACTGTTTGTATGTTACATTTTTTACTTTCACCTTTGGTAGCCACTTGTCTTTGTCGCGCCAATTCCATCCGAGGAGTTTCAACTTTCTGAAACTGCTCTGACCACTTTAACATGTGGGTAGGTGGCATAATATTCCTTTATCTAGATGAATTATCTGTTGGCACTGCTTTTTATTTACTTCAAAGAGTGCGTTCTAATGTCAAGGTACTCCATATGTTGGAACAACTCTGGATTGCATGAAGTCATTCTTGGAACCACTGGCAGGAAGCAGGGCACTTCTGCAAAGGGCGCTATGTCTCCTTCCACTGAGTCTTCTCTATGCAAGTAAGCTCATGAGAACTAGATTTTAGAAAATTCTATAGCATTGTTAATGCTATGATTCTTCATTTCAATGGGGTAAAATTGTAGAAAATTCTGTCTGATGCTTAGTGAGGAGTCCCACATTTTGTTGTTTTAACTATTTCATGTGCGTATTCGTGTCAACTAGTTAATAAAATGTGCTTTAGTACTTTCTCCTTTCTGATATGTAAAAGTTTACATAGGCTTAGCCATGGTATGTGGAAGTATCTTGTAAATCTTTGGGAATGACATGTCCTATGATCATTTCAGGAAGCGCTTTTTGGAATCCTTCTTATCACTATCACATAATTGCTTAGGTGAACATGCTTTTGTCGGGAACTCTTATCGAGAACTAAAGGTGACATGCAGTTCTTTGTGTACAAATGTTTACATGTTCACTTAAAATATTGGTATCTGCATTCCTGTGTGATAACTTTCTTCTTTTCATTTTGGGTGACCTAAAGAGGCACTAATATTTCATAGCAATAAAGGTGACATGTCGTCTGTAGATACAAGTATATGAATATTTTATTAAATAAGGCATTGATATTTACATTCTTATGTGATAATTTATACTGCTCACTTTAGCTGAACTGAAGAGACTAATATTTTCCAGGTGAATTTGTGGAAACAGACTGTTTCACCTTCTTTATATTTTCTTTTGCAGGATAAGTCGCAAGAATATAATTTAGCTTCAGAAACCTTTAAAGGCAGTTCAAATTTCAAGAACTGGTTTCTGAAACCTCAAGATTTTGAGGCCTTCTCATTCATGGCTCCGTGAGGTGAGTTGCTGCTTTAGATAGACTGCATAACTGAAAAATGACTATAATATTGGCATTATGTAAATTACGCAAGTGATTCAGAAGATATCGAGTCTTGCTGGGACAATGGTGGATCTGTGAATGTATTCGACAGTTAAAAGTGCTTAACATGGTCCATGGGTGACATCATTTTACTTCAGAGGCTGATAATTTGAGCCCTTTCTGGGCTAACTCCATTGAATTGACGGGGGAATTGCTGAAATCATCTGATTCATGTTTTTGCTTTGTTGAAGTGTCTATTAGTTTTGTGTCTTTTAGTGAGAATGAAGCCAAGTAATTAGGATGTCTCAGACTAATACTTGTAAAAAAATTTATACTACTCAATACTCTTCTTGGAGGAAGACATAACATTATATTGTGTTAGAACTTCACAATGGCATTCTCAAGATATTCATGGCCATTTAGGAAAAGTAGACGATTAAAAGAACTTTAGTAGAGCTAGGTAATATTTTAAAACCATCCCTATTTGCCTCTTTTTTAACTCTTTTGAGAGTAGTTTATTGGGTTCATGAACTGTAATTTGTGGGAGCTTTTTGCTTATGAATGAAGGATTAGTCTATAATATCAGCTCATTAAAAGGGTAGTTTTCTCAACAAAAAAATAAATAAAATAGTTTGGTGAACAAAGCATTTTGCGTTCACCATGTATACAGGGGCAGAGCTACCCTAGAGCAACGGGTGTCACTCGATACTCCTTTGTAGGAAATGACATTGTATATATAGGTCAAAATTTGGTTTAATAAATATATATAAGTGTTGACACTTTTTGATACAAGTTAAGGTTTAGTGTAGTGGTTAAGGGGTTGCAAAAACTGTTTGAGGTTGTGTGTTCTATCTTTGATAGCATTGCATATATATTTTTACTTTATATTTTTATACTCCTCACTAAATATTCTGGCTCTGCTACTGCATGTATACCATGAAAGCATAAGAGGATTCTTTTTTCCTCCCAAGCTTTATTTGATAAAATAACCTTAGGGGCCGTTTGGTAGGCCACATTAGAAGAAATAGTCCATGTATTATGTAAGGTATTATTTAGTACTATGTTTGGTAGGAATTTGGGCCTATCTATAACTAATTCATGGATTAGTTATACCTCATACATGGTATTATATGATGTATTACTAATACCTTCCATTTGGAGGTATTAGTAATACATAGGATATAATACCATGGAGAAGTCTATGTAAAGATAAAAATATCCCTCAAATCATTTTAATTATTTTGTTTATTTTCTTGATTTATGATTTATATTTGTACTAGTAATTTTTTTAAAATCAATTTGCGTACAAATTATTTCGAGAGAGTTGTTTGTTACTAAATGAATCTAAGACTAACCAATACAAATTTGAAATGTGAGTTGTTTATTTATTGATGACGTTTGTGATCTTAATTTTGAATGTATTTATATATATATTTGTGTGGTTTTCTAATTATTTGTATTTCGGATAATTTAAAAAATTACATACATATTAAAACTACAACTTGCAATTTTTTTGTGTAAATGTTGTTGATTTATTCAATTTTTCCATTGTTGACCGTCTTTTCGATTTTAAAAGTAGATGGTTTATCTTTTTTAAATTGAAAAGTGACATTTTGTGAGTGGTCAATTTATTCAGATGACAATTATTTATCCTTAAATAATTCAAGTGAAAAAATAGCAAACATGACAACAAAATTGTTCTTTTCAAAGCTAGTTAAAAGGCCATAAAAATATTATTGTCCGCTAATTGTCTACCTTGACTCAATTACATAATAATTCAAGTGTATAATTGGAAAGAAGCTTTTTTATAGAGTTTTAATCCAAACAGAAAATGAGGTGGTAAACAATGAATCAAACACTTGATAAAAATAAACTTTGCATTACTAATTTCTGCGTTATTAATTGTTGGACCAAATGACCCCTTAGTGTCATAAGTTCTTCTTGGGTGTGTTCAGTGTGATGGAAGATTAAAAAAATATTTGTAGGAAAATAAGCGAATTTCTTAGTTATTTTCTTATGTTTGGTATACAAGCAAAAAATATTATCTAAAAACATTTGCATATGATCTTAACAAATATTATGAGAGGTAAATATAGAGGGTAGGGGGTTGTGGGGATGGGGCCTATGGGTGGAGGTGAAGATAAAATTAGTTGGATGGTGGGGAGGATATTATTAATGTAGAATGTCATTTGCGTAACTTTTTTTTATAACTTGTTTTTCGATACTTCCATAAAGGAAGTTACTTTCACCATTTTAAAAAAATTATTTTTCTAGAGAATATTTTTTAAATTTTGTTGATCAATCTAACATGAAAAAATTGAAAAACATTTATTGAACAGTCCTGTAGTACAACTATGTGAAAGGGGAGAACTCAAAAAATGAAACTATTTATAAACGGCTACTATCTTACTTTCATATCCTTGGTTTTTACTATTAATGCGCGTTTAGTGCTTGATACTATGTGTGTGTGTATATATATATATATATATATATATATATATATATATATATATATATATATATATATATATATGTGCTTTGATGGCATCAAAGAGGAATGTGCAATGTTTCAGTGAAAAGGCGCTCAATTACTACTTGAACCATCAAAGTATATAGATCAGAGTATATATACTCCGATGGTAAGGATGAAGAAGCAGTGGTTCAGTGAATAGAACAAGGGGGTAGTCAGGTAAATAGTTTGGATTGTGGGTCCATTAGGGAAAATATTGGGTTAGGTCCAATTTGAGTAAATATTTTACCTAAGGAAAAATCACCCCACATATATATTTAAGGGTCAATATTACGGGTTTTAAATCTACTTTTAAAATATTATTACTTTATAAATCAATTTAATTCCACTTTATGAAAGAATTAGTATTTTATAATTATATTTTAATTATTAGGTGATATAAATAAAGAATCAATCATAATTATCCATTACCCCTCTTTAGGGTTTTTACCTTGATTCTTGTATTTTTTTACTGCACACGTCAACCCCCCCCCCCCCCCCCCCCCAATTAGTGTTTTATAATCATATTTTAATTATGTGAAAATTTTACAATTGACATATATAAGGCTAATAATTGTAAGTTATGACATTATTCTTTATCTTTCAAGTTATAACAATAAAAAATTATAACATTTAACTAAATTAAAAAAATGATTTAAAATAACAGTAAAAATCAATTAGTGTGAAAAATAAATAAAGTAAGTAAACCAATTAAAATAGATATTTTAGTAGTAAATATTTTGAAAATATTAATGATAATTAATAGGAGGCACAAAAATAGGAGAGTCATAACAAAAGGAATATTTATTTTCCTCGTTTAGATCAAAGCAGTTATTGACATTTTCTCTCACTTGTTAAAATTTTTTCAAATATATTTTTTTTCGAATGTTTCTCTGTCTTCTCAATATTTTCTCTTTAATCGTCACTCTCGTGTAATTCCTATTCATTTTTATTCAATAATCTTCATTTTTTTTTGTAATTGACGGGTTTTTATTAGTATTAATAAAGCATGGTGGTAGATGGGATCCTTTAGGTTAGTGTTCTTTCTGATATTTTATTTGTATTGGTATACAAACAAAACGTAAAAAAATTTATGAACATTGATACTGGAAAAAAATATTTAGATTTTATTTGTGTATAATAGTTTTAATTATGTCGTTTTCTTTTTATGTATATTGTTAGATTTTGGTATGAAAATTCATTTTTTTTTTGCATGTTTCTAGTTTTAAAAAATTACATAAAATTTATTTTGGAATTGGTATATTAG
This sequence comes from Solanum pinnatisectum, assembly GCA_035578085.1. NCBI lineage: Eukaryota > Viridiplantae > Streptophyta > Magnoliopsida > Solanales > Solanaceae > Solanum > Solanum pinnatisectum. The sequence goes on along the minus strand of CM069080.1, from coordinate 38,847,802 downwards.
TTATACCATGTTGGTACGATTCTGGTATGATTGATCTTTTTTTGGCATTATATTGGAATGAATTTGGTATACTGTTTATCTAATAAATGACAATTAATAGTTAGAAATGATATTATTTTGGTATTCTAGTGGCAAGATTCTGGTACGAATAAGTGATGACTTATGGCATGAAATAGATATGATTTTGGAATGAAATAGGTATCCCTCCAAATGCATACATATTTCATGCCAAAATACAAAAATTAATTGTTATTCATATCAACTACAAAAGTTCGAAATGTATATCAATTTCTATAAAAGTTCAAAATGAAAAATCTGAATGAAGAATTACAAAGTTCATATTAAAAAAGGTAAAAGATATGGCATACTCCGTCTTCCCATGGCCTGTCAGATTTAACCATTATGTTGAGCCAATTCATTTCATAAACTTTCACAACACCAAAATTCATTTGAGGTTCAAACTTATCTTTGGCCTTAGAATAAACGGATTTTCTGTGTACATGAAGAATAGATAATAAAAAAATTGTACACACATTGTGCCAATATTGCAACTAATTTCCGCATTCTTTATATATATATATATATATATATATATACATACATACCTGCCACGTCTAGATGAACACCTTTGTACACCCATTAGATAAACTCGTGGATCAAATCCACACCAACGTCAAAACGATTGTCAGTTTCTTCAACTTGTATAGTGGCATTAATCCAATCTATACAATTGAAAAATGCAGTATAAAAGAAAACAACATACATGTTCGTACCAAAAAAATGGCTCATCCCAGATCATACCAAAATAAAATCAAATTGATATCATTTCTACATCAATTTATATATTCATTGGCATTACATTGATATAAATATGATATCATTTTTATACAATTATTATATAAAAATTTATATCAAAATCATACATAAGAAACTGGCTCATACCAGATTCATACTAACATATTACTAAATTCAAACCAACTTCATACCAAAAATTGAACACTAGTTAACATTACTATATGCAAATATCTATATCAAGTTCATGTCAAAATTATACAATTCTTATATATAAAGTATATCAACTTTATATTTCATCATTATACCACAAACTGAGGAAGATTATTTGTGCAATTTACCTCTTTCTCTGTTGTTTGTGTTGGCTGACTTCTTGAAGACCTAATCTCGTCGATTATCAACTTGGTCGAATTATCGACATATGTTTTCAAATATATTATGTGCTTGTCAACCTTCTCAACATATACAAACATATAAATTAATAGTAAGAAAATTAAATAATAAGACGTAATATGAAATTAATGGAAAAAGGTTTGAGAAAATAAATATTATCCTTCAATTTTTTCAACTCTTGCCGAACCTATTGTGAAACCACAAAAAATGAATCAATGCATTGTAAATGTAAAAATATATTAAATAATTTTTTTTTTTTGTATACTAACCTCTGCAATTTCTTTCTTCAACTCAACATATTTGTCTTCTACGTCAACACCATTCATTTATGATGTTGCGTAATTCTATCTGATGGTGTAATACTGATCAATGACATTCATCTCTTCAGCAGTTAGGACTACGCTTTTAAATTTATGTTATAATTACAAAACAAGAAGGCTGAATTAAAAATTTTAAACAAAAAGACAATAAGAAAAATTGCTAAATGAGTTTTTGAATTAAAATTCAAACCTGGTTGCCATATGCTTTGAAAATGGTGTTCTTTAAGTAATCGAAGAAAATAGATTCCTCTGATGTCTTCCAGTTGAAAATATGAGGTGTGACATTTGCAACACATATAGCAATTGTGTTGTCAAAGGGATTTCAACACTCGTAGAACCAAATCTGCATGGCTCAGTGGAATCCATCAAATTTGAATGATGATGGATCTTTTGTTAATTTATGACTACACCTTTTGAGCAGCGTCAATTTGAAACATTCAGTGCCCCATGGGTAGTTGATGTACTCATCGGTCTCGGCCAAATCAAAATATCGTTTAGGTATCGTTGTTTTATATGTCTCTGAACATGTTAGAAATGTACTGATGAAGTACACAACGTCAATGTTGAACCGATCTTTAGGCACAATGTAATTGATTTCTTTAGACTTGTTCAAAAAATCTAACTTAGGAACGTTGTTCATTTTACCAAAGTGCTTTTTAATAAGCCTATTTGGAATAGATGGATCTGAAACACAATCACTTACTAGACCACATTTAAGACCAGTAACAACTGCGAATTCCTTAATGCCAAAACGGAGTTCAGTACCATTTATTTTGATACTGAACATGCCATCCCTATCATTATTATTCATAGTAAGTAAAAGATGACGCAATAACTGACAGTGCACCTTTATGGGAGGTAAGTCAATAAATACACCAAACGGGGTTTCCAAAAACTGTTGAAACTTCTCTTGACCGAGGAATGTAGACATGTCTTTAACAACGTTCATGTTTGTGCATGAAGACCAGTTTTTAATAACCAACTAGTCTTCACACGAACATGAACGCTTTTAAAGACCTATCTACATTCCTCGGTCAAGAGAAGTTTCAATAGTTTAAGGAAACCCTGTTTGGTGTATTTAATGACTTACCTCCCATAAATGTGCAGTGTCAGTTATTGCGTCATCTTTTACTTATTAAGACTGATAACGACAAGAATGACATGTTCATTATCAAAATAAATGGTACTGAACTCTGTTTTAGTACTAAAGAATTCATAGCTATGACTGATCTCGCCAGTGATTTTGTTTCAGATCCATCCATTCCAAATAGACTTATTGAAATGTACTTTGGTAAAATGAACAACGTTCCTAAGTTAGATTTTTTGAATAAGTTTAAGGAAGTCAATTACTTTGAGCCTGAAGATCGGTTCAACATTGACGTTGTGTACTTCATCACTACATTTCTGACAGGTTCAAAGGCATCTAAAACAACGGTATTTTGATTTGGTTGAGATAGGTGAGTACATCAACTACCCATGGGGCATCAAATGTTTTAGATTGACGCTCAAAATGTGTAGTCATAAATTAACAAAAGATCCATCATCATTCAAATTTGGTGGATTCCACTTAGCCCTTCTACGAGTTTTGTCATCCCATTGACAACATAGTTGCTATCCGTGTTACAAATGTCACACCTTGTATTTTCAACTGGAAGACATCGGAGGAATCAATTTTCTTCGGTTACTCAAAGAACACCATTTTCAAAACATATGGCAACCAAGTTTGAATTTTTTAATTCAAAAACTCATTTAACAATTTTTCTTATTGTCTTTTTGTTTAAATTTTTTAATTCATCCTTCTTATTTTGTAATTATAGCATAAATTTAAAAATATAGTCCTAACGGCTGAAGAGATGAATGCCATTGATCAGAATACATTACATGAATCGTCCAACACCATCAGACAAAAAATTATGCGACATTAGAAAGGAATGATGTTGACGTAGAAGACAAATATGTTAAGTTGAAGAAAGAAATTGCAAAGGTTAGTATACAAAAAAAATATTTAATATATTTTTTACAATTCATTTTTTGTGTTTCACAACAGGTTCGGCAAGAGTTGAAAGAACCGAAGATAATGTTTATTTTCTCAAACATTTTTTCATTATCTTCATATTACATCTTATTCTTTAATTTTCTTATTATTAATGTATATGTTGAGAAGGTTGACAAGCACATGATAGATTTGAAAGCATATGTCAATAATTCGACCAAGTTGACAATCGATGAGAATAGGTCTTCAAGAAGTCAGCCAACACAAATAACAGAGAAATAGGTAAATTGCATACATAATCTTCCTAAGTTTGTTGTATAATGATGAAATATAAAGTTAGTATACTTTATATATAAGAACTGTATAATTTTGGCATGAACTTGATATAGACATTTTGCATATAGTAATGTTAACCAGTGTTCAATTTTTGGTATTATGTTATGAGCCGGTTTCTTGTGCATGATTTTGGTATAAATTTTTATATAAAATTGGTATAATATTTATATCAATTTCATACCAATGAATATACAAATTGATGCATAAATGATGCCCGTTTGGTATGAATCTGGGATGAGTCATTTTTTTGGTACGAATATATATGCAAACATTGTTTTCTTTTATACTGCATTTTTCAATTCATTTATTATTTAAATGTATACATTGGGTAAATACCACTAAACAAGTTGAAGAAACTGACAAAGTTGGAATGGATCAGCCATCAATCTTAAGGAGGGAAAGTGCAGATATTTCAAACACCCGTTGGTCAATTTGATGGTATGAGAACCACTCCTAATATAATGTGTATAGTCATTTACAAAGTTTTGAACATTATTGACTTTTTTGATTATGTAGTTGGAGTTCAAAATTCAATTGACCAAACAGTCGATGGTGTTTATAACGCTGACGTGCTTGGATCATCCACTACAAAACCCCAAGCTAGATGATTATCCTGATTTGACCATGACACAAATTGTACAACTTGATCCAATACTCAATGAGACAACTACTCCTGATAGGCAACCAAGAAACAGGAACCCCGACAAGTATGATACATCTCCATACATTCTCCTTTCTGAAGGCGAAAGCAGTGTAAGAAGAGTTAATGTTTTCTCCCGTATCAAGCACTCATTTGAAAGTCATAATGATTTTGACATTGGCGTGGATTTGATCAATGAGTTTATCGAATGGGTGTACAAAGGTGTTTCATCTTGACGTGGCCGGTATATATATGAAGAAATGCGAAAATTAGTTGCAATACTGGTACATTCAATGTGTATTCAATTTTTTTTTTATTATCTATTCTTCATGTACACAGAAAATCTGCTTATTCTAAGGCCAAAGATAAGTTTGAACCTCATATTGATTCTGGTGTTGTGAAAGTTTTTGAAATGGACTGGTTCAACGTAATGGTTAAATCTAGCAGACCATGAGAAGACGGGGTATGCCATATCTTTTACCCTTTTTAATATGAATTTTGTAATTCTTCATTCAGATTTTGTATTTCGAAATTTTTTTAGAAATTGGTATGCATTTCAAATTTTCGTAGTTGATGTGAATATCAATCACTTTCTGTATTTTGACATGAAATATGTATGCATTTGGAATGATACTTATTTCATGTCAAAATCATAACTATTTCATGCCATAAGTCATCACTTATTCATGCCACTTGAATATCAAAATAATACCATTTCTAACTATTAATTGTCATTTATTAGATGAACAGTATACCAAATTCATTTCAACATAATCCCAAAAAAAAGATCAATCGTACCAACATGGTATAACTAGTATATCAATTTCAAAATAAATTTATGTAATTTTTTAATTAAAAAAATGAATGTTCATACCAAAATCTAACAATATACACAAAAAATCGACATAATTAAAACTATTATACACAAACAAAATCTGAATATTTTTTTCCAGTATCATTGTTCATAGTTTTTTTACGTTTTGTTTGTATACCAATACAAATAAAATATCGGAAAGAACACTATCTAAAGGATCTCATCTACCACCATGCTTTATTAATACTGATAAAAAATCGTCCATTACAAAAAAATGAAGATTATCATTAATATTTTCAAATTATTTACTTCTAAAATATCAGTTTTAATTGGTTTACTTACTTTATATATTTTTCACACTAATTTATTTTTATTGTTATTTTAAATCTTTTTTAATTTAGTTAAATGTTATAACATGTAATTTTTTATTGTTATAATTTGAAAGATAAAGAATAATGTCACAACTTATAATTATAAGTCTTATATATGTCAATTGTAAAATTTTCACATTTATTTATGAAAGCAAAAACGTTCAAGACATGAACATTTATTTTATTGATTTCATGTATATGAATGTTTATGATAATTTTCGTGGGACTAGAATGTTACTGTCTCTTCCTTCTAGGCCAAAATGGTGAATTTTGAAGTTTTATTCACAATAAATTCAGAGATCGAAATATGTGTAATGTTAGTCATTCTAACAATTTTTCCTTTAAAATGAATTGTTGTCATTTTTTCCTCTTTTGAGTGATTCTTTTTTCAATGTACCAAATTGAACCGAAATCGATAACAACCAAATCGATAGATGAATATATATTTGGTTTGTTTTGATTTTGATTTTAACTAATAACCAACGCAAACCGACGTGTGAACACACTTACTGCTATCTCTATATTTTAAAGTAAATTTATTTTTATTTTCTATTTTTCCTTTTGATAATCACTTGCGTAAGAAAGTGTGATACACTCTAGATTTTATAGACGTATTCAAATTTAATGCTTTAATTAGAAATCAGTGTCTGTTTATAATCGTTGACCAAAATTTCAATTCTAGTTTAAAATTTTAATTACAACAATCAAATTCTTTTAAAAGGTAAGCTTTTAATTTTGAATTTTTACAATATGAAACTTTCTCATAAATTTATATTTTACATAAAAAGATATATTGATTTTCTTAAAAAAAAATACACGCTCGATATGAAAAGATTATTTGTACAATGTGTAAGGATCATATTAAAGGATAATTAGTTATCAATATTGTTAATTTATTTGCATTAGTGATTTGAAAGTTAATATTATGACATTTAATCACATCATTATTTATGAAAGAAACATGAAGATAAACAAGTTATTAATATGGTATTTTAGAATACTGTATTACATTGTTTAATTATGAGGTTTTCATATTTATAAGAAAAAATATAATATAATTTCTGAGATTAAATTTATAAATTTAAAAAATTAAGGACCCAAAATAATTTAATCCGCATATCTAACCGTGTTGGCCGTTGAGTCATACATCCTGGAAACGCTGAAAATTCTTCCAAGCAGAGAAATTAATTACTTACCTAAGTAAGGGTGAATAGAGTTTGGACATAATTTGATCTAGTAGTGCTGTAGTGGTACTACTCTAAATGTAATCATTCAAGAAAGTAATTAATTAAGGACTTATAACCAAGTATTGAACCAGATTATCAAAATATTAACTTAAAAAATTGAATGTCTTAATATATATAAAACTACTATTAGATTCTCATTAGCTATTTCTCCTTAATACCCCCCCCCTCCTCCCCCCCCCCCCAAACCCCCAACCAAATGAAATGTGAAAATTGAAAAAAAAAATTCATTTTTTTGAATCTAAGGTCTTTTGGAATAGCATTTCTATCCTCCACAAAGGTAGAAAATAAGATCGGCATATATTTCATCTTCTTCAGACTCTACTTGTAGAATTACATCGGTATATGGTTAATGTTTATGAAATTAAAGCAGAAAAAAGGACCTCTTTCTCCATCTTTTTTTCTTTCTTTTTTTTTTTGCTTCGAAATGTGAAAATTGAGTTTATCTTTTTTCGTTTTCTTGAATTTTTTTTAGGAATAACTTTACGGACAAATACATTGTTAGAGCAAAGTATATTATTGTAATCGAACTTGCATAAGAGCTATTAACTCCGCCTTTAATTTTAAGTGTAATATTCCAAAGTTACCCTTGATGACTTAATTATTGAATACTAAATTTCAAGACAAAAATTTACTCTAGTAAACTAAATTTATTAAAATAAACAAATTAATGCCACAAAAAGACATTTTTAAAGTCCACTTGAAAGATTATCATTTAAACAAGTTTGATTACAATATATTCACATAAATAAATATAATATTTAAAATTATAAAGAAAGCGAGTGTTATAAAGTTAGAAGATCTCTGAAATTATCCAAAAAATTAAAATAGCAAAGGAGACTTTTCCAAGTCAAGTTTGAGTATTCTTATTCTTTTTTCCCTTTCCCCTCTCTCTATATAAATAATATTAAACTTGTGAGTTATATTTTATTTATAGGTAAGAGAAGAGATGAAGGAGGAATTGTTGAATTCTTTTTGGAATAAAAGTAATAATATTATATCAATTGTGGGAGCAAAATGGAAATATTTGAAGAGAGTTACAACAACAACTTATGTGACATTGTTGCTATTCTTATTTCTCACCATCACAGTTTCAGCCTTGTCCTATGTTGGATGGATTGATCTTGTAAGTCTCTTTTTCTCCTTTGTATCGTCAGGTCTCTTATAAGATAACTATAGTTATATATATCACAAATTATAATTCACAACTAAGTTAATCGATTAATTAAAAAGACATATATTAAATTAGTTTAATCAGAATAATGAAATGGAAAACGGTAAAAATAAAGAAGAAATTATACTCCTTTTGTTTTGAATTTCGATTGATTTCTAGATGGTCTAGAATATTATGGATAAATTACATTGGTCAAGCAGGGATAAACCAGATAGAATCAAGGGACGTTCATCTAAACCTCTTTCAACAAAAAATTATAATGTTTTTATATGATTAAAATTATATTTTATAAATGTAACCCCCTTCTCCTGGGGCTTTTTCGTGTTACTTTTCATATTTTGAACCCCATTAAAAATCTTGGGTCAGCCACTAGGTCAAGTATTACTCAATTAGGTGAAATTTAATGCTCCCTTCATTTAGTTTTTGTTTGTCACTTCTCAAGAACATACCGTAGATGAAAACTTATTAGCAATTTTTTTACTTGTTCAGTATGTGTTTTGTGCTCTTCTTATAAAAAGATACTCTATTAATTAAGTGTTTATTTGACCAAATTGCTTCTATTTACTAGATTTTAGAAATCTAAATTTGATTACAAATTAAAGTAGTCAAACCAATAAGTTTGAGAAATTCATGGTTACTTAACAATAAAGATAAAGTCAAGAAAAGTAATTAAATCTATTTTTTTTATTAGATTGCACAAGTAAAACAATAAAAATCTAGTTTTAACATACTTAACAAGTAAATAAAAATTAATTGAAAAATAAATAATTATTTCACTCAAAATTAAAAACTATATAAACATTGGGGTCGAAAACGTAGAACCACAAAAATTTTGGACTAAATAGTTGCATAAGAGGAAGACTTATTGTCCATGTTAAAAGTATGGAATGTGGAGGTATTAGCAAATCTTAAATTTGTCACTAAATTTTATTTTGATATTCGAACTATTGCTAGTTCCGATTGAGCACCTGAACACATAATAAAGTATTCCTATGAGATACTTTTCAATGAAAACTTGGAATTTTTTTTATGTATGTTCTCAAGCATAGTCTATATTAGATAAATTAACTAATTTTTCGTCTTCAATTAATTTACTTATTTTGGTTAAAAGTTTGTGCAGGCAAAGTACTCTGTACATTTAAAAAAGAAAGCAGAGAGCATGGTCCCTAGTCTCGTTTTTATCGAGCCTGATAAAAAAGTAGAAAGTCAATCTATGAGACCTCCAATTCTTGAATATCCATTGGATTGTAATGCATGGAACAAAACCAATACATGCCCAACAACTTATCCAAAGTCCTATAAACCCTTAAACCCTAACAACTCAACATGTCCTGAATATTTTAGATGGATTCATGAAGATTTAAGGCATTGGAAGAACACTGGAATTACTCGAGAAATGCTCGAAAAATCAAAAAAATATGCACATTTTAGGTTAATAATATTGGACGGGAGGATTTATATTGAGCGTTACGCGAAATACTCGATAGAAACTAGACATTTGTTCACGATGTATGGTATTGTACAACTCCTAAGGTTTTATCCTGGAAAATTGCCTAATTTGGAGATCATGTTCGATACCGATGATCGGCCGGTTATCCCGGAGAGGGAATTCCGGCGACCTGATTCCGGTCCACCACCGTTGTTCCGGTACTGTTCAGATTGGCAGAGCTTGGATATAGTTTTCCCAGATTGGTCATTTTGGGGCTGGTAATAATTAATTATTAACCTTTTCTCACGCTTTTAATATATATATATTTTTTATGATCATGGTGTCTGAGCTAACTTTCGATTTTGGTAATAATTAAATTGCAATTCATGATATTTTATTGAGATAGAATTCACTTATTTATTATGTCAAATGTCAAGGAAATAAACATTCTTAAAATTACTTTGTGATCTTCTTTATATACATATTTGTTTCTTTTAAAATAAATTAAAAGATTATAAATCCTTTTTGGGTTTCTAATCTTTTTTTTTTTTTTTAGTTTTTGTTAGTCATGAAATCCTTGTTATGAATTTTAATATTTTATTCAAATTCTTACTAGTCATGTAATATTTTAGTTAACTTATTTATGATTAAAAATTAATATAAATAAGTCATATTTATTACAACTTAGGTTCAAAAGTCTATTTTCATCCTATCTGATCACGTATCGCCGCTTTATCTCTTTTAGTTTGTTATATCAAAGTGAAATTTACTTTGTGTACATCCAAAAAATAGCAGTCACGAGTTTTATGGTCAATATAAAATAAAATATATGATTGTGGTTTTTGTAATTTTGATTGTTTTTATAGGGGAGAGACAAATATAAGGCCATGGAGAAGTATGCTAAAGAATATAAAAGAAGGGAACAAGAGAAGTAAATGGAAAGATAGGATACCCTTTGCTTATTGGAGGGGAAATCCGCTTGTTTCTCATGTCAGAAAAGACCTTATCAAGTGTAATGTTACTGACAAACAAAATTGGGATACTCTATTATATCCTCAGGTATATTTCCTCAACTTTCTAGATCATATCATTCTACTAGTGTTCGATATTTATTTTGAGGTTTCGAGAGTTTTTGGTTAGGGGTTGTGGGATCCTATCCACAACCCTAATGGTACTTTTTAGGTGATGTTACAGTGCCACATTGCGTTTAACATGTTTAAAATTTGAAAAACTAAAATTTTTAAAATTAAAAATAAAATATGTCACATAATTTTTTTTAGTTTTTTGACTTGTGTTTGATAATTATTTTATGGGTTTCGATTAATTTGATTTTGTATTGCAAATCAAATTTTGAGAGTTTTTAGTCAGGGGTTGTGGGATCCTATCCACAACCCTAATGGTACTTTTTAGGGGATGTTATAGTGCCACATAGTGTTTAACATGTTCAAAATTTAAAAATACGGAATTTTTTAAAACTAATAATAAAAACGTGTCACATAATTTTCTTTTTTTTCTTTTGTATTTTTGACTTGTGTTTGATATTTATTTTATGGGATTTCGATTAATTTGAATTTGTGTTACGATTCAAATTATTCAAGACTTTTGATTAAGGATGGAGAGATCCTACCTACTACCCTAATGGTATTATCTAGGTGATGTTAATTATAGTGCCACATTGTGTTTGAGTACATGTTCAAAATTTGAAAAACAATTTTTTTTTTCTCTAATTATAATTTTTTCGGATTTAAAATATATTTATTATTAGGAAAACTCTTTTTGTGAAAAAAAATTGAGTAGATCTATCTAGCCATTAATTCTCATACATATAATTTTACCAATTTGTCATGATTAAATTGAACTACCCCTAATTTATTTCTTAGCCTATAACATAATAACATAATCTTTTTATCTTCTTTTTTTTTCAAATGACAATTTTAGGATTGGAAAAATCAATCCAAAATAGGGTACAAGGAATCAAATATTGAAGACCAATGCACACACAGGTTAGTAAATATATACTACTATAATATAATATTCCAAATTAAAGATTTTTAATTTTCTTGTATTAATTACTAATTATTAAAATTTGAAAATTGTTATTATATTATATAGATACAAAATATATGTTGAAGGATGGGCATGGTCAGTTAGTGAGAAATACATATTTGCATGTGATTCACCAACATTATACATAGAGTCTCACTTCTATGATTTCTTCATAAGAGGAATGATCCCACAACAACATTATTGGCCTATTAGTGATAATGACAAGTGTAAATCTCTCAAGTTTGCTGTTCAATGGGGAAACAATCACACTCACAAGGTACATGACTATATTTTCAATTTATTTTATTTTTCACAATTATAAATACGACGTTTAATTTCACCTATGAATTTTGAAATCTCATTTAAGTGGATATCTAACGTGGAAAATTTAAATATGGGGCCTATCATTATAAACTAGAATCAGGATGAGTCTTGTTTGTTTTGATGTCATGAAAAAAAATAGATTGTGGCCTAACTAACCTCAGAAGTTAGCTCAAGAACACGATTTTCCAAGTCACTCATCCCATAATTGATTGATATTGGACTTCTTTAACACTCTCCGTCAAAAGTATGTTTGGTGTTTGATTAGATACGGAATTCAAAGGGAAAAAAAGAGAGATTTTTTATGCATATGATTTCAAACAAGTCATGTACATTTGTTTGAAGTTTAAAGTTAAATCATTTCTGAATAAGCAACTGTAACATATTTTTGACATCAGAAACAAAAGTGCGCCATATAAATTGAGACGGATAAAGTATATGCCATTTCTTTAGTTTGACAAACCTTGTTGTGAATTTGCTGAGAATTTTCAGGCAGAAGCAATAGGAAAGGCAGGAAGTGAATTCATTCATGAAGATATGAAGATGGAACGCGTTTTCGATTACATATACCATCTATTGAATGAATATGCAAAGTTACAAAGATTTGATCCAATTGTTCCTCAAGATACTACTGAAATATGTTCAGAATCATTGGCATGTCCATTAGATGGTTTATGGAGAAAGTTCATGGAAGAAGGTTTAGAGAAATCTCCAAGTTATAGTGATCCTTGTATACTTCCACCACCTTATGATCCTCAACAACTTAAGACATTTGTTGAACAAAAAGTTAATGCCACAAAGCAAGTGAGGTCATGGGAGAGTGAGTATTGGTCTAGTTTAAACAAGAACCAATAGGGTGCCCTTTTTGTTAAGTTATTCAATTTGCTTATTGTATCCCTTATGTACTATTTGTCATGGAATATGTGCACTAGCTATCTTGATTTTGGTGATTTTGTTTACAAAATGCTATCTCCTTCAAGACTTCTTTTTCTTGTAATAGACAATACATTATTACGTTACGTAGTTCAATATATATTATATCTAGGGAAAAAATTACATAATGGTGGTAGGTATCCCGTGAAATTAGTCGAGATGCGCGAAAGCTGACCTGAACACTACAATCATAAAAAAAACATTATATATAATGTATCAATATAGTGTATGAAATGTATTTATACACAATTATGGACTAAACCATGTAACAAACTCAAAATATGGACTACTTGGCGTAAGTATTTTCTCCCACTAGACATAGAGGCAATTTTCCCTTCTTTTTTTTTTTCCTCCTTTAGGCATTAGGCTTTGAACCCACTTTTTGATATGGCTATTTTGCGGTAAAACGCCCAACCTTTGGGGCCTCACGGGTTAGTCCATTCGGCTTTAACTCAAAAGGTGCTTCAACAGGAGACATAATTTAACATGGTATCAGAGCAGGGTCCATCTCACCTAATGTTGGGGCCCAAAAAGTTAAAAAAATTGTCCAAAATTGCCCACGCACCAGATGCTAAGCACTGGGCGTGAGGTGGGGTATTAAAAGCAAAAAGTCTCACATTGGTGGTTAATGAGATAGGTGGACTCCTTATATGGCTTGGACAATCCTCCTCCCGTTGAGCTAGCTTTTGGGGTGTGAGTTAGGCCCAAGACCTAATTTAACAATCCTGAACTAGGCCTTATATGGCTCCTAACATCCCGACCTAGAATTTACCTAAGTCAAGTTTCACAACGAACCTCCTTTTGAGTTCAATCGAATCAACATTGTTTAAAAACTCTGCCTATCAGAGAGTGAGAAACAGAGTCCATGGATAAATATCAAAATAAATTATCTTCTCATGATAAACAGAGAAAAAAGTTGTTAATTAAGCTTCAATATTCATGTAAGAACACAAATACTTGTAATTTGACTGTTAATTAGTCACTATAGTGCTTCAACAAGTTACACAACCATGATTAATATAATAAAGTTACACAACCATGAATACAATTTGAAATTCTGGATTTGTCTCTGTATCTATTCATCGAACCAAGTTATGTCCAACTCACCCCATTCGTTGATAGGCACACGTAAGGCTCTCCAAACGCCTTGTGAAGCGATGACAAGGTTATTTTGACATGGTGGTTGATAATCATGTTTCTCATCACAACCCTTAGTTGAATCACATTCATCCACAACCATGGCATTTACGCTTCTTCCATTACCATTTATCGTTATGTTTCTTAGACATCTCCCTCCTCCATTGTACCAACCAGTTGAAAGAGCTACAACATGTGTATCATCAGAATGATACTTGTTATCACATTTTGATGGTCCGTCTCCGTCTCCATCTCCACCCTTTTCGAAACTATTCAATGTGAGAATTGCTTTAGTCTTGCTAGACACTTGAGGTGAACATTTGTAAGTAATGTATATTTTGTCTTTGATGCAACATATGTCATCTTCTTCGATGTTACAATTCCCATTGGGCGGCTTTTTTGCCTTAATCTTGCTACTAGGCTTGCAGATTTGCAATCTTGACTCTGAGAAACTACAAATAGTAGAAAGAATTAGCAACACAATAAGAGATTTAGTACATAATCTAATGTTCTTCATGATCAATCTTTCTCTTAATTAGAAAATGTTTGATTAGTCTATATAAAGTTTGATCACATAAAACCCCAACCTTGTGTTCAAATTCCAATATATTCCTCTAAGCTTGTTGTATACTTCCTCCGTTCCTTTTTACTTGTCACAATTTTCTTTCTGAGAGTCAAAGATATGAATTTTGACTTGATTAACATTTTAATATGTATATTTTTATCAAATTGATATGACAAAAAAATGTATTTTTTGTACTTTTTATATAGTTTTTGAATATCCAAATTTTTATAATATAATCTAATTGAACTTTGATAGTTAGTTAAATTGACTATTGAAAACGCAATGTGACAATTAAAAAGGAATGGAGGGTGTATATGTTAAATAAAATGGCCCTTATAAAATTGATATCTTCATCATTATAACTTTGTTTTGTGTTGTAGCCGTACAAAGATTCCTATTGGCATATGAATTTTTTCATAACAAAAAAAGGTAACAAAATTTGATCCAAAAACAAATTTGGAAACAAAGATAGTCTCAATCAGCTTAACTAAGACACCACGCTATTAAAATTTCCACCAATAAGCATATTCAATGTAAGACAAAATCGCGGAACGTAACAAAAAAATTGTTGAATTTGCATTCAATCAATTCAATCCACGTGTCCTTTAAACCACGTTATAAATTCAACTATACCTATATAGGAAAGAAGATGAAGATGTGAGACGAGTGCATATTATATACACAAATATGAATTTGAATTTGTTAGAAAACCAATACTAATTATCTCTACTTATTTGGAAGTATAAACTTGTTCTATGAATAAATAAAAAAAATTAAAAATTAAAAAACACTCAGCCCTTTGAACATTTCTTAGGCACTTAGCAAAACTTCAATTGGATTTGGCTTATTCCATCATCTATCTTTTTTTCGTTTTTTAAAATTAGTTGTGTGAGAGTTACATTTAGAGTCTTTTTGCGTTTTAATGATGGTGGTATTAGGCCAACTTGGGCAACATTAATTATTTCTTTTGATACCTACTATCTCTCACGAACACATTTATCAAGGAAAATAGTAAAGGAACAAGATTTTGTATAAGCAGGACTATATTCACAAAAGATGCTAAAATGTCAGTAGGGATTCAAACTTTGTGTCCTAAAACAATTTCTAAGGAACTCTTTTTCTCTTGTTATATTAGTTCTGCCCCACTAAAGAGGCTTACGTAGATAGAAATAATTCACCTAGTATCTTTTTTTCTTTTGTCTCTATTGGAATTTTAACTTGATTGTTGTTTCTTCTCCTTTGATCACTAGGCCACACCGTTGAATACGAGGTACATTTCCGGTGCATGTTGAACTTGAATAGGAAGGCAAATATGTTTATCCAATAACATGAGAAATTTTATTTTCATGTCTAATTTTGTGGCATTTGCATAGGCGAATTCAGCGTCAGGGATAGCAGTGAGTGATGAATGCAAGCTGAACTTTTCAGAGTTGAAAACGAAAAGGAACCACAGATATATAGTGTTCAAGATTATGATTCAATGCATCTACTAATTATGTTTTCCTATTTCTTTGTAGCAGTTATTAGCAGTAAGAGAGGTTATTCCTCGACTTTCTCATTTCAGTAGTAGTAGGCTGTTATTTCCTTGTTATTAGGTGGTTGGTGTTAATCCACAAATATTGTATTTAAAGTCATTTGAATTCAATGGAAAGATAAGCGGAAATTTATTCCATTTTATTTACTTTAATTAACTCGAGAGATTGAAGGGTACGAATCAACATTATAGGTTGTAAGAGGAAAACGTCTTATTTCATCTAGCAACGTCTCATAACTAGATCCATATGAGGGGACGGACTTTTGTTTACTTGCTTTTGCTTAGCTCCATAAGCTTTATTCATATGTAGATCTTGTTCATTAATCAGACCAGAATATATCAAGTTGTCCCCATTGTTTCTCAGGCACTCCTAATGCCTTCCAAACAGCTTTGGACGCGTCAACAATGTTGTTATCACACGGTGGTTGATAGTCATGAACATCGTCACATCCCATTGTGGAATCACACTCATCCACAACCATAGCATTCGTTTGCCTTCTGTTCCCATAAATCGTTATATTCTGCATACACCTCTTTTCACCACTGAACCAACCTGTTGAGAGTGCAACCACCGGTGTGTTATCTGAATGGTATTTGTTGTCACATTCGGATTTTCCACCACCATCACCGCCTTTTTGGAAACTGTTGATAGTTAGAACAGCTTTCGTCTTGCCTGAAATAGAAGGCGAGCACTTGTAAGTAGTGTATGACTTTCCAGGCTTGCAACATTCTGATTGATAGCCTATTTTGCATTTCCCTGGTGGTGGTTTTATGCCTTCAATCTTCCCACTGGGATTGCACGACGAAGGTTGTGCCATGGCACATGAAATTAGTGTAATCACAAGAATTATTGTGAGGATGATGAGAATGGAAACTTTTGGACTAGAGTTCATCTTCATTTTCTTTGTTTGAGTTGTGTTGGTGAGTGTTAATAAACGACCACTAGGCGCTCTATCTATCTAGTGGTATAAGTTGTGTTGGTGAGGGGGTGAAGAAAGGGTAAAAAAAATAGAACTATTTATAGTGTGACAAGTGTTGGTGTATGGATAAATTATAATGGTTAATTCGTGATCTCCCAAGAGAACTTTTATTGAATATGCTTGGTTTTTATCTAACAAGGTAACAACAAATTAAAGTTGAATTTGTGTTGGGATTCTTTTTGGCGTAAGACA
Organism: Solanum pinnatisectum; assembly: GCA_035578085.1. Classification (NCBI taxonomy): domain Eukaryota; kingdom Viridiplantae; phylum Streptophyta; class Magnoliopsida; order Solanales; family Solanaceae; genus Solanum; species Solanum pinnatisectum. Next base: position 38,830,588 of record CM069080.1, on the reverse strand, counting down.
TAAACAGACACTCAAATTTGTTCTCTAGTAAGTAAACACTCCGATTATGTGTATGCACATCTATACACCTCAACTCGTCTTTACTGTGTGTCAGTTGATGAACACTCTAGCTTACCAAATAATCATCTAGACATCTCCAAAATTTATGTGTCATGTCAGCGTCGGACAAGAAGTCCCTATGGCGGACCACAGCACATGACAACAGCCACTAAATGCCTTGGGGCATCTTAGTTAACCTAATGGAGACCAGATTTTATTGTCTTTTTGTCATGAGAAAAGTCATGCCTATAGGAATCTTTGTTACGGCAGCACAAGAGAAGTTATAATCTTGAACAAAATGATGGAGACATCGATTTTATTAGGGCAATTTTTTTTATCATATAACAAATTTATAATTTAGAAGATATTGGAACTTGAAAACAACCTCGGAGTTTCAGTGTTCGATATATGTAGTATTGAGGTCCTATTAAATTTGGAGGAAGTTTTATATTGGATAAAAAATGTTTTTTAATAAAGATAACTCAATATCCAATAAGGTTTGAGAACTTGAAACCTTTGATTTTCTTGTGTATTACACTGAGTATGCAGTTGTATGTCGTTACAGTCTTGCAAACTCAAACGTACAAAATAATCTTAACCCCTAAAACTAGTATTAATATTTTATAATTTGTGTTAGATTTGAAATTATTCACTTTATTTAATCAACATATTTTTTTTAGCATTCTGCCCTTACATAGGTAGAGTACCACATTGGTAACAGAAAGTGAATCCAAACCTATGTACAATATAAAAGGCAGAACTGATACAGAGGCAGAAACCACGCAGTCATGCAGTGAGCACAAAGCGAACTATTCTTTCGCCTTTTACTAAAGAATACCGTGTGCACGTTGCATTTAGTGGCAAACGCCTATTTTTGGAGGAGTTCTCGTTTTTGAGAGCCCCCTACAATTCTAGTTTTAACCCTCAACAGCTTATCCAGTACCTGGTAATTGTAGTAAGAGCACAACTGTCAAATGGAAAATGGGTACATGATTTAAAAAAAGATGATAAATTTGGATAGACCGATTATGACATGTGTCCGAATAAAACGAAGAGTGTTGATGTATCATTTATGATAGTTCGAAATATATTTATCTTTTTTCCCGTTTTAGAATATTCCACCAATTATCTTCCAATGTAAAAGCGTTCCACAGACAACTTCATATCTGACATAGGGATGTGTAGGTTAAAAATAATTTCTACTACCAATTTAATGATTGTTTCTTTCAACTTTCAATAATTAGTACTTAAAATTCATCCTTTTTTCCACTTTTAAAAAATGGACACTAACAACCCGTTTGGATTGACTTAAAAAACTTGTAAGTCAAAAAATATAAAGTAGGAGGAGACCTACTTTTGATTTCTGACTTATTTTTAAGTCATTTTAAACTTATTATAAGTCATTTTTAACCTTGTCAAACACTTTCTAACTTATTTTAAGTCATTTTTTAGATTTGTCAAATACTTCTAGAAGTCAAAAACTGCTTAAAAATAGGTTTAACCAACTTTTAATCCAATCCGAACACCCTCTAAGTCAATTAAACATTTCTTCCTCCTGTCAAAACCATTGTCCATTATTTGGCAAATTTGCTCTCTTCTTTGCAACACTCAACCAGATTACAAATGTCAAATCAAGTAAGTTTTTTATGCTTTTTGTGTTAATGAGGCAAACCTCATTAACTCTTCATCCCAAGAAGAGACCCTTTTCCATATGATGAAAAAAATAAACTTGAGTTGTTCTCTTTTAGCTATCAAATTCAATTTTAGTTGATCATGTCAAAGCACCTATCTCTTAGCTAATTTATCATTTGAATCTCTGATACCTTTTGGCTCAACTACGTTCATAACGTTCCTTCAACTGCAAATCTATCGGTCTCAGACGTATCTTGGATGATTAGTTTAACTGATGATGCCATTGGAATGCGAAAGTCTTTTGTCCAATTGAAACTCCTTGTTCTCCTGCTGCAACACTACCGTTCCTTGGAGACGAGATTAACTCGTGCTGCAAACTCATCAATTCCAGCTTTATTTTGCTGTTTTTTACTCCTAAGCACTGAAACCTGTAGAAGATCACAATGATAACTACAACTGATGGTCGAAGTTAATGTTGGATGATAACTCGTGCAGTTACATTTTGCAGCAACAGCAGTCAAAAATAGTATGTTAAAGAACAGAATCAGCGCAAGTTGTGTGAGATCTGCATTATTGAAAGCCTTCTCCTCAACATATCAACACAAAAAGCTAGATTTAGGGTGTGTTTGGTATGAAAGGAAAACATTTTCCGGAAAATGTTTTCCACTTCTCTCATGTTTGGTTGGGTTAAATGTTTTGGAAAATGTTTTCCAAATCAAATCATTTTCCTCAAATTTGAGGAAAATGACTTCCCTTCAAAACTTGGAAAACATTTTCCAAAACTCTCTTCCAACTTCAAATTACAATTATTTCAATTTTTTTACCCTACCCCCAGCCCCCTACCACCACCCCCAAAAAAAATATTAAAAGTTGTTTTTAAAAGATATTTCTAATTTCAATTTTTTTATTTTTTTTTACCCCCCACCCCCGACCAGCCCCCCACCCCCTTCAAAAATAAAAAATTTAAGTTTGTTTTTAAAAAATATTTTCTACTTCAAATTTTTATTTTTTCACCCCTACCCTTGACCCTCTCCCCACCAGCAACCCCCCCCCCCGGGCAGCCCCCCACCCCCTCCCCCCAAAAACAAATTGAGTTGTTTTTAAAACATATTTTCAACTTCAAATTTTCATTTTTTCACCCCTACCCTTGACCCCCCCCTTACCATCCCCCACCCCCAAAAAAAATTTAAGTTTGTTTTTAAAAAATATTTTCAACTTCAAAATTTCATTTTTTCACCCTACCCTCGACACCCCCCCCCCCTCCTCCCAAAAAAAAATTTAAGTTTATTTTTAAAAAAATATTTTCAACTTCAAATTTTTATTTTTTCACCCCTACCCTCGACTCCCAAAAAAATGAAGTTTATTTTTAAAAAATATTTTCAATTTCAATTCTACTCTAGTAAACAGAAAAGATATTTCTCAAAAACATTTTTCATTCATAAATCAAACACAAAATCTTTTCCGGAAAATATTTTCTACCCACCAACCAAACATGAGAAAATAAGTAGGAAAACATTTTCCTTCATACCAAACACACCCTTAAGCAATACCTATTATTCCTTTTAACTAACTTATATGCAAATCATTATATGATAAGCGCACAAACAGGTAATTATCATCTTTGAACCTCATTACCAAGTCTAAGGCTCGAGCTTTAGTTCTCTAGGTTCAATTGATTAAGCTCGAAGATTAATCTCTCGTGTTTTCCAACAATTAAGTAGATATTTGTCTAATGGATGGGATTCTCCTAAAAAAGAAACAAGACTATGAACAATGACAGTAAATAAGCTATCAATATTTTTGGTGATCAACTTTGACCATAAGCCAACTTGCTCCTAATTAGTCTAATTGTCATTAAAGCAACATTGCCAATTGCTATGCAGATGTTCCTGCCTTTACTCCCCTCACCCCTCCCAAACACACAGACAGAGAAAGGAAGATAGATAGAGAGAATTATTTAACTTGAGGTACCATCAGTTTAAACACAGAAATCACTGTGTTGCATAAAACGTGAAATATGCAGATTTATGATAACCTTGGGCGTATCCATAGAGCTGCCAAAATAACCTATTCCAAAAGATGAGGAAGAATATACAGCTGCAATCTCAACTGCTTCCAGCCTAGCCAAACTGCCCCCAACCTATGGACAATGGATTGCCAGCCAATGTGGAAGGAAGTTCCTTTATTTTCTAAAACATGAGAAAAGAGAAAGATAAGGAAACACTGGAACAGTCTTACCAGTCTTGGAGGCTCTGCTTGAACTAGAAGGAATCCAGCACTTTGGTCAACTCCGCATTGACTGTCTTCTTGAATTGTTTGCAAAACCTTTTTACAGGCAGAAGATGGACCAGCTTGAGACCTGCAGAAAGAAACATGCAAGCACAAAAATTTCAAGCGCGAAAAGTGAGATGGAATATATGTTTGTTCAAGTTCACAAATTTAACAATGAGCACTAATTTACAGTAAATTTCATGGATTTTGCAGGTAAAATTTTCTCCACCATATAGGACTTCAACAACCATATTGGCCATAGCTAATAATAAGGAGAAAAGATAACGTGGACAAATGGGAAAGCAGGTATCTCAGATACGTGGCAAACATACCGTGATGATGAGATACAGCATTCCCGAGCGGCAAATCCTTTCATTAGGTACTCTCCAGCACCACTGACACAGCATCCCACTATAAATGGAGCTCCAAAAGGTCCCCTTGACGATGCCCAACAACCGGAACCATACATTGCTGCTAGACCCACACGCCCACTTACCTGTTATAAGTTCAAAGATTGAAATAACCAATCCAAAGAACTTATCAACTCAATATAAGAAAGAAGAAAGGACCTCTGCTCTTGCAAATACAATAAAATTTGGAATCAGGGAAAGTTTCACAAAAATTTAGGAGGCTGAAGGAAATAATAGACAGTGGAAGCAAGAAAACTGTACACTCCAAGTAGATTGTACGAATAGTGCAAGGAAAAAGATAAACTCAAAGCTCAACCAAAAGCAAACATCTTGGACGAAACCAAAACTGTGATACAACCTTCTGCTTCCTGCAATAATATAATAGTTTTTCAATATTCACTTAACTGGTGGTTGTGAAGTCGAAGTATGATATAAGCCTTTCAAGCAGTCCGTCATGAGCAGAGAATCAAGTGCAGGAAAAGGATATACAGAAGAACTATGAAGAAGAAGAAATGAGAGGAGGGTAAGAGGAAACGATCATTCAAAGGATGAACATGATAAAGCCAACTGGTCATATCAAACCAAATGGAAGAATTCAGGCCACGAACGATTGAGCGTTGTAAAGTTTCTCACTATCCAAATTCCAACGAAATGACAAGGCTAACTTATACACAATAGTATCTTCTATACAATACTGAGAAGTTTAATAAAAGCAGCAGAGGTATATAAGATGGGAAAATATGTGTATAATTTACACATAGTAATAACTTCTAAACAATACTAAGAAGTTTCAACAGAAGCAGCGGAGGTATAGAAGATGGGAAAATAAGTGTATGCTATCTAGATACAAATAAAGAACTTCAAGGATCTCAGTGTTGTTAGCACTTAGCTTGCACGGCCCTATGTTCACTATCCACCACTGTCAACTCTTATATATTGTATGTATTAGTAAGTGTGAGTTGTATCTTTCTTCCTCCATTTTTTCTAGAGGATACACCAATTAGCTTGAGCTTGGGGCATTATAGATGTTGTTTGACCAAAAATTGTGTCTGTTCTTTGATGAAAGTCCTCACGAAGTCCTTAGATAGACAAGACCTTTAAAAATGAACACAGAAGGAGAAGAGACTGCCTGAAAATGTTAATCAACAGACAATTCTGTCTTGCTAGAATTACCAAGAAAATCAACATGGATAACTGGTTCTTTCCCAAAAGGCATGTGCATTGACAAATGCAACACCCCTTTTCAAGAACTGCAGTTGTGTTCAATAACGAGCTTCCACTTGTATTATGACAGAATGAGAATTTTCTACTTTCCAAGTCCGAACAACAGCGTCAGCCATATTCAGGCTCTAATTACAACTTACGATAATCTTACTGATAAAAGAACTGAGGATAATCTTAAATTCATAATCTTCATCACATAAATTTAAAGCCTGAATTCAGGACACCCACCACCACCAATTGAAGTAACTAACACCCAGATAAAACTGCACCAGTCACAATCCTTCTGATCTTCAAGCGTATTAAATTCATTCACAACATGCACATATATGGGTATAGCAGAAAAAATAGAAGTTGGGCAGAGAAACAGCTACTGCAAAACACTCAAATTTATTAATTAGAAAGACACTAGAAAATCATTTCTAGTTTTATCACCTTCAGTGCTATCCCACCGCTAGAGCTTCCACAAGCCATATGTCCTTTCGAATCGAGACAGATAACCCCAACAGTGTCTGAAATTAAGTCTTCGTCTAATGCATCGAGCAAGGAGCTTTGCTCACCCACTCCATCTCCCCTCAATTGATCAGATGATTGGCTCTCTACTTCTAAAAAAGATGCACATGTATAAGACACACATACACAGGGAAGAGGAGAAGGTAACAACCAATTAACAATATACTAATATTTTCTCACTACGAAAAATTACTGGAAAACCAAGTTTGGTCCAGCCAACAAGAAAATATTGTTATACAACAAAAACATACCCAGTGTAGTCCCACAAGTGGCATTTGGGAAAGGCAGTGTGTACACAGCCTTACCCCTACCTTGTGAAGGTAGAGAGGTTGTTTCCGCAAGACCCTTGACTCAAGTAAAACATAACACAATCAAGTACTGAAAAAGAAAATACAGAAGTGAAGAAGATAAGCTAAAAACAAAAGAAGAAGAGCTTTATCAAAAAAAAAATAAAAAAAAATAAGAAGAGAATAGAAGCGACAACAAATAATACGGTAATCGAAGCAAAGGACACAACAAGGTAATAATAAAATTGAAGAATAAAATAGTAGGAGAGTAATAACAACAACACTGATAAGGGAACTCGACAACGTTCCACTACCTACTACCTTCTACCCTAATCCTCGACTTCTATATCCTCCTATATAGGGTCATCTCCTCGGTAAGCTGCAAGTGCGTCATGTCCTGTCTAATCACCTCTTCACAATACTTCTTCAGTTATCTTTACCTCTTCTCATACCCACCATTGTCAATCTCTCACATCTCCTCACTAGGACATTTGAGCCTCTCCTCCTAACAAGTCTGACCCATCTCAGTTTTGCCTCCCTCATCTAGTCCACCAGGGAGGTCACTACCACCTAGTATGAATATCTTCATTCCTAATCCTATCTCTCCTAGTATGGCACACATCCATCACAACATCCTCATTTCTGTTATTTTTATCTTCTAGGCATGCGAGTTCTTGACCAACCAAAACCTCGCCTCATACAACATAGATGGTCTGAAACCACTTTATAGAACTTAACCTTTAAATCTTGGGGCGGCACATTCTTATCACGCGGGACACCGGATGCAAGCCTTCATTTCATCCACCCCACTCCAATATGATGTGTAACATCATTGTCAATCTCCTCATTTCCTTGGATTATTGACCCAAAATACATAAAACTTCCTCTCTTAGAGATGACTCGAGTATCAATCTTCACATGTTCATCTGCTACGTGTGTTGCGTCACTCAACTTGCACTCTAAGGGTTTGTTTGGAATGTTGTCCAAGCATAAATTGTCCTCGGACAAAAATTTAATACTATTTTATCTCTTGTTTGGTTATTGATGGTGGGATAAGTATACCAGAATTAGTTATTAGTACTGGGATAAGTCATACCTGAATTAGTTATTAGTGCTAGGATAAGTTATACTTGCCATAGAGTGGAATAATAATACTAGAATTAGTTATCCCAAGATAAAATAATGAAAATGACAAAAATACTCCTAAGGTTCCTCAAACCCTTTTTCTACTAAATAAGGTGGAGGGTATTTTTTTTTTTAAAAAAAAACTTTATCTTCTTAGAAATTATGCAAGACATGTTATTTTTAAACCAACAAACCAAGCAGCCAATAAGAAATAATAGCAGAATAACTAAACTCAACATAACTAACCACTACATTACTAATCTCAGCATCACTTGTCTTCAAACCAAACGACCCCTAAGTACTCTATCTTAATCTTGATCAATCAAAACGCTTTAGACTCCAGGTCTTTCTCTAAATCTCCAACTTATCGTTAAACTTGTTGCGTGTTCGTCAATCAATGCTATATCATCTGCAAATAACATACAACATGGCACTTCCCCTTAGATATGTCGCGTCAGTTCATCCATCACCAAGGTAAACAGAAATGAGCTAAGAGTTGATCCTTGGTGTCCATCAAAGTTACCCCTCAAGACCCCAAACACCTCTCTAGCTATTTCCCTAATGCAAGTAGCGTCCTTTCCCGCATACTATTTGCATCCCCACTACTGCCCCAAGCACCCATCGCCATCAACTTCTCCCCATCTCCTGAGCTCTAGTAGTAGGCAAGCCACCTCATTTGTACCTCGGTAAGAAAATAGTGTTTATGCAGAAGCATTTTATTTTACACGTCTGGAAACACCGTATTCTACACGTTTCTTTTTACCTTAAATGAGAAGCTTCTATAACCACATAAATGTTGTAATATGTTCAAGACCACAAGTTTTAAAGTTTTATAGCAACATATATGCTATAGCATATTCTAGACCACAAGTTTCAAAAGTTTCATTTCTATCGTAAAAACTCTGTCCCATTAAAATTATGTCAGATAAATTGGAACATAAGAAGTAATTTTGTCCACTTGTCGACCATCCCCACATCATGATAAACAGTCCCATTGAGGAAATCCAAGAAAAATTTTAAACATAGGGAATAAGGCAGCCTTATCAAAGTCGAAAGACCTTGGATAACGATATGCTACAACTTACCAGATATTGCATTAGTCTCCTTGGCATTGGTCAACTTTATGTCCGGAGCATCAATAACAGCTTTGGCATCATCAAGCATCGCTTTGTATCTTTTCCATTGAGTTCTTGCCTTCTCAGTAACAAGCGACTGTCTCCATATCACAAATAAATAGTTTACTTCAAGCCAAAATCTAGGAAGGATACTGATCAAAAGAAATATATTTAAATAGACCACCCATCTAGTTGACTAAAATCCAACAGACCTCCTTTTAGCTTAAAAGGGGCTAAGCACTTCCCTCTAATTATATAGATATCTTCCCACTGTTAAAGTGTCATTCCACTCTCAAATTTGGAGCACTGGAGGAAGAATGTCTATGAATATTTTAGCCTTAAAATGCAATTATCATGACCTGAGAAGTCAATATTTGAAAACGACTTTCAAGCATTGATAAAAATAATCATAGTAGGAAGTTGTTGAGAATATGATTTAACAAATCTATCAGCTTAAGCCTTATAATGAGATGGTCACATACTTCAACATGGTAGTAGGCAAAGATCCTGGTTTCGAGTCTCACCGTCACCCTTTATCAACAAGAATTTTTATGTGTTTGGCTTAAAAAAATAAGAATCAAGCCCACACATATAGAGGTGTGTTGAAAATATAATCGAATAAACAAAAATATGATCTCTAACCGTTTAATCTTTTCGAAGAGATGATCATACACTTCAATAGAAGCAATTAAAATTAAAAATTAGGAAAATGGGATGTCATGGATAACCGGTTTAGCTCTGCAAATAGTTGAAGTGAGTAGTGGAAACTTGTGATACACTTAGTTTTGAACTTTTTAAGACAGACCAAAGGGTGTTACTCGAGGGTGTTGTAATTTTTTAAGTTAAAGTCGTTAAAACTGTATCTAGATGTCACAATGAATGGAGAAAGAAGACTTTTTTTTGAATTGGTTGATAAAGGGAAGAGTGTAGATAATAATGAATAGTTGCTTGCCCTCACTAACAAAGGACAATAATCCCTCCCCTTGTGACCTATTTTGACTCGTTTCCAGATATACCTCGATACAAGGATAAGAACTTTTGTAGTTATCAAGGGATATTTGAGATGTCTCTTCAAGGGAATATGTTACCCTTTATACCCGCGTGAGCTAGAGTTTAGAGTAGAGTAGACTCTAAGAATCCTAACAGAAGGAACAATTATCAAAATAATATTGTTGTTAAGTCCCACATCGGCGCATTAGAGATGAGAATGTCTCTTTTTATATGAATTTGGACAATCCTCACCTCATGAGCTAGTTTTGGAGTTGGATTAGGCTTTAAGGTCCATTTCTTTAACATGGTGCCAGACCAAACAAAGTTCCTAGATTTGAATCTAATCAGCCCCCATTACTAAAAAGCATTTCCACGTGCTCAGCTCATCATAAAGAATCAGGCTTGCATGTGAGTGACTGTGTTGAAGATAATTAAGTAAACAAAAGGGTGCTCTCTCTAACAGCTTCAACTTAGCTGTTAAACTTTTAGATGAGATGGGCCTTTTTTTTTTTTTGAAACGGGAAACATTTTAGATGAGATGGTCATATACTTCAACATATTTTATTCAATGTAACTACTACTTGTGTCTGACACCTAAGGAAAAGCAAATCTACGGTTAAGACGAGTGTATTCTACCTCGTCAGCCGCTGTTATAGTTGATGGTAAAACAACACCTTTGGACTTCGCCCATGCACATGCACCTTCACCAACTAAAAACCTAGACCATAGGCCAGAAAAGTTTCATTAGAATATAAAGTTGGAATAAGAAACAAGTCAAACCAAGAGACAAAGAGCTGGACTTCTATTTATGAATAAATTTTGAAAAAGGAAGGATGCAATGAGTAGAACAAGAATTGTAAAACAACGTTTTCATCATTAATTAGTGTTCATGTCCCTTAAAATTCAAAAAGAAAAAAATTCAGCCAATGAAATCAAAGTAGTCAACCTTGATAAATAACATAGAACATCAAACATTTTTTATTATATAGATGAACAATGAGTAATTTACAACAACAGAAGCACAAAATTTAGTGACACGTCTCTCATCTATTTAATTATTTTTTCAGTCCACATAAGTTTATTGGACCCACTTCCTTTTTTAGCAAATTCCAATTTCTTTGAATTCTTAGACAGATATGTTTTGCCAATAATGTATTCATATTGCACAAATATAGTAAAAACTAAAAAGAATGATAATAGATCAATTGAAAAAAAGGCTCCATCTAACGGTTTGTTAAAGCAATATAGAGTTGTTTACAAGACATCTAAAGAAGAGTCATCATACATTGGAGATATTCGTCCAAGCAGTGAAGAACCAGAGATCTGTTCCTTGGCCAACAAAGCAGCAATCTCAATGGCATTTCTGACACCTGGTAATGGTTAACTTCACAGAAGATGTAGCAAGAGTAAACAAAATGGATGCCACAAGAACTAGAAGTATTAACTCTAAAGCAATAACGACAAACTTTAGAATACATCGCCCATGCATGACCTCTACTTTCTGCAATAAAGTACATGATCATTGGCTCTGAGAATACCTGGCACTGCACCTACAGCACCAAATGCTCCAGAATCACCATCCATAATACTAGCATCACACTCCACATGACCATCCTCTGTCAAATTTGAACCCCGTCCAGCATTTGTATTTGGATCATCCTGCAAGATATAACTTCACCTACACTCCATGCTAGAAGGGAATTTTAAGACTTCAAGAATGGCACTTTTTGTGCAAAAAAATAATATTTTGGAAGTTATAACAAACTTTAATATGATTTCGACATTTACAAGCTCATATAACAGCAGAAACAAACTTGACCCAAGTGACTCATCAAGCATCATGCACTTTTCACCCCATTGCTTGGTTATTGAATACCTTCTTTTTTTTATAACCATATAAATGAACACCTTCTTCAATCAACTATGACAATTGACAAAGATTGCAACTAACTTATATGATATTACATTTCAATACAAGGTAAACTTACAAGTACATTTTGTTACTATCTGGTGCCTCTGTCCCAACTATTATATCCAGCTTTTTCTAGAGCTACTCACAAAATATGTGGTTTTACCAAAAGAGGTACTTCGTACACTATACAACTAGAAACTTGTATAGACACACTTTCTCTTCCAAAAACCAGTTTGTCCTTAATCTATTCTGTAAAGATCAAAAGTAACTAGTGCGTCCACATGTACCCCATCTAACTAAAACAGTACTCTGGTTAACCATTTCAATGACAAAGCAATTTTAAAAAAGAACATTCAATTAGATACCAACATGCTAATCTTGACACTACTGAAGTTACTTGAATGGAACAGTTTTTGTGATGGTGTTCCAAAATTTCAACATGTCCCTACATGATCCATATCTCATGGAGACAATAAAAATTCATGTCCAAATCCTAGAAGCCCACTTGCCAAGGAGGCCATCCAGGCAACTCTTTAATATCAAATTGCTTGGAGAGATCAAAATAATGGCATGAATCTCTCTCTTCCCGCTGAATGTAATGCTTTGCTTATTAATGTTGATGCCACCAAAAGTTTGTAGTGCACCCATATTCCAAGACAAATTTCAAAAGAACTTGTAAAAGTTATTTAAGACTCATGGGTGACAAAATATGAATATTTGAGATAACCGCTTTTAAATTTATAAAACTTATTCGCCAATTTATAGACATCTCAAGCTAGTTGTCAACCAGGATATAACCATGGACATTACAATCAATGTCAAGACAATTTTAATCTATTTTATTTGAAGTTAGGAACTTTGCACTTGTCTGACCATTTACTCCATTTTTTTTTCGAATGGTAACATACTATCATTCACTTGTCTGACCATCTTTCCACCAAAATTTATTTATCCTATAAGCACCATATTTTGTCTAAGTTTCTTCACCTCTTAAGAAATTGACCAACAGAAAACATCACTGTTATGCATAATTCTTCCAAGTTTCTATAACACAATTATGTCGTCTTGAGATGTCGATAAGTACACTGTCGAATACAGTTTCCACTATAAGGTTTTCAGGAAAAAAGTATGAAGTAACTGAAGTACCTCCAATACTTGAATTGCTGCTGTAACAGCGTCTATGCATCCACCAGCACCCTGAAATTAAACCAGCACAACCACAATATGAAAGAAATTTTAAGTTAGTTGCTTCAGAGCATCTTTTTTTACCATGAATTAGAACATCAAAAACATATATAATTGGAATCGATACACCGATCAATTTGCATGCATAATTAACTATAAAAGTTTCTATTTTTAATTTTCCAGCTTCTAGATCCTGACAAGGATGAAGCTATTTATTCATATTTTGAGAGAGACCTTTCGGAGGACGGAAGCGGCAGCGAGACACGCTCGTTTCATTGCTGAACGGAGAGCTTTCTCATTCGACGGCGAGTGATATCCAGCGCCGACGTGTACGGCGACGAAGAATGTCGGAGTTGAGAGATTCCGATCAGTAACCTCAGTGGCCATTACTCTTTTCTGTGCTCGCCGGTGTTGTCAAAATCGGAAAGTGGAAGTAAAAAGCCTTGAAAATATTATTATCAGAATAGTCCTTAATGTATAAGGGTTAGATCATTTTAGTCCCTGATATCTTGTTTATCTCTTTTTTTTCTCTGATCTTTCTTTACAATTTAGAATCATATTTATTTTTATGTGTATGCAAAAGATTTTAATTGCTACAACAATATATATATATATATATATATTACACAAATGGCAAACTAGTTCTAAATTTCATTTTTGGTCTATGTTTTAATTTTTTTTAAAAAAAAAATTATATTATAATTTATGTAGTTCAAAATTCCTTATTTTAAGCCAAGTTTGATACATTTTGACAAAATTAATTAGTTTGATATCTAGTTTAAAGAATCAAGATCTAAATTATTATTTTTTTTACTTTGAATCAAATTTTTTACATTTTTAAAAAAATTAAATAATTTTAAATCTATCTACAAAATCTAAATATTTTTTTCTATTTATGGAAGAGAAATTAAATACTAGCCATAATATACTATATTATAATTTTTGATACAGTTTTACAAATTTAATCAGTTTGATATCTAGTTTAAAGAATCCAGATCTAAATTATTTTCTTTTTACGACAAGAAAATAAAAGAATGACCGCAATATGGTAGTTTGTAATCTATTTACAATTTTTTTTCTTATAGAAGAAAAAAAAAAAGACTAACAAAAAAAATATTATTACATCTAAATTCCATTTTTGGTCTATGTTTTAATATATTTTTATAAAAATTATATTATAATTTATGTAGTTCAAAATTTCTTATTTTAAGCCAAGTTTGATGCATTTTTACAAAATTAATTAGTTTGATATCTAGTTTAAAGAATCAAAATCTAAATTATGTTATTTAATTTAAATCAAATTTTGTACATTTAAAAAAAACTAAATCTAGCTACAAAATTTAAATATTTTTTTCTTTTTAAGGAAGAAAAATTAAATACTTGCCATAATATACTATATTATAATTTTTAATACATTTTACAAAATTAATCAATTTGATATCTAGCTTAAAGAATCCAGATCTAAATTGTTTTCATCTTATGAAAAGAAAATAAAAGAATGACCACAATATGGTAGTTTGTAATCTATTTACAATTTTTTTTCTTACAGAAGAAAAATCAAAGACTAGCCAAAAAAAATATTATTACACTAACTAGTTCTAAAATTTCATTTTTGGTCGATGTTTAAATTTTTTTTAATAAAAATTCTATTATAATTTATGTAGTTTTGAATTCCTTATTTTAAGCCAAGTTTGGTACATTTTTACAAAATTAATTAGTTTGATATCTTGTTTAAAGAACCAAGATTTAAATTATGTTCTTTCTTTTAAATCAAATTTCGTACATTTTAAAATAATTAAATAATTTTAAATCTAGCTACAAAATCTAAATATTTTTTCTTTTTACGGAAGAAAAATTAAATACTAGCCATAATATACTATATTATAATTTTTTTATACATTTTTACAAAATTAATTAGTTTGATATCTAGCTTAAAGAATTCAGATCTAAATTATTTTTTTCTTATGGAAAGAAAATAAAAGAATTACCATAATATGGTAGTTTGTAATCTATTTACAATTTTTTTTTTTTTGTTTATAGAAGAAAAATAAAAGACTAACCAAAAAAATATTATTACACCAAATAGTTCTAAATTTCATTCTTGGTCTATGTTTTTTTTAATAAAATTATATTATAATTTATGTAGTTCTAAATTTCTTAGTTTAAGCCAAATTTGGTACATTTTTTCAAAATTAATTAGTTTGATATCTAGTTTAAAAAATCAAGATTTAATTTATGTTCTTCTTATGAAAAGAAAATAAGTGACTGACCATAATATGATAGTTTGTAATCTAGTTACGATATTTTTCTTATAGAAGAAAACCAAAACAAATATTATTACACTAACTAGTTCTAAATTTCATTTTTTGTCTCTATTTTTTTTTTAAAAAAAAGAATATAAATTATCTTTAACACTAATGATTTTTTTTTAAAATTCTATTTAATTTTTAACACTTCTGATTTTTTTTAATTCTATTTAATTTTATTTGTGTTTTTGTCATCTAACCTTAATATTATTATTTTAATAAATTTACTATCTATCTTGGCATGAGCGGGGTCCGTATCTGGCTATGTGCAACTGAGTCGTACTGACCTATAAATTTTTCATATATTCCATAGAATTGAGGTGCATTACTCAGTATCATTCTTTCTTTTGAATAAATCAAAAGGCAAAATCGATATCTCTTTAAAAAATATTAGAGTTTTTTTTCATTACATATATTAACATGTCTAACACAGATGCGTCCATTGTTATGTTCTTTCGAATATTGAGTTCTCACCCTATGCTTTTTCATTGCCCTATATGTACTCAAATCGGTGGCACTCATGAAGAATTTATGAGTCATTTTCAATCTCATTTAATGAAACAATAAGCACCTTTTTTGTTATGAAGTTTTAACATGTTAGGTATAACGTCGTCAAAAGATTTACCATCAGAGCAACAAACAAGATCCGTGACAATTATGCCCCAAACACCACTGCCACCACCACAGGGTTCTTCCTCAATTGCAGGTAATGTCAGGGGCAAAAGATTGCGTCAAGATTCAATGGATATAGATCTAAATAAAATTTTGTCCATGTCCACAAGCCCCTAGTTAAACGTTCCTATCCAGGATACATATGATGGATCCCATTTGTTTAGAACATTTTCAAATTTTTTTATTTTTTCAAGAGTTGTACTCTCTTAAGAAATAAAATTTTAATTTTAATTTAGTCTCTATTTCATCGCTGAAGTTCTTTTAATTGTAACAAACACAAAAGGTAATGCCTGGATAAACTAAAGAATATTGCAAACTATACTGCTACTTTTTATACCTTCTTCTTTTTTTTCCATGATTCCATATTCTAATATCCAAGCATAAAGAATAATTTAGGGTGTGTTTGGTATGAAGGAAAACATTTTCCAAAAAATGTTTTCCAATTTTCTCATGTTTGGTTGGGTTAAATGTTTTGGAAAATGTTTTCCAAATCAACTCATTTTCCTCTAATTTAAGGAAAATGACTTTCCTTCAAAACCTAAGAAAAACATTTTCCAAAACTCTCTTCCAACTTCAAGTTACAATTATTTTTTTGTAGAAAAACTTTTGTCCCTACCCTCAAACCAGCCCCCCAATCCCCCCCCCCCCAAAAAAAAAAAAATTTAAAGCTTGTTTTTAAATTCAATTTTTTTACCCCACCCTCAACCTTACCCCCACCCCCTCCCAAAAAAATATTAAAAGTTGTTTTTAAAAGATATTTCTAATTTCAATTTTTTATTTTTTTACCCCCCCCCCCCCAACCCCCTTCAAAAAGAAAAAAATTTAAGTTTGCTTTTAAAAAATATTTTCAACTTCAAATTTTTATTTTTTCATCCCGATCCTCGACCACCCACCCCCATCCCCGGCCCCCCCTAAAAGAAAAATTGAGTTTGTTTTTAAAAAATATTTTCAACTTCAAAATTTCACTTTTTTCACCCCTACCCTTGACTCCCCACCCCCCACCCCCATACCAGCCCCCCCAACCCCCCAAATAAAATTTAAGTTTGTTTTTAAAAAAATATTTTCAACTTTAAAATTTCATTTTTTCACCCCTACCCTCGACCCCCTTCCCACCCACCCCCTACCAGCCCCCCCACCCCCCCACCCCCCAAAAAAAATTTAAGTTTGTTTTTAAAAAATATTTTCAACTTTAAAATTTCAATTTTTCACCCCTACCCTCATCCCCTCATCCCCTCACCCCCCTACCAGCCCCAACCCCACCCCCCAAAAAAATTTAAGTTTGTTTTTAAAAAAATATTTTCAATTTCAAAAATTATTTTCTACTCTAGTAAAAATAAAAGATATTTCTCAAAAACACTTTTCATTCATAAATCAAACACTAAAAATCTTTTCCGGAAAATATTTTCTAGTCACCAACCAAACATGAGAAAATAAGTCAAAAATCAACTTGTTTTCCAGAAAAAAATTTTCTAGAAAAACATTTTCCTTCATACCAAACACACTCTTAATGTTATTACACAAATTGTAGTTTCATCCATTCATGTCATAAGAACATTGAAGTTCATCTATCCACTGTAAATTTTAACTTATAATGAATTTAAGAAGTTGTGTTAGTAGTTTTTTTGAATTAAATTATTTTGAAAAATAAAGAGATAGAGAAGTAGTTACAAATGTATATTAGAGCTTGAAAATAGGGTCAAAATGTATTAAAGGGGGTTAAAAAAAGTCAAATCAATGAACGAAATAACTTATCTGGAGATTGTTTTTGTTGATGCAAGAAGAAGTTATTCCATACGCACAAAATAAAGCATTAGAGAATTATAATTAGCCTTAGTTCAATTTCTAAGAAATTTATTGGGTTTAAGCAAGATGTGAATGAGAAATTGGGAAATGTGGGAAACCAATTTGAAGGAAAATGAAAAGTCATTTATCTCATATTGATAGAAGAAAGGAAAATGATTGTCCTTATATTAGAAAACACTTCCTTCAGCTTTTAAAGGGTTAAGTAGAGGGTGCCCCCTCGCGCCTTCGTGATTGATTGATAATTTGTTAGGCAAAATTTATTTAATTAATCGAGATTGAAATTCGCTCGGAATGACCTATTTTTTTAACATGTATGTTCACGCCTATAGATGGATATAAATAGTGAGGATTTCTCTCATTACCGCTACTTCTTTAATGGTTAATTCATTTTATTTTTGGAGGAATTAATCTACAACCTCGAGTAGTTGAGGGGATAAATTTCTTAAGGATACACAATGAATTTTGTGGACTCGAGTTGTTTTATTTTTTGTCTTTCAGTTTCATCTTTTTTTTTTTTTATTTCACTAACCTGAATACATGAGATAACATATTTGGAGTTCAAGACATGAAAAGTTATCATAATTGAAAAAAGGAATTACATAGCTTGGAATTATGAGAAGTTTGACCAACTCCAAATCAAGTCAAACAAGGATTGGATTCATGAAATGTCTTGAACTTCAATATAAACTATTGCATTGATGCTTTGAAAACTTGTCACACACAGAGATTTGAGAGATAGAACAAGACCTATTCGAGAGTCAACTAAAAATCATCATAGAACATGTTCATATCAAGAGTTATCAATACAATTCGTGAGTTGTAATAATAGTTAGATTTGTATGTTTCAAAATTGGACCTTGAAGCATTATGAGGGTAAGAAAGCAGTAATGAATGAAGTATACACACATTACAATTTACACATAGCATGAAAGATGATTATGAAATCGATATAAAAGGCATAGATTATCTCACAAAAACAAGACCACCTCAAGGGATTTCTCAGAGAGTCTGGTTCACATGACTCACAGGTATACATGTCACCTCAAATATATGGAAAACTGAAATTATAATTTTGATGAGTAAATTCAATACAAGAATTATAGCAATTATTTATTTTTGTCGTTCATAGGTTACAAACATACAATCGTGCATGTATTGGAAAACTCCAACAAGCTCAAGAACTTTCATTACATATCCTTGTTGAGGAATAGAACAGAACACTGCCTCAATGTCTCCTCTAGGCTAGTAACTGGAAAAAAAAGAGAAAAATAGCAGTAATGTGATTCCTCAAGTAATTAAGCAAGAGAATGATTTATTCAAACATAAAAGAATGAAGTTTTAGACGGGCCTGTGTGACCAACAATTCTCTTAGACTCGTAAATCTCATGGTCATTTTGTAATGACCGGGTTCCGTTGTTATAGAAAAGTCAACTGGAAAAAATTTTGGGTCGGAAAACTTTTTCGTAGTAACTTCAAATTTTCTAACCTAGTCCAGGTTTGGACGAAATCGGAGTCACTAAGGTGTAGAAAAATATGGTAAAGACCGGGTGGCTTATTTATGATTTTGATTACATGAGTAGTTAGATAAGTCATTAAGGAACCTGTACGACTTTACGAAATTGAATTCGGATGAGTAGAACTCCCGAAATCAATCTTAGCGTGAACGGTATTTTCTGAGTGTTGTTGGTTAAAGGTGTGTTGTGAAATGGGGGTCTTGGAATTCTTAAAATAGCTCACTGTTTCGTGCAAGCCGTTTTGGCGATGGTTTTGGTCGCTCTGGTTGAGCCGCTATAGCGGGGTGAGGGCCGATGTGGCGGGCCAGACGCGACTTAAAGTTGTAAATAAACCTCAAAACGACTTTATTTTGCACTTTTCAACTTTTAAAGCTAAGGAACGAACCCCGGGCAACTCTTGACAATTTTCCACCATTCTTGAGGCTAAAGGTAAGTTTTTCACTCCCTGAATTCGTTTTTTGATCCGTAGAACGCAATAGAATGGGTAATTATCGATGGGGGAGGGTTTTAATCTAGATTCTATGGTGGAAAAATCCCTATTTTGGGTGCTTAGGATCATAGGTATGAACTAGGGTTCATAGAATTGTTAGCGATCCGGGTAATTAGTGATTGTTTATTGATTCCTGTATTATATTGATTGTTTGTAGACCAAGAACAAGCGGAATGAATTTGGAAAGGGAAGGATCAAGTTTCTTAGGGTTTCAAGCTTGTTTTGAGGTAGGTGATGGTTGTGATTCTATGATTGTGTGATGTATGTTTGCCTTGCTTCATTATGATGCATGTATGTATGCGAATGTTGCATTATTGATCACGCTTGTTGTAAATGAGATAGACAAATGACGGATATCATGAATCATGACTAAATTATATGAACTTAAAAATACACTTGTGATTGTGATTGTGGTGTGTCGAATGGATCGGTTGCCACGTTCCGGCATAATTAACTTGGATTGGTTGCCACGTTCCGACATAATTATGGGATCACTTGCCACGTTTTGGCATAATCATTGGATCTAGTACCACGTTCTGGTATGCTAACTGTTTGAGTTTGGGTTCCATAAGAGGACCAATGATTTGATATAATTGTGTATCTTGAGAAATGTGAAGTTGTTCGTTGTTCGTAAATGTTGATAATATTGTATATGTTCGATATATGCATGTGATTATATTGTTGTATTGATTGATGTATGTTGCACTTAGTGGGATAGCCGTATGATCCTACCAGTACACTGTGGTTGTGTACTGATATTGCACTTACTCTTTCTTTGTTGAGTACAGGGCATCTTCAAGCGGCTATTGACAGACCTCGTTTAGAAAATCAATAGTCATTCGAATTCAAGAGTGAGTTAGTTCTTTCAGGCTGCCATGAGTTCTCCTTTCGTCTATGTCCACATTTCAGACTTAGACTTTTCTAGTTAGTTGATTAGTTCATTAGTTTGGGGTTGTGACCCTTCTTGTTTAGACTTTGGTTCATTATTAGATGTTTTGGTACATTGACTTTCAGGTTCTAGTTGTATTTTCCGCATTGTTTAGTTGTTACATCTTTTGGAAGTTTATGGGAACTTCAGTATTTAGCTATTTAACTTGTATCTATAACTGAAATGCTTTAGTTTTTGGTTTAGTTGCTTAGTTTGGGTTGTAGTAGTGGTTCTCCCACCGAAGGGTTAATGTGGGTGTCAATCACGACGGTCTGAGTCGTGACAAAGTTGGTATCAGAGCCTAGGTTAGTTGGTCTCGATGTACCAAAACGAGTCTAGTAGAGTCTTGCGGAACGATACGAGGACGCCTTTACTTTTCTTCAAGAGGCTATAGAACTTTAGAAAATCTCTTTGTTTTCTCTTGTCTCCTTTCGTGTTATGACTTGATTCCAATTGGTATCTAGCGATTCAAATTGGTATCTAACCTCATTCACTCTTACATGCGGATGGTTAACACTAGATTCAACGACGTCAGGCTCGTAGCTCCCGTCAATGCTCCAGCTGAGGAATCTGCAGCGAGAGATCGCGGTCGAGGTAGGGGTAGATGAAGAGTTAGGGGTAGAGGCCGAGGAAGAGTGACGCCTGCAAGAGATGGGGTACCGGTAAAAAATGCTCCCCAAAATGAGGCCCCTCATATGCATCATGAATAGATAGAAGAGAATGTTGAGGAGGTTGAGGAGGTTGAGGAGGTTGGACAAGAGGAAAAGGTGTAGGCTGAGACTACCAATGTTCCTCCCGTAGACCCAGTGTAAGCTCAATAGATCATGTCATTCTTGAAAGGGTTGGTTGGTCCTAGAGTGCTTCTTTCTGTTCAAGCAACTCAAGCTCCCGCTAATCCTCCTGTTGCTAGCACTACATCCAAGACGGGTGCAACGAGAGGTATTGAGGCTTTCTTTTGTCCTTTGTTGGGTTCTGTTATGACTGGTAATGAGCATGAAATGTTAACTAAATTTTTGAAGCTAAAGCCTCCTGTGTTTCTTGGTTCTGAGAATGAGGATGCTTATGAGTTTATCTTAGATTACTATGAGAGGCTTCATAAGTTAGGAATTGTCCATCAACATAAGGTTGAGTTCATGACTTTTCAACTTCAAGGTGAGGCTAAGCAGTGGTGGAGAGCTTACATGAAATGTAGATCTTCAACATTACCTTCTCTCTCTTGGACCCAGTTTCATGCTCTGTTTTTAGAGAAATATGTGCCTAGAACTTTGCGGGGTCGTAAGAAAGATGAGTTTATGGCTTTGGAGGAAGGTGATATGTCTATGGCTGCTTATGAGGCCAAGTTTCATGCTTTGTCTAGATATGCTACTCAATTGGTGACTACTAAGGAGGAAAGGATCCGTTTATTTATTAGGGGACTAAATTATGAGTTGCAGGTATTATCTGTTCATATGACCTCTGCAAGGAGGAGCTTTAATGAGGCAACAGACTATATTAAGAAAGTGGAGGGTGGCGAGGCGGTCGGGCTAAGGCATTGGCAAAAGAGCCAAGTGCAGCGCTTTCAAGGTTCTTATTCGGAGGTTCGGGAGACCAACGCTTGCGGCCAAGCCAATTCGATCCGTTATGCGCCTCTACAGGTAATTACTCCAGAACTCCACCTCAGAATTTAATTTAGGATAGCCAGGGAGCCGCACCTCCGACGGGCAACAAGCTATTTTTTGATCGTACATGTTACAACTTTGGAGAACCTGGGCATATGAGGAGAGATTGTCCCCACCCACTTGTGTTAGATTCCATGCGATGCGATCAGAAGCGATGGTACCGCGGGAATGGTAATAATGGTTGAAGACGTCCACAAGTTGGGCGATGAGGTAATCAATGAGCGTGGAGGTAGAGGAAATGGTAATGCAGCGGGGTAGCATGCAACAAGGTAAGGAAGTGGCTCGTCAAGATGATAGGGCTTAGTGTTATGCCTTTTCGGATAAGAATGAGGCGGCGTCTGAGCGGTGATCACGGTACTATTCTCATGCGTGATCGGATGGCTAATGTGTTATTTGATCTGAGTTCTATTTATTCCTATATATCCGTGCGATTTACCTCAAAATTTTCTATGATTTATGATATACTTGATGCCCCTATCCATGTTTCTACCCCAGTTGGAGAGTCAATCATAGTAACACATGTCTATTGTCCTATTTTGTTTATGGATTTTCAGACTTGGGCTGATTTGGTGATTCTGGATATGACTGATTTTGATATAATCTTAGGCATGACTTGGTTGTCCCCCTATTATGTTGTGCTTAATTATAATACCAAGTCTCAGAACTAGAAATTCGAAAAGGGAAAAATTAGAGTAGGAAGAGGTGTACAAACCTAAACAAGTTAAGATCATATCTTCCATTCAGACTAGGAAATTGATAGAGCATGGTTGTTTGGATTATTTGGCTCATATTAAAGATGTTGAGATTGAGGCTCCATCTATTGAGTCTATTCTTGTGGTGTCAGAATTTAGAGAAGTGTTTTCTAATGACTTGCCTGGTATGCCTCCGGATAGAGATATAGACTTCTGCATTGATTTAGAACCTGGTACTCATCCCATTTCTATCCCTCAATATCTCATGACTCCGGCAGAGTTAAGAGAGCTTAAGGCTCAAATCCAAGAGCTTCTTGATAAGGGATTTATTCATCCTAGCGCTTCTCCATGGGGTGCTCCAATTTTGTTTGTTAAGAAAAATGACGGTAGTATGAGAATATGTATAGATTACCGGCAATTGAATAGGGTCATTATTCAAAACAAGTATCATTTGCCTCGAATAGATAATCTTTTTGACCAATTGCAAGGTCCATCAGTTTTCTCTAAGATTGATCTAAGGTCTGACTACCATCAGTTGAAAATTAAGCCAGAGGATGTGCCCAAAACAGCGTTTAGAACTCGCTATGGGCACTATGAGTTTTTGGTTATGTCTTTTGGTTTGACCAATGCGCCTACAACTTTTATGAGCTTAATGAATGGGTAATTATCGATGGGGGAGGGTTTTAATCTAGATTCTATGGTGGAAAAATCCCTATTTTGGGTGCTTAGGATCATAGGTATGAACTAGGGTTCATAGAATTGTTAGCGATCCGGGTAATTAGTGATTGTTTATTGATTCCTGTATTATATTGATTGTTTGTAGACCAAGAAAAAGCGGAATGAATTTGGAAAGGGAAGGATCAAGTTTCTTAGGGTTTCAAGCTTGTTTTGAGGTAGGTGATGGTTGTGATTCTATGATTGTGTGATGTATGTTTGCCTTGCTTCGTTATGATGCATGTATGTATGCGAATGTTGCATTATTGATCACGCTTGTTGTAAATGAGATAGACAAATGACGGATATCATGAATCATGACTAAATTATATGAACTTAAAAATACACTTGTGATTGTGATTGTGGTGTGTCGAATGGATCGGTTGCCACGTTCCGGCATAATTAACTTGGATTGGTTGCCACGCCCGGACATAATTATGGGATCACTTGCCACGCTTTGGCATAATCATTGGATCTAGTACCACGTTCTGGTATGCTAACTGTTTGAGTTTGGGTTCCATAAGAGGACCAATGATTTGATATAATTGTGTATCTTGAGAAATGTGAAGTTGTTCGTTGTTCGTAAATGTTGATAATATTGTATATGTTCGATATATGCATGTGATTATATTGTTGTATTGATTGATGTATGTTGCACTTAGTGGGATAGCGTGATGATCCTACCAAAGATAATCGTGGTTGTGTACTGATATTGCACTTACTCTTTCTTTGTTGAGTACAGGGCATCTTCAAGCGGCTATTGACAGACCTCGTTTAGAAAATCAATAGTCATTCGAATTCAAGAGTGAGTTAGTTCTTTCAGGCTGCCATGAGTTCTCCTTTCGTCTATGTCCACATTTCAGACTTAGACTTTTCTAGTTAGTTGATTAGTTCATTAGTTTGGGGTTGTGACCCTTCTTGTTTAGACTTTGGTTCATTATTAGATGTTTTGGTACATTGACTTTCAGGTTCTAGTTGTATTTTCCGCATTGTTTAGTTGTTACATCTTTTGGAAGTTTATGGGAACTTCAGTATTTAGCTATTTAACTTGTATCTATAACTGAAATGCTTTAGTTTTTGGTTTAGTTGCTTAGTTTGGGTTGTAGTAGTGGTTCTCCCACCGAAGGGTTAATGTGGGTGTCAATCACGACGGTCTGAGTCGTGACAAAGTTGGTATCAGAGCCTAGGTTAGTTGGTCTCGATGTACCAAAACGAGTCTAGTAGAGTCTTGCGGAACGATACGAGGACGCCTTTACTTTTCTTCAAGAGGCTATAGAACTTTAGAAAATCTCTTTGTTTTCTCTTGTCTCCTTTCGTGTTATGACTTGATTCCAATTGGTATCTAGCGATTCAAATTGGTATCTAACCTCATTCACTCTTCTGTCTGCAGATGGTTAACACTAGATTCAACGACGTCAGGCTCGTAGCTCCCGTCAATGCTCCAGCTGAGGAATCTGCAGCGAGAGATCGCGGTCGAGGTAGGGGTAGATGAAGAGTTAGGGGTAGAGGCCGAGGAAGAGTGACGCCTGCAAGAGATGGGGTACCGGTAAAAAATGCTCCCCAAAATGAGGCCCCTCATATGCATCATGAATAGATAGAAGAGAATGTTGAGGAGGTTGAGGAGGTTGAGGAGGTTGGACAAGAGGAAAAGGTGTAGGCTGAGACTACCAATGTTCCTCCCGTAGACCCAGTGTAAGCTCAATAGATCATGTCATTCTTGAAAGGGTTGGTTGGTCCTAGAGTGCTTCTTTCTGTTCAAGCAACTCAAGCTCCCGCTAATCCTCCTGTTGCTAGCACTACATCCAAGACGGGTGCAACGAGAGGTATTGAGGCTTTCTTTTGTCCTTTGTTGGGTTACATTATGGTAGTAATGAGCATGAAATGTTAACTAAATTTTTGAAGCTAAAGCCTCCTGTGTTTCTTGGTTCTGAGAATGAGGATGCTTATGAGTTTATCTTAGATTACTATGAGAGGCTTCATAAGTTAGGAATTGTCCATCAACATAAGGTTGAGTTCATGACTTTTCAACTTCAAGGTGAGGCTAAGCAGTGGTGGAGAGCTTACATGAAATGTAGATCTTCAACATTACCTTCTCTCTCTTGGACCCAGTTTCATGCTCTGTTTTTAGAGAAATATGTGCCTAGAACTTTGCGGGGTCGTAAGAAAGATGAGTTTATGGCTTTGGAGGAAGGTGATATGTCTATGGCTGCTTATGAGGCCAAGTTTCATGCTTTGTCTAGATATGCTACTCAATTGGTGACTACTAAGGAGGAAAGGATCCGTTTATTTATTAGGGGACTAAATTATGAGTTGCAGGTATTATCTGTTCATATGACCTCTGCAAGGAGGAGCTTTAATGAGGCAACAGACTATATTAAGAAAGTGGAGGGGGTGAGGCGAGACGGTCAGGCTAAGGCATTGGCAAAAAGAGCCAAGAATTCTGGCAACTTTCAAGGTTCTTATTCCAGAGGTTCAGGGAGACCAACGCTTGCAGCCAAGCCAATTCAGTCCGTTATGCCCGCCTCTACAGGTAATTACTCGGGAACTCCACCTCATAACTTGATTTAGGATAGCCAGGGAGTCGCGCCTTCGACGGGTAGTAGGCCATCTTTTGATCGTACATGTTACAACTATGGTGAACCTGGGCATATGAGGAGATATTGTCCCCACCCACTTGTGTTAGATTCCATGCAGTAGCAGTCTAGAGCAGTGGTACCCGCGGGGAATGGTAATAATGGTTGAAGACGTCCACAAGTTGGGCGATGAGGTAATCAATGAGGCCGTGGAGGTAGAGGAAATGGTAATGCAGGCAGGGGTAGCATGCAACAAGGTAAGGAAGTGGCTCGTCAAGATGATAGGGCTTAGTGTTATGCCTTTTCGGATAAGAATGAGGCAGAGGCGTCTGAAGCGGTGATCACAGGTACTATTCTTGTCTGTGATCAGATGGCTAATGTGTTATTTGATCTGAGTTCTATTTATTCCTATATATCCGTGCGATTTACCTCAAAATTTGCTATGATTTATGATATACTTGATGCCCCTATCCATGTTTCTACCCCAGTTGGAGAGTCAATCATAGTAACACATGTCTATTGTCCTATTTTGTTTATGGATTTTCAGACTTGGGCTGATTTGGTGATTCTGGATATGACTGATTTTGATATAATCTTAGGCATGACTTGGTTGTCCCCCTATTATGTTGTGCTTAATTATAATACCAAGTCTGTAACCTAGAAATTCCGAAAAGGGAAAAATTAGAGTAGGAAGAGGTGTACAAACCTAAACAAGTTAAGATCATATCTTCCATTCAGACTAGGAAATTGATAGAGCATGGTTGTTTGGATTATTTGGCTCATATTAAAGATGTTGAGATTGAGGCTCCATCTATTGAGTCTATTCTTGTGGTGTCAGAATTTAGAGAAGTGTTTTCTAATGACTTGCCTGGTATGCCTCCGGATAGAGATATAGACTTCTGCATTGATTTAGAACCTGGTACTCATCCCATTTCTATCCCTCAATATCTCATGACTCCGGCAGAGTTAAGAGAGCTTAAGGCTCAAATCCAAGAGCTTCTTGATAAGGGATTTATTCATCCTAGCGCTTCTCCATGGGGTGCTCCAATTTTGTTTGTTAAGAAAAATGACGGTAGTATGAGAATATGTATAGATTACCGACAATTGAATAGGGTCATTATTCAAAACAAGTATCATTTGCCTCGAATAGATGATCTTTTTGACCAATTGCAAGGTCCATCAGTTTTCTCTAAGATTGATCTAAGGTCTGACTACCATCAGTTGAAAATTAAGCCAGAGGATGTGCCCAAAACAGCGTTTAGAACTCGCTATGGGCACTATGAGTTTTTGGTTATGTCTTTTGGTTTGACCAATGCGCCTACAACTTTTATGAGCTTAATGAATGGGGTGTTCAAGCCATTTCTTGATTCTTTTGTCATAGTCTTTATTGATGATATTTTGGTCTATTCGAAAAGTGAGGAAGAACATGTCGACCATCTTCGTATTATTTTGGGTGTTCTTGGGAAACAAAGGTTGTATGCTAAATTTTCTAAGTGTGAATTTTGATTGACTTCAGTTGCATTTTTGGGGCATGTAGTCTCAAAAGAAGTGGTTATAATAGATCCTCAAAATATTGAGGTGGTTAATAGTTGGGTTTGGCCTAGCTCTGTGACGGAAGTTAGGAGTTTTGTAGGGCTCGCTAGCTACTATAGTTGATTTGTGAAGAACTTTGCTTCTATTGCCACTCACTTGACTAATTTGACCAAAAAAGAGATACTATTTGAATGGACTGAAAAAATGTGAGGAGAGCTTCCGAAGGCTCAAGATTCTCTTGACCACCGCACCTATCCTAGCATTACCGGTGGAAGGTAAATATTTTATTGTTTATTGTGATGGTTCACATTCTAGTTTGGTGCTGTGTAGATGCATGATAAGAATGTTATAGCTTATGCCTCGTGTCAATTGAAGGTGCATGAGAGAAATTATCCAACACATGATTTAGAGTTGACAGCGGTAGTGTTTGCTCTTAAGATCTGGCGGCATTACCTCTATGGTGTTAAGTGTGAAGTGTTTACTGATCATCGTAGTTTGCAACATGTGTTCACTCAAAAGAATCTGAATTTGAGACAACGAAGGTGGATGGAATTACTTAAAGATTATGATGTCATCATTCAATATCATTGGAGTAAGGCTAATGTGGTGGCAGACGTTTTTAGTCGAAAAGTGGTGAGATGGGCAGTCTAGCTTGCTTGAGTGTAACCAAGCGACCATTGGCTAAGGAAATTCAGACCTAAGAGTCTAAGTTCATGCAGTTGGGCATCTCAGAAAGATGTGGAGTGTTAGCTAGTATTGAAGTAAGGGCCACATTCATTGAGGTTATCAATGCCAAACAATTTGAGGATGAGAATTTGGAGGAGCTTAGAAAGAAGACTGCAATTGGTAAGGCACAAGAGACCACTATTGATGCGGAAGGTGTGCTCAATTTTAAAGGGAGGATTTGTTTCCTCGAATTGATGATTTGATTCAAAAGTTGTTGATAGAGTCCCATGGTTCGCGATATTCTATTCATCCGGGTGTGACCAAGATGTACTGAGATTTGAAGTGAATTTATTGGTGGTAGGGCATGAAGAAGGATATAGCGGAGTTTGTGGCTAAGTGTCAAAATTGCCAACAAGTGAAATATGAACACCAAAGACTTGTAGGTTTGCTTCAAAGAATGTCAATTCCAGAATGGAAGTGGGAAAGGATAACCATGGATTTTGTGGTTGGTCTTCCCAAGACTTTGGGGAAGTTTGATTCTATTTAGGTAGCGGTTGATAGATTGACTAAGTCAGCCCATTTTATTCTGGTAAGAATAGATTATAATGTTGAACAATTGACTAAGGTGTATGTGAAAGAGATAGTGAAATTACATGGAGTGCCCCTCTCTATCATCTCAGACCGTGATACCCAATTCACATCCAAGTTTTGGAGGAAATTACATGATGAATTGGGCACACAACTCACTTTTAGTACAGCCTTCCATCCACAGACAGACGGGCAGTGAGAGAGGACTATTCAAATATTAGAAAACATGTTAAGGCATGTGTGATTGACTTTAGAGGGTATTTGGATAAGTTCCTACCTTTGTGTGAATTATCCTATAATAATAATTATCACTCCAGCATAAATATGACACCATTTGAGGCACTCTATGGGAGGGAATGTAGATCACCCATAGGATGATTTGAGGCTGGAGATGTGAAACCATTAGGGGTCGATTTAGTGAAGGATGCTCAAAATAAGGAGAGAAGTATTCAAACTAAGCTTCTAGCAGCTGTCACACCACTTTTTCGATCGGCAATAAGGGTTTTTCAAATTTAAGTGACGAGTATTGATTAAAGATTACTTTACTTTTCAGAGTCGCCACTTGGAATTGAGTTATGGTGTTCCAAGTCACCTTTTTGTTTAATTCCTAATCAAAAGGAAATGACTCTTTATTTGGTCTGCGAACCAGAAATTCGGGTAAGGAATTCTGTTGACCGAGGGGAAGGTATTAGGCATCCCTCAAGTCTCGTGGTTCTAGCACGATTGCTTTTATTGACTTAAACTTATTTTAAGTATCTTTTGGATATATTTTATAGGCCATAATTTGCTCGCATTTTTTATTTGTTGAACTTTTATTTAGTCTCGACCTAGATACGTAACCACATTCTTGGTCTTCACATTTAGAGACATAATTGTCTTCTATGCATCACACTTAACAATCTTATTTTTTATAAGTCTCCGTTTTAAATTAATAAAAGTTAATTAACCACATCCTTGAGTTTATTTTTAATTGTCTCAAAAAAAGATACGCAACCACATTCTTAATTAAACGAATATTTTTAATATACCTAAAAGTTCATCTAAAGTTAAGAGAAAATATTTGTTCCTTATAAAAAAATAATAATCAAATAACATAAAACTAATCTAAACTTTTATGGTGCATGATAAAATTTTAGATCAATATTACATCTTTTTATTTTTATCTACTCTTAAAGTTAATGTCAAAATTAAGCCGTACACGGGTAGGAATTTCTTACTAATCTAACAAAACAATGACGAATTACTAAAACAAATCTCTGTTTTTTTTTTGTTTGATAAAATAAAAGCGACAATAATTTTTAGCCTAATAATCTCTATTTTTATCCTTATTGGCAACTAAATTAAAACAAGAACACAACCACAACCCGTTCATTTTTAAGCAATAACAACTAACAAGTAAAAATAAATAAATCAAGATAACCAACAATTAAAACTATCTCAATTCATTAACTAGAGATATGCTTAACACTTGTCTCAATATTCAATCAAATAATGAATTAAAAAAATAGGAAAACTTGTCATAAAATTACATCAAATTCCATAAATAAATTAAAAAGATAAGGTGAAATTGAATACCGCAATATCTTGACTGAAGCTCGATTAAAACGCCCACAAAACCTTTATAGATTTTATGTGGTGGTGTATGTGTTGTATTTATATGAAAGTAATGAAAAAGGAAGAAAAGATGTGCATATATTTGTGGATTTTTGAAAGAAAATAAAAGGAATGTGAGTGTAGTACGTGTGTGTTGTTTGGAAGTGATGCTATTTTGTTTTCTCTCTTGGTTGATGGGGTTTTTTTTTTTTTTTTTTTTTGCAGCGTGTGTGTGTTTTTTTTCTTCCTTCCGTGCGTGTATGTTTATGTGTGTGCCTCTATGTATTGCTGTCGTATGTTGTATATGTACTGTATTGTTGTAATGTTGGAAGTGGGGGGAAGAGTGGGGTAGTGGAGGAGTATGTGGGGTGAGGGCAGGTGTAGTGGGTACATTATTATTTTATTTTTTGTTGTTAATAAATAAAAATATAATAATAATAATAATAATAATAATAATAATAATAATAATAATAGTAACTAGTTATTTTGGAATTAATAAAAAAATAGAAAAATTAAATAGCTAGATCAAAAAATATAATTAAGAAAATATTAAAATCACTAATTTATTTACTAAAATTTTGAATAAATTAAAAATAAAATGTACCTTAAAGTGTGACTCTATTTTTGTTATTTTCAAATCTTTTAAAATAAACTTAATAAAATAAGATAAAAATCAAAATATTTAATTTAGATTCATAAAACATTTAAGCTCTAAAAATGGTGGAAAACTTAAGTTCGGTCAAAAATTACATGTCTACAGTTTGCCCCTCTTTGACTGGAAACACGAAGAGTTTTCAGACAAAGAAGTAGATAATGTGACAAATTTTGACCGAACTTGTATTTGAAGGAAAAATTTGTGCGACCAAGTCTTGGTTTTGGACATCCTACATATCCCGGGTTATAAGGGAATCAGGTCACGTGTAGTTCAAGGAGATGAGGTGATGAGTTGGAAGTTAAGTGAGGTTCCATCGAGGCACCAGGTTGCGGCTCTTATCCTTACATAAAAAAATGAAAGATAATAGTCAAAAGGAAAATAAAAGTACAAGCTCCTATCTATGCAGCTTCTCTTGAGTCTTCACTTGCGTCTTGAATTTGAGATATCGCCTTGATTTTTTGAGTGAGTATCTTGATCTTGAATGGATTCGATGCTTAACTTGCCACTTAAAGTGAGTTTTTGGCACTCTTCAAATAACAATTTAAATATGTTCTTGAATGACTGCATATTTTCTTGATCAGAAGCTGAATAGAAATAGATGTTAGGAAGTCAGGCTGCTACAAAGAAATTGATTCTGGCTATCATGGGGATTGATCATTCTAAAAAGAGTTGAAACTTTGTTCTTGAATGTCAAATCCATGTATCGCTTGAAGAAACCTGAAAATCATCACAAACAAAAGAAATAAACAAAATTTTTGCCCTAGTTTTCACTGAAAAAATTTTGTGAGTTATTAGCAAATGTGATTTTCTTTTAAAAAAAATAAACTCAGACTAGGAAGTTCTTATCCTAGGAGAAAATAAAAAATAAACTCAGACTAGGAAGTGCTTATCCTAGGAGAAAATAAAAAATAAAGGTCTCAAACTAGGAAGTGTTTATTCTAGGAGAAAATGAAAAATAATAGTCTCAGACTAGGAAGTGCTTATCCCAGGAGAAAATAAAAATAACGTCTCAGACTAGGAAGTGTTTATCATAGGAGAAAATAAAAAAAATCTCACTACGTAGGAGAGTCCTACTAATCTCATTGTTCAGAAGGGTCCTGCTAATCTAAATCTCATTATGTAGGAGGGTCCTGTTAATCCCATTATGTAAGAGAATCCTACTAATCTAAATCTCATTATGTAGGAGGGTCCTACTAATCCCATTATGTAGGAGGGTCGTGTTAATCCCATAATGTAGGAGGGTCCTGCTAACCTAAATTCCATTATGTAGGAGCGTCCTGCTAATCCCATTATGTAGGAGAGTCCTGCTAATCTAAATCCCATTATGTAGGAGAGTCTTGCTAATCCCATTATTCAGGAGAGTCCTGCTAGTCCCATTATCCAGGAGGGTCCTGCTAACCCCATATCCAGGAAGGTCCTGCTAGTCCCATTATCCAAGAGGGTTCTGCTAGTATCCCATTACCCAGGAGGGTCCTGCTAGTCCCATTATTCAAGAGGGTCCTGCTAGTCCCATTATCCAGAAGGGTTCTGCTAGTCCCATTATCCAGGAGGGTTCTGCTATACTAATTCCCATTGTTTAGGAAGATCTCATTTAACAGAATCATCAAATAGAATTACCATAACATTTTTTTTTGAGAAAAATATTATTTATGCTATTAGCATGAATGTCAAATAATTGTATCAAAAGAAAAAATGCAAGACAAAATGCAATTAGTGAGTTTGTTCCCGAAAAATGAAAGATGATAGGGTGTTTGTTCCCTAAGGTTAAAATGCAACTACAGTGCTTGTTCCCTATAACGAGAGTGATATTTTTTTAACAAATAAAAATATGCCTCAGTTTTTAAAATGAGGAACTTAGACACTCTTTTTAATTTATCATTTTTTCAATTTTTTTTTTTAAAGAAATGATCCGATTTTATTCTTTCAAGGATCTAAAAAGAATTGTGAGACTGAGCCCATTGTAAAACTGCTTACATATCTTGTATAGCAAGAATTAGGTCAAACATAGTTCATAATAAATCAAAAAATTACTTTTCTTTTTCTTGGTTTTTCCTACAAAAGACATCATTTGAGAAATGAATTTGTTCATGGCTGACAATGTTTTGACTTTAGTTGGTACCAACAATTAGTATGATACATATGAATCACTTTCAACTACTTTCAAATAAATCTAAGTCAACTCTGAGTAATTCATATAGTTTCAAATGGTATCTCAAATATATTTAAGTATTTACAAGATCAGTTCCTCTTGCATAAATTAAGGGATTATAATTATTCATATTCTCATGCTTCAAGTGCCCTCACAACAAATGAAGTGCTACTTCACACATAATAAAAATGTTTTGATCTTAAGACATTTTAGAAGTCATTCACACTCAGAAAGATGTTCTATGCATGAGATTGAGATACTCTATGCTTGACCCTTATGTAGGCATCCACTAATGAGAGAACACAAAAAATGAGATCAAATATGACTTGTTATTGACTTGTAATGTAGGCTTTGGTAAAGGTAGGATATTCATTTGGGATAAAATGTCTATTTCCTCCTAAAAATTTGCACAATGCTTTCAATATTTTTTCATTTTCGCATTTGACCTTTGTTTTTTGAAAGCTTCTACTCATTTATTTTCTTTCTTTTTTCTCATTTTTCTCTCCTTTTCGTTGAAGGTTTTTATTTTTCATTTTTTGTTCTAGCTTTTCTTTGTCATTTTTTTTGGACCTTCAAATATTTGACTTTTCACTTTGTTACCCAACTTTGATCTTTGGCACTGTGTAGATAACTGATAGTGCACTCAAGGAGGTGAGATTAAGGAATAATGCATTTATGCACTCAAAATGATATAGGCTAAGATGTGGTCATTCAATTAAAAAGGTTTTATGCTCAAAATGGAATAACATGTCATTTGGTAGGCTTGAAAGGCACAATCGGATCAAAGAAAACTTATAATCTTTTCCCAAGTTAAATGTTGTCCAACATTTCGCCTCCACCTACATTCGGGCCAAGTTCTAGATCAACAAACTCATACCTTTGAATTTTATATACAAAACTCACCACACAATGCACATGAAACATGAGTTTGAATTTGTTATAACCTTAACTTTAAGCAAAACAATTTCTCAAGTATTACATAAATATATCAAGAGTTACCAAAAGAAGTTTATAGATAACAACAAAGTTGGTCTGACTAGCCAAATAGTTTAACACTTATTATTTTTCTTTATGACTAGCTATTTTTTTAGCCCTAATTTTTTTGACGAGGACTTTTTAGATTTTTTATTTGGTTAGACCGAACCTCAAAGTAAGGTTGCCTACGTATTTTGTCAAAGCAAGAATCAGGTCAAACGTAGTTCAGAACGATTATGAACACAACATTATATTTAATAAGAAAATACTTCTCTTTTTTGTTAATTTTTTATAATAAGGATCACCAAACCCGAGGAAGGTTGCCTACGTATCTCATCGAGTTGAGAATCAGGTGTGCGTAGTTCGTTCAGTTTGGACAGTTAAAAACTTTAAGATATTAAAACTTCTTTTTTTTGACAAATGCATTATTATTCAAGACTTTCTAAACAAATACATTTTTCATGTAGCTCATAAAAAGATCTAAGTGGTCAAGTAAGAGATTAATACTTGTCCTAGACGAACTCAATTCTTATATCAAGCCACTAAGTCAAATACAAATTTTGCAAATGAGTGGAGCCTACTAGTGGTAACCATGACCTAAAGGAGATACGTGTCTAGACTGGCTTACTCAAGTGGACAACTCGAGCAAGGGAGGGACAACTTATCGGTAGCAGCGCTATTCCAACTTAATTACTGATCCAAGCTCGCCTAAGAAATGTGACTAAATATTCTTCGCTGGGTGTCAAGACACTCCAACTTTATCTCAAGGGAAAATAAGATACATAACTGCATACCTGTGAACGTGTGTTAAGTGTATTCAAAGATTTGCGTGAGAGAAAAGAATTTAGTATAGTTCAACAATATAAATATAAAAAGTAATAAATGAGCAGCAAGTAGCACGTTAGGCCATCAAACACAATATATCCAATAAAATAATAAAATCAAGTAAAAGTCAATATAATAGAACTCAAATTCTGGTTATTCCCCAGCAAAGTCGCCAGAGATATCATACCCCTTTTTCGCACACGGCGGTAGGATTTTTCCATTTTAAGTGACGAGTATTGATTAAGGATTATTTTACTTTTCAGAGTCGCCACTTGAAATTGAGTTATGGTGTCCAAGTCACCTTTTTGTTTAATCCCTAATAAAAAGGAAATGACTATTTACTTGGTCTGTGAATCAGAAATTCGGGTAAGGAATTTTATTGACCGAGAGGAAGATATTAGGCATCCATCGAGTCCCGTGGTTCTAGTACGATCGCTTTTATTGACTTAAACTTATTTTAAGTATCTTTTGGATATATTTTATAGGCCATAATTTGCTCGCATTTTTTATTTGTTGAACTTTTATTTAGTCTCGACCTAGATACGTAACCACATTCTTGGTCTTCACATTTAGAAACATAATTGTCTTCTATGCATCACACTTAATAATCTTATTTTTTGTAAGTCTCCGTTTTAAATTAATAAAGGTTAATTATGTTATTGGACAAGGTGTGTCATCACATCCTTGAGTTTATTTTTAATTGTCTCAAAAAAGATACGCAACCGCATTCTTAATTAAAATGAATATTTTTAATATACCTAAAAGTTCATCTAAAATTAAGAGAAAATATTTGTTACTTATAAAAAAATAATAATCAAATAACATAAAACTAATCCAAACTTTATGGTGAATGATAAAATTTTAGATCAATATTACATCTTTTTATTTTTATCTACTCTTAAAGTTAATGTCAAAATTAAGCCGTACATTGGTAGCAGTTTCTTACTAATCTAACAAAACAATAACGAATTACTAAAACAAATCTCTTTTTTTTTTTTGTTTGATAAAATAAAAGCAACAATAATTTTTAGCCTAATAATCTCTATTTTTATCCTTATTGGCAACTAAGTTAAAACAAGAACACAACCACAATCCGTTCAATTTTAAGCAATAACAACTAACAAGTAAAAATAAATAAATCAAGATACCCAACAATTAAAACTATCTCAATTCATTAAATAGAGATATGCTTAACAGTTGTCTCAATATTCAATCAAATAATGAATAAAAAAATAGGAAAACTTGTCATAAAATTACATCAAATTCCATAAATAAATTAAAAAGATAAGGTGAAATTGAATACCGCAATATCTTGACTGAAGCTCGATTAAAACGCCCACAAAACCTTTATAGATTTTATGTGGTGGTGTATGTGTTGTATTTATATGAAAGTAATGAAAAAGGAAGAAAAGATGTGGATATATTTGTAGATTTTTGAAAGAAAATAAAAGGAATGTGAGTGTAGTACACATGTGTTGTTTGGAAGTGATGTTATTTTTTTTTCTCTCTTGGCGATGGCTAGGCACCGGATCGGGTTGGACCAGTACCGGTCTAGTACCAGAACAGTACCATTTCGGTTCGTTCTGGTCCGATAGTCTTCGGAACGGAACGGGACACCATGAACCGGTACACGGGACGGAACGGTTTCACGATTTGATACCGGTGTCCAGGTACCAATTTATCCCAATTTATCCCAATTTATTTCGATTTCGTTCCGATCCGATTCCAATTTCGATTAATTAATTTATATTTATATTATAATTTCTATATAAAAAAATATAGGTTAGCTTTCCCAAGTAGCAACTTTTCAGAAAAGTTGCTACCCATACCCATTGCCCATTGCACCTCGCCGCCGCCTTGCCCGACCTTGACCCCAACGAAAATATTTTGAACGACTATATTTTACAATTCCAACACATAATCACAATTTCTAAACACTATATATACTCCCACTCTTTATATTTTTAATTACAATTTACATATTTACAATATTTAACAATTAGTAATCATCAATTTCTCTCAATTCTCAATCTTTCTCAAAGTTTCAGACTTTCAATATTCAAATTCCAAATTTCAATCATATTATTTTGTATTTGTGAAGATTTCAATAATCATTTAGTGAATTTTGAGTAGGAATCTTCTTCAAACTTCAAGTTTCGACATCAATTTTTCAATTTTCGATTATAATCATTTGTTCTTTACATAAACGTTTGGTAACTTCGTTCCACTCTCTAATCTTATATTTATTTTTTGTATTTATTATTTGTAAGTTGTTCTTGTTATATTTTATTTGTTTTTGTTAAATTTCATATTTTATAATTTATAATTTTATATCATGGAGTCTTCTAAAAAAAGTGGAGGTAAAAAAGGTATTGTACACGGAGTAAAAAATATGTTCACAAAAAAAAAAAAGAACGGTTCTAGTTCTTCTAAATCTAAATTTTCTCTTGTTAGAATGAATACTGATGAATTTACTTATGTGAATGAAACTAGTTTTTCTCATCCCGGTCCTATAGAAATTAATTCGGATACTCCTATAATTCTCGAAGAGGTTTATGAAAGACATTATGGTAATTATCAAGAAAATGAAGAAGTAGAAATTGATGAAGAAGATTATGATGATACACCGACTAGTCCCGACCTCAATAGTACTGAAGTTCCACCTCAGGAGGACAATCCTCCGGTTGGAACTAGTCGTCCCCCTATTGTTCCAACTAGAGGTAAGACCAAGGTACAACGTACTTTAAAATCAAATGTGTGGAAATTTTGTTATTTGAATGAATAAAAAACTTTTAGTATATGTAATCTTTGTAAACAACATTTTAAATATAAATCTGGTGGGAGTGGAGGTTCAGCGGGGGGATTAAAAAAGCATTTGATTCAAAAACATAGTAAAGAGTGGTTTGCATATTTATCTTCTCTTAGTGTTTGTGAAGATTCTAGCATTGGAGCATCGGCTAGAGGGTCAAATATGGTTCAAGGTGAATTATATACTTCAAACCCAAGTGGTCCTCTTACACATCGAACCTATAATAAGGATCATGATCGTTAAAATTTTGCAAAAATGGTTGTAGTTTGTGGTTTACCTTTTAGTTTTGGAGAATATTCGGGTTTTATTGCATATATTCGTGATACATATAATCCTAGTTTTAAAGGTTTATCAAGAAGCATGGTAAAAAGAGATATTTTTGAATTTCAAGAAAAATATTGTCAATTTTTGCGTGCCTATTTTGAAATAATGGATTGTAGAGTTGCTATTTCCACTTATATGGATCGTAGTCCTAATGAATTTGATTATTTAACTGTTACTGCGCATTGGATTGATTATAATTGGAATTTACAAAAAAAAAATTATTGGTTATAAAATTTGTCAACAGAAAAAAACTGGACTGTATATTGCTACTACTATGTTGGAAATTTTAGATTTTTTCGATCTTTGTGATAAAGTCATTAGTATTACTTTAGATAATGCTTCTGTTAATTTAAATGCTATTAATATGCTAGAACCTAGAGTTTGTCCTATTAGTAAATATGTTTTTCATGTTAAATGTGTTGCGCATGTATTAAATTTGGTTGTTATTATTTGAAAATAATTGTGATAAAGTTGATAATGCTTGTTTTTATATTTTTCATATGCTTAGTAGTAGTAGAATTAATCAATTTAAAGAGCTTTGTAATGCATGTAAACTTTCGTTTAGAAAAGTTTAGAAACATTTAAAAACTAGATGAAATTCCTTTTATGATATGCTTGAAATTGCTTATACATATAGAGAACTTATTACTATGCAATTTAATAGTCATAATGTTTATCCTGAATTAAAACTTAATAATAGTAATTGGGATGAAGTAAATGAACTTAGAATATTTTTAAAAGCATTTTATGATGCTACTAAATTTTTTTCTAGAATGTATTATCCTACTATTTTCGAAATTTTAATACATATATGTGAGATTCCATCTCTCTTTTCTGAATATAAAACAAATGAATTATTTACTAGTGCTATTGAAGTTATGATTACAAAATTTAAGAAATATTTTTTTCCTATCCCTCAAATTTATTTAACTGCAATTCTTTTCAACCCTGAATATAAAGAATATGGTGCAAAAACTTTAGTTGAATGCATTTATCAAAATTTAGATGTTAAACCAGAAGAACAACCTGATTTGGTAACATGTCAAAATAGTATAAAATTACTTGCTAAAGAAACGTATGATAAATATTGTTCTTTAGATAATGATGAAAATCCTCAAATGTCTATGCCTCGAGTAGGTGCCCATGGTAGAGTGAAACATAAACTTGATCTTGACTCTTCTAATAAATGTGAATTTGTTAAATATCTTGAACATGGTTCAGATAATATTAAAAACGATGAAGGTATACCACAACTATTGAACTGGTGGAGGGCTCGTGGAACTCAATTTTCAAAACTTAGTAGGATGGTGAAGGTTGTGCTTGCAATTCAAGGATCATCAATAGCTTCAGAGGCAGCTTTCAGCGCGGCAAGATTTCAAATTGGAGACCACATATATTCGTTAGCAGAAGACAGTTTGGAGATATCGGTGCTTTTTAGAGATTGGATAAATGCTGAGCGTAGAAATCAAGGACTTCCAAAGTTAGATAGTCAATATGAATTTTTCATAGATTCAGCCATTGGATGTGGTTGTGATGATGGCATGGAACTTCAAGATCGTCAACGAGCTTTACCAAGACCAGTAGTTGATTATGGTCAATCTATAGCTGAGTTAGAGAAAGGATTTACGGAACTATACAACTATTAGTATTACATTTGAGGCTTAGTTGAAACAGAACCCTTCCTAGAAGGTGGCTGCGTAAAGTATGTACTCTACTAATAGTTGTAAATTGTAATTGTAATTTGTAATACAAATTTAAATAAATTGGATTGATATTTTTTAATTTTGTCATTTGTGTCATTGATTTATCCTTATTTTTTTTTTTAAATTACAAACTTAAGTTATTTAAATTACAAGTTATAAATATAACTTATAAACTTCAAAAGATTCAAATTTTGAAATTTGAAAACTAAGCTAAAAATCTTTTTAAAAAAACTTTATTAAACTTAACTTGTAAACTTAATATGTAAAAATTTTAAAAAAATATCTTTAAAATAAACTTAAGTAAAATTACATTATAAATTTCAAAACTATTAATTTAAAGTTTAAACTTAGAAAAATAAAAAAAAAATTCATATTTTCGTAATTCAAAAAATCAAAATAACTAATTTTTTTTAATCATTTTTTGAAATAGCTAGATGTGTCGTCCCGTTTATCCCATCCCGTTCCATTCCGGTTCCATCCCAGTATATAGTGGGACGGGACGGAACCGAGTATCAGTCCCGGTAATTTCGGTCTGGTTCATCTCGGTACCGGTCAATAAATCGGTCAAACCATCCCGTTCCGGTCCGGTACCGATTCGTTCCGGTCTGGTACTGGTTTGTTCCGGTCTGGTGGTTCCGTTCCGGTCCGTTGCGCACTCTTACTCTTGGCTGATGGTTTTTTTTTTTTTTTTGCAGCGTGTGTGTGCTTTTTTTTCTTCCTTCCCTGTGTGTATGTTTATGTGTGTGCCTCTGTGTATTGCTGTCGTATGTTGTATATGTACTGTATTGTTGTAATGTTGGAAGTGGGGGGAAGAGTGGGGTAGTGGAGGAGTATGTGGGGTGAGGGCAGGTGTACTGGGTAGGTTATTATTTTATTTTTTATTTTTTGTTGTTAATAAATAAAATATTATAACAATAATAATAATAATAATAATAATAATAATAATAATATTAACTAGTTATTTTGGAATTAATAAAAATATAGAAAAATTAAATAGCTAGATAAGAAAATATAATTAAGAAAATATTAAAATCACTAATTTATTTACTAAAATTTTGAATAAATTAAAAACAAAATGTACCTTAAAGTGTGACTCTTTTTTTGTCATTTTCAAATCTTTTAAAATAAACTTAATAAAATAAGATAAAAATCAAAATATTTAATTTAGATTTATAAAACATTTAAGCTCTAAAATGGTGGTAAACTTAAGTTCGGTAAAAAATTACATGTCTACAACAACCAGAGTAGATATAAGAAGTATGCAGATCATAAGGTGAGAGACATGACATTTCAAACCAGTGAGAATGTTCTTCTTAAGGTTTCACCCATGAAAGGGGTGATGAGACTTGGCAAGAAAGGTAAGCTAAGTCCGCGATACATTGGTCCATTTGAGGTTCTTGAATATGTAGGACCGGTAGCATATAAATTGACTTTACCTCCTAATTTATCGGAAATTCATCCAGTATTTCATGTGTCCATGTTGAAGAGGTATCATGGTGATGGGGATTATATCATTAAATGGAACTCAATTGTGTTAGACAAAGACCTCCAATATGTGGAAGAATCGATTGCAATTCTTGATTGTGATGTGCGCAAGTTGAGGACCAAAGAGATTAAGTCCGTGAAGGCTCAATGGAAGCATTGTCCAGTTGAGGAAGCTACTTGGTAGACCGAGTGGGACATGCGAGACAAGTATCCCCAATTGTTTGTCGATTCAAGTACTACTTCATTTCATTCCTTGGCCTATTTTTCCTAAGTTTGTCACTCGGGAACGAGTGATGGGTAAATTGGTAATTATTGTAATGACCGGATTTCATCGTTATAGAAAAGTCAACGGGAAAAATTTTTGGGTCGGAAAATTTTTTCGTAGTAACTTGAAATTTCCCAACCTAGTCCGATTTGGACGAAATTGGAATCATTAAAGTGTAAGAAAATTTGGTAACAATCGGGTGACTTATTTATGATTTTAATTACATGAGTAGTTAGATAAGTCGTTAAGTAACCCGCACGACTTTACAGAATTGAATTCGGGTGAGTAGAACCCCCGGAATCGATCTAAGCGTGAACGGTATTTTCTGAGCATCATTGGTTAAAGGTGTGTTGTGAAATGGGGGTCTTGAAATTCTTAAAATAGCTCACTGTTTCATGCAAGACGCTTTGGCGGTGGTTTTGGTCGCTCTGGCGGGGCCACTGTGGCGGGCCAGACACGACTTAATGTCGTAAATAAACCCCAAAATGACTTTATTTTGCACTTTTCGATCTTTAGAGCTAAGGAACGAACCCCAGGTGACTCTTGACAGTTTTTCACCATTCTTGAGGCTAAAAGTAAGTTTTTCACTCCCCGAATCCGTTTTTCGATCCGTAGAATGTAATAAAACATGTAATTATCGATGGGGGAGGGTTTTGATCTAGATTCTATGGTGGAAAAAGCCCTATTTTAGGTGTTTGAGATCATGGGTATGAACTAGGGTTCATAGAATTGTTAGCGATCCGGGTACTTAGTGATTGTTTATTGATTCCCGTATTATATTGTTTGTTTTGAGGTAGGTGATGGTTATGATTCTATGATTGTGTGATGTATGTTTTCCTTGCTTCATTATGATGCATGTATGTATGCGAATGTTGCATTATTGATCACACTTTTTGTAAATGAGATAGACGAATGATGGATGCCATAAATCATGACCAAGTTGTATGAACTTGAGAATATACTTGTGATTGTGATTGTGATTGTGGTGTGTTGAATGGATCGGTTGCCATGTTCCGGCATAACTAACTTGGATCGGTTGCCACGTTCCAGCATAATCATTGGATCGGGTATCAAGTTCTGGTATACTAACTGTTTGGGTTTGGGTTTCATAAGAGGACCAATGATTTGATATAATTGTGTATCTTGAGAAATGTGTAGTTGTTCGTTGTTCGTAAATGTTGATACTATTGTATATGTTCGATATATGCATGTGATTATATTATTGTATTTACTGATGTATGTTGCACTTAGTGAGATAGCCGTGTGATTCTACCAATACACTGTGATTGTGTACTGATACTGCACTTGCTCTTTCTTTGTTGAGTACATGACATCTTCAAACGGCTATTGACAGACCTCGTTTAGAAGATCAGTGATCGTTCGAATTCAAGGGTGAGCCAGTTCTTCCAGGCTGCCATAAGTTCTCCTTTCGTCTATGTCCACATTTCGGACTTAGACTTTTCTAGTTAGTTGATTAGTTCATTAGTTTGGGAT
This sequence comes from Solanum pinnatisectum, assembly GCA_035578085.1. Classification (NCBI taxonomy): domain Eukaryota; kingdom Viridiplantae; phylum Streptophyta; class Magnoliopsida; order Solanales; family Solanaceae; genus Solanum; species Solanum pinnatisectum. The sequence continues at coordinate 38,787,474 of CM069080.1, read as the reverse complement.
TGTGACCCTTCTTGTTTAGACTTTGGTTCGTTGTTAGATGTTTTGATACATTGGCTTTCAGGCTCTAGGTGTATTTTCCGCATTGTTTAGTTGTTAGATCTTTTGGAAGTTTATGGGAACTTCAGTCTTTAGCTATTTAACTTGCTTCCGTAACTTAAATGCTTTAGTTTTTGGTTTAGTTGCTTGGTTTGGATTGTAGTAGTGGTTCTCCCATTGGAGGGTTAGTGTGGGTGTCAATCACGACGGTTTGGGTCGTGACACATATCCTCCCTGTTGAAGTAAACAGCAGGACTTGTGTATCATCCCGGACATGAAAATAAAACTTCAAGCACATTAGTAACTAAAGATTACCTTGTATGTTTTGTCTCCAAAAAAGTGAATTTCATTAAATTTTCAAGGCATCTCAAACAATAAGTCTTGTCCCAGCCTTGGGGGAAAACCTATCATGACCAACATCCCCAAATCATCTGCCTAAAACGTTGAACGATCAATGAGCACAAGAAAAGGCTTAAAGACGCTCACATCGAAAGTTATTTGGCCTCCAATGGAGAAGGTGAGATTAAGGTGTGAAAACTTTCCTCTAAGCACTGATATCATTGTTTCGCGTATGTTTGTACCTGGATATAGTTTTAAAATTATCTTTAAATCAAAGAGAAAAAAGAATCTGCTGGAGATTAACATTATTGCAAAAACATATATGCAATACTATAGAAGATGTCTATACCTTGTCATACTTTACAAATTCATCCCTCTCTTCCTGACTACAATTCCCCCAATTGGCGACACATTTAGCATGCCACTTCTGAACTCAATGAATGTTCCTCTGTAAAGGAGAATGATTCAGAAGTTAGCCTCAATGAAGCAAATAATTCAACAGTTGATTTATGTTCCTTCAAAAATGTTGTAGGTCCTGACTTGGGTGCGGTGATATTTTTGAAGGAACCGAGCAACATAGCCTTTGATATGCTAACCTCTTTATTGGAATATCCAAGTTAGCAATACAACAGAGGGTAAAGCTAATAAATTCATGCATACCATCAAGTCATCAAGATATGTCTTGTCCATCCACATTTAAAGTCATTTTAAATTCAATTGGATGATCCTAAGCTACAAGCATGAATCCTCACCCAATTGTATGCAACAAACATACAGAATTGATTCTATAATTTTCATGAAAAGTGCATTGACAAACCTTGAGCTTCTCATCTCCGAGAAACGACTTCAAGCTCTGTACACACAAGGAGTCATGTCATTTCAAAAGAAATTACCCTGCTAATTAGTAACCAAGGAGAATGAAAGAAGTGATGCACTTTGAATATTGATAGAAAGAAAATTACTCAAGTTGTTTGGTTATTCCATATTTCATGAGACTATTATCTAGTCAAAAAGATTGTGAATTTTGATTAAGAGAGGTTTTGGTTTCCATGTAAATCATATCTAAGGATCCAACTAAAGCATATATAGAGAATAACAACCGTATGTATAGAGAATAACCTAAGTTGTGCAGACTCTTCATTTTCGATGTCACATCCGTGTCCGATTTTCCAAAAATAGACTACTTTTGGAGATTTCGTCACACACTTGTTGATATTTTTAAAGAGTCCGAGAAACATAGAGAATAACAAAACATGATTAAAAGATATAGACATTATCTATTATCTAGTCAAGTGCTTATTTTGTGGCAACAAGTTCAATATGAAAGATAGACAGTAAAATTATAGATTTATAAGATGTCAAATTTTGGCCATTACATGTTTTCCTATAAGCTTGCCATCCTTATGTGCTACAAGGCCATTTTCAGAAAAAATGTAGTTATAATCATTCGTAACTGCATCACAAATATAAGAAAGATCAGTTAATAGCCATGTATGAGAAGCAAAGGTTCTGTATAAGTTAGCAGCTTCAAAACTCAGTTCAGTGTTTTTGGCTAGTGAAACCAAAGTTGTACTCTTGCTTGATACTGAAAGGAATTTTAGATACTGAGCTAGAAACATGTGCACTAATAAGCTGATATAGCTCCTTACATACAAATCCTAACCAGTGGCGTAGCCACATGTATTTGACACCCTTTGGTTGGAAAATTACATCGCGTAGTTAGATAAAAAAAATATACAATACATTGACTTCTACATGGCTTTACTCCTTTATATTTTGACACCCCTCAATAAAAATTATAGCTCCGCAACTGAATCCTACTGACAAAATTTGAAGATGTAAGCCTTTCATCATCCCAACTCCACTTTAGTTAAGCTAACCTGTATTGCCAAGCTGTTCTGATATCTTTACAAGGTCAGAACCTCCGACAACTCCAATCGTAACAACCTGTAGAATTGTTAAGCCAAAGAATCCTTGAGAGGGAAAAAAACATATGAAAAAGAGAAATAAGGAAACACGAATATGGCAAAAGAATCATCTACCCTTCTAAGCTCCTTCATGAATTTCAACATTTCTGGAGTAGATTCCTGAATTTTTGACAGATATTTTCCAAAGAAGAAAATCAATGGTGGTGGAGTCCCAAAAGTCAGATCAGTGGTGAAGTCATGATTTTCATTAAGAGGTTCCAAAATATTAAAAAGTAAACACATGAACTAATCAAAGGGGATTCAACATGTACCTAAAAAAATAATTTTAACCATGCCCCTACCTCTCCCACACAAGAACTATGACAACAAAAGAATGCAATTGTACAATTAGTAAAAGAAACAACAACGGGTTGTGGTGGAGTGGTAAGTACTCCTTCATCCTTAACCAAGAGGTCTCGGGTTCGAACCCCCCTTGGATACAGAGTCGTCTTTGTTAGGGAGTGCTTTACCCCCTCCAATGTGGGACTTCTAGGTGTGAATCCAGATTTAGTCAAGCTCCAATGTGGGTACCGAACACCGGGTGGGAAACAAAAAAAAAAAAGGAAAAAAGAAACATGGAGTTGTCTAGTAGATGGTTTGAAGGTGAATTATTCATATATTATATTCTGTATAAGTAATATCCCGTTTGAAGGTAAGTTAATTGATGTTTAAAATAACTCGGTGTTTGATTTGCAATTTACAAACCTATATAACTAATACTTACATAATATAGTGGACTAGTAAGTACTCCTTCATCCTTAACCAAGAGGTCTTGGGTTCGAACCCCCTTGCATACAGAGTCATCTTTGTTAGGGAGTGCTTTACCCCCCCCCCCCTCCAATGTGGGACTTCTAGGTGCGAATCCAGATTTAGTCAAGCTCTAATGTGGGTATTAAATACCGGGTGGGAAACAAAAGAAAAGAAAAAAAGAAACATGGAGTTGTCTAGTAGATGGTTTGAAGGTGAATTATTCATATATCATATTCTGTACAAGTAATACCCCGTTTGGTAGCTGATTAGGAGGTAACTTAATTGATGTTTAAAAATAACTCGGTATACATCAATTTTCTCATAATTAAGTTGATTGTCTTACCTTAGCTAAATTTGGCGGACGAATAGATTTGTGGGAGTTGAATTTATAGTTTGTGATATTGGAAAGGGTGTTTGGTCTTTTCCCTCAAAGGCTGCCAAGTGGTCTTTTGCTTTCTTCAACAAGTAGCCAATTATATTCTGCCAAATCATCCTTTTTTGTTACATTGATGCTAAAAACTTGCAATTTGGACTTTACACCAAATTTGGTGAATATTGTGTTTTGCACATATATACCTATCCGGTCTTAATTTATGTGTCACAATTACAATTTCGAGAGTAACCTTAATTTATGTGTCACAATTGCAATTTTAGAGTAACCAATATTGTATTTGATCGGAAATTTTATATATATTTTTTGAATAATTTAAGTTGCTAATTATTGTAATTTATAATTAAAAAATTTACGTAGTATTCAAATATTTAAATTTCATTAAAAAACTTAAAGTTTTTATGCCTCAATTCATAGTCAAACTTTAGAAGGTTGAATCTCAAAATTTTATTTGTGGCACATAAACTGAGACAGGGGATTATATATTTTGATCACTTATTGTTGGTTAATTAATGGTCCTCTGTTTTTAAAATAAATGATATTTTTACTCATTTCCTCATTTTGTTTCAAGTAAGTGATGTTTACGCAATCAATAAAAATTTTTAAAAAAATCTTCCAAAATTACCCTTATTTTAATACGTAGAGTTTTACACCATTATAATGTCACTTCTTTCTTCAAGGCATTTAAATAAGGGAAAGTATAGCAATAGTACAATAGTAGCTTTGTTATTTTAAATAGAGAACCAGTAGTTTTTAAAAGTTGGAACTAATCAAATTTTGGATAAATGAAAAATAATAGCTTAAGAAACAAGTGAAATTTAGTGACTTTGCTTATTGTAATATTTTTGATCAAATTAATTAAATGAGTTTATGATTCATGAAATATATTATGCTGATTTTTATTACTTTTTTTTTTATCCCAATTTAGCACTTTTCTTTTTAATAAATTTAAAAATAATGATATATTTATATCTTTAATAACAATTTAACTTTAAAGTATTCAATTTTTTCTTAATAACATATTTTATGCACAAATATCACTGACTTATTTTTAGACCACAAGTTTCAAAAATATTAGTGAGTTATGTATTTTAAAAGTACGCAAAAAGTATTATAAATGACAATAATTAATTACTTAAAAAAAAATTAAAACATATATGAAGAATTCGGTTGAATCTCGAATTTTCATTTATGTCACATAAATTGGGAGAAGAGGAGTAATATATATTAACTGTAAATTAAGTGAAAATATTATAAATCACAATGATCAACAACTTAAAATATTTAACAAATACCTAAAATATTTGAATAACTTTTCAAATTTTACATGCGTCACATAAATTGAAACAATAAGTAACATATATTGGGTCGTGTTGGCACGGGCTCCAATAGCTAGTTCAATAATAACCGTTCACATGACACTTTGGGGTCATTTAGTACAAACATTGATAATGTAGGGATTAGTAACACAGGGATTAGTAATGCAGTGATTTGTAGTGCAGGGATTATTTTTTGTCAAGTGTTTGGTTCACTACTTTCCACTTAATTTTGTGTTTGATTTAAAACTCTACAAAAAAATTTCTTTCCTATTATCCCCTTGTGTTATTATGAATATTTATTTCATGTAATTGGGCAAGATACATAACCGCCGGACCGGACAATTTTTTTTGTAGGATTTTCTATTCCATTTAATTAGTTAAATCATATATATATATATATATATATATATATATATATATATAGAGAGAGAGAGAGAGAGAGAGAGAGAGAGAGAGAGATTTAAGATTACTTAAAGTGTTCAATACCTAAAGCTTTTTTTTTTTTTTAAAAAAAATAAATAGTTCAAGTGGGTAATCGACAAACTATCTTGAATAAAATTTCTTTCCTATTAGACCCTTGTGTTATTATGAATGTTTATTTCATGTAATTGGGCAAGATAGATAACCGCCGGACCGGAAATTTTTTTTTGTAGGATTTTCTATTTCATTTAATTAGTTAAATCATATATGTATATATATCTATATATATATATATATATATATATATATATATATATAGAGAGAGAGAGAGAGAGAGAGAGAGAGAGAGAGAGAGAAATTTAAGATTACTTAAATTGTTCAATACCTAAGGCTTTTTTTTTTTTAAAAAAAATAAATAAATAGTTCAAGTGGGTACCCGATCCCAATGTTATGCCGGAACGTAGCAACCGATACCATAATTATGCCGAAACGTGGCAACTGATCCAAGTTAATTATGCCGGAGCGTGGCAACCGATCCCATTCACACACCACAATCACAATCACAAGTATATCCTCAAGATTATACATTTAAGTCATGATTTCATGGCAATCATCATTCATCTATCTCATTTACAACAAGTGTGATCAACATTGGAATATTCATACATATACAAGTATCATAATGAAGCAAGAACAACATACATCATACAATCATAATATCACAACCATCACCTACCTCGAAACAAGCTTGAAACCCTAAGAAACTTGATCCTTCCCTTTTCGGATTCGTTCCGCTTATTCTTGGTATACAAACAATCAATATAATATGGGAATCAATAAACAATCGCTAATTACCCGAATTACTAGCAATTCTATGAACCCTAGATCAAACTCATGATCCAAATTATCCAAATTAGGGTTGTTTCCACCATAGAATCTATAAAAAAAAACCTTCCCCATCAATATTCACCCATTCTATTACGTTCTACGATCGAAAAATGGATTCGGAGAGTGAAAAACTTACATTTAGCCTCAAGAATGGTGAAAAACAAGTAGGAGGTGCCTGGAGTTCGTTCCTTAGCTCTAAAAGTCAAAAAGTGCATAATAAGGTCGTTTAGGGGTTTATTAATGACCTTAAGTCGCGTTGAGCCCACCACAGCGGCCCCGCCAGAGCAACACCTATCCCGCTAAAGCAGCTTGCACGGAATCAGAGAGCTATTTAAAGAATTTCAAAATCCCCATTTCACAACACACCTCTAACCAACGACGCTCAGAAAATACCCTTTACGCTAAGATCGATTTCGAGAGTTCTACTCGCTCGAATTCAATTCCGTAAAGTTGTATGGATTTCTTAATGAGTTATCTAACCACTCATGTAATCAAAATCATAAATAACTCACCTGATTGTTACTAGATTTTTCTACACCTTGATGACTCCGATTTCGTCCAAATTTGTACAAGGTTGGAAAAATCCAAATACTACAAAAAAGTTTTTCGACACCAAATTTTCCCTCGTTGGCATTTCTATAACGACAGAAACAGGTCATTACAATAGATACCAATTTACCCATCACTCGTCCCCGAGTGACAAAACTTAGGAAAAATAGGCAAAGGAAAGAATGAAGTAGTACCTGAATCGACAAATAATTGGGGATACTTGTCTCTCATGTCCCTCTCGGTTTCCCAAGTAGCTTCCTCAACTGGATGATGCTTCCATTGAACCTTCACGGACTTAATCTCCTTGGTCCTCAACTTGCGCACATCACGATCAAGAATTGCAATCGATTCCTCCTCATATTGGAGGTCTTTGTCTAACACAATTGAGTCCCACTTAATGATATAATCTCCATCACCATGATATCTCTTCAACACAGACATATGAAATACCAGATGAACACCCAATAGATTAGGAGGTAAAGCCAATCTATACACTATATGTCCCACACATTCAAGAACCTCAAAGGGACCAATGTACCGCGGACTTAACTTTTCCTTCTTACCAAATCTCATCACCTCTTTCATGGGTGATGCCTTAAGAAGAACATTCTTACCGGTTTGAAACGCCATGTCTTTTACCTTATGATCCGCATACTTCTTCTGTCTACTCTGGGCTGCTAAAAGCTTAGCTTGAATACTCCTCACCTTATCTTGAGCTTCCTTCACTAAATCTGCCCCCAAAGGTTTCACATCTCCAGCCTCAAACCATCCTATGGGTGATCTACATCCCCTCCCATAGAGTGCCTCAAATGGTGCCATATCAATGCTAGAGTGATAACTATTATTATAGGAGAACTCACACAAATGTATGAATCTATCCCAATGCTCTTCAAAATCAAACACACATGCCCTCAACATGTCTTCTAATACTTGAATAGTCCTTTCCGACTGTCCGTCTGTTTATGGATGGAAGGCTGTACTAAAAGTGAATTATGTGCCCAATTCATCATGTAATTTCCTCCAAAACTTGGATGTGAATTGGGTATCACGGTCTGAGATGATAGAGAGGGGCACCTCATGCAACTTCACTATCTCTTTAACATAAACTTTAGCCAATTGTTCAGCATTATAATATATTCTTACCGGAATAAAATAGGCTGACTTGGTCAATCTATCAACCACTACCCAAATAGAATCAAACTTTCCTAAAGTCTTGGGAAGACCAACCACAAAATCCATGGCTATTCTTTCCCACTTCAATTTCGGAATTGGCATTCTTTGAAGCAAACCTGCAGGCCTTTGATGTTCATACTTCACTTGTTGACAATTTTGACACTCAGCCACAAACTCCGCTATATCCTTCTTCATGCCCGACCACCAATAAATTCGCTTCAAATCTCGATACATCTTGGTCACACCCGGATGAATAGAATATTGTAAACCATGAGACTCTGCCAATAATTTCTCAATCAAGTCATCTACTATAGGAACACATATTCTTCCTTTAAAATTGAGCACACCATCCGCATCAAGAGTGGTCTCTTGTGCCTTACCATTCGCTGTCTTCTTTCTAAGCTCCTCCAAATTCTTATCCTCAAATTGTTTGGCCTTGATCTCATCAATGAATGTGGCCCTCACTTCAATGCTTAGCTAACACCCCACCTCTTTCTGAAATGCCCAGCTGCATGAACTTAGACTCTAAGGTCTGAATTTTCTTAGCCAAAGGTCGCTTGGATACACTCAAGCAAGCTAATCTACCCATACTCACCGCCTTTCGACTCAAAGCGTCTGCCACCACATTAGCCTTGCCCGGATGGTATTGAATGGTCATATCATAATCTTTAAGTAACTCCATCCACCTTCGTTGTCTCAAATTCAGATCCTTTTGAGTGAACACATGTTGCAAACTATGATGATCAGTAAACACTTCACACTTAACACCATAGAGGTAATGCCGCTATATCTTAAGAGCAAACATTACCGCTGCCAACTCCAAATCATGCGTTGGATAATTTCTCTCATGCACCTTCAATTGACGCGACACATAGGCTATAACATTCTTATCCTGCATTAACACATCGCCCAACCCATAATGAGAAGCATCACAATAAACTTTAAAATCCTTACCTTCCACTGGTAATGCTAGAATAAGTGCGGTGGTCAAAAGAGTCTTGAGCTTTTGGAAGCTCTCCTCACATTTTTCAGTCCATTCAAATGGTATTTCCTTTTTGGTCAAATTAGTCAAGTGAGTGGCAATAGAAGCAAAGTTCTTCACAAAACGACGATAACAGCTAGCGAGCCCCACAAAACTCCTAACTTCAATCATAGAACTTGGTCGGACCCAATTCTTAACCGCCTCAATCTTTTGGGGATCTACCATTACCCCTTCTTTTGAAACTACATGCCCCAAAAATGCAACCTATTTCAACCAAAATTCACACTTAGAAAATTTAGCATATAGCTTTTGCTTCCCAAGAACACCCAAAACACTACGAAGATGGTCGGCATGCTTTTTCTCACTTTTCGTATAGACCAAAATATCATCAATAAACACTATAACAAACAAATCAAGAAACGACTTAAACACCTCATTCATCAAACTCATAAAAGTTGCAGGCGCATTGGTCAAACCAAACGATATAACCAAAGACTCATAGTGCTCATAGCGAGTTCTAAATGTTGTCTTGGGCACATCCTCAGGCCTAATTTTCTATTGATGGTAACCGAATCTTAGATCAATCTTAGAGAAAACTGATGCACCTTTCAATTGGTCAAAAAGATCATTTATTCGTGGCAAGTGGTACTTATTTCGAGTAGTGACCTTATTCAATTGCCAATAATATATATACATTCTCACACTATCATCATTTTTCTTAACAAACAAAACAGGAGTACCCCATGGGAAGCACTAGGACGAATAAATCTTTTATCAAGAAGTTCTTGGATTTGAGCCTTAAGCTCTCTTAATTCTGTCGGAGCCATGCGATATGGAGGGATAGAAATGGGACGCGTACCAGGCTCTAAATCAATGCAAAAATCTATAGGCATACCAGACAAATCATTAGAAAACACTTCTATAAATTCTGACACCACAGGAATAGACTCAATAGATTGAGCCTCAATCTCAACATCCCTAATATGAGCCAAATAAGCCAAACGATCCCGCCCTATCAATTTCTTAGCCCGAATGGAGGATATGATCTTAGTTCGCTTAGGCTTGTACACCCCTTCCCACTCTAATTTTTCCCTTACCAGAATTCTAGAGTTATAGACTTAGTATTACAATTAAGCACATCATAATAGGGGGACAACCAAGTCATGCCTAAGATTATGTCAAAGTCAGTCATATCCAAAATCACCAAATCAGCCTAAGTCTGAAAACTCATAAACAAAATAGAACAAGCAAGACAGACATGGGTAACTATGATTGACTCTTCAACTAGGGTAGAAACATGGATAGGGGCATCAAGTATGTCACAAATCATATCAAGCTCTGAGGCAAATCGCACAGATACATAAGAATAAATAGAACCCGAATCAAATAACACATTAGCCATTCGGTCACAGACAAGAATAGTACATGTGATCACAGCGTCAGATGCCTCTGCCTCATTCTTGCCCGGAAAGGCATAATACTGAGCCCTATCATCTTGATGAACTACTTCCCTGCCTGGTTGCACATTACCTCTGCCTGCATTACCACTCCCTCTACCTCTACGGCCTCGCTGATTACCTCCTCGCCCACCTTGTGGACGCCCTCGACCATTATTACCATTTCTCGCGGGTACCACTGCTCTAGTCTGCTGCTACGCGGACTCAAACACACGTGGGTGGGGATAATCTCTCCTCATATGCCCAAATTCTCCATAGTTGTAACAAGTACGATCAAAAGATGGTCTGCCGCCCGTCGAAGGTGCGACTCCATAGCTATCCTGAAAATTATGAGATGGAGTTTTCGAGTAACTACATGTAGAGGCAGGCATAGCGAACTGAATTGGCTTGGCGGCAAGCGTTAGCCTTCTGGACCCCTTGGAATAAGAACCTTGAAAGTTACCCGAGTTCTTGGCCCTTTTTGCCCATGCCTTAGCTTGACCGTCTCGCCTCACCCCCTCCACTTTCTTAACATAGTCTGTCACCTCATTAAAGATTCTCCCTGCAGAAGTCATATGAACATATAATACTTGCAACTCAAAATTTAGTCCCTTAATAAATAACTGGATTCTCTCTTTCTCAATAATCACCAACTGCGTAGCATATCTAGACAAAGTATGGAACTTGGCCTCATAAGCAGCCACAGTCATACCACCTTGCTCCAAAGCCATAAACTCATCTTTCTTGCGATCTCTCAAGGTTCTATGCACATATTTCTCTAAGAACAGAGCATGAAACTTGGTCCAAGTAAGTGGAGGTAAAGTAGAAGATTTGCATTCCATGTAAGCTCTCCATCACTGCTTAGCCTCACCTTGAAGTTGAAAGGACACGAACTCAACCCCATGCTGATGGACAATTCCCAACTTGTGAAGCCTCTCATAGCAATCTAATATGAACTCATAAGCATCCTCACTCTCAGAACCAAGAAACACATGAGGCTTTAACTTTAAAAACTTAGTCAACATTCAATGCTTATTACCAGTCATAACAGAACCCAACAAAGGGTGAAAGAAAGCATCATTACCTCCAGTCCCGCCCACCTTAGGCGCAGTGCTAGCAATAGAAGGATTAGTAGGAGCTTGAGTTGCTTGAGCAAAAGGAAGCACTCCAGGACCAACCAACCTTTTCAAGAATGACATGATCTGTCGAGCTAACACTGTGTCTATGGGGGGAACATCAGTAGTCTCAGCCTGCACCTCTTCCTCTCGTCCCGCATCCTCAACGTTCTCAACATCAATATTCTCCTCTTCAATCTCTTCATGATGCGCAGGAGGGTTCTCATTCACTGGAGCATTCTCAACAGGAGCTCCATTTCCAGCAGGCGCTACTCTTCCACGGCCTCTACCCCTAGCTCTTCCTCTACGTCTCGTTACAGATTCCTCAGCTGGAGCATTGATGGGTGCTACGGGCCTAACGCCGTTGAATCTAGTGTTAACCATCTGCGAACAAAAGAGTGAAGGATGTTACCGATTTGAATCGACATATACCAATTGGAATCAAGTTATAGCACGAAATGAGACAAGAGAAAAAGAGAGATTTCCTAAAGTCCTATAGCCTCTCGAAGAAAAGTAAAGGCATCCCCGTACCATTCTGTGAGACTCTATTAGACTCATTTTGGTACATCGAGATCAACAAATCTAGGCTCTGATACCAACTTTGTCACGACCCAGACTGTCGTGATTGGCACCCACACTAACTCTCCGGTGGGAGAACCACTACTACAACCCAAACCAAGCAACTAAACCAAAACCAAGACATTTAAATTACGGAAGCAAATTAAATACTAAGGAAATAAATAGAGTTCTCATGAACTCTAACAAAAGTCTAACAATAATAAACTAGCAATGCGTAAGAAATAACCTAGAACCTGAAAGTCAATGTACCAAATCATCTAAAGTTCAACAAGTCTAAACAAGAAGGGATGCAACCCCAATCTAATGAATTAATCAACTAACTAGAACATAGTCTAAGTCCGAAAATGGTGGACATAGACGAAAGAGAACCCATGGCGGCCCGGAAGAATTGGCTCACCCTTGAATTCGAATGATCACTGATCTCCTAAGCGAGGTCTGTTAGTGGCCGCTTGAAGATACCCTATTCTCAACAAAAATAAGAGCCAGTGCAGTATCAGTACACAATCACAGTGTACTGGTAGGATCACGCGGCTATCCCACTAAGTGCAACATAAGCAAGTTAAGACAACATTATAATCACACGCATATATATCAACATATATAATATTATCAATATTTACGAACAATGAACAACTTCACATTTTATATCAAATCATTCGTCCTCTCATGGAACCCAAACCCAAACAGTTAGCATACTGAAACGTGGTACCCGATCCCGATGTTATGCTGGAACATGGTACCCGATCCCAATGTTATTCAGGAATGTGGCAACCGATCCAAGTTAGTTATACCGGAATGTGGCAATCGATCCCATTCACACACCACAATCACAATCATAATCACAATCACAATCGCAAGTATATCCTCAAGATCATACATTTAAGTCATGATTTCATGGCAATCATCATTTATCTATCTCATTTATAACAAGTGTGATCAACATTACAACATTCATACATATACAAGTATCATAATGAAGCAAGAACAACATACATCACACAATCATAGAATCAAAACCATCACCTACCTCGAAACAAGCTTGAAACCCTAAGAAACTTGATTCTTCCGTTTTTGGATTTGTTCCACTTGTTCTTGGTCTACAAACAATCAATACAATACGTGAATCAATAAACAATCGCTAATTACCCGAATTACTAACAATTCTATGAACCCGAGATCAAATCCATGATCCAAATTATCCAAATTAGGGTTGTTTCCACCATAGAATCTATAACAAAACCCTCCTCCATAAATATTCACCCATTTTATTACGTTCTACGTATCAAAAATGGATTCGGGGAGTGAAAAATTTACCTTTAACCTCAAGAATGGTGAAAATGAGTAGGAGTCGCCTGAAGTTCGTTCCTTAGCTCTAAAAGTCGAAAAGTGCATAATAGGTCGTTTAGGGGGTTTATTAACGACCTTAAATCGCGTCGAGCCCGCCACAGCGGCCACCACCTCGCTACACTGGCTCCGCCAGAGCGGCACCCATCCCACTAAAGCTGTTTGCACGGAACCAGAGAGCTATTTAAAGAATTCCGAAATCCCCATTTCACAACACACCTCAAACCAACGACGCTCAGAAAATACCCTCTACGCTAAGATCGATTCCGAGAGTTCTACTCGCCCGAATTCAATTTTGTAAAGTCGTACGGATTCCTTAACGAATTATCTAATCACTCATGTAATCAAAATCATAAATAACTCAACCGATTGTTACCATATTTCCCTACACCTCGATGAGTCCGATTTCGTCCACATCTGGACAAGTTTGGAAAAATTCAAATACTACAAAAAAGTTTTTCGGCCCCAAATTTTCCCCCGTTGACATTTCTATAATGATGGGAACAAGTCGTTACAACCCACCCCCTTCACTTCTTTCTTCTTCCTTCTTCTTCACTATTTCTAGCTCTTAACTGTTCATTATTTTCCTCTTCATATTTTCAAACGAGCTCCACCACACCTCCTATTTCTCTTCCTTTCTTCGTCTTATTCGGTGAACCAACAAGTTTTTTTAGCTCTAATGAAAATCGACAAAATTTATATGTATGAAATTGACTTCAATAATAAGATGTTGGTGTTGGATTTTGTGGATTACTAAAGAGATGGTGAAATTGAAGTAGCTGATAGAGTTGAAGATGAAGATGGATGAAAAAATGATGCTTCAATGGAGAAGAAGCTTATTGGGGAAGACAATAAAATAAAGAGAAAAAAAATTAAAAGTTTTGTGGGCCAATAAGAAAATTCATATAGTTTAATAAAAGTTAATATATTAAGAAAATAATATTTAAAATATTAATTATATATTAACATATAAAATAAATGACATGTGTATGATTTTATAAATTTTTTTCTTTTTTAATTCCTTCACACGCTATTAGGTGAATGAATTCACTCTCTTTGTCACGTCATCCCTTAGGGGTGCATTTAATTCACTTCATAGATGTTAAGTGGGGTATTTAAACACCCGTGTAGTTTAAATTAAATTCTTTACATTTAAGATCTAAATTATTTTTTTATAGAATAAAAATGAAAGACTGGCAGTAATAAACTGTTATGATATTTACTTTTAAATTTAAATTTAATTCTTTACTTTAAAATTTAAGTAATTTTTTTCACAGAATAAAAATGAAAGACCGACTATAATAAACTATGATATAATATTTACTTTTAAATTTTGAATTCAATTCTTTACATTAAGATCTAAATTATTAGACCGACTAATAAACTATGCTAAGAGATTTATTTTTAAATTTAAATTCAATTCTTTACTTTAATCTTATTGAATAAAAACGAAAGACTAACCATAATTAACTATGTTAAGATATTTATTTTTACATTTTAAATTCAGCTCTTTACTTTAAGATCATTTTTTTTTTGGGGGGGAATAAAAATGAGAGACTGACCATAATAAACTATGTTTCGATATTAACTTTTATATATAAATTCAATTCTTTACTTTAAGATCTAAATTATTTTTCTTTTACAAATATAAATGAAAGACTGACCATAATAAACTATGTTATGATATTTACTTTTAAATTTACTTTAAGATCTAAAATATTTTTTCTTTTACAGAATAAAATGAAAGACTTACCATAATAAACTATGTTATGATATATACTTTTAAATTTAAATCAAATTCTTTACTTTAAGATCTAATTTATTTTTATTTTACAGAATAAAAATGAAAGAAAAGTCATAATAAACTATATTATGATATTTACTTTTAAATTAAACGCAATTATTTACTTTAAGATTTAAATTATTTTTCTTTTACAGAATAAAAATGAAAGATTGACCATGATAAACTGTTATGATATTTTTGTTTTAAAATTTAAATTCAATTCCTTACTTTAAGATCTAAGTTATCTTTTTTTAATAGAACAAAAATGAAAGATTGATCAGAATAAACTATGTTATGGTATTACTTTTAAATTTAAATTTAATTCTTTACTTTTGAGTTCTAAGTTAATTTTCTTTTATAGAATAAAAATAAAAGATTGATCATAATAAACTATGTTATGATATTTAAATTCAATTCTTTACTTTAAGATCTAAATTATATTTCTTTTATAGAATAAAAATGAAAGACTGACCATAATATACTATGTGATGATATTTACTTTTAAATTCAAATTCAATCATTTACTTGAAGATCAAAATTATTTTTCTTTTATATAATAAAAATGAAAGACTGGTCATAATAAACTATGCTATCACATTTACTTTTAAATTATAAATTCAGTCCTTTACTTTAAGTTCTAAATTATTATTTTTTACAGAATAAAAATGAAAAACTGACCATAATAAATTATGTTATGATATTTATTTATAAATTTAGATTCTATTCTTTACTTTAAGATCTAAATTATTTTCTTTTACAGAATAAAAATGAAAGACTGGCCATAATAAACTATGTTATAATATTTATTTTTTAATTTTTAATTTAGTTTTTTACTTTAAGATATAAATTATTTTTCTTTTATAAAATAAAAATGAATGACTGACCATAATAAACTATGTTATGATATTTACTTTTAAATTTAAATTTAATTCTTTACTTTAAGATCTAAATTGTTTTTCTTTTATAGAATAAAAATGAAAGAATGACCATAATAAACTGTGTATCATATTTACTTTTAAGATTTTAAATTCAGTCCTTTACTTTTAGTTCTAAATTATTTTCCTTTTACAGAATAAAAATGAAAGACTAACCATAATAAACTATGTTATGATATTTAGTTTTAAATTTAAATTCAATTCTTTACTTTAAGATCTAAATTTTTTTTTTTTTACAGAATAAAAATGAAAGACTGATCATAATAAACTATGTTATGATATTTTTTTTTAGAATTTAAATTTAATTCTTTACTTTAAGATCTAAATAATTTTTCTTTTATAGAATAAAAATGAAAGGCCGACCATATTAAACTATTTTATGATATTTACTTTTAAGTTTAACTTTAATTCTTTACTTTAAGATCTAAATTATTTTTCTTTTTTAGAATAAAAATAAAGACTAGCCATAAAAAACTGTGTTATGATATTTACTTTTAAATTTTAAATTCTATTTTTTTAATTTAAGATCTAAATTATTTTTCTTTTACAAAATAAAAATGTAAGACTGATCATAATAAACTATGTTATGGTATTTACTTTTAAATTTAAATTTAATTCATTACTTTAAGATCTAAATTATTTTTCTTTTATAGAATAAAAATGAAAGACGAACCATAATAAACTATGTTATGATATTTACTTTAAATTTTAAATTCAATTCGGAATAAAAATGAAAGACCGATCATAATAAATTATTTTATAATATTTACTTTTAAATTTCAAAATTAATTCTTTACTTTAAATCAACTATTGTACATTTAAAAAAAATTGAAAATCTAGCTACAAAATCTAAATATTTCCTCTTATGGAAGAAATTAAAATAAAGTTCTGACCATAACATACTATATTATAATTTATGTAGTTTTAAATTACTTATTTTTAGCCAAGTTTGATACATTTTTACAAAATTAATTAGTTTGATATCTACCTTAAAGAATCAAGATCTAAACTATTTTCTTCTTATGAAAAGAAAATAAAAGAATGACCAAAATATAGTAGTTTGTAATCTATTTCCAATATTTACAATTTTCTTCATTTACAGAGGAAAACAAAAGACTAACCAAAAACATATTATTAAACTAACTAGTTCTAAATTTCATTTTTGGTCTCTGTTATTTAAAATAATATTGTATAAATTATTTTTAACACTAATGATTTTTTTTAAATTCTATCTATTTTTTCTATGACACTTTTTACTACATATTGTTTTATAAATTTAGTTAGCTAGAAAAAACATAAACAAAAAAGGAAAAAATATCCCCATATAGAAAAAACATCAATTTTGTCTTTAGATATTATTTGTGTTTTGGTCATCTAACCTTGATATTATTATTTTAATAAATTTACTACATATCTTGGCATGAGCGGGGTCCACATCTAGCTATGTGCAATTGCGAGTCGTACTGGCCTATAAATTCTTCATATATTCCGTAGAATTGAGGTGCATTACTCAGTATCATTCTTTCTTTTTGAATAAATCAAAAGGCAAACTCGATATCTCTTTAACAAATATTAGAGTTTTTTTTTTCATTACATACATTAACATGTCTAACACAGATGCATATACTATTATGTTCTTTTGAACATTGAGTTCTCACCCTACGCTTCTTTGTTGCCCTATATGTACTCAAATTGGTGACACTCATGAAGAATTTATGAGTCATTTTCAATCTCATTCAATGAATCAACAAGCAATATTTATGTTACGAAGTTTTAACATGTTAGGTATAACATCATCAAAAGGTTTATCATTAGACCAACAAACAAGATCTACGATAGTTATGCCCCAAACACCACTGCCACCACCACAAGATTGTTGCTCAACTACATGTAATGTCAGAGGCAAAAGATTGCGTGAAAATTCAATAGATATAGATCTAAATAAAATTCCTTCCGAGTCCACATGCCCCTAGTTAAATGTTTTAATTTGCTTAGAACATTTTCAACGTTTTTTTTTTCAAGTGTTTTCTTTTTCAAGAGTTCTACTCTCATAAGAAATAAAATTTTAATTTTAATTTAGTCTTCATTCTATAAAAGTTCTTTCAATTGTAACAAGTTAAAGAATATTGCAAACTATATTGCTACCTTTTATGTCTTTTATTTTTCATGATTCAATATTGTAATGTCCAAGCATAAATAATAATTTAATGTTGTTACACAAATTGTACTTTCATCTATTTCATGTCACAAGAACATTGAAGTTCCTCTATATACCGTAAATTTTAACATATACTAAAATTAAGATGTTGTGTTAATTAGTAAACTTTTGAATTAAAATTTGAAAAATAAAAAGAGAAAGAAATAGTAACAAATGTATATTAGAGGTTGAAAATAGGGTCAAGTTGTATTAAAGGGGATTGCTGCATTTTTATGTTTTGATGATTAAACAAACTACGGAGAAATGAGATCTGGTAAAGGAACTTGATCCTTTGAATGGTGGTTGTTCAAGACAAGTCAATTGAGTACAGTTGTAAAGCTATCATACCTATTGTGGTAGGTGGACACGACAACAGAGGCATAGAGTTCTCAGCCAATGGCACGTTACTAGATTTTTGTCTATGATTTACATTAGACACTTTGACAAGAAACAACTAATTTTTATAATCAAGAATATTCAAAGCAAAATCTATTTTCTCAAGAAAGAACAAACTTATATCAACAAGGAGCCTGATTGAGTCTGAAGTTGTCATTGGAGTTTAGTGTCTTGTGTTAAAACATTGTAAGATCTATTCCTATCCTATAAAGGAACATAGCTCATTTTACTTATAATCTCTGTGAAGTCAAGTTCATAGCTAGAGTTAGTCGTGGTGTGTTTGGTTGATGTCTTTTTTTATTAACTAGACAATATTATTAGCAAAGAAGCTTAAGTATCATTACAAAATAAGGGAATAGTCTTATTCCATGTATATATTGTAGCATTGGTTCCTATCAAATTACTACTGTGAGTCGAAATCTACCTTATAAACGTAGTTCCTAGTATATCTGCCCAAACTGCCTCATTTGCGAACATCGGAGGAACTTGCAAAATTCTTGTGTGGTCAAATAACTGCTTCTTGGCCCCTTCTTTGGCTAAGAGGTCAGCTACCTTGTTCTGCTCTCTATAGGTATATGAGAGTTTATCTCCCAATAGTTGCATCAATGACCCGCATTCACGAATTATAGACCTATAAGATTCGTGGTCGTTAATAATAAAATTTATTATCTCGATTGAGTGTGTGGAGATGTCCAAAGGTATCAAGTTGTTATCCTTTGCAATCTTAAGCCCCTGCATAAGAGCTAATAATTTTGTCAAAGTATAAGTACTATTTGGAATACCCTTCAAGAAGTCTAGTATCCAATCATCTCTATTGTTAGATATAACTCCTCCAATACTCCCTATACCGGGACTACCTAGGGAGGAACCATCAATATTGTGTTTATAATGGCCAAGTAATGGAGGTTCCCACTTTAGGTTAATAGTATGCTTAATACCAGCATCTTTCTTAGCAATTAATAGGGCATATTTAGTAGCTTTTGCGATGGTATCATAAGTATTGATGGGTGCCTTCTTCTTATTAAAGAGATAGTTATTTCTAGCTAACCAAATATGCCATAAGCAAAATGGAATTAGGTCTTTCCATGATAAGAAGTTATTAAGGGACTGTTTTTACTTAAATTCCAGGTGTTGCACCATTCATCAGTAAAAAAGATTATATTGTTGAGTAAAGTGGGATTTGAGTTATTCTGGATGATTGTATTCCAAAATAACTTTACATTACAACAGTATTAAAATAATATGGTTGATGATTTCATTTGAACTTTCGCAGAATGTGCAAACAGGAAATATATTCATGCCAACAAGGTTAAGATTTGGTTAGTAGGCAATCATTTGTGGGGGCAGAGCCAAATGAAGAACTTAATCTTATTTGGAGTGGAACCTTAATTTTCCAAATCCAATTGAAGTTATTGTTACTGTTGTGAATAGAGCTATCCTCTTTGGAGTCTAAGAACGTGTAGACAGATTTTATTGTGAATAGACCATCCGAAGTTAGGTGCCACACGATTTTATCATCAATGGAGCTCGTGCTAGGGACATAAGTATTTTGTATAGAAAAAAAATAGGGTCTAGGGTAAGGAGAAGGATAATCTATTAAAATTTCAAACCCCATTAATGCAAGGGTCTTTAATCTTAATATTTTCCTCATCTCGATTTAGAGGACCTTGAATACAACTTCTAATGTTAGTATGAAAAGGTATCCAAATATTGTGCCGAAAGTTAACTGAATAACTATTATTGACGACCCATGAGGTAGCTTTGTTACAAGTTTCCATCCATTAAGGATACACTTTCGGGTGGATGATGAATTAGCTCTAGGGGATCTGTTTGGTTGAAGTCTATGTTAATTAGCTCTAGGGGATCTGTTTGGTTGGAGTTGTCTTTTTTTGTTTTAGTGATATTCACAAACTTTTTCAAATTGTTGATGAGCAAATGGAAAATTTAAAACTTACCAAGATTGCTGCTGCCGCCCTCTGCTGTTGCGGCCTGCTGCTGCTGAAAATCTAAAATTTACCAATTTCTAATTATGATTGAATTTATTTTAAAATGCTCAAGAAAAATTGTAGAGGTTAATAATAGTATTTCTAATAGTTGCTGATGATGTAATTAATCACTTCATAGTATAAAAATTGAGGTGAATTTCAAGACACAAGCTTGATGTAAGCCAGCTTCAACTTCTGTTAGGTTCTCACTTCTCAGCATCAAATAAGACCTATAGCCCATTCATAGCACACAAACTTAACTCAGGGTGTGTTTGGTACGAAGGAAAACATTTTCCGGAAAATATTTTCCAATTTTCTCATGTTTGGTTGGGTAAAATATTTTTCATTCATAAATCAAGCACACAAAAATCTTTTCCGGAAAATATTTTCTACTCACCAACCAAACATGAGAAAATAAGTCCAAAGTCTACTTGTTTTCTAGGAAAACATTTTCCTCATACCAAACACACCCTCAATTTGCTTTCATTTTCAGTTCTTTTTTTCGTGTTTCATGATCTTACATCCTTCCCAGCAACCCCCCATTACCCAGCTCCGACTGGTCAACCCCGTCTCAGGGGAGAATACCATAGTTAACAATGCTCTATGAGTCAAGAAAGAAGCCCAGAACACGAGTCACGTTCAAATTAAAACGGATTTCAATCTAGAATGACTTGTGTATACTAATAAAATACAAGAAAGACTCATATACTGTATAATTAAGCCGAGTCTCCATTTTTCTTTCTGTTAACTTTTTCCGCAACGAGTATTTCCTTACTCAGTGTAGATATTTTGCATGGCATCATGTACCCATCCAGCTAGTTGTTTCTGAGATAACTATACCAATGGAGCCTCGGTGATTTGTGGAGAAATCTGAAGCCCCAGTCTGGATGTCCATCCTTTCCGCTGCCTATAGGCCTCAACTGCTTGCAATCGAAGTCTTTTTTGAAGATCATGTGCATTATTCTTGAATGCCTTCATAATGAGAACACAAGGACGTTTTACCATATGAATATCAGTGCATACAAGGTCAATGTCATAAGCATAGGCAAAGTTCATGTCAATGCGAGTGTGTACAAATACAGTATAAAACTATCCAGATGTACCTTTGGAACTGCAAGCTTAGGTGGAGCTTCAACGACTTCACCAAATTTTATTTCTTCATGGCCAGGAAAATCCATGTGTTCATCAGTATTGGACTCTTTGTGTTTCTTTTTCATTTCTGCCAAACGCCCGCATACATCCAAATTAAAACCATTCGGTAACAACCTGTAGACAATGCAATGCCTGAAACCAGTCTCCCACCCCTCAGAACCAAAAAACACTAAAAAGAACAAGAATGAAATATGTCACAAAATGAGTATATATGTGAAATCCTTATTACATTTGCTTCAGCAAAAAAGGTTAATTTGGGTGAATCCTTTTTCATTTGCTTACAAACAGAAGTTGCTGGATTACCCAAATTGCTTATAAAATATGAAATTGAAAGGAATACAGTGCGCACATACACATAGACGGTAGAACAATGATCAACTACTTGTTACGTCAAGGAGTAGAAAGTTATCTGGAAAAAAATATCTCAGCCGCTTCTTAGTAATAGGAGAAACAAGCAAATAATCTATTAAACTAGAGAAAACAGGTAATGGTGTTCAAAAGTTAGTCGCTAAATTAATACTGAATTTGATTTGAGTCAAAGTTATCATAGAATAACCCCCAGCCTCAGCAAATTAACCCCCTTACTGCCCAATGATCTTAGCCATTCTTTAATAGCATACATTATTAGTTAATGGTTTCTGGTCCAGGAACACTCGTAAGAACTTAAAGCTCCATAACCGTGACGTAGCAGATTAGACTCCCTTGAATACCCCTGCTTAAAATGCATAACCCTT
The DNA here is from genome assembly GCA_035578085.1 of Solanum pinnatisectum. NCBI lineage: Eukaryota > Viridiplantae > Streptophyta > Magnoliopsida > Solanales > Solanaceae > Solanum > Solanum pinnatisectum. The sequence goes on along the minus strand of CM069080.1, from coordinate 38,765,004 downwards.
TTCCCTCATGAAATAGAGTTGGTTTAGTTGTTCTCCTAAACAAGATATGTGGCATAAGCATTTAAGATTGACATAAAACGATGGCTCTGCCTCTACTTCAACTCTCAGCTCTGATATTATAGAAAAGTTTATTTCAAGTAAATGTTACTACTATCTCTAAGCCAGGAAAGTAAAAGAAGGATTTTTTGCTGAGGCATCAGTTCTTACTGTTTCTTTCGCTCCTTTCTCTTTGAACTAGTAATGCCCAGTTCAGCTGTATCAAACCGAAGGTCCTTCACTTCCTTTCTTTTTCTCTTTTTATTTCTCTTCTGATGTGAATTGCTTTCTTCTGCTCCAACACCACTCAAGCTGCTTTTGTCATCTTTCCGTTTGTTACCCGCATTTTTAGCTTGAACTTGATCTTCTGAATGTATTTTCTGTTCAGGGACACATATAAGTCCAAAGTTTGAACACGTAATATAATACACAGAATGCATTCACATAGAAGGGAGAAAACACAAAAGACCATTGGAGGTCGAAGTAGAACAAACAGAAGGGAAGGAGAGAGAACTCGAGTTTCTTTGCTTAATGATTCATAACAATATGAAAGTTACTCTAGACAAGAGAGAGCAGAAGTATATGAATCTATAATGACAAAGAGTCAAAGACAATAATTGGAACAAGAGATAGTGAAAAGTTCACTGGCATTGAAAAATGTGCAACAATAGCATACAGAAGCACTGACATTTGTTTTGGTCAAAATGGAGACTAACAGAAAATTCTTGAGACACTTCAAGTATACTTTTAATTATTTATTGACACATTGAAATTGAATTTTTTGATTAACTTAATTATTCCATATATGTAACAGGGAACCCCCTACCACCCCCCATCCCACCCCCGGCCCCCAAACAAGACGTATAGAAAAGTAGGAAGCTTACATAAATATGACTCTCAAGAGAGCATCCAATAAATTATTCCAGAGATATATAGAGATTGTATTTTGTTCAGTGAAAAACTTAAGAAAATATGATTATATTCTTCTGGCACATGTAATAGCTACATAGAACACTATTTTTTTCCTGCAGAAGGTGGCTGCAAAATTCGTCTAACATTCTTTAGCTTATAGAAGAAGACAAGTGTTGAGGACAGGAAAACTATGAGAGCAACAAAGTCTAACAAAGTTGCTAGGAAACCAAACTAGACTTAACTGGGCTTGATTGAACTTGGTGTTTTCAAGCTTGACTGCTTACTTGAGCTGATCATAGATCTAATAGGCCTATCACAGAACACTTCCGAGCTTTTGAAGTGTGTTAATCACAATAAACTACACTTGCTCGAGGGATTGTGAATACATCATATATTCATCTGAAATGACATGTTTTCCTGGTATTTGTTAATATGCATATACCAAAGCTATAACATGAGCACCCCCACCCCTTTACTACGGGAAGCTTAGATCCGGCTATACCCAAACTCTTCTGGTTCATCCCTACATTCCCCACTTGTCTGATTGTTGCTGAGCAAGAGCATTCAATCAGTGAGCTATTACCCACTCTTTCGAGAATTGCTTCTTCTAGGCAAACCTCCTAGCTGCAGTGGCAGAGCCATATGTATTCAAGGGGTGTCAATTGATACCTCTTCATTGGAAAATTACACTGTTTAGTTAGGTAAAAACTTCTTTTATATATATACTATACATCGACTCCCCTTGGCTTCTTCACTACTTTATATTTTGACACTCCTTAGTAAAATTCCAGGCCACAACACTATCTAGCTGTCTCTGCACCCCTGTCTCATTTTATCACTGGGCGGTGTCAATAAGAATCCTCATAATCATATCACTAGTATTGGACTATTACCTTTCTCTCCAAACAAAAAAATTCAAAAAAAAAGCTTCATATTCATAAATTGGACTATTACTTGTATAAATACCGTTATAGCCTATCTCAGTAAAAGAGTGGAATTTATCTTTTATTAACTAGAGGTTCCCAAACTCATGCAATTCCTGCACTGCCTACAACTAGTAGACTAAATAATTCCAAACTCAGCACTAAAACCAAATTGTACAACCGTACCACAAAAATTATCACTAGAAAGATAAGTATTATGAGAACCAACAACATACCAAGTGAAATCCCACAAAGTGGGGTCTAGAGAGGGTAGAGCGTACCTTACCTTATGGAGGGAGGGAGGCTGTTTTGGAAAGAATGTCAGCTTAAGTGAAGCAAATCAAAGTAGTAATGGAAAAGCAAACAACAACAATGAAGAAAACATGACAACTAGTTGGAAAGCACGGCAGAACATTCATTCATGAAAGGTACCATAACATTAGCAACACAGTGCGATTACCTAAACATAGTAAACAACAGATGATAACAGATACCAAAAGCCACTAACTACATGAATAAGGCTAAAATAAGAACTACAAGGTCCCAACTTTCAATATGCAATTTTACCTTCCATTAGCACTACCACCACTATCTCCTTTCTTCCTGTCTGCCTTATCCGACAAACCTTTCCCCTCCCCTAAAACAATAAATAACAAAACCCCACTTCGTAAGAAACATTGAAAACTAAGAAAACCAATTACTTTCCACAAAAATTTCATGTACTAAATCAATTCACAAGCAAGCAAATACCTGAAAAGGCCATAATTTGACGAAGCTTAGAAGGAATGGCATCGATAGAAGAGGTGTTGAGTGGGGGAGGAAGTCTAGTAGTGCCTCCATGAGCTGCTCTGTAATTCTTCTCTCTTCTCTTCTTCCCTTTCCCTCCCATTTTTGCTTCTTCTTCTTCTCTGTGTCGACTCTGTAATTCATTAAACCCTAGCACTCTCCTTACAATGAGGGCCTAGGGTAAGGAGAAGGATAATCTATTAAACTTTCAAACCCCATTAATGAAAAGGTCTTTAATCTTAATATTTTCCTCGTCTCGATTTAGAGGACCTTGAATACAACTTCTAATGTTAGTATGAAAAGGCATCCAAATATCGTGCCGAAAGTTAACTGAACAACCATTATTGACGACCCATGAGGTAGCGTTGTTACAAGTTTCCATCCATTAAGGATACACTTCCGGGTGGATGATGAATTAGCTCTAGGGATCTGTTTGGTTGTAGTCTATGTTAATTAGTGGGCAATAAAGTTACTATTCTAAGTCTTGTAATAGAAGTGTTGCACAACATGAGCCATTCCTAATTTATTGCACATTGTACCAATCTTGTTACATTGTAGATAGATATGGTGAGAGTAAAAAAAGAGTGTTGTTTAAAGAAAACAAAACTCTCTTAAAAATAAACAAAGACCAAAACTTTAATAATCACAACTGAATTCTCTTGAAGCTTTCTTGGCTCAAAGAGACCATTATTGAGCTACCTATTTGGATGCAAAGTTTGGATTTCAAGAAAAGTAGTACAATCATTATAATTTTGATGAGAAAATTCAATACAAGAATTATTGCAATTATTCATTTCTGTTATGCATAGAATACAAGCATACAATCGTGTATTGGAAAACTGCAACAAGCTCAAGAACTTCCATTATCCTTGCCAAGGAATAGGACAGAACACTGTTTCAATGTCTCCTCCGGGCTAGTAACTGGAAAAGAGAAAACGAAACAAATAGCAGGTAATGTGATTCCCCAAGTAATTATGCAAGAGAAAAACTATTCAAACATCAAAAGAATGAAGTTTTAGGCGGACCTGTGTGACCCACGGTTCTCTCAGACTCATAGATCTCATGGTCATTTCCTCCCTGTTCAAGTAAAAAACACGACTCTTATATCAGCCCGGACATGAAAAGAAAGCTTCAACCACGTCAGTAACTAAAGATTACCTTGTATGTTTTGTCTCCAAAAAAGTGAATTTCATTAAATTCTTCAAGGTATCTCAAACAATAAGTCTTGTCCCAGCCTTGGGGGAAAACCTGTCATGACCAAGATCCCCAAATCATCTGTCAATAATATACTTAAAACGTTCAGCGGTCAATGTGCAAAAGAAAAGGCTTAAAGATGCTCACATCGAAACTAATTTGGCCTCCAATGGAGAAGGTGAGATTAAAATGTGCAAACTTTTCTCTGAGCACTGATACCATTGTTTCGCGTATCTTCTGTACCTGATTATAGTTCAAATTGTCTTTAAATCACACAGAAAAAGAATCTTCTGGAGGTACATACTGCAAAACATATATGCAATGCTAGAGCAGTTATCTATTACCTTGTCATACTTTTCAAATTCATCCCTTTCTTCCTGACTACAGTTCCTCCCAATAGGCGACACATTTAGCATGCCACTTCTGAACTCAATGAATGTTCCTCTGCAAAGAAGAATGATTAACAAGTTTGCCACAACAACGCAGATAATTCAACCTTTGATCTATGTTTGCTTGGATCCTTCAAAAATGTTGTCGGGTGTGTGTCAGGTCCTCCAAAAAATAATTTTTGGAGGATCTGGCAGACTGGCATGGGTGCGTGGCATTTTTGGAGGATCCGAGCAACACAGACTTTGATATTGCTCACCTCTTTATTGGAATATCCAAGTCAGCAATGTAATGGAGGGTAAAGTTAATAAATTCCTGCATATCATTTGCATCCCATCAAGATATTTCTTGGTCATCTACGTATAAACTCAATTCTACTTCAATTGGGTGAACCTAAGCTATAAACATGAATTCTCGCCCAATTATACGCAACAAACATACACAATTAACTCTTCATGGAATGTGTAATAACTTGGTTTTCAGATTTTTGTTAACTATTATAAACATTGCTTCGAAAACTTACGAAATACCACGTCAGAGCAGTTTCAACAAAGTACAAATTACATAGTAATCTCTCTTTTTTGCTCTTAGGCAAATTAGTCTTCCATCTTATAGATAAAGGTATACACGCAGAGACTAATTTATACTTCAACAAAATTATTTTTCGTAAGCTAAACAACAAATAATTAGAAGGATCACTAAGCCTTTATCGAACTGCACTTGGTTGGGTATGCTCCCCTCTTTGCACTATAACAAAAATAAAACATTTTCTCGTTAAATAAGAAAAACTCATTGACTAACCTTGAGCTTCTCATCTCCAAGATATGACTTCAAGCTCTGCACGCACACCGTTGAGTCATGTCATTTCAAAACAAATCACCCTGCTAATTAACAACTAAGGAGAACGAAAGAAGCGATGCACATTGAAGATAGGAAGAAAGAAAATTTCTTCAAGTTGTTCGGTAGTTCCATATTTCATGAGACTATTATCTAGTTTTAACTTGGTACAAAGTGCTTAAGTAGTGGCAACAAGGATGTTGTTTTAAGTTGATAAAGACAGTATCCGAAGATTTTGTTTTGTCACAGAATGAATATGCACTCACAAGCAATATTATAGAGATACGATATCAAATTCTAATCATTAAAATTACCTGTTTCCCAATAAGCTTGCCATCCTTATGTGCTACAAGGCCATTTTCAGAGAAAACATAATCATAGTCATTTGTAACTGCATCACAAATATTAGAAAGATCAAAATGTTATCATTCTCAAGAAATTCTTTTAGATAGGTAAGATAATAGCCACATATTGAGAACCAAGGGACATGCATAGCCTCAAAGATTGTTTAGCGCTAAAGTTGGGCAGAAAAAGGTACATTTCAACAGCTAACATGGAGCTATAACCATAAGACTACGTATGCCTTTCTAGTGGAAAGGTCCTTTCATTTTTCAAATCAAAACACAGTTCAGTGTTTGTGGCTAGTGAACTCATAGTTCTACACTTCTACTCTTCCCTAATACTGCGAGGAATTTTAGATACTGAGCTAGAAACATGAGCTCTAATAAGTTGTTGTAGCACTTTTATCATCCCAACTCCAAGTTTCTTATATATGCTAGTTACGCTAACCTGTATTGCCAAGCTGTTCTGATATCTTGACAAGGTCAGAACCTCCAACAACTCCAACAGTAACAACCTACAGGTCAACAAAATTATAAAGCCAAAGAATCCTTGAGAGGAAAAATAATATATATGTGGAAAAGAGAAAGAAGGAAAAAGGAGCATGGCAAAAGAATCATCTACCTTTCTAAGTTCCTGCATGAATTTCAACATTTGTGGAGTAGATTCCTGAAATTTTTATGCAAATTTCCAAAAAAGAAAATCAATACCATTATGGGGGTGATTAAATGTCACTACTGGTAAATTTACTTTAAAATTAAACGAAGAAATAAGAATAAGAACAACAAAAAGTCATGACAATATTTTGAAAATAAATGTACAGGCTAGCAAGAATACACTGAATCATTCGACGGCGCCTCAATCTCAAACAGGTTGGATTCAGCTACTAAATATACAAATCATCTATACCATTCTGCTCTATTCAAGCCCATCAAGGATGCAATTGTCCATAAAGTCACATTAATCTACAGTAAGGGTGTTTTCAGTATGGATCTGATTTTCCCATGTTCCTTAGGTAAAAAATTTTGAAAAATATTTTCTTTAGAAACACAAGTTACTTAAAAATTAGGAAAATGAATTGTCTAATGCACATAGGGAAAACAAGTTATAGAATTAGCATTCCACATTGATTTTGTCCTCCAACACACCTTATCATCATCCCACCTTTGTACCCGTATCCCCACCACACCACCCCCATCCTCCTATTGCTTCGATTATATACAAATAATTTTTAAATAATATTTTTTTATTTGCATACCCAACACAGCCCTAGTAATAGAAACAAGGGGAACAATCAAACTAAAGCAGCAAATACAAGCAGGAGCAATCATACTATACCTTCCTGGGTGCTGTAAGAGTTCCATCAACATCAAACAGAGCAATTAAACCAGCTTTCCTTGCAGCCATTTTTGATCTTTCTATACTTGTCACCAACTCGTCACTGCATTCAACAGCCAAACATTCAAACTTATCAAGCTACACTTGATAAAACCAAAATAAAATCCAATACAAAAGTTCACAAAGATGAAATGAAACAAATCAAATTATAGAATCGCAATTTATAACTGTACCGTTGTTACAGATAAACACAATGAGCGGTGAGACTTTGCGTACTCACTAAAAAGAAGTATTCAACAAGACGACAAAATGAAGAAAAATCAGTTACAGAAAATGCAAAATTTACACCGATTGAAGAAGAAGAGACGTGCAAGTGAACAATTTTCCACCATTTATTGTGCATTCATTGGCTTACCTCAGCAAAAATTGGCTGGGAGAGTCGGACGCAGATCTGAGATCAAATTGCTTTTGAGTAATTTATAGTGTGGATATTGGAATACCGGGTTGAGGTGTTTTTACTCAAAGAGTGCCACTAGTTTTTTTTTTTTTTTAGATCTATAAGTCCCAATATGTGTTATCTGGTTTCTTTCGACTAGTACCCAATTATATTGTGCCAACTCATTCATTTTTGTCATAATGATGCTAAAATCTTGTAAATGTTGGAGTAAGAACGCACGAAAAGGCCCCTTTCTCAACTTCTTCTTCTTCCTCGTCGTAAACTCGACCAACAAGAACAGAATCCATTTCAAACGACGACGCTCTGCCTGTCTCCCCCCTCGTTCGTTCAGTTCACGTGCCTTATAACAGTAGCCGTTCGAGAATCGAGCCACGCCCTGCAATTTCTCAAATCCCTTTCAAAAATCCGTTTGATCTTGGTACTATTTCGTACGAAAAATCTGACGAATCCCACATTGATTTGGTTGTATTTTCTCAAAAATTTCGAACAGCCCTCTCATTCGCCTGTTTTCATTGCGAATCGAAGTTGAGAGACCTGAAATTTCATTCTTTCAGATTAAGGTAAAATCTTTTCGTAGCTTTATTCTATTTAATTTCTATTTGGATGTTCTTAATCGTGTTTTAGTTTTCATATGTTAAAATTGATTAGGAGTTTCGTTTGTCTTGCTTGATGTTTAGTGTGAAAGAATTTCTTAATTTTAAGTTTGGGTGCTAGCTGTTAGCTTTTCTTTACTATACAGATTTCGTGTTTTTGACCCTCATGAACTACCTTTTCCCTTTGAAATTGTATTTGTTGGCTATCTGTTGGAGTTTCTAATGTGTGGTTCCTCTCATTGTTAAATCTGGTAGTGTAAGCTGTCTAGTTCATCAAAAATTAGAAATTTAGCTCTCTTTCTAACTCAGCGTCGACTCTCTGCTTTTGGAACCGAGCTCGTGGGGTGGAATTTTCTCTTGCTCGTTCATCTCAGTCGCTGGCCGGAAAGAGGTAAATTCTTTCTTAGTTTTTTTGTTTAAATTTCTAGTTCTCCTATGTGTTCTGTTTATGCATTCTTAGCTTCATTTTTGTCTTCATATGTTGGAATCTGGCTGATGAGGATTAACTAGTAATGCTCCTTTCACTCTTGTTGTTAGTAATATATTATCATAGTAATAAATCATTATAACTTCTTTGATCGTAAAGGTTCATCGTCCTAATATGCAAATTTGTGTTTGTCAATGCATTAGTTCGTGTTCCCTATAAAGAGCTACTGCTTCCTAGAGTTTCTTTGATGTAGTATTTTCTTTAGCATGTTGGTTCCTTGCTTTTGTTTCTTCGTAGTTGACATTTGTTAGAGTTCTAATTTGTGAGAATCCTGTTTTGTATAGTTTCAAGTCTATTTCAGTGTCTGTTGCTCTTAAATAGTTTCTCTGTGATTTATTTTTTTTAGTTTCTTTCTTGGTCCAAAATGTGTTTCTATTTTAGCCTTAGGCTAATCTGGTTCTTGGGATTACTGCATACTTTTCTTAGTTTGTTATTTTCTTAGTCCTCCTCCGTATCCGTTTAACTCTTAACTGCTGGTTATGCAAGCCTTAGTTTTAATTTGTGATATTTTCTGTGATTTTGGGTTCAATGGTTTAAGCTTCTAATTGATGTGTGATTTGCTCCTGTTTTGTTTATAAATTGTACTGGTAGTTATTCGATGTGGATTACCGTCGTTTTACACATCGTATTGAATGAGTTTTCTTTGCTGTCTTGCCATAGCTTACTCCTGAATATTTTGTCACAACTCCTCACAAATGTTTGCATGATTAACTGCGTATGCTTGTGGTAAATGTTTTCCCTTCACGAAATGAGTTTATCTTAGCTAAAGATAGTTGTTTAAAATTTGATTTTTGTCAAAGTCTTCATCTGACTGCTTTACGAGATACAGTTGTAGAGCATCTCAAGCTAATCGTGTGAAAGAATTTGTTCATTTACTCCCCTGTTTCCTCTTAAGTTGTTCATTGTTCTTCCCTGGCTTTTATATAGTGTTTCATGGCTAGTATTTGTTGACCTAAAGCTTTTACATTTGAGATAAAAATATTGTTTTTGCCCTGGTGGACATAAGGTTGTGCCATCTTAAGCTCTTATTGTTAAGTTGAAGCTTTTGTTTTCCGTAAAATCTTATCTAAAGCTTAGGATCATCCGTTTGTGTGTTCGCAATTTGAGTATGGATTTATTGCTAAAAATTACCTCTGTTTGAGTAACCTCTGTCAAGAAATTTGTTAGTTTCGAAATGTTTTCCCTTTAGAATAATGCACTGTTTTGCCTTAACTGCTTTATTTTAGATTTCTTATTTGTTGTTTCATTTCTCAAAATTTAGTGGTCCCAAAAATCTGTATAGTATTGTTTAAATTCATGGTAAAAATCTGTATAGTATCATTTAAATTCATGGTTAGACAACAACGCCCAGGTTAAGATTAGAAAAGTAAAAAAGTAAATGTTGCTATCAAAAATTGAACACACAACCTCAAACAACGCTTGTAACTCCTTAATCGCTACACTAAACCTTCAACTTATATCAAGATGTGTCAACACTTGTATATATATTCATTAAATCAAATTTTGACTTGTATATACAATGTAGTTTTCCGGCGAAGGGGTGTTCCTTGACATCCCTTGTCCTAGGGTAGCTCCGCCCCTGCCTACATCGGTAAAAACACATGAGAGATGTTGGGTATATTAGTAAACAGATCTTATAAACTAGCAACACGTTTTAAAGTCGTGCAGGCCTAGGCCCAGAACAGACAATATCACTTGTGGGTTGGATCGTTTCAATTTATCATCAAATTATAAATGCGTGACATAATGTAACTACGAAGAACGATATAATATATCCAAACTTTATATTCATCAAAATAATACAATATAATACGATACAACACAATGCAATACGTGGCCCAACCAACCACATGTAGTCAACAGATATTAGGACATAGATCTAAAAACTCAAGTGGGCAGCCTTTGAGTGAAAAGAACGCAACCACCCCTCAAATCCCAATATCCACATTATAAATTCAACAAAGCAATTCGATCTCAGATCTGCGTCCGATTCTCCAAGCCAATTTTTGCTGAGGTAAGCCAATGAATGCACAATAAAGTGGTGGAAAATTGCTCACTTGCACGTCTCTTCTTCTTCAATCGGTGTAAATTTTGCATTTTCTGTAACTGTTTTTGCTTCATGTTGTCGTCTTGTTGAATACTTTCTTTCTAGTGAGTACACAAAGTGCCACCGTCCATTGTGTTGTACAAATTAGTACAGCTATATATTGCGATTCTATAATTTGATTTGTTTCATTTCATCTTTGTGAACTTTTGTATTGGATTTTATTTTGATTTTATCCAGTGTAGTTTGATAAGGTTGAATGTTTGGCTGTTGAACGCAGTGAAGAGTTGGTGACTAGTATAGAAAGATCAAAATGGGTGCAAGGAAAGCTGGTTTAATTGCTCTGTTTGATGTTGATGGAACTCTTACAGCACCCAGGAAGGTATAATATGATTGCTCCTGCTTGCATTTGCTGCTTTAGTTTGATTGTTCTCTTTGTTTCTGCTACTAAGGGTGTGTTTGGTATGCAAGTAAAAAAATATTATTCTAAAAGTATTTGTATATAATCGAAGCAAAAGGAGGATGGGGGTGGTGTGGTGGGATAGGGGTATAGAGGTGGGATGATGATAAGGTGTGTTAGAGGATAAAGTCAATGTGCAATGCTAATTCTAGAACTTGTTTTCCCTATGTGCATTAGACAATTCATTTTCCTCATTTTTAAGGAACTTGTGTTTCTAAAGAAAATATTTTCCAATTTTTTTTACCTACGGAACATGAGAAAATCAGATCCATACTGAAAACACCCTTACTGTAGATTAATGTGACTTTATGGACAATTGCATCCTTGATGGGCTTGAATAGAGCAGAATGGTATAGATGATTTGTATATTTAGTAGCTGAATCCAACCTGTTTGAGATTGAGGCGCCGTCAAATGATTCAGTGTATTCTTGCTTGCCTGTACATTTATTTTCAAAATATTATCATGATTTTTTATTGTTCTTATTCTTATTCTTCGTTTAGTTTTACAGTAAATGTACCAGTAGTGACATTTAATCACCCCTATAACGATATTGATTTTTCTTCTTTGGATAATTTGCATCAAAATTTCAGGAATCTACTCCACAAATGTTGAAATTCATGCAGGAACTTAGAAAGGTAGATGATTCTTCTGCCATACTCCTTTTTCCTTCTCTCTCTTTTCCACATATATATTATTTTTCCTCTCAAGGATTCTTTGTCTTAACAATTTTGTCAACCTGCAGGTTGTTACTGTTGGAGTTGTTGGAGGTTCTGACCTTGTCAAGATATCAGAACAGCTTGGCCATACAGGTTAGCTTAACTAGCATATATACTAAACTTGGAGTTGGGATGATGAAAGGTGCTACATCAACTTATTAGAGCTCATGTTTCTAGCTCAGTATTATCTGAAATTCCTCACAGTATTAGGCAAGAGTAGAAGTGTAGAACTATGAGTTCACTAGCCAGGAGCACTGAACTGTGTTTTGATTTGAAAAATGAAAGGACCTTTCCACTAGAAAGGCATACGTAGTCTTATGGTTATAGCTCCATGTTAGCTGTTGAAATGTACCTTTTTCTGCCCAACTTTAGTGCTAAACAATCTTTGAGGTCATGCATGTCCCTTGGTTCTCAATATGTGGCTATTATCTGACCTATCTAAAAGAATTTCTTGAGAATGATAACATTTTGATCTTTCTAATATTTGTGATGCAGTTACAAATGACTATGATTATGTTTTCTCTGAAAATGGCCTTGTAGCACATAAAGATGGCAAGCTTATTGGGAAACAGGTAATTTTAATGACTAGAATTTGATATCATATCTCTATAACATTGCTTGTGAGTGCATATTCACTTTGTGACAAAACAAAATCTTCGGATACTGTCTTTATCAACTCAAAACAACATCCTTGTTGCCACTACTTAAGCACTTTGTACCAAGTTAAAACTAGATAATAGTCTCATGAAATATGGAACTATCGAACAACTTGAAGAAATTTCCTTTCTTCCCATCTTCAATGTGCATCGCTTCTTTCGTTCTCCTTAGTTGTTAATTAGCAGGGTGATTTGTTTTGAAATGACTCCTGGTATGCGTGCAGAGCTTGAAGTCATATCTTGGGGACGAGAAGCTTAAGGTTAGTCGATGCATTCTTCTTATTTAACGAGGAAATGTTTTATTTTTGTAATAGTGCAAAGAGGGGAGCATACCCAACCAAGTGCAGTTCGATAAAGGCTTAGTGATCCTTCTAATTATTTGTTGTTTAACTTATGGAAAATAATTTCGTTGAAGTGATAAATTAGTCTCTGCATGATATCTTTATCTATAAGGTGAAGGATAATTTGCCTAAGAGCAAAATAGAGCGATTACTATGTTATTTGTACTTTGTTGAAAAACTGCTCTGACGTGATATTTCATAAGTTTCGAAGCAATGTTTATGATTGTTACACATTCCATGAAGAGTTAATTGTGTGTGTATGTTGTGTATAATTGGGTGACACTTAATGTTTATAGTTAGTTTCACCAATTGAAGTATAAATGAGTTTATATGTAGATGGCCATGAAATATTTTGATGGGATGCAAATGATATGCAGGAATTTATTAACTTTACCCTCCATTACATTGCTGACTTGGATATTCCAATAAAGAGGTGAGCATATCAAAGTTTGTGTTGCTTGGATCCTCCAAAAATGCCGCCGCACCCGTGCCAGTCTGTCAGATCCTCCAAAAATTATTTTTTTGGAGGACCTAACACACACCGACAACATTTTTGAAGGATCCAAGCAAACATAGATCAAAGGTTGAATTATTTGCTTCACTGTGGCAAACTTCTTAATCATTCTTCGTTGCAGAGGAACATTCATTGAGTTTAGAAGTGGCATGTTAAATGTGTCGCCTATTGGGAGGAACTGTAGCCAGGAAGAAAGAGATGAATTTGAAAAGTATGACAAGGTATAGATAACTGCTCTAGTATTGCATATATGTTTTGCAGTAATGTACCTCCGATAGAATTTTTTTCTCTGTGATTTAAAGAGAAGTGAAACTATAACCAGGTACAGAAGATTCGCGAAACTATGGTATCAGTGCTCAGAGAAAAGTTTGCACATTTTAATCTCACCTTCTCCATTGGAGGCCAAATTAGTTTCGATGTAAGCATCTTTAAGCCTTTTCTTGTGCTCATTGACCGCTGAATGTTTTAAGTAAATTATTGACAGATGATTTGGGGATCTTGGTCATGACAGGTTTTCCCCCTAGGTTGGGACAAGACTTATTGTTTGAGATACCTTGAAGAATTTAATGAAATTCACTTTTTCGGAGACAAAACATACAAGGTAATCTTTAGTTACTGACGTGGTTGAAGCTTTCTTTTCATGTCCGGACTAATATAAGTGTCGTGCTTTTTATTGAACAGGGAGGAAATGACCATGAGATCTATGAGTCTGAGAGAACTGTGGGCCACACAGGTCCGCCTAAAACTTCATTCCTTTGATGTTTGAATAGTAATTCTCTGGCATAATTAATAGGGGAATCATATTACATGTTATTTGTTTCTTTTTCTCTTTTTCCAGTTACTAGCCCGGAGGAGACATTGAAACAGTGTTCTGTTCTATTCCTCGGCAAAGATAATGGAAGTTCTTGAGCTTGTTGCAGTTCTCCAATACACGATTGTATGCTTGTATTCTATGCACAACAGAAATGAACAATTGCAATAATTCTTGTATTGAATTTTCTCATCAAAATTAGAATATGACTGTTATCCTTAATGGATGGAAACGTATAACAAAGCTACCTCATAGGTTGTCAATAATGGTTGTTCAGTTAACTTTTGGCACCATATTTGGATACCTTTTCATAAATAACATTAGAAGTTGTATTCAAGGTCCTCTAAATCGAGACTAGGAAAATATGAAGATCAAAAACCTTTTCATCAACGAGGTTTGAAATTTTAATAGATTATCCTTCTCCTTACCCCAGTCCCTCATTTTTTTTCTATACAAAATACTTAATGTCCCTAGCACGAGCTCCATTGATGATAAAATCGTGTGGCGTCTAACTTCAAATGGTCTATTCACAACAAAATCTGCTTACACGTTCTTAGACTCCAAAGAGGATATCTTTTGAAACTTTAATAAGTTTTCTTAATTGCTTTGAGAAAAGACATAAAGTCACTACTGAAATTGTCTCGAATTTTTAAAAAGACATTTTAACTTTGCAACATTACCCTACTAAATAATTATGAATTGATATTATTATATCATTTTTTGATCAGCCCCAGATTTTAAGAAGCAAATGTGTTCACACACCAATCATTTCATGACACGTGTTAATTTAATTAAAAATATAATATTTTTTTTCATTTTCAGTTTTTTCTTTATTTCCCTCTCTTTTAATTTTTGATTTATTTTAATTTTGATTTCATCTTAAATACCATTTCATCTTCCAACCCCACTTTCAAGCTGATCCATTCCTCCATTTTCTTCTTTTTCTTTACCTCCCACCCTCACCCCACCCCCCGCGTCAAGTTGAACTCCTCTTTCCTTTTTTTTCTTTTCCTTTTCTTCTTCTTCTCCAATCAAATTCTTTATTTCAATGATTTTTTTTGTTTAAAAAAATCATATTATTTTCTAGACTTTATTGAATTATTGATAACAAAACTACTTATTTTTCAAAGAAAATTTAAAATTTTGAATGTATAATCAATTACTCATTTTCATATAACTTCAAAATTAGAAATGATAATTTTAAAAGAATCAATGAATTTCCCGAAAATTGAATGAACTTGATTGAAATCAGATAAAAAAAATCTATATAATACCTCCTTATCATTCTAAAATCTAATGGGTTTATCAAATTGTTCAAAATATAAGAAAATATTTAGATAAAATTTTAAAATTAAAGAGAGTAAAACTAGTAGTAGTAAAAAAAGGAAGGTGAAGTCGTGATAAAAATGGTGACATTGAAAGTGAGAAGCTTCAATGGAGATGACAATGAATTTTTGAAGAAGAAAGAGAAAAACTAGTAAGGAAAAAAATTAAAATAATAAGAAAATATATTTTATAATAAAATATTTGTAAAAATAAAATTATATTAGTTATTTTAGGTTGTTCACTCTCTTTGCACTCTCTATGTAAAGTGGACAAAAAATGATGTAATAATATCAGTTCAAGATTGTTTAGTGGGTCATAGGACGACCGCATAGTTAAGGTGTCTTTTTGAAAATTCGAGGCAAGTTCAGGTGTCTATTTATGTCTTTTCTCTAATTTCTTCCAAAAAAGTAAGTGGCAACTCTCTTTGAAAATTGATTTTTTTAAAAACTTAAGTTAAATTGATTTTTGAAAATTAAAGTCTTTCTTTTGTTTTTCGATAAAAGAAAAATGACGACTTTGCTGGGGATTTAATTTAGTTCTAACCGTAATGGCTTGACTATTTGACTTTTTGTTGATAATTACTGAATTGTTTTATCTATGATTTATTTGTTTAAATTGCTATTAACTGTCATTTTGCATTCATGCATCTTCCGTCACCACAATATTAAATGCAGTATATTAAAGAACGGTTTTGTAATACTGCAACTGGTCTTTTTTATACTTAATCCTTTTCGGAATGACTGACAATTTATTGGTTCGTCATGCGTCCAATGGTTGTCATAGATCCAGCCTAAGTTGTCATTGGGTTCCCGATCTTTCAAAAGTCACTCTTAGTCAACTAGCGTAAAACGAAATCAAATCCCTTAATTTAGCGCATTTGAACTAAGATGACCCAGATTCAAGATGTGTTGGACCCATTAAAAGTCCACCTTGTGTCTATTTGGCCCATTGATCAATAAAAAGACAATCATACTTATGTGTTTAAATTTGAAGGATGTATACGTCGTTTAACAAACCATTGTTTCTTGGGGTAGAGAGTTTAATAGTTTGTTCTAGTCGAGGAAGGAGCTCTACAAGCTGCTATTCCATCCAAAAACTTGGACATCCAGAGATGACAAGAAATCAAGGACGAAGATCTTCTTTGGAAGCATACTTTAGGATTGTACCCCTACGTGAAACTGATTATTTGTATCTCATTTTCCCTGTTATGTATCCCCATTCAGTTTTATTTATAAGGCTTTTATAAATTTGGATTTTGGGGCAATGAAATATTTCAAACAATGTTATACATCCTTCAAATCTTTTAGGCCTACTCTTGTCACAAAGGGGTCACATATATGTTTAAAATGCGTAATATTTGTTTATATGTTATAACTGCTTGTGTGAATATGTTGCTTTATTTGGAGATAATTTAGCTCACTCCTCTTCAAATTGTTTTTAGAACCCGTAAGAACATATATCAAGTCACTATCAAAAGTACGTCCAAATACTCTTCGAGTCTTTAGTTTCCCAATAAAATTCGAACTTCATTTTTCAAATGTTACTCTCTCATATCAGAAAAGATTCGCTGTCTCAAATAGAAGGAGATTCAAGTTGGTCGAAGTACGTAGGACCTGAATTCTCCTTCGTGAGATACATAGGCAGCCTTTCAAGGCTCGGTCCCCATATTTGAGAAATTTTATGTTTTTTTTTGCTCTTGCAAGGAGGTTGGAGTTTCATATCAATCGAAAATCGAAAGTACAACAATGAAAGATATAATCGACTTTGTCTTGACTCAAGTCGACATTTCTGATTCACTAAGCTCAAAATCAAATAGACAAATTCATGTTTATTTAGTCATTTTTCTATATATGTGGGCTAGTTTATCTTCAAGTGTAGCAACTCCTATGTGTTTGTGATCGTGTGTGTGATATTTTGTATTATTTATCATTGACACAGACCAACACATTTGTGTTTTGAGTTGTTTTTCTTAGTCAGGTACTCAAAATTGATCTGTGTTGAGAAAATGGTAGAACATTCATACTTCACAAGGTTTAAAGACCCCAAAAATTTCTTCTCCGATCAATATTTGTCAAAAGGCAAAGAAAAAGTGGTTGAAAATATTGAGAATACTAATTTGACTGAAATTACTGTGAATGACCTTGTCATTGTTGAACAGAACAAGTTGACTACACAATTGTTCCAACAGATTGGTAAAATCAGGGCTGAAATGGATAAGACCCAAGATTTGACAAAACTGGCTATCGTTGCCAACACTCCTACTCCACACAATGAAAGGCCTCCACTCCATTTTCCTACTTCGGATCTTACATCCGAACATTTTCCACACAATTCATCCACCACTATGAATCCAAAATCTTTCATCATCGCTAACCATCCCTAAGCCACATCATGCTAGCTCCTCACATAAAAAGTTACCTACTCCTCAAACTTCAAATACCAACGTTTTCCAAAATTTTCCTCTGATCCATTAAATTCCTATCCAAATTATTTAAAACCCACCTACCACTCAACCCATACCTTTAAAAACTGTATTTCGTCTTCCAATATCGCCAGAATCATACCCCGCCTCTACTACGCATTTTGAACCCGAACATTATGAGAAGAAGGAGAAGGAGTGGAAGGTCATAAAAGGAAAAACTGAGCAAAACTGAAGAAAGGAAGTTATGAATGCAATGACGGACTTTCAATACACCCTAGACATTGTGGGGTTGAATTATGAAGATTTGTGCATTCATCCATATTTGGAGCTTCCAGAAAGTTTTGAAGTACCAAAATTTGACACTTTTAGTGGAGTTGAAAATCCTTTGACTCATTTGAAGGCTTATTGTGACCAACTTGTTGGAATAGGGAAAGATGAAGCTTTGTTAATACGACTCTTTAGTCGAAGTCTAAAAGGATAAGCTTTGGAATGATTTATTTTTAAAGAAATCAAGCAGTGGCCAAGTTGGAACACTTTGACTAAAGACTTCATTGAAAGGTTTGATTATAATGTAGAATTCATTCCCGATCGATACTCTTTGAAGAGAATCAAACAGAATTCTACTGAAAGCTATAAAGAGTATGCCTACCATTGGAGAAGAGAGGCTGCAAGAGTTAGGCCTCCCATGACCGAGAAAGAAATTATTGAAATCTTTGTGCATATTCAAGAGCTGAAGTACCACAATATGATGTTGCTCATTTTAGGAGGGAAGTTTAGTGAGATAGTCGAAATTGATGAAACTATTGAAGACGGTCTCAAGACCAAAAAAATCATCCAAATGACTCATCAAGATGAATCCTCGAAACCATTGAGGAGGAAAAGGGAAGATGTTTCCTCTATCTCATTTGAATCGAGACAAAAATCAAATAGACAAATATAGTTGTTTATGAAATTTCCTCAAATGTTTACATATGGAACTCTAAAATAGTGCGCGGGAGTTTGAAAAATATCCTAGAAGTTCAATAGTATAAATTCAAACTCCATTGCACAGTCTTGGAGTTTCACTTGCAAAAGTTAAAATTTCAAAAAGGTGTATTATTTAAATAAATCGTCATTCAGATGACTGTTTTATATAAGTTAAAAAATAAATCAATATAAAATACCAACTTCCCAATGTCAGTATTTTAATTAACATGATTAGTTTTTATTTATCTTAAAATTTAATGTGGAGGTAGGTATTTTTAATTTAATCTAATTACTTTTAATAAAAGCGACATCCGGAGGTCAATTTGTGTAAAATATTCATGTTAATTATAATTTGCTATTGTGCATTATACTAAATTTTCATTTTACACCTACCTTAATTGTTTTAAAAAGTGCAACAATTTTGTATACTTTATAAAATAAAAAGTTAAAATTCGTGGAATAAACAAAAAAAATATCAATAATCCATATTTAGAGTATGAAACTATGTTGATATGAATTAATTAGGAGATAATTATACTTATATTTCTAGGTAATGCACAAATTCTATCAGTTTGTTGTCAAATCATAAACTTAATATCTCATGTAATGATGTAGAGGTGAAGAGCTAACATATAATCTATCCGAGTATGAAATGCGAGATGATACTCATATAAATGTCATGATAACAATTAATTAAATTTTATATTTATAATTAATTGTTTAATTATTTGTACGCATAACCTTCAATGTCTTATCTTGTTTTATGAAATAGACAATAGAACATCATAAAGTACTGCACAAAGTAAGTTCTATCAATATTATTACATTCGATCTTGAATGAATATCAAGTGTAGTGATCATATCGTAGGCTATGACATTAAATGATAATTCATCGGAGTATGAAATACGTTGATTATATACTCCTCGAGTAGTTTGACAAATCAAGTCTTATATATTAGTGATTCAAATATGAAATACATTATCAATTAAAGAAATACCGCTGATCAATTCAAGAAGATTTATATATTAAATTTGATATTGATAAACTTTTGTTGATTGATAAAATTTAATTTATATAATTAGGAGGTATATAATTTAAATTTATAAAATTAAATTGATAGATAACATTAAATTTCTGTTGATGTGTAATTAAATTAAATTTATATAATTCTTTATATATATATATATATATATATATATATATATATATAATAAAATCAACCTCAAAAGGTGAGTTTATATTAAAATAAATTAATAAATATCGATCTTAAGAGGTTGATATATTTATTTTATTTAAATAATATCGACTTCATGAAGTCGATATTTATTAAATATTTTTAAATATAAATAATTATTTTATAAGATACCGATTGGTAAATTAACACTTCTTTAAAAAATGATAATTTCAGAACCCTAAGTCATATCTCACTCCTCTCTCGAGCCCACCCATCCCCGACCGGCGCCCACCCCCACCATCCCCGACCGGTGCTGCCTTGATCAGCAGCAGCAGGTCGCGCTACCATCCAGACCGGCGCCGCCTCGATCAGCAGCAGCAGGAGGTCGCGCCACCATCCCGACCTTCTTACTCAAGGTGAATTTCAAAACTGTAAACTCTTATCTGTTTGGGTTCTTTTTTGTGAATTGATTTCTGGGTTTTGGGGATTTTTTGGTATGAAAAATCAAAAATTCAAATTTTCTGGTTTAGAGTTTAGAGTAGCTTAATGAAACTGATAATTAGCTTCGTACTTGAGGTAACCCCTTTGAATTTGAGCTCTTTTTTTGTTAATTAATTTTTGGGTTTTGGGGATTTTTTGGCGTGGAAAGTACAAATTTTTTGTTTTTACAGTGTACAAGTAGCTTATTGAAACTGTCAATTAGCTTCTTACTTGAGGTTTCTTTGAGTTTAAGCTATAAATCCTTGAAAACTGAGCTCTTTTATTGTATTTGATTTCTGGGTTTTGAAGATATTTTGGTTCTCTAGGGTTGTGGTTCTTACTCAAGGTGCCTTTTTAACCTATAAGCCTTTAAAGCTCAACACTTGTTTGGTAAATTTTTGTAATTTATTTCTGGCTATTGAGTATTTTATTGTTCCTGTAGTTTTCTGTGCATGAAAAATATAAATTTTCTATTTTTTAGAGTTTAGAGTATACTAATGAAGCTGTCAATTGGCTTCTTACTTAAGGTTTCTTTGAATCTATATTTAGATTTTTTCAACCATTCGATCAATTGTCATATAAGACTCATTAACTACTCATGTGCGTATGTAAACTATGTGGGGGAGTGTCTCTTTAGGCAGCTGTCTATCAATTTTAATACTAGTGAATATGGACCACACCCTCATGGTAACATATACATCACAATAACTAGTGGAAAAAAAGAGAGGAAGTATTGAAAATAGGAGAAACCTATTTTGAATTATCAAGAAAAAGAAAAAACAACACAAACTTGTTTACTAATTGTCAACTGTTAATAATGACTAAATCTCTCTATAATGACCATTAAAGACATTTTAAATTGTTTCTTTTCGTGCTAGACAACTGAGGAATCTCAACATCTAAAAAAGTTTAATACATGACTATACTGCTTCTTTCATCAAAGTAGGAGATAAGGTTTGGTGGTTCTAAATTTCTAAAGTTCAAGTAGAATTGTTTTTTATAATGTGTTTGTGTCCATCTAGTATTGATACTTAGCTTTAATTTTGTGACAATTTGTTTGTGTCCATCAAGTGTTGACACTTAGCTTTAAATTAGGTGATAATGTGTTTGTTTAGTATAAGTACCAACACTAGTTGATCCTATTGATGACAAAATTGATTTTCTTATAAGATCGATTTGTGTCCATCTAGTGTTGAGACTTAGCTTTAAATTTAGAAATAATATATTTGTTAAGTATAAGTACCAACACTAGTTGATCCTATTGATGACAAAATTAATTTTCTTGCAAGATCGATTGTGTTCATCTAGTGTTGATACTAAGCTTTAATTTAGGAATAATGTGTTTGTTAAGCATAAGTACCAACACTAGTTGATCCTATTGATGACAAAATTGATTTTCTTACAAGATCATTTGTGTCTATCTAGTGTTGACACTTAGCTTTAAATTTAGGAATAATGTGTTTGTTAGAAATAAGTTCAAATAAAGTTTAATTAACCCCTAGCTAGCTTGACTCATTTTTTAATATAATGTGGTTTAGTTGGTGAATTTAGTTGTTGGAATTAAGTCAAAACTAGTTAGAGTTAAAAAGTTGTTTAGTTGTTGAAATAAGTTCAAATAAATAATGTGGTTTAGTTTTTGGAATTAAGTTATTTTATCATGTATATGGGATAATTTATCTCATCAGTAAGATAAAAATGATGAGATAAATAATCCAAGGATTACCTAATACTTCTAATCATCCTACGTTTTATCCTTGAATTATTATATTTTATACCTCATATCAAACGACTCGTAAGGATGAGAAAAACTCTTTTTCTATACTGTATATGGTTTAATTGTAATTATAAAAACTTGTATGTCCAATTTAACCTTTTTAAAGAATAAGAGGACCTATTTGTATTTAATGCTTCCTGCTTCAATGTTGTAAGGAGAGTGCTAGGGTTTAACGAATTACAGAGTCGACACAGAGAAGAAGAAGAAGCAAAAATGGGAGGTAAAGGGAAGAAGAGAAGAGAGAAGAATTACAGAGCAGCTCATGGAGGCACTACTAGACTTCCTCCCCCACCCAACACCTCTTCTATTGATGCCATTCCCTCTAAGCTTCGTCAAATTATGGCCTTTTCAGGTATGTGCTTGCTTGTGAATTGATTTAGTACGTGAAATTTTGGTGGAAAGTAATAGTTTTTCTTAGTTTTCAGTGTTTCTTACGAAGTGGGGTTTTCTTATTTATTGTTTTAGGGGATGGGAAAGGTTCATCGGATAATGCAGACAGGAAGAAAGGAGATAGTGGTGGTAGTGCTAATGGCAAGGTAAAATTGCATATCGAAAATTGGGACCTTGTAGTACTTATTTTAGCCTTATTCATGTAGTTAGTGGCTTTTGGTATATGCTATTTATATGTTGTTTACTATGTTTAGGTAATAGAAGTGTGTTGGTAGTGTTATGGTACCTTTCATGAATGAATGTTCTGCCGTGTTTTCCGACTAGTTGTCATGTTTTCTTCATTGTCGTTTTTTACTTTTCCATTACTATGATTTGCTTCACTTGAGTGGACGTTCTTTACGAAACAGCCTCCGTACCTCCATAAGGTAAGGTACACTCTACCCTCTCCAGACCCCACTTTGTGGGATTTCACTTGGTATGTTGTTGGTTCTCATAGTACTTGTCTTTCTAGAGATAAATTTTGTGGTACGGTTGTACAATTTGGTTTTAGTGCTGAGTTTGGAATTATTTAGTCTGCTAGTTGTAGGCAGTGCAGGAATTGCATTAGTTTGGGAACCTCTAGTTAATAAAAGATAAATTCCACTCTTTTACTGAGATAGGCTATAACGGTATTTATACAAGTAACAGTCCAATTTATGAATATGAAACTTTTTTTTTATTTTTTTTTGTTTGGAGAGAAAGGTAATAGTCCAATACTAGTAATATGATTATGAGGATTCTTATCGACCGCCCAGTGATAAATGAGACGGGTGCAGAGACAGCTAGATAGTGGTGTGGCCAGGATTTTTACTAAGGAGTGTCAAAATATAAAGTAATGAAGAAGCCAAGGGGGTCAATGTATAGTATATATATAAAAGAATTTTTTACGTAACTACATAGTGTAATTTTCCAATGAAGGGGTATCAGTTGACACCCCTTGAATACATATTGCTCCGCCACTGCAGCTAGGAGGTTTGCCTAGAAGAAGCAGCTCTTGAAAGAGTGCGTAATAACTCACTGGTTGAGTGCTCTTGCTCAGCAACAATCAGACAAGTGGGGAATGTAGTGGTGAATCAGAAGAGTTTGGGTATAACTGGATCTAAGCTTCCCGTAGTAAAGGGGTTGGGGTGCTCATGTTATAGCTTTGTTATATGCATATTAACAAATACCAGGAAAAACATGTCATTTCAGATAAATATATGATGTATTCACAATCCCTAGATCAAGTGTAGTTTATTGTGATTAACACACTTCAAAAGCTCAGAAGTGTTCCTTGATAGGTCTATTAGATCTATGATCAGCTCAAGTAAGCAGTCAAACTTGAAAACACAAAGTTCAATCACGCCCAGTTAAATCTAGTTTGGTTTCCTAGCAACTTTGTTAGACTCTTTTGCGCTCATAGTTTTCCTGTCCTCAACACTTGTCTTCTTCTATAAGCTAAAGAATGTTAGACGGATTTTACAGCCCCCATCTGCCGGAAAAATATTGTTCTATGTAGCTATTACTTGTGCCAGAAGAGTATAATCGTATTTTCTAAAGTTTTTTACTGAAAAAAAAATACAATCTCTATATATCTCTGGAATAATTAATTGGATGCTTTCTGCCCCCAAGGCCTAGCTCAAGTGGCAAAAGGTGGAGGATTTGTGGCTTAGGTCACAGGTTCAAGCTCCACACAATGCAAAACAACGCCCGGTATTTAAGTGGAGAAGGGTAGAGGGGCGGGCCCATTATCCACCAAGTTTAGAAGGCTGTGATTAGTCCAAAGGGCGGGTCATAGACGGATTTCTCGGTTATCAAAAAATCAAAATAAAAATTAATTGGATGCTTTCTCTTGAGAATCATATTTTTGTAAGCTTCCTACTTTTCTACACGTCTTGTTTGGGGGGTGGGGTAGGGGGTTCCTGTTACATATATGGAGTAATTAAGAATAAAAAAAAATTCAATTTCAACTTGTCAATAAATAAATAAAAGTATACTTGAAGTGTCTCAAGAATCTTCTGTTAGTCTCCATTTTGACCAATACAATAGATGCTTCTGTATGCTATTGTTGCACCTTTGTCAATGCCAGTGATCTTTTCACTATTTCTTGTTCCAATTATGGTCATTTACTCTTTGTCATTATAAATTAGTATACTTCTGCTCTCTCTTGTCTAGAATAACTTTCATATTGTTGTGAAACATTAAGCAAAGAAACTCGAGTTCTCTCTCCTTCCCTTCTGTTTGTTCTACTACGACCTCCAATTGTTTTTTGTGTTTTCTCCCTTCTATGTGAATGCATTCTGTGTATTATATTAGGTGTTCAAACTTTGGACTTATATGTGTCCCTGAACAGAGAATACATTCAGAAGATCAAGTTCAAGCTAAAAATGCAGGTAACAAATGGAAAGACGACAAAAGCAGTTTGAGTGATGTTGGAGCAGAAGAAAGTAATGCACATCAGAAGAGAAATAAAAAGAGAAAAAGAAAGGAAGTGAAGGACCTTCGGTTTGATACAGCTGAACTGGGCATTACTAGTTCAAAGAGAAAGGAGCGAAAGAAACAGTAAGAACTGATGCCTCAGCAAAAAATCCTTCTTTTACTTTCCTGGCTTAGAGATAGTAGTAACATTTACTTGAAATAAACTTTGCTATAATATAAGTGGTGAGAGTTGAAGTAGAAGCAGAGCCATTATTTTTGTCAATCTTAAATGTTTATGCCACATATCTTGTTTAGGAGAACAACTAAACAAACCCTATTTCATGAGGGAAAAGGGTTATGCATTTTAATCCGGGGTATTTAAGGGAGTCAAATCTGCTACGTCACGGTTATGGAGCTTTAAGTTTATAGGAGTGTTCCTGGACCAGAAGCCATTAAGAAATAATGTATGCTATCAAAGAATGACTAAGATCATTGCGCAGTAAAGGGGGGGAGGGGGGGTTAATTTGCTGAGGCTGGGGGTTATTCTATGACAACTTTGACTCAAATCAAATTCAGTGTTAATTTAGCGACTAACCGTTGAACACCATTACCTGTTTTGTCTAGTTTTATAGATTATTTGCTTGTTTATCCTATTACTAAGAAGCAGCTGAGGTATTTTTTTCAGATAACTTTCTACTCCTTGACGTAACAAGTAGTTGATCATTGTTCTATTGTCTATGTGTATGAGCGCAGTTAATTCCTTTCAATTTCATATTTTATAAGCAAATTTGGGTAATCGAGCAACTTCTGTTTGTAAGCAAATGAAAAAGGATTCACCCAAATTAACCTTTCTCTGCTGAAGCAAATGTAATAAGGATTTCACATATATACTCATTTTGTGACATGTTTCATTTCTCTTTTTTTTTTTTTTTTTAGCTTTTTTTTGTTCGGAGGGGTGGGGGACTGGTTTCAGGCATTGCATTGTCTACAGGTTGTTACTGAATGGTTTTAATTTGGATGCATGCAGGCGTTTGGCAGAAATGAAAAAGAAACACAAAAAGTGCAATACTGATGAACACATGGATTTTCCTGGCCGTGAAGAAATAAAATTTGGTGAAGTCGTTGAAGCTCCACCTAAGCTTGCAGTCCCAAAGGTACATCTGGATAGTTTTATACTGTATTATACACACTCGCATTGACATGAACTTTGCCTATGCTTATGACATTGACCTTGTATACACTGATATTCATATGGTAAGACGTACTTGTGTTCTCATTATGAAGGCATTCAAGAATAATGCACATGATGCTTCAAAAGAAAGACTTCGATTGCAAGCAGTTGAGGCCTATAGGCAGCGGAAAGGATGGGCATCAAGACTGGGGCTTCAGATTTCTCCACCAATCACCGAGACTCCATTGGTATAGTTATCTCAGAGACAACTAGCTGGATGGGTACATGATGCCATGCAAACTATCTACGCTGTGCACCATATAATATCCAAAGTAGACGTAAGGTAATTCTTGTCACGGAAAAAGTTAACAGAAAGAAAAATGGAAAAGGAAGTGGAGAATCGGTTTAATTATACAGTATATGAGTCTTTCTTGTAGTTTATTAGTATACACAAGTCATTATACATTGAAATCCTTTTTAATTTGAATGTGACTCGTGTTCTGGGCTTCTGTCTTGACTCATAGAGCATTGTTAACTATGGTATTCTCCCCTGAGACGGGCTTGACCAGTCGGAGCTGGGTGATGGGGGGTTGCAGGTAAGGATGTAAGATCATGAAACGCGAAAAAAAGAAGTGAAAATGAAAGCAGACAGTTAAGTTTGTGTGCTATGAATGGGCTATAGGTCTTATTTGATGCTGAGAAGTGAGAACCTAACAGAAGTTGAAGGTGGGCTTTACATTAAGCTTGTGTCTTGAAATTCACCTCAATTTTTATACTATGAAGTGATTAATTACATCATCAGCAACTATTAGAAATACTATTATTAACCTCTACAATTTTTCTTGAGCATTTTAAAATAAATTCAATCATAATAAATATCATCACATTATTCATTAAACCCAAAATCATTAGAGGCAGAAAAGAACGAATACTATCTTTTATATAGAAAAACTATCAATATTTTTGTAGCGATTCATACATATAGATGTACTAAAAATTATTAAGAATATTAATGAGTGAAATCACTCTTATATTTCCACCAAGTTTAGGGGTATTTTTAACATTTCTCTAGGCTTTTTACTAAGAGCCGTGCTTCTACAAAAGTTTGAAACCACTTGCTATGTCATGTGATAGATAGGGGGTATACCTAAGTTTAGTTAGTCAAATAGAAGAATGTTTTTAGGGTTGACATTAGTTCAGAGATAAAACTAATAATTTATGTCTAGTTCAGATGTGTTTTCAATACTTATCTCTAGAAAGTATAAGCATGTTGTAGAACGCCTTTTCGTCCATTTCACATTACAAATCCAATTAACATAGGTTTAGCCCAAATATTTTTGGATGAAATTGGTAAATAGCCATAATCGCTATTAATCTTTAGCTAACGTTTTAAAACTATTCAATATTTAGTCATTTTGTATGCTGATTTGAACAAAAATACCTAAAGCTAAATTTAAAGAATTATGAGACATGGTAAACAGATGCCCTTTATTTATCATTGGTAGAGAGAGTTCTAAAAAAAATTACTACATATAGTGATAAATTAGGTTTAACAACAAATACATTATATGAAAGGTACTATAAATTGCAATTTTTACATATCAATATGATGAAAAAATATATCATAAAATGTTAGTCAAAGTTCTTATTGTTTGACTCTAAAATAGGAAATCATGACAACTAAAAGGAGACGGAAAGAGTACTAAAAGTGACAATTTCTCAATTATAATGCAAGTGGTGTTTAAATACGTATAACTATATTTCACTGTTATATTTTCTTTTTTTTGTTATTTAATATTGTTTCCATCCAATGTCAATTTCAGGTTTATTTTTGAATTTTAAGGATATTTAAGTTTGTTTTACTATTTCCTTTCTCTATTTACTAATTTGTGTTTGACTTAACACACCACTTAAGAAACAATTAACGAAAAGATAATATTAATATATCATTCCTAATTATTATAAGTCATCTAATGTCGGAAAGTGAATTGAAAATATTAAAGTATTAATAATAAGTATAAAATGGTGAATTATCTCTTAAATTTTTAAATTGGACAAGTAGAAATGAATACATATTTTTGATATAATGAATAAAATAAAAATGAACGCATGGAATGTTAAGTGTCATTGGTTTTTGTTAATTGGCATTTGATACTTAGTAAGTTATTTCAACTTAACCTCAATGCCAGTGGCGGAGTCAGAAATTTCATCAAGAGTGTTCAAGATTTTTTTTTAATAAGTGAGTTGAATGTTATTTGTTTAAACTAGAGATTCTAGTATGAACGATCTCAACATTTGTAAATAATATAAACAATCGAGTTTTTTTTTTTCTTTTTGATACATTATTTATATGATAAAAATATATGATTATTGTTTTTAAAGTGAAATATTGATAGAACAAATGCGTTTAGCTTTACGAAACATAAATCACACCAGTAAGATAAAACGCATGTATTGATTTTAGCTTTGGATTTAAAGTTGTTAACATATACAAACACAAATTTTTAAAGTAAAATTTTGGCTTTTTTGTTTTCACCATTTGAAAGTGAATTATATCCTAGATAAAAATTAGAAATACATGATATCTAAATATTCAAATTTAAAATACTGTATTCATATATGTTACTCTATATTATTAAAATTGTTATATAAATAATTAAGAAACTTGAGGAACATGTGTTCTGCTTTCAAAACAAAACCCAAAAATGTTGTGTGCTCCAAGGGATTCGAACCTGCGCACCTGGAGTGGAAATGCACCAGCTTAACCACAGTACCACAGAAGAGCTTATGTGAATGTTGTTCAACATTAATTATTTATCCTAAATTCAGAATCTGACCTCTCCATACGATGTAATTTTCCGGCGAAGGGCGTTCAACTGACCACCCTTGGATGGCTGTAGCTCCTGCCCCTGCTCAAAGCTTACTAAACACAACACAATTAATTAATAACCAAATCAAACGAACTTGTAAAAATGTTACTTCCACTGAGTTTAGCCATATAGAGATTTTCTTCACTTAATATTGATTAATAAATAAGAATATATATAAAGAAGTAGATTATTCATTTCTATCAGATCTTATTTTTTTCCTCTTAATGTTTGATATTTGTTTTGGGTTTTAACTAATTAGAACACATCCCTAAAGACTTTATTTTGAAAAAAAAAAAAAAACAACGCTTTTTAGATGATTCAATTTTTTTTGGCTCGATCCTAAAGTGTCTGATTAAAAATTGAAAAATATCATACAAAATATCAAAGATTTAAATATTTTAGAAAAACTTAATTGGAATATATTGAGTTATATTTGATCGTACATTTTGCAAAGAATATTTAAAATAATACTTATGCTTGAATTACTTAAATACAATTTAAAAGTGAATGACGGGTTGAAAAACATGTTAAATATACGTTATTTTTCAAATTTAAAATTTTCATGGGTTGACCAAACACTTTTTTTCAAATAAGTGAAAAAATTATTTCGAAAAAAGTGAATATTTTTTTATAGTCAAATGGATATGTCCTAATAATTGAACATATAGGAAGAATATATTCCCTCCGTCCTAATTTAAGTTTGACTAGGCATAGAGTTTAAAAAACAAAAAGAGTCATTTGAATTTTATGATCTCAAATAAAAGATGTGTATAATCTTTTAAATCTTGTGGTCTTAAATTTATCATGCAGAATATTATAATTAGAATACTTACAATATAAAAAAAGAGACGTATTTTTGGAGACAAACTAAAAAAAGAAAAGAAAATAAAACACTTAAATTGGACCATATAGTATTAATTACTCTCTCAGTTCACTTTTACTAGATTATTCCTATTGATTACTAGTACTTAATACTAGATCTTGAAAAATAATTTTAGAAATAAATAACTAATGCTAAAGGATAAAATATAGAAGAAAATAATTATCTTTTCTTAATATGTT
The DNA here is from genome assembly GCA_035578085.1 of Solanum pinnatisectum. Classification (NCBI taxonomy): domain Eukaryota; kingdom Viridiplantae; phylum Streptophyta; class Magnoliopsida; order Solanales; family Solanaceae; genus Solanum; species Solanum pinnatisectum. The sequence continues at coordinate 38,735,100 of CM069080.1, read as the reverse complement.
AAAAATAACAATAAAAAAGAAAAATCTATTTTGAGAATAGCAGACAAGTAAAGTGAACTGTATTAATTAACCAAGAATAAATGATAATTTTTTTTATTTTTTTGATCTCCAATCCTATGTCTTATTCCACATTGGAGCTTGACTAAATCTTAATTCACATTGAAAAACTTCACATTATGAGTAAAGTGCACCCTATCAAAGACGATTTCGTACCCAAAAAGATTTAGGGTCTGTTTGGAAAGCTACCTGGTAATTGGAATTAGTGTAAATTACTAGGATAGTAATTACCAGCCATTCACACACCTGAGAATTGGAGAGTGTAATTACCATTGTCAATTACACTCAATTACCTGCTGATCAAGTAATTACACGATCAATCAAATATACCATACAATGTAATTACTCCCAATTACACCAAATCCAATAACCAGAATATTTTTTTCCAATCTATTCTTAAATCCAAAAATCTGATTAACAATAAGGAGCACTTAGACCATCTCCAACCTACCTCTATTTTACTCTCCATTCTCTATATTTGGAGAGTAAAGTAGAGAATGGACACTCCAACCTCCCTCCATATTACCCTCTATTCTTCATATTTACAGAGTTAAGACCATCTCCAACCCACCTCTATTTTACTCTCCATTCTCTATATTTGGAGAGTAAAATAGAGAATCAGCTCTCCAACCATTCTCTAAATGACTCTCTATTCTCCATTTATAGAGAGGTGAATAGTAGTTCTCCAAATTTAGATAACTACTATTCACCTCTCTATTTCACTTTTTTATTATTTTATTATTATTTCTATTATTTTGTGATTAACATATTATTTTTCATATAAGACCATTAATTATATCTCTAATATTAGTAATTTATATTAAATGTAATACTCCCTCCGTCCCATTTTATGTGTCACTTATCGAATTTCAAGATTCAAACGAGTCTATCTTTGAGCGTAAATTTTTCATAGATGTTTTAAGCATTTTGAATTATCAATTATTGTGACTTATATTACTTTTTACGTAGTTTACAAATATACAAATTTTATTTCAAAAAATTTGAAGATTCTATGCACAAATTCCCGGTCAAACTTAAACTGTTCGACTCTTGAAAACTGAAAAGTGCCACATAAATTGAGACAGAGAGAGTATGACATTTTTAAAAATATATCATTTTATATATATACTACTTCCATCCCAAATTAATAATGTTTCAATTCCTTCAAGCTTCGTCACTTTAATATAGTTTGATATCATTATTAATTTTCACTATGAAGAATGCAAAAAATTAAAATGATAAGATGAATTTTAGTTTAAAAATACAATACATAACATAATAATTAAAATATAAGATAACAATACATAACATAATAATTTTATTACAACAATAATTTCGTAATCCGGTAGGTTGCTTTCAGATTTAACAATATTTGGAAAAAATTAATGTATGATCCTCATAATTAGTGTAGTTAGGATTGTGGTTGTGCTTGTTAATTTCTTTTTTCAATTATTCGTAGTTGTTCTTGTTGCATGAAAATCTCCGATTTGAACAATCTTTAATTAGACATAAAATAATTAAGGATAAAAATGCTTAGTTTGAACTCCGTAATGCATTAATAGAGCATTTATGGAAGTAATGTAATAATCTTGAAAGTATTTCATTAATAATTTCACTTTTATTTGAATTGTTCATTAATTTGTATATTATATAATATTAGCTTGCAATTTATGTTATTTAGAAATTTAAGAAAAAAATATAATTTTATATTAAGTAAATAATTTGAAAAAAAATAAATTTTTATATTACATGAAAATTATATAAAGTGATTATTCGAAAAAAAAAATGAAATAAAGGATGTATATTACTTCTATGAAATAAGAAAATAAGAATGAAATAAAATAATAATATAATATTGAGGAGAGAGAAAAAGATTCTTTTTTAGAGAGTAAAATAGAGAATTGAGTTGGAGTTGGTTGTCTAAAAAAATAGAGAACTCTATATTTGGAGAGTAAAATAGAGATTAAGATTGGAGATGCCCTTATGAGGGGAAAAAGAGAGGAGCTGAGGTGCGTGGGGTTGGGTGTGGATTAAGGTATTCTTTGGTACAAAAAGTTAACAACGTAATTAGTAATATAATGATTAGTAATGCATGTTTTATTTTTTATCAAGTGTTTGGTTCATTATTTTCCATCTCATCTGGTGTTTGGATTAAAAATAAGTGAGTCAATGGGACAGTCGACCGGTTATTTTAAAAAAAAAATATTTTTCCAATATTTTGGTATTTTGTAATGTATAACTAGAATTAGATTTTTTAAAAAATTATCCCAATCATATTAGTTTCTCTTCGATTTTGGTACGGTTCCATTAATTTTTTCAGATTTTTTACTTTTAAAGTATCACCTCAAATTACACCATTGTTAAAACATTTTTTTCACAACTGTGTTTTTGAAGAAACACTTCAATTCTTCACCAAGAAGTAAACAATGTAAAATCTTGTAGCCATATTATTTGATCTTAAACTTTTAATAAGAGTGTTTGCATAAATTTATCGTATTGTTCGATGCAGTGTTTATTATAGTATATTTTAGTTTTATACCTAATTAATTAAAGGCTAACTAAAAAACAAAGACGTTCCATCACTAAAGGCCTAGGACATAATTTATATTTATATTTAAGAAAAAGTTCTAAAATACATTGATATATTAAATTTAACATATTCTTAAAAAAACACATATAAACTTAGTAACAAGGATGAGTGCTTAGCAGCCAACAACTGCAATTGGTGGCCAATGTGACCAAAGAAGTAGAGGATGCTATAAAATATATCGATGGTAGTAAAGCTCCCAATAGTGATGGTTATAATGCAATTTTTTATAATAAAAAAAATCATGGGACAATCATAGGAGATAGTGTGGTACGAGTTGTACTAGATTTCTTTAGAACGAATAGCATGCATAACCCAGTGAAATGTCACGATCCGAGCCTGCACCCTAGACATGGCCGACACTTGAGAATCATTGATGGTCCTCAAGCGAATCCTCATCTTGGCTGACTACAAGCGGAAGACTAACTCAAGCATACATATGCATCAAATTGAAAGAAACGTTTAAAAACAGTGTACTAAATCTCAAAACTTCGCTGAATATACTGAGTATGAAACATAAGTTTCAAATAAAATATATGAAACTGAAAGACACTCCAAAACTGTCTATCTATGAAGCCTCTACTATACAAAGATGAGTGTCGGGACAAGACCCATGACTCCTTAAAAGAACTGCTACTAACAACTCATAAAATTGGAGTACTCCGAAAGCAAGAAGGTCTCACTCATAAGCAGACAAGCGGATGAAGTGATCAACAGACTCTTGTTGAGGATCCTAATAACCTGTATCTGCATCATTAAAAGATGCAAGTCGAATGACATTAATACATTGAATTGTACGAGTATATAATATAGCTGAATAACAAATAACTGAAAGAAATGACTGGAATAGATAACAATGTACTCAAGCTGAATGTAAAGAAATAAAGGAGTTAAATCTTCTAAAGTTTTACAAAATACTTTGATCTCTGAACTCAACATAATACGTGATATATAAAAACACACTTTAACTCTATTGGGAGATTCTCTAACTGACAACCATCACTATGAGTTACGTGATGATACAACGTCTCGCCCACGCTGCCAGAACTGTCCTATACCTTGCCAGGATATAGGGTCCCTCAACTAAGTGGATCCACTAAGCTATGCCTAAAAGCAATAAGGAACCATCTAAAAAGTATGACCTTTTATCCATATTGGCATACATGGTTTATGAGGACTTTGAATTGTCTGAACTCGTTCCCATATCGGTGCTCAATACTACTCCTAATAACATATACTCATGCTCATATGTTTAAAAACACAATTCTTCCTCTGGTTTGAGATAATTTCTCAAACTACCCTCTTAAAAGAGGTAACTGCTTTTGAAATATCTTTTGAACTCATAACTCATTTAGAAATCTCAGTTTCTCTTTTATCAATGTAAAAATTGATACATCTGGGAATGGATAGTCCCCTTATACTCTTAGCGGTCGTTTGGTAGAGTGTATAAGAATAATGCTAAATAAAGTGTATTATTAATGTTTGCATTAGCAATGCATGTATTAGTTATGCTTGCATTAGTTATACATAGATTATTTTTATGCATTGTTTGATTTGATGCATTAAAAAATAACATGAATTGCATAAAAAAATTAATTTACAAAGATACCCTCTACTATTATGGTAGAAAAGATGTAAAAAAAGTTTTGAGGGGCAATTGATCAGTCTTTTTAAATGCTAATGCATGCATTAAAACCATTGCATTGCTAATACCTAAAAATCCATGGAACTAGCAATACACACCTTAATACACAATAGAGTGTTATACATAGGTTGGAAAAGAGTACTCAACAAGGTACTAGTAATACACAAGGCTAATGCATGCATTATTTTTTCTAATACACTCTACCAAACGACCCCTTACTCAATTCATACTTGAAAACTCTTTCTCAAAAACATATCTAAATCATATTTTAGTATGATCATTGATGACTCGGGAAGTCATACTGCATAAACATTGATGGTATATCTAGATATCGCTCATACATTGATGACATACTCGATTGTCATACTAATCATGTTTTAGAAACTCTTTTTTCAAAACTCATCTTTACTTTCTCAAAACTCAGTTTAAGAACTCAAGTGTTGGCTTTAAAAAGCTTTTCCAAATTTATGACTCAAATCATAGGGTTCATGTGGAATTATGGACATGAACGACTCAACTTAGGGGTCTTAATAGCAATATAGAAACTCAGTACTCAAAACTCAAGGACTCAGAACTCAACGATACTACTCATTAAAAAATACTCAATTCATAGGATTCATGCTGAAATATAGACATGAACGAATCAACTCAAGAATCTTAATGCATAACATATAGCAATTGAATAATTAGAAATAGAATTTCAAAAAGAAATATGAACTCGAGAACTCAAAATTAACTTATCTCAAGAATACTCAAATCTAGAGTAGAATCCTAGATTTCTCTTTTACTGGTTTGAAAGTAGATATAGGGCGTGAGGACGAACTAGTCCAACACTATGATAGCCTTACATACCTGAAAGAACAAGGTTCTTAAAGAATCTTGAAGAAGAACTTGATTAGAAGCCTTGAAACCCTAACTTGAAGGAGAAAAATCAAGAAAACCTTTCTTGCGATTTCTTGAATTAGTTTCTTAAACTTTATGGCAAAAAATTATAATTTTCATTAGAGATTCATAATTGTATGGAGGAATTTGAGTTGGAAAGAATGAAATTCTCAGAGAAAGACTTACATTGAAGACAAATCTTGAAAAAGATTGATAGAATCTTGAATGGACGTCTTCTACTTTGATTTTTCCTTAGGGTTTTGCCTTAGGGTGTATGAGAGAAGAGAATGATGAATTAAGAGATGAAAATCTTATTATTTTGGGTCTTTTATTAGTCAAGAAATTTATTTAGGGTTTTCTTAGAGTTAAAAAGACAAAAACGACCATTTTTAATGTTTTCCCGTCGGCTAATTCGAGACTGCACCGTATCAGGTTATTAAAATGGTCATAAATTTTACTCAAAACTCGGAATTTTGCGAAATTTGTGGCGTTGGAAAGTAGATTCAAATACCTTTAATTTGATAGGTTATGGACCACGTAACTTTTTTATATTCTAAGAGATATAGTCATTTGAAGTTGACCCAAGTAGAATCTTACATAAAAAACATAATCGATAAGGAAACTTTCAACTCTACTTTGTGTTAGGAGTTTCTAGTGACCTTAATTGATATCCAAAATCATTCCCACACTGAAGAATTACCTTTACACATATAGGCAATTTAAGAATCACCCGATATGATCCTACAAGCAAATGAAAAATGGTTCGAGTCTTAACTTAGAAATTTTTGGGGTGTTACATAAAATGTACCTTAGTAACACTGGTTTCCAAGGTTAAACACCCTATACCACCATCAGAGAATACATGCCAATATCATGTTGCAATGTTATATACAAGATAATCTCTAAAGTCATCACTGAAAGACAAGTGTAGTTCTCAACGACCTTATAGATGATAGCAAGTCTGCATTTATTTTTGGTAGACTCATATCACATAACATTATTTTAAGCCATGAACTAGTGAAAGGGTACTCAAGAAAAGGCATTTCACTATGATGCATGATGACAGTGGATCTTCAAAAGGCCTACGACTCACTTGAATGGGTGTATCTGGATTAAATCTTGATCAATTTACAGTTTCTTGATAGGTTTGTCAAGTGGATTATGACTTTTATCTCAACAGTTACCTACTCTATAATGATTAATGGTATATGAAAGATTGCAAAAATAAATATATAAAAGAGACTTGCTGAATATTTCCTGTGTTTATTCCTCTGTTCAGTACATGTATATATAGCAAAAATAAAATAACAAACTACCCAATATCCTATATATTAGCTACCTCAACATAGCATATTAGTATTTGTACGGAAGTAAAAGTCACACACTACCCAACTATCTCCTAATTGGTAGACACCTTAATTAACCAACTACTATTTACATGGAAGTAAAAATGGAAAAGGAAAACTGTAATTTACAGATGGAAAAAAACAAAACTAAAACCAAAAATAAAGGCTCTTGTGTTTGAAAAACATAATATTTTTAACCTTCTTAATTCTTCTTTGGCACAAAATCATCCTTGAGCTTTTTCATGTAGGAGTCTCCAATAAATTCAACATACTCCATCATTTGCAGCCAAGAAGGGACTGAGACAAGGTGACCCCATGTCACCTTCCATTCCTGGTTTGTTTTAGCTATGGTCCATTGTTTCAATCAATTCTCCCTTGCCTCTGGTGCCATAGATGATCGTTCGTTGCCTAATCCACTAGACTAGAGATAGTTTGACAGACTCCTCACCCATTTTTGTAATTATATTTTTCTAATTAGGAAATGTTTTTAAATTTCTTAACAAGGTCAAATGGACCTAATGTGTCATACTGTAATATTTACACTGTGAAGATGTTAAGGCCGCCTCTTTATAATCAAGTACAATTTCTTTATGAATGAACTCCAATAGAGCAAAAATATGAATTGCTAGAGAAGCATTTGTTCTTCTTGACGTGAATGAGTTCATAATTTTCATTTACAGTATCTGAAAATGCATAAGGTATGAAGTTAATGAAGAAAAGTTTGTTTTCAGAATCAGTATTGACAAATGTTTTTCTTTGAAGTATCTTTTTTTGCTACAACTGAATAAAAATTATTATATTAGACGATGCAGATGTAGAAGGCCTATATATTGGTTCTAGCAGTTATTTTACTAGAATTTAGTTTTCTTTCTACAATGGAGATAGTTTTACATAATGACATATCACAATTACATTATTAAAAACTTGTATACCTGATTTACAACAACTTGAAAATGACTGTGAAATGATTCAACATCCTGGAAGTTGTATCTGATGTATTCCTTCGAGGAGACTTGTATAAAAGTTGTCATTTTTTTGTGTGATCATGATTTGTGTTATCGTCGGATCCTAAGATAACAAAAGAAAAATTAAAATTTAGAATGATATAGTTTTAAACCGAATCAATTGATACACAATCCTAATAGTATGAATGAGTACATGGAAAGTGTGATAACAGATGAAAGTTCATTAAATTGAAATTCAATATCGATAGGAAAATTGAAAAAAACAATGACTTACTCCCACATCGCTAAGTGGAGAAGACAAAAGAGTAATGAGGAGATACTAAAATAAGAGACAAAGGACAATAGAGAAACATAATTAAAACAGACGGGGTCAATGGGCGATCAAGAAGGCCCATAACCTATGTGGTGACCTCCATTTCACTTTGAAGGAGTGCCTTCCTTAAGGATGATCCAAGTGGTTGATCCTACGTCATAATTTGTGACAGCGGGGGCCTGCATTTGCACAGCCCCTACCCTATTCAAAGTACAACTATTTCTAGTATCTAATTTATAGGCTTGTGAATTATTTGAGCACCCACATTCTCAATAATTTATATCTTTTCCTATTCTTCACAGTGAAACATTAAAAAACAAATGCTTTGATCTTTATATTAGAATTTACAATTGTATTAATGATTACTAAGAAGTTGCAGAATATCTATAGCAATCAACATGAAAAAATTGAAAAGAAAAGAAACATAAACAAATAGGTTGATAAAATTGAATACTTCACTCTTTTAGTCTGATTCTTGCGTCTCATCTCCCACATCGATACGTTATCCATGTAGGCAAGTTGTAACAACATTAGTGGACACAATGTTACACTACGACAAAATAATTTATAGCAGCAATAAATATGCACATTAATAAATGGTACAATCTTTTATCGACATTAGTTAATTGTCATCTGATCAACTATCCCTATAGGCTTTAGCGATATGTACATAGACTACGTACTAAATGTTGGAAACCTATATGCACAGCGAAAGCATACCAAAATATACTCCTTAAATGAAGAACATATAACCAGTAGGTTTATGCTAGAACACATATAATCATTGCTAGAACACATAAATTTGCTGAAATTTAATTCAAGAATTATTTCTTGAAGCGTGAGCAGATAAGTTAGACAAACCTTCAAGCGAATCCACAAGATAGACATCAGCTTTACAATCTTCTACAATGACCCCAAGTTCACATCCAAACTCTCTCAATATTTGGGTGGACAAATATTATATAGAAAATCTTATTCTTTTCTAGGTTAGAAGAACCCCTACTTATAGAGAATTTCTTCTCAATCCAAAAGGGAGAAGAAAACCCAAGTTTTTTCTTGTAAAATAAAAAACGAACGTTATTTCTGTAACGATCGAGTTTCGTCATTATAGAAAAGACAACGGGAAAAAACTTTAGGTCGAAAAGCTTTTTCGTAGTAACTTGAAATTTCCCAACCTAGTCCAGATTTGGATGAAATCGGAGTCATTAACGTGCAGGGTAATCTGGTAACAACCGGGTGACTTATTTATGATTTTGATTATATGAGTAGTTAGATAAGTCGTTAAGGAACCCATACGACTTTACGAATGGGTAATTATCGATGAGGGAGGGTTTTGATCTAGATTCTATGGTGGGAACAACCCTTTTTGGATACTCGGGATTATGGGTTTGATCTAGGGTTCATAAAATTATTAGTAATTCGGGTAATTAGTGATTATTTATTGCTTCCCGTATTATATTGATTATTTATAAACCAAGAACAAGCGGAACGAATCCAGAAAGGGAAGGATCTAGTTTCTTAGGGTTTCAAGCTTGTTTCGAGGTAGGTGATGGTTGTGATTCTATCATTGTGTGATGTATGTTTGTTCTTGCTTCATTATGATACATGTATGTATGCGAATGTTGCATTATTGATCACACTTGTTGTAAATGAGATAGATGAATAACTATATGCCATGAATCACTTCATTGTATGATTATTGAGAATATACTTGTGGTTGTGATTGTGGTGTGTTGATTGGATCGGATACTGGGTTTTGGTATACTAATTGGGATTGGTTGCCACGTTTTGGTATAATTATAGGATCGGTTGCCACGTTTCGACATAAACATTGGATCAGGTACAAGTTCTGTTATGCTAACAGTTTGAGTTTGGGTTCCATGAGTGGACCAATGACTTGTTATAAATGTATATTGTTGAGCATGTGATAATCAATATTGTATATGTTTGGTATTTTGCATGTTTATAATGTTGTATTGACTTGCTTATGTTACACTTAGTAGGATAGACGCGTTATCCTACCAGTACACTGTGTTGTGTAATGATACTGCACTTGCTCTTTGTTTTTTGAGTACAAGGCATCTTCAAGCGGCTACTAACATACCTTGTTTAGAAGATCAGTGATCATCGTTTGAATTCAAGGGTGAGCCAGTTCTCTTAGGCTGCCATGAGTTCTCGTTTCGCCTATGTCCACATTTCGGACTTAGACTTTCTAGTTAGTGGATTTGTTCATTAGTTTGGGGTTGTGACTCATCTTGTTGAGACTTGTTGAACTTTAGATGTTTTGGTACATTGACTTTCAGGTTCTAGGTATATTTTTTGCATTTGTTTAGTTGATAGACTTTTGTTCGGAGTTTATGGGAACTCCCTATTTCTTTCCTTAGTATTTAACTTGTTTCGTATCCTTAAATGCTTTAGTTTTCGGTTTAGTTGCTTGGTTTGAGTTGTAGTAGTGGTTCTCCCACCGGAGGGTTAGTGTGGGTGCCAATCACGACGATCTGGGTCGTGACAATTCCCCATGTTTAGCCTGAAGAACAAGAAACAACCGTTATTCCCCTCTTTTCCGTTTGAAATAGAATTTTGAGTTCTAGTTAAATATGGGCACTATAGGACCAAAAAATTAATTGTTGAGGCTTCCTATTATGGAAATAATTCCAAATTATTAATTTGAATTATGAGTAAAGCCAAAGTAAGTGTTTCTTTCAGATTCTTTTCAAGCTTAGTTATGTATAGCATTCCAACTCGCATACTCGTACATTCAATGTACTGATGCCAGTTGGCTTGCATCTTATTATGATGCAGACGCAGGTAATTAGGATCAACACCCAGCACCTCATTGATTTAGTTGAGCACTCAGAATCAGTTGATGAGCCTCCTATCTTTCTGGAGGATCCTTTTTATTGCTTTCAATATTTTAGTTCATTAGGATGTCGTGGGTCTTGTCCTGACGTCCATCCCAGTTGTTTAGAGGCTTCATAGACAGAGTTAGTTGATGTTAGTTCATGAGTCTTTACTTTTCCTTTTCAGTTAAGTTGAGACTTGAGTTGCCACTTTGGCAGTGAATGTTATTATTATACATTCTAAGTTATATTTTGAGTAGTTCAGTTTACTTTTTTTTAAAAGTATTTATCTTGAGTAAAGTCTTCCGTTGAGTAAGAAAGCTAGGCCAAGGGTTCACTTGGGGCCAGCAATGGTCCTCGAGTGCCGGCCACGTCAAGGGTGTAGGCTCGGGGCATGACATTAACTATCATTTTGATTTATAAAAATGTGAGATTCTGAAATCGGTCAATATGTCTTGTAGATTGGATGATAATAATATATATTGGTGAAATAATAGGTTAGTTGATGGAATTCATGTCTCGATAAAGAGATTGATGCTATGTCTTTTTGAGAAGCTTATAAGTTTTCATCGTGTCAAACCTTGCAAGTGGATTTATGAATATGATACATTAAATAAGTTAAGCAGTGCTCTAAAGTAAATTGATCTTTGAATTAAATTCATGAGTAATTTAATTTATTATACTGTAATCTTAACATGAGAATTACATAAGTGTTTAATGAGGAATTTCAAAATATAAATAAAGGAGTGCAATTACGAATTTCTAGTGGAATGACTTGTAATTTATTATGGTAATACTCTTGGCTCAATATAAAGCAATAAAACACATGCAATTTATAGAAAGCTTTTAAAACAGTAGAAAACAACTTAGTTAGTTAAAGAAAATGTAATAACAAACTCAACTTTACTCATATAATAAAGTAATATAGTTTCTGTGAAAGTTTCTCTAACCGACAACCACCACTATGAGCCTAAGTAGTGATACAACATCTTGCCCACGCTGCCAAAACTGTCCTATAATTTGTCGTCATATAGAGCGCTTAACTAAGTGGATCCACTGGTCTATACTAAAAGCATATTAAGGAGTCATCTAAAAAGTATGATTCTTACTACCCATGATGGCTACATGGTTTATGGAGACTTGAGATAATATGAACTCACATTCCCATATCGGTGCTCAATACTACTCCCAAAATATACTTAGCTCAATGATTTAAAATCAAAGCTTCTTTCTTTGGTTTGAAATAATTACTCAAAACTTTAGCTTAAAAGCTCTCTTGGAAATCGGTGTTTCCCTTTCTTGTTCAAATGTTAAAACATTTTAAACTCTTGGGAATACTTAGTTCCCTTATAGCTTTTTGAGAAATGAACTCAACTCTTTGCTCTTTGCTTAACTTGAAAGTTAAGTATTAAAACAAAGTTAAAACATTTGTGAAAGACTTTTGAAAACTTTATAAACTTCTCTTAACTTGATCACTTTGCCATCGCTCCTCCTCCTCCTCCTCCTCCTCCTCCTGCCACGCCTCCCTGCTAATAGTATTATTATTATTATTATTATTATTATTATTATTATTATTATTATTATTATTATTACCTTGAAAATTCCTTCAAGATAATATCTTTATAAAGAAGGTGCATATATCATGGCAGAAGTTAAGAAACTTCTACTTGAAAGGAGGAAATTAGTAAGTACTCCCTCTACCATTAATGATTTGAAAGAAGAGATTAATAATCTCAAGGATGATATTCGACATCTTAAAGAAAAGAATGTCATAATAGAAACTCGTCTTGATAGCATGGATATTAGATGAAATTTGAGTAATAACTCAGCGTCATATTCTTCAGAAGAAGGAGAAACTAATAATTTAGTTTTTCTTACTAATTTAAATTTAGGTAATAATAAAGCTTATTTTTTATAAAATCTAAAAGCTTTTACTTCTCAAAAATTTTATACAAAAATTACTCTTCTTATAGATTATAACTATAAAAAAGAATTTATTGCTTTAATTGATAGTGCGGCAGATTTAAATTGTATCCAAGAAGGACTTATTCCTTCAAGATATTTTCATAAAACTACTCATAGTTTAAGATCTGGGAATGGCAGTAAAATGAATATTGAATTTAAATTACCTAAGGCTTTTATTTGTAAAGGAAAGCAATGTGTTCCTCAAAGCTTTGTTTTGGTTAAAGATATTACTAACCAAATTATTCTAGGAGTACCTTTTATAAATGATATTTTTCCTCTTACATATTGGGATAATGAAAAAATAATAGGTACTTGGAATAATAAACCTTTTAAATTAGAATTTATTACTAACCTTTTACTAGGATGTTAAATGAATTAACCTCAAAAATGATTTTAAAAAATAATCAAATGAATTTTCTTAAAGGAGAAATTAATAGTATTGAGGTTGACACTATTTTGCAGAATCCTAAATTACAGGATAAAGTTGCCATTTTAAAGAATCAGTTTTCTCTTGATATTTGTGGAGATCACCCTAATGCTTTTTGGAACAGGATAAAGCATATTGTTAGTCTTCCGTATGAAGATGATTTTAACGAAGATAATATTCCTACTAAAGTAAGGCCTTGCCAAATGAATTCTGAATATTTGGAATTATGTAAAAAAGAGATTGAATCTCTACTACAGAAAGGTCTTATAAGGCATTCAAAGTCTCCTTGGTCTTGTACAATTTTTTATGTTAATAAACATGCTGAACAAGAATGAGGTGCCCCCAGGTTGGTTATAAATTATAAACCTCTTAATAAGGCCCTTAGATGGATTAGGTATCCAATCCCTAATAAAAAGGATCTATTAGATAGAGTATATGATGCTATTATATTTTCTAAATTTGACTTAAAATCAGGCTATTGGCAGATTCAAATAAGTGAATCTGACAGGTTTAAAACCGCTTTTAATGTCCCTATAGGCCAATTCGAATGGAACGTGATGCCTTTTGGATTAAAGGACGCTCGATCTGAATTTCAAAAAATTATGAATGATATTTTTATACCTTATAGTAATTTTATAATTGTTTATATAGATGATATTCTTGTGTTTTCAAAGAATATAGAAACTCATTTTAAACATCTTGATTTATTCAAGAAAATTATTATTCAAAATGGCCTGGTTATATCTGCTCCAAAAATGGCTTTATTACAAACTAAAGTTAGATTTTTGGGTCATAATATTGAAAAGGGTAATATCAGTTCTATTAATAGAAGTATTGAATTTGCTTCTAAGTTTCCTGATGAAATTACTAATAAAACTCAATTACAGAGATTCCTTTGTAGTCTTAATTATGTAGCACCTTTTATAAAGGATTTAGCCCTGAATACAGCCATTTTATATGATAGACTTAAGAAAAATCCTAATGTCTGGTCAGCTGATCATACTGAAGCTGTTAAAAGGATAAAAGCTAAGGTTAAAAACCTTTCATGTCTTACTTTGGCAAATCCAAATTGGGAAAAGACAGTGGAAACAGATGCCTCAGAGATGGGATTTGGAGGTGTTCTTACTCAGTATTGCCCTAATAATAAACGTCATTATATTATTCAATTTTATTCTGGGAAATGGAATCCATCTCAAAAAAATTATGCCACAGTAGCTAAAGAAATATTAGCTGTCGTAAAAAGTGTTTTAAAATTTCAAGGTGATCTTTATAATCAAAAATTTATAATTAAAACTAATTGCCAAACAGCTAAGTTTATGTTTAATAAAGATTGCAAACATGATGTTTCAAAGCAAATGTTTGCTAAGTGGCAAGCTTTATTAGCACCATTTGATTTTGAGATAATTTATAAAAAATGTGAAGATAATAGTCTTCCTGATTTTCTCACCAGAGAATATTTAGATTAATCATAAATGTCTTTATTTGCAGGCATGCGACCGTCATAGTCCCCTTCAAGGGGAAGAGGACGAGGAACTAAAGGAAGAGGAGTTCATATCCTCGCTCAATTGGGTAATAAGCAATTGGTGGTAGCTTCTAGCTCGACAGATACATGAGGTTTTAATACAAACCATCCGATGTATAAATAATTATGGAGTTTATGGAATCCAAACAAAGTCAGGATACTACTCCTACATATTCCACTGTATTAATGGATGAAGAAAACATTGAAGTTTTTGACTTAAATAAGAAAAAAGAAGTTATACTTCTTCTAGAAAATAGTGATCTTAAATGGAAAGAGGATCCTTGGCAGTTGACGACAAGGTATTTAGATACAGTCTGTTATACTACAACTGCTTACAAATATAGGATGCATTATGAGATGATACTCTCAGCCATAGGATTTGCGGAATTTCAGCACTTTTACCCTGCTAATACTAAGAAAGTTTATAACTTTTCCAAAATTATTATAAAAAGAATTCTTTCTCCAGAAGAATGGGGAATGAGTCCTTTGAAGGAAAAGGATTATATCCATCCAGAGCAGAAAGTTGCAGTAAAATATAATTATTGGGACTATGTGGATAGCTTTAATAAAGCTTTATTATATGAGAATGCTAATAAAAAACATTCATGGTTCATAAAAATATGTTCAAGTGTTTATACACAAAATATTCCTAATTGGTTTTGCAAATGGTGGATGTCATACGGATAATCGATAAAAATCTTGCCAGAACAATATAGTAAATTATATTTAGAATGGTTGGATATATCTCCTAAACTGATAAGCATGGAAAAAGATAATATATTTTTTGAAGGAATGTCCATAATGTTCTATTTTATAGAATTTTCCATACCATGGATTATAAAGTGGAATGTAGAAGTTAATACCACTTCAGAGGGCTTTCCCTGTTTACAGAGAATTGTTTATACAAAGTTCTGGAACAAATTAATTAATAAAGATTCTGAAGGAAAATTACATGGGCAGGAAATTTTAGATTTAATAAATCAAACAATTGATAAATATCATATGCAGGAAATTTCACAACCACAGGATATTAGCTTCAGTCCTTTTAAACAAATTGCTAGAAAACTTCAGATGAAGAAAGGGGCAATATCTAAATCAGAGATCATTGCTTTATATATGGAAGAAGCAAAGAAGGATTTAATAAAGAATCTTGATATTGAGATTGGTGATGATATTTTAATGACTTCAGCAAGTCATACAAATCAAGATGATATGTTTGGCAGGAGAATGCCAAAGTGAAGAAGAAGAAATTGATATTGACGCTCTTTTCATGAAATTCCAAGAGCAGGTGGAGGAATCCTCCGACAAATCCACAATCAAGGGAAAAACAAAAGTATAGGAAGACCCCACTACAATGACAAAGGGTAGCGGACAAAAACTTTTATAAAAGAAAGGAATCTACTTTTATAAAGATAATATCTTTAAAAAAAGGAGATAGTGGCCACCTAAAGATATGTCGGCCACGTGATATAAATGTGAAAACCACATTATCTTGTCGGTCTTATCATTTTGTTATTGGCAATGTAAAAAGTGCGGGCCATTGTAATTTTACGTTTCTATCCTTTTAGTCCTCTATATGAGGAGGCATAAGTTGTAGTAAAGAGGCAGGTTTTAGAACCCCCCCCCTCTCTCTCTCTAAAATACTCTCTCTTGTAATATATTCTAAGTTTAAATAAAAGTTTCCAATTTGGAGTTCGTCTACAGGTACTATTTTTTTTACTGTTTCTTTAATTATTTCTTCTTGGATATAGCCTAAATGATAGGCTAAATTGTTGTGTTGAGCTATATCATACTAGATTATTATAATTAAATGGAATTGTAACTATAAAAGATGGCTTGAACAGCTAAAATTAAGGCCTAATTTGAGTAATTTATGGCATGTTAATAAAAGATGAGTTTGATCTGTTGGATTATCTTGTAAAGGGCGGACCCGGATGTATCCGTTGGATTACCCTGTGTTGTGGGCGGACCCGGTAGAGACCATTGGATTACCCTAAGGGCGGACCCAGATATGGATTCTTAGTTATCATGCTATAAAATTACTTTGATTTGTAAAAGATCCTTATATTAGGCTATGCGATCCGTGTTATTATGGTATCAAAGCGATGGAATTATTGTAATTATAGGTGGTATAGTTTAACCCTTGTTTATTAGTGAATATTATAAAGAAGTGTTGAACTATACCACCTATAATTACAATAATTCCATCGCTCTGATACCATAATAACACGAATCACATAGCCTAATAGAAGGATCTTTTACAAATCAAAGTAATTTTATAGCATGATAACTAAGAATCCAAGCAGAAAGAGAAGCATTCTTCTAGAAACAGATCTTCCAAGAAAGATTATAAAGAATGGAAGAGAAAAAGGATAGAAAGAAAAGAAAGAAGAAAGAATGAAAGGAAAAGTGATCATAGATTTTATAAATCTAAATACAGATATGATAAGTCTGATACTTGCCACAAATGTGGAAGATATGGTCACTATGCAAAGGATTGCAGAGTCAAGGAAAGAAATTAAAAACCTTGTTGTTGTTGTTGTTGTTGTTGTTGTTGTTGTTCTTATTATTATTATTATTATTATTATTATTATTATTATTATTATTATTATTATTATTATTCTTTTTCTTATTCTTATTCTTTATTATTATTATTATTATTATTATTATTATTATTATTATTATTCTTTTTCTTATTCTTATTCTTTATTATTATTATTATTATTATTATTATTATTATTATTATTATTATTATTATTATTATTATTATTATTATTGTTATTGTTATTGTTATTGTTATTGTTATTGTTATTGTTATTGTTATTGTTATTGTTATTGTTATTGTTATTGTTGTTATTGTTATTGTTATTATTGTTATTGTTATTGTTATTGTTATTGTTCTTGTTGTTATTATTGTTATTATTGTTATTGTTGTTATTATTGTTGTTGTTGTTATTATTATTATTATTATTATTATTATTATTATTATTATTATTGTTATTATTATTATTCTTGTTGTTATTATTCTTGTTGTTATTATTGTTATTGTTGTTATTATTGTTATTATTATTATTATTATTATTATTATTATTATTATTATTGTTGTTATTATTATTGTTATTATTCTTATTGTTATTATTGTTGTTATTATTATTGTTATTATTATTATTATTATTATTATTATTATTATTATTATTATTATTATTATTATTATTATTATTATTATTGTTATTATTCTTATTGTTGTTATTGTTATTCTTCTTATTGTTATTCTTCTTATTGTTATTATTCTTATTATTAATATTATTGTTATTATTATTATTGTTATTCTTATTATTAATATTATTGTTATTATTATTATTGTTATTCTTATTATTATTATTATTATTATTATTATTATTATTATTATTATTATTATTATTATTAAGGTGCTACATAATTGAGACTACCAAGAAATCTCTGCAATTGAGTTTTATTAGTAATTTCATCAGGAAATTTAGAAGCAAATTCAATACTTTTATTAATAGGACTAATTTTTCCTCTTTCTATATGATGACCCAAAAATCTCACCTTTGTTTGGAATAAAGCCATTTTTGGTGCTGATATCACTAAGCCATTTTGGATAATGATCTTCTTGAATAAATCAAGATGTTTAAAATGAGTTTCTATATTTTTTGAAAATACAAGAATATCATCTATATAAACAATGATAAAATTACTATAAGGCATAAAAATATCATTCATAATTTTTTAAAATTCTGATGGAGCGTTCTTTAATTCAAAAGGCATAACGTTCCATTCAAATTGACCCATAGGGACATTAAAAGCAGTTTTAAACCTGTCAGACTCATTTATTTGAATCTGCCAATATCCTGACTTTAAATCGAATTTAGAAAATATAATAGCATCATAAACTCTATCAAGCAAATCTTTTTTATTAGGGATAGGATACCTAATCCATCTAAGGGCTTTATTAAGCAGTTTATAATTTATAACCAACCTGGGGCCCCTCTTTCTTGCTCAGCATGTTTATTAACATAAAAAGCTGTACAAGACCAAGGAGACTTTGAATGCCTTATAAGGCCTTTCTGCAATAAAGATTCAATTTCTTTTTTACATAATTCCAAATATTCGGAATTCATCTGGCATGGCCTAGCTTTAGTAGGAATATTATCCTCATTAAAATCATCTTCATATGGAAGACTCACAACATGTTTTTTTCTATTCCAAAAAGCATTTGGATGATCTCCACAAATATCAAGGGAGAACTGATTCTTTAGAATATCAATCTTTTCCTGTAATTTAGGATTTTGTAAAATAGTATCAACCTCAATGCTATTAATTTCTCCTTTAAGGAAATTCATTTGATTATTTTTTAAAATCATCTTTGAAGTTAATTCATTTAACATCTTGGTAAAAGGTTTAGTAATAAATTCTAATTTAAAAGGTTTATTATTCCAAGTACCTATTATTTTTTCATTATCCCAATATGTGAGGGGAAAAATATCATTTATAAAAGGAACTCCTAAAATAATTTGGTTAGTAATATCTTTAACTAAAACAAAGCTTTGAGGAACACATTGCTTTCCTTTACAAATAAAAGCCTTAGGTAATTTAAATTCAATATTCATTTTACTGCCATTTGCAGATCTTAAACTATGAGTAGTTTTATGAAAATATCTTGAAGGGATAAGTCCTTCTTGGATGCAATTTAAGTCTGCTGCACTATCAATTAAAGCAATAAACTCTTTTTTATAATTATAATCTATGAGAGGAGTAATTTTTGTATAAAATTTTTGAGAAGTAAAAGCTTTTAGATTTTGTAAAAAATCGGCTTTATTATTACCTATATTTAAATTAGCAAGAAAGTCTAAATTATTAGTTTCCCCTTCTTCTGATGAAGAAGATGCTGAGTTATTACTCAAATTTCTTCTAATATCCATGCTATCAAGACGAGCTTCTATAATGACATTTTTTTTCTTTAAGATGCCTAATATCATCCTTGAGATTATTAATCTCTTCTTTCAAATCATTAATAGTAGTAGGAGTACTTATTTTTCTTCTTTCTAATAACATTTTCTGGACTTCTGCCATGGTATATGCACCTTCTTTAGTTGGTACCTCTTTCTGAATATTATCTTTAGAGGTAGATGTTGTATTACTAACTTTATTTATAATTTGATCCCTTATTTCTAGATCTTTAATAGTCTGTAAAAGTTCTATAACTTTGTCATTATCAATGACATTAATACTTAATTCTTTAAACTGAGAGTAGATCTTATAAAGATCATCTTCCTCTCCATTCTTTTCACATTCCAACCCTTGTTGACAAGGTAGACATTCATCTTCTGAGGTCATATAATTTTCTTGATGAAGAGCTTTTAGATCTTCACTTGTTGCGGAAGATTCGTCTTCATAACTACTATGATCTGAATCTGATTTTCCTGAATCAAAATTAAGCATAATCTTATATAAAAATTCTTTAATATTGTTGTTGACATCAAGGTTTCTTATTTTTTCCTTGACCCTATAATCCTTTGCATAATGACCATATCTTCCACATTTGTGGCAAGTATCTGACTTATCATATCTGCGTTTAGATTTATAAAATCTATGATCACTTTTTCTTTCATTCTTCCTTCTTTCTTTTCTCTCTATTCTTTTTCTCTTCCATTCTTTATAATCTTTTTTGGAAGATCTATTTTTGGAAGAATGTTTCTCTTTTTGCTTTTCTTTTATTATTATTATTATTATTATTATTATTATTATTATTATTATTATTATTAATCTTTGTAATTGTGTCCGATCTATAATAACGTCGGGAAACTTAGAAGCGAAAGATCCCAAAACAAAGTCCTTATACGGACAAGAAGTTCTGGACCTTATTTCAAAAAAAAATTCAGGAATATAGTGCTTCTCGACTTATTATTATCCTAGACCAACTCCTCAATTTGAAGATTTAAATCTTAACACTATTACTTCTGATAATGTTAGTGTTAAGATTTAAATCTTCAAATTGAGATTGTAATTTATAAAATTCATCATTTTCACAAGAACACATTGTGAAATCCACTAAAGTACAGGAAAAAATTAGTACTAGTTTGAAACGCTCGTTGGAATTGATCCGCTACGGGATTAACATTATACACAACATAAGCACCTAAAGTACTAAACGGAATAGGTATTAGTTTGGTAATGGTTGGAGCAACAATCTGTTTGGTGTACATCCGTCATCAAGTATTATTAAGATCAAAGTCCATTTAATATTACCAGTTCCATCTTTATAAGATCTTTCAAGAACGTTGATGAATAATGTCAATGGACGAGCCTCGACTGGGCCAGCATTGATGAAAAAAGAAAAACTTCCCCCATCGCATCATTAAAATGTTCTAAAATAGTTAAAACTAGGGTATAAACGGCAGATTCGTAAAAGTAGGTAACAGAAGGGGAGGGATTCATCCCATTTCATTTATTTGGGTGAGAGGGAGGCTGTGAGTCACCTGGGCTACGAATTTTTCCGTTGGTTGATTCTCGAAATTGAAAAAAAAAAGTTGAGTCCAGATCCAGGTTGGCCTGACCTAACTTGATGACACGCTTATAGAGTTTTTCGACCTGAAATGCTGCGTAAAGTGTCTTTCTTGATAGATGTTTAATATGCATTTCAAGAGTCTTTGAATAAACCAAAATATCATCAATATAAACTATGATAAAATCCGCGGTGTTGAAATTGTTGAACCGGAGAAATGAGTTAGAAAGGAGTGGAACCCGGCCCGGTGAGATCAGATTTCTAGAACGAAGTGAAGTGATAGGAAGAGAAGACTGCTGACGGGATGATATTCAGGAAGCTCAACCATTTGAGGAAGAAAATCCAGCGGCGATAAATGTGCTAATAGAGGCGGAAGATTTCCTCCGACAACTGAAGAAAAAAGACAAAGTATAAAGATTATTTTCAAGATTATCAAGAATAGTGATAAGTACAGTAGAAACACTGTTCATCTACAGTAAAATACTATTCATCTACAGTAGAAACACCGTTCATCTACAGTAGATATACTGTTAATAGGGTCCATTGATAAGGACCTATTACTATAGATAGATGCTTTTCTTTCCCTATAAATAAGCTTTATTTGTAGTCTTTTAGGGAGAGGTTTTAGAAACCACTTCTCTCTCTTCTCTCTCCTTTCTTTTGTAATCTCTTATGTTTGTAAGTGTGTTTACCAGAATATATTCACTGGAGTTATAAATAAAGCTTTCAGTTTGTATAGGCTTTGGTGTTGGCCTTTGCTACAAGGTATTTACTTCTCTCCTCTTCTTTTTAATTTCTCCGATTTAGAGCCGTGACTATGTCCGGCTAAAAGAATCATATCTATGTCGGATATCTAACTTCACTTTTATATTTACTATGAAAGATCTAGACTTTATCTAAATATGAATAAATTTCTATATAGTTTCTTGATTTGGTTCCGAGATGGTTGGTACAGTCAGATTCGATGCAATATGCTATTGTCTTTGTCTTAGTGACTCCGTCGGGCCAACCGTGGTTTTAGCTTGAAAAATGAGTTTGATAAGTAAGACACCTCATACCTAGTTATCATCACTTGTTTCACTCCTCATAGAAGTGTCGGATTTTGCATAATTTGTGATATTAAGGAGTAGACTTTTCTTAACGTCTTTCAAATACTTATTAATCATTTCTTCTTGATTGGAGATTCTTCTAGCCATGACTTTTACGGAACTATCAGCAATTATTCCTTTGTGCGGAGAAGCACTATATTCCTGGATTTTTTCTGAAACAAGGTCCAGAAGTTCTTGTCCATATAAGGACTTTGTTTTGGGATCTTTCTTCATCAATTTGTCCCAAAAGTTGTTATAATAGGTGTGATATAAACATGGAATTTGTTCTTCAGTAAAACCTACTTCTAGAGTCCACTTGTGAATCCATGGAATAGAGAATTCTTTGAAGAAATAGATTTGTTCAATTTTTTCAATATAGCAGATATGATCTGCGTGATATAAATTATTAAGGTCGGGAGAAAACTTAATCCATTCTTTGTATAATTTTAAAAATAGTTCAGGCAAAATCTTCACCGTCGAACCGTGGTATGACCACCAGTTTAAGAACCAATTCGAGATTGGTCCAACAAATATCTTTGAACAAACCTTAACGAACCAAGTATGTTTGTGCCTCTCATTGTTGTAGTAGAGGACTTTACTGAAAATATTAATGTAATCCGAATAAGTGAAATTTGTAGGGACCTTATCAAGGCTGATCTGCCTTTCTTTCATTGCGGAAATACCCCAATCTTCAATAGATATAATCTGTTTGATAATCATTTTGGAGAAGTTATAAAGATTCTTGCTGGTATTATATCCTGAGAAATGTTGAAATTCAATACTTCCTGTGCTCATCAAGATAGTTTCATAGTATAAATGGGTTTTGTAAGACTCACCCGGGAAATATAATCCATTAATTAAATAGCGTTGGAATATCTTCCAAGGTTCCTCTTTTCTCTGAATCTCAGAGTTTTTCAAAAGAAATATCATTTCTTTCTTTTCTACCTTTTCGTATGACTTAATATCATCAATATCATCTTTAGAAATGGAAGCAAAGGTTTCACCTTTCTTTTGAGAGATACTCCTGTAATTGTGTGTATAACGGATTGTTTTCTGGAATATCATCCAGATGAATAGAAGAAACTTCTTTGGAAGAACTTTTCAAGTTCACCAAACTCATCCCGCCTCGCTGTATAATAGGAGAATTAGATGAAGAGGATCCATATGAAGATCCTGATGCTCCTGGGGATGATCTTCCCCTTCCTCTGGTATAACCCGATCTTCCTCGAACCTTGGTCACCCAAGGAGGATCCATCCTACAAACAAAACATTTAGTTTTATTCGATGTCATGTCATAATAATAACTATAGAAATAAATAATTTCTTCACAAAATCAAATTTCTGCAATGATGTCTCTCATCATGGCATCTACAATTTTGTATATAATTATTCCTTGTACATCTCTATTAAGGGGTACAACCTTTATAATAGTAATCAACATTTTATCTGAACGCAAAGGAGATAAAAATCCCATTAAGACGATAGGTATTCTCTGGATAAGAAATTCGGAAGAGAGTTATTACTTCCCTTTTTATAATGAATATCAAAATCAAAAGGAGCTAACTGGGCCTGCCACCTAGCAAACATTAATTTCGAAGTATCATGTTTGAAGTCTTTATCAAACATATATTTCACAGATTGAGCATCTGTTTTTATCAAAAACTTTTGATTGTATAAATCATCTTGAAATTTCAATACACATTTAACAATGGTTAGCATTTCATGAGCTATCGTAGCGTATTTTTTCTGAGCATCGCTACATTTTCCTGAATGAAATCGAATCAAATATTTAGTTTTACCGTGAGGATCAGTCTGTTTTAAAATCCCACCATAACTAATATTAGATGCATCGGTTTCAACTATTTTTTGCCAAGTCGGGTTAGCAAGAGTTAAGCAAGGTAAAGATTGAACACAAAGTTTTATATTTTTTACCAAAGTGGTATGACTATCAGTCCAAGGCAATTTATGATTCTTTTTTAACCTATCATATAAAGGGGCCAAGTCTCTAGATAAATTTTTATAAAAGGAAGATATATAATTTAAACTTCCCAAAAATCTTTGTAATTGTGTCCGATCTATAATAACGTCGGGAAACTTAGAAGCAAAATCAATTGATTGTTGAATAGGGGTTACCTTCCCCTGACAAATAAGATGTCCGAGAAATCTAACATTAGTTTGAAATAAACTCATTTTCGGTTTAGAAATTACCAAACCATTTTGTATAACAATTTTCTTGAAAATATCTAAATGTTTAATATGCATTTCAAGAGTATTTGAATAAACCAAAATATCATCAATATAAACTATGATAAAATCCAAATATGGATTAAAAATATCATTCATAATTTTTTGAAATTCAAAGGGTGCGTTTTTTAAACCAAATGGCATAACATTCCACTCGTATTGTCCAAATGGGACGTTAAAAGCCGTTCTATAAGAATGTTCTTTAAAGATTTGAATTTGCTAATAACCTGATTTTAAATCAAATTTTGAGAATATATTGACATCATATAATCTAGACAATAAATCTTTTTTATTCGGAATTGGATATCTGATCTATTTTAAATATTTATTTAATGGTTTGTAATTTATTACTAACCTGGGGACACCTTGTTCTTTTTCAGCTGCATTGTTAACATAAAATACAGTACACGACCAAGGAGATTTTGAAGGTTTGATCAAACCTTTCTGTAGTAAATTATCAATTTCCTTTTTTCAAAATTCTACTAATTCGGCATTCATCTGACAAGGACGAGATTTAGTAGGAATATTATCCTCAGAGAAATTATCTTCATAAGGAAGAGTGACAATATGCTTTTTACGATTACAAAAAGCACTAGGGTGATCTGCACAAATATCAACGGCCATTTGTTCGGAAATCAATTTAATTTTTTCCTGTACTTTAGTGGATTTCACAGTGTCAAATATATTCATACTAAATAATTCTAATTGTAAAGAATCAACATGCTTTTGTTTCATATCAATTAAATCATTAATATCACGAGAAATAGGATCAGTGATAAAAGTATAATTTATATCCTGATTTTCATAAGTAGCCGAAAAACCTTTAGCATTTATGCTGGTAAAAGGGTATATAACATTTATGAAAGGAGTTCCAAGTATAATTGGAGGATATAACTGATTTTTTACCAAGAAAAAGAAATGCGGAATGCAGACTTTATTTTGGCAAATACGTGTATTAGGCAATTTATACTTTATATCTAAAGCATGTCCTAATGCAGATTTAACCATGTGAGTTGTTTTCTCAAAGTACTTTGTAGGTACAAGTCCTTCTTGAATGCAACTTACATCTGCTCCACTATCAATAATAGCAATGTTAGTGATAGAAAAACTATTATCAATTAAAATGGTGCATTTAACATACCATTTATGAGCAGTGACAATTCGCATAAGTCCTAAAGACATACCTTGTCTAGGATCAATATTAAGAGTTTTTGCCAGAGTATTTTCTTCAGTAATATTTTTTTCCTTTATTAATAGTTTCAATCTGAGTAATACGATGATCACAAATCATTTGATTTTGTTTAATATATTTAATCTCATTTTTCAAATTTTCAATTTCATTCTTCAAATCATCAAAAGAAGAATCCCTTGTAGAAACAATTTATTTATTAAGTCTGTTATGAACTTCAGATATAGAATAAGGGGCAGAGTATTCAAAATCATTCTTTTGTTTAACAGAATTTTTTGAAGAACTAGCAGTATTATTAATCGCTAATTGAATAATTTTTTCACGGAGATTATTATCAGTAACTTCTTTTAGTAGTTCTATAACATTATTAGAAGTAATAGTGTTAAGATTTAAATGTTCAAATTGAGATTGTAATTTATAAAATTCATCATTTTCACAAGAACACATATCACCTTGACCAAATTTACAAGTATCACAAGCATTAGGATTGACATTCTGAATAGTTTCAGGAAATTTATTATATTCAGAACCAGAACTTGATTCTGAATCATAATCTGATTCTGAACCAGAAGTATAAAGGAAACTATAAACTTTATCATGAACATCGTCATCAAGTTCTAAGGTTTAAGATTTTCAAGCTTACAGTTAGGAGCTATATGCCCGAAATTTCCACACATATAACACTTAATTTTGGCAAGTTCTCGCCTAGACCTATTTTTGGTAAATCTACCAGATTTTCAAGAGGCTTCTCTCTCATTCCGTTCTTCCCTAGACCTACATCTATGTCTCTTCTTCCTATAAGGTTCATCTGTATTATCTCGATCTCGATGTTTGGTTTTATTCTTGCTGTTACCTGGAATCTCAGGTAAACTAAACTGGGTGCAAAAGTCTCCAAGTTGAGATTTTTCTCGACGCTTATCCATCTTAAGTTGTCTAGATAATTTTAATTCATTGCACAAGTTTATTCCTTCTTGAGTGCAAACGCCTATTAGCCTACCATAGGTATAATTACCATAAGGAATTTCACCATTCTCATCTCTAAGGATTTTCTTAACCCTTAAGGCAAATAAAGAGGGAAGGCCATCTATAAACTTAGATTTCCAATACTCATACTTGTTTTCAGGTAGTTCCATCACCCTACTCATATAAGTATCTTTATACCACCTGAACTCTCCCAAGGTTCTGCATTGTAAACCATTTAAAAAGTGCGAACAGTTTCAAACTTATTGGTAAATCTACCATTAAAATGTTCTAAAATAGTTAAAACTAGGGTATAAACGGCATCTTCCCTATTCGCAACAAGAGCCATACCTAGGTTATCAACACCTGCAGTAGTAGAAACGACATTAATAACAACAACCTTTTGTTCAAAAGTCATATAATTATCCCACCAGCCACGAAGTTGGCCAGTAAAACCTACAATTATCATTTTGCAAATATTTCTATCGGAGTTGGGAATATTTTTGCAAATAGTTTCATACATAAGCATTCTATGTACCATAATAGTAAGCTGTCTATCAGTTAGCCCATCAAGGTTCCATTCATAAATTTCAGAACTGCTATAAGACGTATTAGTCTGATTCAAATCTCGTTCCTCTATAAGAACATCTTGAGGAGTTGGTCTAGGATAATAATAAGTCCGCATACTAGGTTTATGCGCGAATTTAGTATTACCACTATTCTTTTTAGGATAACCATGGAGTTTATTAAACTCTAACGAAACATGTTCTTTAAAATTAAAAGCATTTTCCATTTCATCAGCAAAGTTTTCAGATAAGTCTAAAGGACTTGCTTTAAATTCAGTAAACTTTTTAATAAGAAGTTCTTCTAATTCATTCAATGATTTTAATTTAAAATCAGTAATTTCTAGAGGTCTCTGCACTTGAGGAGTCATAATAATCTCTTCAGAATTATTTTTAGAAGATGAAGCTTTATCATAAGTTTTTAAATCATTTTTTATTTGAATTATCAAAACAGTTAGTTCATCTAACTTTTTATCAAGAGAACCAATATGTTTACCTAGCACTTTAACATAAAGTCCCAAATAATTATTTTGAGAAATAAGATTATTAATTTCATTGATACTGACTGCCGCCACATCTTCCTCAACAAATTTTTGAAAGGCAGTAAAAGTAATACCAGTATTATTAGGTAAAATGAAGGATGACTGAGGTGGATACACCGCTTTAATAATATTACCAGTTTCATCTTTATAAGATCTTTCAAGAACATTGATGAATAATGGCAAATAAGTGCTTATAAACCAAGGCACAAAAGACATAATTTGATTATGAAGGGCACAAGTTTCATAAAATTCTTGAGAAATATTATTCAAGTCATCAGCACTATAAGTGTCAAAAAACCAAGTTTTAAACTGGTTCCATTTATCACTTAAAAATTCATTTTGAATGTACTTTCTTGCCAGCGAACCTGAGCTAAAATCTATTTGGTGTACATCCATCAAGTATTATTAAGATCAAAGTCCATTTCGGACTGAGAAGGAATATCCTTATCAGAAATTTGCATGAACAATATTCAACCTAGGATTAATCTTTATTTTGTTAACAAATTTATCACTTTGATCTACAGATATAACAGATGGTAAAGTATGTAAAGAAGCGGCACGATTTCTAGCCGGACTATACACAGGATCAATAGGGGAAATATGATGCATAGCAGTCAATCTTCTAGAAGAAGAAAATGAATGTCTACTAAAATGAATATCATTAAACTGCATACAAATCCTACCATCCGGATTTTGAGTGATATGAGAGTACTCAGAATTAGTGACTGCATCTGCCATCTGACTTGGAGAAATTACTGATTCTAAAGTCCAAGTAGTTGAAAAGTTAATTTCTTCCCATTTTATAGGTCCTCTAGTAGTGACCTTAGATCTAGCAAAATTTGTTTCAACTAGAATTGTTTCAACTGATGTATCATATAACTTACGTCTTGGATTTAATGTAGAAAACAATTTAAAATATATTCTATAAGACAAGCAAATTAATTCAGATCCAGGAGCATAATTATAACCATGCGTTTTAATATTTAAAGTCAAAGCATCAAGAATATTAGCATCAGTTAAAGATAACTGCAGATTTGGTTGAGTATTAAAATAAACTGGACCATAGGCCACCGTAGATTCTATCGAACCCATTAAAGATTGTCTAAAATTTAGATTTCTAACATCACGTAAAGCAGCTAAAAATGTTTCAGGTAACCCTTTAAGAGTTAACGGCTTAAAAGCAATTTGTATCATGCCAATATGCAAAAAATTATACTGTAATTTATATATATATCAATATCTCTCTTACTCAACAAACGAATAGTCTGTTCTGAAGAATTTAACGCCAAAGATTGTTTAGTTGTTTTAATCAGCTGTTTATTAGAAATTTTATCAAACCAACCATAATCATAAATGGTTTTTATATTAATTTTAAGAATAGTCCATTTATTTAACAAATCAAGGTTTTGAGGTATATCTACCTCTTCCAATCTAGTACTTTTAGTACTCGTT
The DNA here is from genome assembly GCA_035578085.1 of Solanum pinnatisectum. Taxonomy (NCBI): domain Eukaryota; kingdom Viridiplantae; phylum Streptophyta; class Magnoliopsida; order Solanales; family Solanaceae; genus Solanum; species Solanum pinnatisectum. Next base: position 38,705,987 of record CM069080.1, on the reverse strand, counting down.
TCTCCAAGATCCATGAAGACAAAGTTCATATATATGTCGTATACTTCACATCAATCTCATATTTATTATGAAAGTTTCTAGGCTCTGATACCAACGAAACAGGATCTCAGAAGACGGGCGGTAGTCCGCACGGTCATCTTCAATCTAGCTTGTCAACATCCAAATTCAAGGAATGCAAATCAAAATATATACAAATTTTTATATAGTTTTATGACTGTATGGAAGGACTTAGTCCGTTTACCCAAGCAAGGAGTCTGTCGAGATTCAAATACGTATTGTTATTAAACCCATGTGTCTGGCAGTTCTAACCGGGTATGAGGTGCCTTAATTAATAATAATAATAGTAATAGTAACAGTAATAATTAATAATAATAATAATAGTAATAATAATAATATTAATAGTAATAGTAATAGTAATAATTAATAATAATAATACTAATAGTTAATAATAATAATAATAATAATAATAATAATAATAATAGTAATAATATTAATAATAATAATAATAGTAATAAGTAATAGTAATAGTAATAAGTAATAATAATAATAATAATAATAATAATAATAATAGTTAATAATAATAGTTAATAATAATAATAATAATAATAGTAATAATATTAATAATAATAATATTAATAATAATGATGATGATGATGATGATGATGATGATGATGATGATGATGATGATGATGATGATGATGATGATGATGATGATGATGATGATGATGATGATGATGATGATGATGATGATGATGATGATGATGATGATGATGATGATGATGATGATGATGATGATGATGATGATGATGATGATGATGATGATGATGATGATGATGATGATGATGATGATGATGATGATGATGATGATGATGATGATGATGATGATGATGATGATGATGATGATGATGATGATGATGATGATAGTAATAGTAATAGTAATAGTAATACTAATAGTAATAGTGGACTACCTGAAGGTTTTATAGCAGCCTTACGTGATGGTAGAAATCATAATTGGAAAAAGTCTCTAATAGGGACTATTCAAACTAGTCTAGCTTATGGACCAGTTTATTTTAATGCATATCCTAATTTGCAGATTTCTTTGTAGGATGATAATTCATTAAGTTCTCTTATGTTAAATGTTAAACTTCATGGTTATGATTATATGCCTGGCACTGAAGTTGTGTGTATTTGTTATAGAATTTATTATAAATTATTGCATACTTTGGCTAACCCTAATTGGGAAAAAATAGTTGAAACAGATGCTTCTGAGATTGGTTATGGTGGAATTCTTACACAATATTGTCCTGATAATAAAAGACATTATATTTTTCAATTCTACTCTGGGAAATGGAATGAAGCCCTGAAAAATTATGCTACGGTAGCTAAAGAAATTTTAGCTATTGTCAAAAGTGTTTTAAAATTTCAAGGTGACTTTTATAACCAAAGGTTTATAGTTAAGACTGATTGTCAAGCTGGAAAGTTCATGTTTAATAAAGATTGTAAACATAATATTTCTAAACAAATGTTTGCTAGATGGCAGACTTTATTAGCACCATTTGATTTTGATATTGTTTATAAAAAAGGTGAAGATAATAGTCTTCCAGATTTTCTCACTAGAGAATACTTAAACTAATCATAAATGTCATTATTTTCAGGCATGAGACCGTCATGGCCCCCTTCAAGGGGAAGAGGACGAGGAAATAATCGAGGAAGAGGAGGTCATATCCTCGCTCAAATAGGGAATAAGCAATTGGTGGTAGCTTCTAGCTCGACAGATACAGGAGGTTTTAATACAAACCATCCGATGTATAAAGAATTTATGGAGTTTATGAAATCCAAACAAACTCAGGATAATACTCCTCCGACTTACTTTACCATATTAGGGGATGGGGAAAATATTGAAGTCTTTGATCTAAATGATAGAAATGAAGTTATTCTTCTTTTGAAAAATCATGATTTGAGATGGAAAGATGATCCATGGCATTTAATGAATAGGTATTTAGATACAGTCTGTTATACTAAGACTGCGTACAAATACAGGATGCATTACGAGATGATACTCTCAGCAACAGGGTCAGCAGAATTTCAGCATTTTTACCCTGCTACTACTAAGAAAATTTATAACCTTTCTAAGATAATCATAAAGAGAATTCTTTCTCCAGAAGAATGGGGAATGAACAGAAAATCGCAGTAAAATATAATTACTGGGATTATGTGGATAGCTTTAATAAAGTTTTATTATATGAGAATGCTAATAAAAAGCATTCATGGCTCATAAAGATTTGTTCAAATATTTATACACTGAATATTCCAAATTGGTTTTGCAAATGGTGGATGTTATATGGTCCATCCATAAAAATTTTACCAGAGCAATACAAACAGTTGTACTTGGAATGGGTAGATATCTCTCCAAAACTTATAAGTACGGAGAAAGATAATATTTTCATCGAAGGGATGTCAGTCATGTATTTTTTCATAGAATTCTCTATCCCATGGATAGTGAAATGGAATGTGGAAGTTAATACTACTTCCGAAGGATTTCCATGCTTACAACGAACTTTTTATACAAAGTTTTGGAGTAAGTTAATTAATAAAGATCTTGATGGCAAGATACATTGTCAGGAGATAATAGAATTGATAAATGAAAAAATTAATAAATATCATGTCCAGGAAATTTCTACACCACAAGATAATACTCCTAGTCCTTTTAAGCAGATAGCAAGGAAACTTCAAATGAAGAAGGGTATTATGTCTAAATCAGAGATTATTGCTTTATATATGGAAGAAGCAAAGAAGGATTAAATAAAAAATCTTGATATTGAAATTGAGGATGATATTTCAATGACTTCAGCCAGTCATACAAATAATGATGATGAAGTATGCTTGGCAGGAGAAGGCCAAAGTGAAGAGAAAATCGATATTGACGCTCTGTTTATGAAGTTTCAAGAGCAAGTGGAAGAATCTTCTTCTGACAAAGCCACATGCAAAGGCAAGGGCAAGATATGAAGACAAATTCAGAAAATGACAATAAACTTTAATAAAGTTGTCATCTTTAATAAAGATAGATAGTGGTCATTTAAAGTTTGTCAGCCACATGAAAGTAGTGTGAAGGCCATTAGGGTGTGTCGGCCTTATCTTTTTATTATTGGCCAATGTAAAGTGTGTGGGCCATTGTATTTTTACATTTTTAACCTTCTAAACCTCTATATAAGGAGGCTTATGGTTTAGTGTTAGAGGCAGGTTTTAGAACCGACTCTCTCTCTCTCTCTCTCTCTAAAATACTCTCTCTTGTAAAATTTTCTAAGTTTGAATAAAAGTTTCCAATTTGGTTTGCATAATTTTGGAGTTTGTTTACAGGTACTATTTCTTAACTTTTAATTATTTCTTCTTGGATATAGCCTAAATGATAGGCTAAATTATTGTGTTGAACTATATCATACTAGATTATTATAATTTCATGGCTCTGATACCATAAGAAAACGGATCGCCCAGCCTACTATAAGGGTCTTTTACAAATTAAAGTAATTAGATAGCATGATAACTAAGAATCCATATCCGGTGGTATCAATAATAATAATAATAATAGTAATAATAATAGTAATAATAATAATAATAATAATAATAATAATAATAATAATAATAATAATAATAGTAATAATAATAGTAATAGTAATAATAATAATAATAATAATAATAATAATAATAATAATAGTAATAATAATAATAATAATAATAGTAATAATAATAGTAATAGTAATAATAATAATAATAATAATAATAATAATAATAATAGTAATAATAATAGTAATAGTAATAATAATAATAATAATAATAATAATAATAATAGTAATAATAATAATAATAATAATAGTAATAATAATAGTAATAGTAATAATAATAATAATAATAATAATAGTAATAGTAATAATAATAATAATAATAATAATAATAATAATAATAATAATAATAATAATAATAATAATAATAATAATAATAATAATAATAATAATAATAATAATAATAATAATAATAATAATAATAATAATAATAATAATAATAATAATAATAATAATAATAATAATAATAATAATAATTCCCAGGTTATACCGACGGGAAGAAAAATGGTACTTAATAAAAGAACCGCGTCTCAAGAAGAATCTTTGTCTAGTTCACAACAATTGGTAAGTTTAGAAGATATTCCAAAAGATAGTCCATTATACGCTCATATGCAGGCCTATCTGGAAAGAAAGAAGCAAAAGGATACTTTTGTTTCAATAATAAAAGAGGATCCTGATGATATCAAGTCCTATGAAAAATTGCAAAAAAGAGAAATGATATTTCTCTTAGAAAACTCAGATTTACAGAGAAAAGATGAACCTTGGAAAATATTCCAAAGATACCTAGTGGAGGGATTATATTTTCCAGGAGAGTCATATAAGACTCGATCTTACTATGAAGAGATCTTAATGAGTACGGGAAGTGTTGAATTTCAGCACTTCAGCACAGGTAATAATAATGAAAAAGGTTATAACTTTTCTAAATTTATTATTAAACAGATTATATCTGCTGAAGATTGGGGTATGTCAACCATGAAGGAAAGACAGATAAGTCTTGGAAATACTAAAATGAATTATACATATTGGGATTATATCCGAGCATTCGATGTAGGGCTACACTACAATAACGACAAACACAAACATACTTGGTTTGTCAAAGTATGTGCGAAAATATTCGCTAATACAATTCCTAATTGGTTTATCAAATGGTGGTCATACCACGGTCCCACTACTCAGATTTTACCAGAACCATTTTTAACATTATATAAAGAATGGACTAAGGTTTCTCCAGATCTTAACAGATTATATCACAAAGATCATGTATGCTGGTTAGAAAGAATAGATCAAATCTATTTTTTCATCGAATTTTCAATACCATGGATTCACAAATGGACTCCGAAAGTTGGATTTAGTAGCGAAGAAAATATTCCTTGTTTATACAGAACTTATTATAATAATTTCTAGGATAAACTTCTAAAAATAGATCCTAAGACTAAACAATTAGTTGGTCAAGAACTTATAGACTCTATTAAAGAAAGGATTGAAGAATACAAAAGGATTCATCCTAAGAAAATTATTGAAGATAATTCAGTCAGACATATTGCTAGGCGGATTTCCTTCCAAGAAGGTGATAAAGAAAAAATGATTCAAGACTATCTGGAAGAAGTAAGAAAAAATTTACTTCTAACAATAACTTAGATAGATAAATCAGACACCTCAATGCAAAGTGAAACTAGCAACGATGTGGATGATTCGCGGTAGTCAGAACATATGCTGTCGGCCACTGAATTACAAGAGGCAGAAGATTTTTTGCAGCAAATGAAAGCCTTAGAAAAAGGCAAAAACGTGAAGGAAGCATAAACATGTGAAGACATGTGAAGAAGAGACCCACTCAACAGTAAAAACACTGTTGAAACAGTAGATTTACTGTTTAGGGACCCAGATGAGGGCCCTCTTTGTACCACGGTCTGAGATGATAGAAAGGAGCACCATATGCAACCTTACTATCTCTTTCACATACACCTTAGCCAATTGTTCAGCATTTTAATTTATTCTTACCGGAATAAAAAATGGGTTGCCTTAGTCAATCTATCGACCACTATCCAAATAGAATCAAACTTTCCTAAGGTCTTGGGAAGACCAACCACAAAATCCATGGCTATCCTTTCCCACTTCCATTCTGGAATTGACATCCTCTGAAGCAAACCTATAGGCCTTTGATGTCCATACTTCACTTTGTTAGCAATTCTGACACTTAGCCATAAACTCTGCTATATCCTTCTTCATGCCCGGCCACCAATAAATTCGCTTCAAATCTCGGTACATCTTGGTCACACCCAAATGAATAGAAGATCGTGAACCATGAGATTCTGCCAATAATTTCTAAATCAAGTCATCTACTCTAGGAACACATATTCTTCCTTTAAAATTGAGCACACCCTCCGCATCAAGAGTGGTCTCTTGTGCCTTACCAATCCCAGTCTTCTTTCTAAGCTCCTCCAAATTCTCATCCTCAAATTGTTTGGCCTTGATTTCCTCAATGAACGTGGCCCTAACCTCAATGCTAGCTAACACCCCACCTCTGAGATGCCCAACTGCATGACTTTAGTCTCTAAGGTTTGAATTTCCTTAGCCAAGGGTCGCTTGGATACACTCAAGCAAGCTAGACTACCCATACTCATCGTTTTTTGACTCAAAGCGTCTACCATCACATTAGCCTTACTCGGATGGTATTGAATGGTGACATCATAATCTTTAAATAACTCCATCCACCTTCGCTGTCTCAAATTCAGATCCTTTTGAGTGAACACATGCTGCAAACTACGATGATCAGTAAACACTTCATACTTGACACCATAGAGGTAATGCCGCCAGATCTTAAGTGCAAACACTATCGCTGCCAACTCCAAATCATGTGTTAGGTGATTCCTTTCATGCATCTTCAATTGACGCGATGCACAAGCTATAACATTCTTATCCTGCATCAACATAGCACCCAAACCAGAATGTGAAGCATCACAATAAACAATAAAATCCTTACCTTCAACTAGTAATGCTAGGATGGGTGTGGAGGTCAAAAGAGTCTTGAGCTATTGAACGATCTCCTCACATTTTTTAGTCTATTCTAATGGTATCTCAGTTTTGGTCAAATTTGTCAAGTGAGTGGCGATAGAAGCAAAGTTCTTCACAAATTGACGATAGTAGCTAGCAAGCCCCACAAAACTCCTAACTTCTGTCACAGAGCTAGGCCAAACCCAATTTTTAACCGCTTCAATCTTTTGGGATCTACCATTACCCCTTTTTTTGAAGCTACATGCCCCAAAAATACAACCAAAGTCAACCAAAATTCACACTTAGAAAATTTCGCATATAACTTTTGTTTCCCAAGAACACCCAGAACAATACGAAGATGGTCGGCATGCTCTTCCTCACTTCTCGAAAAGGCCAATATTTCGTCAATAAAGATTGATTGTACGTATCAAGACACTACTTCCAGTTCAAGTGTCAACGATCGTGAGAAGTAATATATCCCAACTAGTGAGTTGGGGTCGAGTTCTAAGGGAGCGGTTCGTAATTGAGAATTAATAGAAAAGCATAAATGTGTTCAAGTCAATTATAGCTATAAACACATACGAAGAAAAACATGATAAATTAAAGGATGACACATGTGTCAAGTATCAAAAGGTGGTTTAGTAATCAATTATCAACTAAAACGACAACTAAAAACGAAAATACAAATATGGTGACGGGATTCTTGGGATGTGATAGGATTATGGGTTAAGGTAAACAACCGGGTAATTGCTATTGATAGTAAATCACTGTAAATTGGTAACTAAGCTAAACTATAGTGGGGTCTCTCGAACAATTTACCCCGAATCAAATCAGTTTCTCTCAAACACCAATAAGCGGCAATGAAGCACATCGATCGCCTTAGTCCATTGACTCTCTCGAGCTGAATGTGTGGGAGAGGGTTTATGATTCACTCTCTCTCGCTAAACCCACGACAACCTAATAACCACAAACTATCAATTCAGTAGTTTTAGTTTTAAAACCTCTCTCTGGAGCAAGCCAAAAATACGAAGTTAAAATTGTATTTGCAACTACAACCCCATTAAATTCAAACACAACCACTGAACGAAATCACCTTTAAATAGCAAATGAACTATCAATTAGCCATACCCAGCAGTAAATTCAACCCATATTCACATAATCACACCCAAGAATTGGGGTTTTAGCTAGACATAGTAAAGAGATAAAAATTGATATTGAAAAGTGTTTCCATCAAGTGGGTACGATTGATATGGTCTTTACACATGTCTAAGATGAAGAATCTTCAATACCAACTTCCAATTTCTTCAAAATGGGGATTTTTAAAATCTCCAAAGCTAAGGGAAAATGTCTCCAAAAACTAAGTTCTAAAACTAAGTAATTCTAAAATTTCATAAACTGGTTGCATACTAAACTAAAAATTCAAACAAGTATTCAAAAAGTGTGTTATGAAGGTCCACTCAGCGCAGTTAGTCGGGATCGCCGATTCACTCAGCAATCCGCCCTTTGGTCTGGTTCATCGCCTTTCTGCATTGGCCTTCAGTAAATTCAAGTTTTGTAACTTTGGGCGATATAGCACTGCGTCGCGGAACAATTCAGCGACTCACCGACTACTTCTTTCTATCGCCGACTTGATTCTGTCCTTCAGGGCTTGGCACACTAAAACATTAGGCGAGACCAAGGCCATTTGGCGACTCGCCCAATGTTTTAGCCGATCCTCAGGCCTTCTTTTCTTAGTTCTTTCAGCTGCCTTGTTCCTTTTTGCTCAATAGGGTCCACGCTTTGTCCTTAAGTTCAAATACCTGAAATTCAAGGATTTATATAAGTTATTGAGACAAAATATGCATTTGAAGACACTAAATCTATTAAAATTAAGCCCTAAATGAGTCCAAATCGTAGACTCATCAACACTCCCAACTTAAACTTTTGCTTGTCCTCAAGTAAAACTCAGGTTCAGCAGTTCAAAAAGGATATCTCAAACAGTGCTAAACAAGACTCAATCATGAATGCACACAAAAAGACTCAACTTACTCATGTAAGGATCAAATGTGCATTCAAAGTTTCCAATTGTGACTCACTATTATCAAAGAATCTCAAGCTCACAATACTTGCTTCAATTGCAAGTTCAAGCTCAACAAAGGAAATCAAATGCCCTCACACAAAGAATGATTCCATGTCCACACACAAGGGTTCAACAATTTAAAGTTTCGAAATCAAATGCAACGCTCATACTCAAAAAAATGAACACAATGTATGATTTCACCTATATGTTTGCCCGTATTTTCCAACCAACATTTGTTTCAGCTCACTCAAGATCAAAAAGGTAACGGGGCTGAGTGCAAATGTATGGTCATTTAGGCTCATTGGCTATAGTCCTCATGAAACGTGGTGTGAACAACACTTTTTTTCCTTTTCTTCACCATTTTTCATTTGTGCTTACAAGTCATCCCATTATTCACTTTACATGGACTGCTGGAAACCCCATTTCTTTTTGTATTTTCACAACTTTATTCCATAAATTTTTCATTCTTTTTCTTTTTCATTCTTTTCTTCTCTTTTTATTTTTATTTTTTTTTATTTTTTGTATGGAGGGGTTCCATTTTCTCAAAACATGGGTAAAAGAGGACTTTCTTGCACGTCTTGATTTACCTTCTCTTTTCACCGCACCCCCAACTTAGGCTTTTGGCATAAGTTGACTATTTAAACAAACCACAAATCATGAGGATTATGGGTAATGGATCAATCAAAGGTCACAATGTTATCAAGTTTCTTCCAAGAAAAGGTCAAGGCTCAAAGGGTGCTCAAAAGGGTTTCACAAACTCACAAGGTAGGTCATAAAAAAGAGGTATAATGTCAAATTGTTTCACACTCTTTAAAGTTGCCTAAGATCATATCAAGAGTTCACATCACTTAGTCAGCCGGACCAAAGGGGCAAATTCTAGATGCCATCACACATGGTTCACGGTAAGATCATCACACAAGGGATGGACACCAATATCAAACAAGACTCCACACATTCGCTAGTGTGCAATGTTCATTACGAGAGACTCAATTCGATACTTGGCTAGTCACAACGAGATGCAAAGAGTTCACATATTGTCTATGAAACTTCAAGTGGCCTCGTCATAGCCACACATTCATGTTTGTTCGATTATAAGCACTATTTGAGCCATTGGTAATGATCAAGACCGATAATTAAATTTGCAAAAGAATAGCCACATTCAACACAAACAAGAGGTGGCAAATTTTTTCAAAAGGGTCAAAAATCATGTTCAATTAAAAACAAGGAGCCACAAGCTCAAACATCCACAAAAAGCAGTGTATAACACAAATTTAGCTCAAAAACCCAAATGTATAAACAAAACATCACTATTCTCAAAAAGTCAAACAAAAGGTGGGCCTCACCCCACTGCAATAAATGCATTTGTCCTCAAATGCAAAGAAGAATATCCAAAAGTTAAAATAAAAGTAAGACATAGAGGGAGGTAAAGAGGAGATCCTGTCTATGTAGTCGCTCTATCTGTCTGGGCATCAGTGCCCGGTGCATCAGTCTGGTCTCGGGCCTCAGTACCCGGGGTCACCTCAGAAGGAACAATAGTACCAGACCCACTAGGAGTTGCCATAGAAGTCTCGGTCAGTGATGTCTGGATCACCGACTGCATGATCGTCTCCTTAAGATTCGGCAAATCTCCATATATGCTCTCCTCTCATATCCCTATCTGCTCCTCATCGGTCTCAGCATCCGACTCATCAACTACTGCCTCATCCCTACGTATATCTCTAGTTGTAACCAAAGGAATCGCTGAAGTCTCAGGAGCGTCCCTATCATCTGCTGCCTCCAGCAATGAAATAAAGTCAATAGACTTTAGATAGTTTACGTCCTTCCTCAAGTCCGCTACCTCATCTTTCAAAGCCGTAACATCGGAGGTCTCCCCCTACCTACTCTCACAAGTTGTGACTCTAGTAGCTAGATCATCAACAGAATCTCGGAGGGGGGGTCATTGCACCCAGAATAGCAGCCTCAATCATCAAGGGGACATGTTTCTCTAACTTAGTCGCCCTCACGCCAGCTGAATCAGCCAGATGCCCCATCTTTAGGATCATCGCCTGAGTAATCTTGGTTTGCTGGGAGGAAGTAGAGGTGCTTGGAGCCTGTGAATACGAGGAAGGAGGGGCAGAAGTACTTGAAGACCCGGAGGTCGGAGTAGGCAAAGATGCCTCTATAGGTATCGAATCAATGTCCACCTCTGGGGATGTATCCATCGGAGTTTCCCTTATACTGTCAGCCTCATCTCTAGTATGCTCGACCTTAATGCGCCGGATGTCAATGGATGAGGATTGGGTAATATCAAAATCTCTAGCAGCATCATGGGGCACTCTAGCACGCCGACATAGCTTTGCGATCAGTATTGGGAAGGGCAAAGAGGTCTGCCTTTGCTTGGCTCTCATGGCCATCTCCTGCTCTATGATAAGGCCCAAGTTGAGTCCCCTCTTCGATAAGATAGACCCCAAGAAGGCTACCTTTGCATGTCGGAGGATAGATTCATTCTGTGAAGGCATAAGTAAACTACTAATGAATCCAAACCAATAACGGGCAGCTATATTCAAATCCTTCTTTTCAATCTCGACTACCGCCTCAATCCACCTAGGAGTGGTATCAGAAATAAGGGGGACAAGCCAACCCATTATATCCTCCAGAGTTTGTGTTGTAGGCAAACCTTCATATGAGAGTGTAGTCCCTGGAGGCCTATCTAACACATCATTAATGTATTCCTCACTACATCTCACTTCTACACCTCGAACAATGACCAACTTAACTGGTTAAACTCGCTGGCCTTCTTTTTACTCTTCGACACCAGTTTACCATATGCTGTGTAGAACTCACGGACCCATGAAGGAATATATGGACCTCAAGGCCTGGTGAAAATTTGGAACCGGTGCCACTGTAATAATCTGCTACACTGGAGTACTTGTCCTCTAGACCCTTTGTAGATAGTAGCTTCTCCTTGAGGATGGTTCACAAACCATCTCCTTTCAACCTGTTGAGGAGTCTAGGTAGAGGAACAACTGGTGGCATAAGAGCCATAAGAGGTGCCGGAGTTGGCACTGATTCTGCTAGTGTGAACGCGGGAGGGACTCTGATAGACGTGGGGTGAGATCTAGCCTGGAGCTAAAACCGCCGGAACTATAGAGGGTGGTCATCATCAGGCCCGGATAGAGCAGCCTGGGAGCCAGTATTAACCCTGTTAGACCAGGGTCTCTTGCCCTTTCCTTTGTCACCTGGTGGAGGTTCTTGCCTTCCTCTTTTTGAAGGATTTCACCCCCCCTTCATTGATTGTGATAATCCGTATTGTTTTATAGGGTGGCATGTCTTTGTTTGTCCTCACCATACCTACAAAACATCAAGAAAAAGTTAAAAATAACTTAATCAAACTCATAGAAAAACAGGTGCAGAAAGACATGCCAAGCTACTCGGTGAGTCACCGAATCGTTTTGGCGAGCTGGATCGGGCTCACCAAAAAAATTGGCTCAAAAGTTGCGGCAAGTTGGTGATGGGAAGGTCTTTCGGCGAATCACCAACAACATCCAGTGAGCAAGGTTTAGCTCACAGAAAGTCACAGTGCAAAAAGGGTTCAGGGGCATAGACTAAGGGTGATCGAGAAGTCTTTCGACGAGTCATCAAGTACCCTCGAAAACCTCAGGCTTCTTGCCGAAAGTTACAGACCCAACAACACATAAAACATGAATTTAAAGGTGAGATGGGGACATTACGTGAATCGCCGCGTGGTTCGGCGAGCTCGACCTAGCTCGCCAAACAACCTAATGTGCCTATTTTCAACCCAACTTTTTGAATTCAACCCCGCAACAACCAAAAACAAAATCAAAGCATGCACAACTCAAATTCAAATGAGACCCATAACACCCATTGCCCTAGGATACTCAGACTTCTCTCAGTTTTTCCAAATTTGGCCAATTGACGACTTTTACCCTTAAGAAGGACGGCACCCGCTCTATCATCGGGCAGATTATGTTGGTTGGCACAAATATGGCTACTCATAATTCACTAAACTAGACCCAACAACATGCAAGCACAACCCTACAAAATTTAATTTATTTTAGAGAACAAAAAGGATGGGAATTTAACATTCAAAGCACTAAAGGCAGGACTATCGAATTACAAACAAATATTCAAATATTCTAATCCTATTAGAGAGGCCTAGCACACATCAACAACATATTATTGCTTGCATAAGAGTTCAAATTACTAAAAATAAATATGGGGTTTGTCCTCACCATACCTTTAATAAGGTTGAATCGCTAGGCAGCAATGTAATCTAAATTATGAGTACAAATCAATAACTAAAATACTCTAAAAAAGCAAGAAATATAGAAACTAATGTGCAGGTGTGAGTTTGGGAAGATTAAAAGTGAGGGAAAGTGAAGAGTTGGAAAATTTAACCTTTAGCCCTTTAAAAATCGTCCAGTTCTCACCCATTCGACGACATTAGTCATGCTCGCCGACCCACTCGGTGACATGCCGAGTGGTCACTTACCTCACCGAGTTTTGCAGGACCTCCAGTTAATGTGGGGGTCCAAGTGGCGGACTAGATCGCGATCCCTGACCTGGTCGGCGATTCGCCAAGTTGTCCCTGGGCTCGTCTAGTTTTAGCTACTTTAATTTAAAATTGTGTTAAGTCTAACGACGGTCTAGGTCAGGCTTGTCGATCTCTTCGACGACGCGCTGACTGGACCTTTAGCTCATCAATCTTTGCCTTGATAACACTTTCTAAACTTCAACCTGCAAAATCAACACACCATTATTTCTAAAATAAAAATAAAGTGATAAACACTTGGGTTGTCTCCCAAGAAGTGCCTTAGTTAACGTCGTGGCACGACACAACTCCCCACTTAAGTTCCATTAGTGGGGTTTGCCTCATTTTCATAAGGCCACCCCTCTTTTGGCTTTTGATAGAGAGAAAATAACACCTGATCCATTAGGGACCCAGTAGCTAAATGAGCATAGAATGAGAGGTCATCATCTGGTTTAGCATCAAGTCATTATCTCTTATCTCTTCCAACACTCTGTCGTGTTCTTCGACTTTGTGTAGAATAAGTAAGAGGACCTCTTCAGTTTGCCCGCTCTCTTACTTCTTCATCTATCCAAGCTCGTGAGGGGGCATGCACATGTCCTTATTTTTGGACAGTACTTCCAAGTCCTTGACCTTTTGGGTCAAAATATCCAGTTGACCCAACAAAGTGGCAAAGTCGTGATCCTTTTATTTCTCCAACGGGGCTACGGTCTAATAAGAATGTCGCATCAAGCAACCCAAAGAAAGTTGGTTATTCATTATTCTATTTTTGGGGCTAAGACCCCAGTAGAGACATTCTAGAAGTAGTTTATCCGAAATCTCATGAGTTGGGCATTGCTGTAATAGGATTTTAAACCTTTGCCACAACTCATAAATGGGCTCACCCTTTAATTGTATGAAATTTAGGATGTTATCCCTAAGAATTATCAATCTCAAAGGAGGGTGATCCATTGGGTCATTGTTGCTACCAAATATGCTCCAATTCTCTGCTCAAAATAGCAACACAAACCAAAACTAAAAATTAAGTAAGTTCAACTATAATTAACAAGAGCAAAATTCAACTTAACCAAAAATTCTCAAGTAACACCACTCCTCGGCAGCAGCACCATTTTGATTTCACGTATCAGGACACTACTTCCAGTTCAAGTGTCAACGATCTTGAGTAGTAATATAACCCAACTAGTGAGTTGGGGTCGAGTCCCAAGGGAGCGGTTCGTAATTGAGAATCAATCGAAAAGCATAAATGTGTTCAAGTCAATTATAGTTATAAACATATACGAAGAAAAACATGATAAATTAAAGGATGACACAAGTGTCAAGTATCAAATGGGGGTTTTGTAATCAATTATCAACTAAAATGACAACTAAAAATGAAAATACAAATATGGAGACGGGATTCTTGGGATGTGATAGGATTATGGGTTAAGGTAATCATCTGGGTAATTGTTATTGATAGTAAATCGTTGTAAATTGGTAACTAAGCTAGACTATAGTGGAGGTAAACTTTCTCTCGAACAATTTACCCCAAATCAAATAGATTTCTCTTGAACACCAATAAGCGGCAATGAAGCACATCGATTGCCTTAGTCCATTGACTCTCTCGAGCTGAATGTGTGGGAGAGGGTTTATGATTCACTCTCTCGAGCTAAATGTGTGGGAGAGGGTTTATGATTCACTCTCTCGAGCTGAACCCACGACAACCTAATAACCACAAACCATCAATTCAGTAGTTTTAGTTTTAAAACCTCTCTCTGGAGCAAGCCAAAAACACGAAGTTAAAATTGTATTTGCAACTACAACCCCATTAAATTCAAACACAACCACTGAACGAAATCACCTTTAAATAGCAAATGAACTATCAATTAGCCATACCCAGCAGTAAATTCAACCCATATTCACATAATCACACCCAAGAATTGGGGTTTTAGCTAGACATAGTAAAGAGATAGAAAATTGATACTGAAAAGTATTTCCATCAAGTGGGTACGATTGATATGGTCTTTACACACGTCTAAGATGAAGAATCTTCAATACCCACTTCCAATTTCTTCAAAATGGGGATTTTTAAAATCTCCAAAGCTAAGGGAAAATGTCTCCAAAAACTAAGTTCTAAAACTGAGTAATTCTAAAATTTCATAAACTGGTTGCATACTAAACTAAAAATTCAAACAAGTATTCAAAAAGTGTGTTATGAAGGTCCACTCAGCGCAGTTAGTCGGGATCGCTGATCCACTCTGCGATCCGCCCTTTGGTCTGGTTTATCGCCCTTATGCATTGGCCTTCAGTAAATTCAAGTTTTGTAACTTGGGGCGATATAGCACTACGTCGCGAAACGTTCGGTGACTGGCCGACTGTTTCTTTCTTTCGCCGACATGATTCTCTCCTTTAGGGCTTGGCACACTAAAACATTTGGCGAGACCAAGGCCATTTGATGACTCGCCTTCCTTTCTTAGTTCTTTCAGCTGACTTGTTCCTGTTTGCTCAATAGTGTCCATGCTTTGTCCCTAAGTTCAAATGCCTGAAATTCATGGATTTATATCAGTTATTGAGATAAAATATGTATTCGAGGACACTAAATCTATTAAAATTAAGCCCTAAATGAGTCCAAATCGTGGAATCATAAAAGACTATGACGAATGAATCAAGAAATGGTTTGAACACCTCATTCATTAAACTCATCAAAGCAGCAGGGTTAACCCGAATAGCATAACTAGAAACTCATAGTGCCCATAGCGGGTTCTAAATGTTGTTTTAGGCACATCCTCAAGCCTAATTTTCAAATGATAGTAACCCGACCTTAGATCAATCTTAGAGAACACTAATGCACCTTATAATTGGTCAAAAAGATCATCTATTCGAGGCAAAAGGTACTTGTTTCGAATAGTGACCCTATTCAATTGTTGGTAATCTATACATATCCTCATACTACCATCCTTCTTCTTAACAAACAAAACTGGAGAACCCCATGGGGAAGCACTAGGATGAATAAATCCCTTATCAAGAAGCTCTTGGATTTGAGCCTTAAGCACTCTTAATTCTGCTGGAGCCATGCGATCTGGAGGGATAAAAATGGGATGAGTACCAGGTTCTAAATCAATGCAAAAGTCTATATCCCTATCCGGAGGCATACCAGGCAAATCACTCTGAAACACTTCTCTAAATTCTGACACCACTTGAATAGACTCAATAGATGGAGACTCAACCTCAACATCCCAAATATGAGCCAAATAAGCCAAACAACCCTGCTCTACCAATTTACTAGCCCGAATAGAGGATACGATCTTAGCTTGCTTAGGCTTGTACACCCCTTCCCACTATAACTTTTCCCTTCTTGGAATTTCTAGAGTTACAAACTTAGTATTACAATTAAGCACAACATAATAGGGGGACAATCAAGTCATGCCTAAGATTATATCAAAGTCAGTCATATCCAAAATCACCAAATCAACCCAAGTCTGAAAACCCCTAAACAAAATAGGACAAGCACGATAGACATGGGTGACTATGACAGACTTTCCAACTAGGGTAAAAACATGGATGGAGGCATCAAGTATATCACAAATCATAGTAAATTCAGAGGCAAATCGCATGGACACATATGAATAAGTAGAACCTGTATCAAATAACACATTAGCCATCCGGTCACAGACAAGAATAGTACCTGTGATCACTGCGTCAGACGCCTCTGCCTAATTCTTGCCTGAAAAGGCATAACACTGAGCCCTATCTTCTTGATGAGATACTTCCTTGCCTAGTTGCACTACACCTCTACCTGCATTACCATTTCCTCTACCCCCACGGCCTCGTTGATTACCTCCTCACCTACCTTGTGGACGCTCTCGACCATTATTACCATTTCCCACGGGTACCACTGCTCTAGTCTACTACTACACAGAATCTAACACACGTGGGTGAGGACAATCTCTCCTCATATGCCTAGGTTCTCCACAATTGTAGCAAGTATGATCAAAAGATGGCCTATCGCCCATCGAAGGCTTGACTCCCTGGTTATCCTGAATTAAATTATGAGGTGAAGTTCCTGAGTAGTTACCTGTAGAGGTGGGCATGGCGGACTGAATTGGCCTGGCTGTAAGTGTCGGCCTCCTTGACCCTTTGGAATAAGAACCTTGAAAGTTACGTGAGTTCTTGGCCCTTTTTGCCAATGCCTTAGCCTGATCGTTTCGCCTCACCCCTTCATTTTCTTAACAAAGTCTGTTACCTCATTAAAGCTCCACCCTGCAGAGGTCATATGAACAGATAATACATGCAACTCAGAGTTTAGTCCCCTAATAAATAAATGGATCCTCTCCTCCTCAGTAGTCACCAATTGAGTGGAATATTTAGACAAAGTATAGAACTTGCCTCATAAGCAGCCACCGACATACCACCTTGTTCCAAAGCCATAAACTCATCCTTTTTACGATCTCTCAAAGTTCTAGACATATATTTCTCTAAAGATAGAGCATGAAATTGGGTCCAAGTGAGTGGAGGTAAAACTGAAGATCTACATTTCATATAAGCCCTCCACTATTGATTAGCCTCACCTTAAAGTTGAAAGGTCACGAACTCAACCCCATGCTGATGGACAATTTTCGATTTATGAAGCCTCTCATAGCAATCTAGGATGAACTCATATGCATCCTCAATTCTCAAAACCAAGGAACACAGGCGGTTTCAACTTCAAGAACTTGGTCAACATCTCATGCTCATTACCAGTCATAACAGAACCCAATAAAGGATAGAAGAAAGCATCAGTACCTACAGTTCCACCCACTTTGGGAGTAGTGATAGAAATAGGGGGATTGGCGGGAGCTTGAGTTGCTTGAACAGATGTAAGCACTCTAGGACCAACCAACCCTTTCAAGAATGACATGATCTGCTGGGCTAACATTGGGTGTATGGTAGGAATACCTATAGTCTTTGCCTGTACGTCTTCCTCTTGTTCAACTTCCTTAACATTCTCAACCTTAACATTCTCCTCTCTTTTCATAATGCACAAGAGGGGCCTCATTTTGGGGAGCATTTTCGACCGGTACCCCATCTCTAGTGGGCGCCACTCTTCCTCGGCCTCTACCCCTAGATCTTCCTCTACCCCTGCCTCGACCACGACCTCTTACTGTAGATTCCTCAGTTGGAGCATTGACGAGAGCTACGGGCCTGACGCCATTTTGAATCTAGTGTTAACCATCTACAGATAAAAGAGTGAAGGAGGTTAGATACTAATTTGAATCGCCTGATACCAATTGGAATCAAGTTATAGCATGAAAGGAGACAAGGGAAAACAGAGAGATTTCCTAAAGTCCTATAGACTCTCAAAGATAAGTACAGATGTCTCCGTACCGTTCTGCAAAACTCTACTAGACTTGATTTGGTCATCGAGATCAACGAACCTAGGATCTGATACCAACTTTGTCACGACCAAAAATGTCGTGATTGTCACCCACACTAACCCTCTTGTGGGAGAACCATTATTAGCTAACCAAATAACTAAGGCATTTAAGTTACAAAAGCAAGTTAAATAGCTAAAAACTGAAGTTCCCATAAACTTCCAAAAGATCTAACAACTAAACAATGTGAAAAATGCGCCTAGAACCTGAAAGTCAATGTACCAAAACATCTAAAGTTCAATAAGTCCAAACAAGAAGTGATACAACCCTGAACTAATGAACTAACAACTAACTAGAAAAGTTCAAGTTTGAAATGTGGACATAGACGGAAAGAGAACTTATGGCAGCCTGCAAGAACTGACTCACCCTTGAATTCGAACAACGATTATTGATCTTCTAAGTGAGGTCTATCAATAGCTGCCTGAAGATCCCCTGTACTCAACCAAGAAAGAGTAAGTGCAGTATCAGTACACAACCATAGTGTATTGGTGGGATCACACGGCTAACCCACTAAGTGCAACATACATTAGTAAAACAACAATACAATAACATGCATAAACCAAACATATACAATATCATCATCATTTATGAACAACGAACATTTTCACGATTCTCAAATATCACAGTTATATCAAGTCATTGGTCTTCTCATGGAACCCCAACCCAAACTATTAGCATACCAAAACGTGGTACCCGATCCTATGATTATGCCGGAATGTGGCAATTAATCCTATAATTATGCCGGAACGTGGCAACCGATCCAAGTTAGTGTGTCAGAACGCAATACCTGATCCATTCAACAAACCATAATCACATCAGAAAGTACATTCTCATAATCATACAATCAAGTCATGATTCATGGCATTCATCGTTCATCTATCTTCATTTACAATTAGTGTGATCAATAATGCAATATTCGAATACATACATGTATCATAATGAATCAAGAACAAACATATATCACACAGTTATAGAATCAAAACCATCACCTACCTCGAAACAAGCGTGAAACCCTAAGATACTTGATTCTTCCCTTTTCAGATTCATTCTGCTTGTTCTTGGTCTACACACAATCAATATAATACGGGAATGAATAAACAATCACTAATTACCCGAATTACTAACAATTCTAACAACACTAGATTATACCCATGATCCCACTATCCAAATTAGGGCTTTTTACACCATAAATTCCAGATCAAATCCTTCCCTCATTGATAAATACCCTTTAGATTATGTTCTATGGATCGAAAAATGGATTCGGGAGTTAAATCTTACCTTTAGCCTTAAGAATGGTGGAAAACTATCAAGAATCGTCTAGGGTTCGTCTCCTTACTCTAAAAATTGCAAAGTGTAGAATAAAGAAGTTTTGGGGTTTATTTCCGACTTAAGTCATGTCGGGCCCGCCACAGCGGTCCTCACCCCGCTATAGCAACCCCACCCTGGAGGCAGAAATCTCGCCCCAGCAGCTTGTATGGAACCAGTGAGCTATTTTAATAATTTCAAGACCCCCATTTCACAACACACCTTCAATCAACGACCCTCAAAAACTACCCGTTCATGCTAAGATCAATTTTGGGAGTTGTACTCACCCAAATTCAATTCTGTAAAGTCGTATGGATTCCTTAACGACTTATCTATCTACCTATGTGATCAAATTCATAATTAAAGCACCCAATTGTTATCATATTTCCCTAGACTTTAATGACTCTTATTTCGTCCAAATCTGGACTAGGTTGGGAAATCTCAAGTTACTACGAAAAAGTTTTTCGGTCCAAAATTTTTCACCGTTGGTTTTTCTATAATGATGGAACCTGGTCATTACAGTATGAAGCTTCATGGACTGTTTAGACAGACGTTGTCCTTAACAGTTACTTGTGGTGAAACCCTTTCTGACTGGATGACTTAACGACCCACTAGACGGGTGGTCTTAGTCACCCTGCCGTCTGGGGAACAGTTTAGGTGACCCATGCCCAGGGCAGATTCTGGAAAATGGAGCGATAAAGGACTATTCTAGACTATCCTTCATTTTTTTCTACTCACAACACCGATTATAACTAAGCTCACAAACATATAGTTTTTCAACTCAATCAGAAGCTCATAAACATAGGAGTTGTCATGGAACTGGTTACACCATTTTACGTCTACCATATAATCAGGCTGCTACGTCTCCTTATAACTTGAAACATGACAATTCATTTCTTCTCGACGTACAATACTTTAATTTATGTGACACTTTTCTTTTTAATCTATCCAAACATAATGTAACATTTCTATATTTTGAAACAATTAATATTTAAAAATTTCCTATTTTAGTAGGAATTTAAAGTCCTCAATCATGCCATTTTATGTATCATATGTAAAGAATCTAGCAAATAAATACAATTCATTTTGATAGTTTGACGAATATTTATTTTAGTAGTAAATTAACAGGGAACATAAGTAGCACAAAAGGCGACTGTAAGCTGAAATTTTATTAAATCAGTCAAAATTATGAATAACAATGATATGAAGATCAAATGACTAATAATCCTACTATTTCGTAATTCAAATGAATTGTTCTTCTAATAATGTTTGAATTTTGATTATTAGATCTAACATATGCAATGATTTTACTTGATAGACTAAGGTGGCAGTTGTTGTAACTGTCAGTATACAGTCAAATGTAGTAACTTCACAAGTGATATACGGTGAGAATAGTGTGTACGTTGTCTTACCCCTACTTTAAGAAGGTAAAGAGGTTGTTTCCAAAGACTCTCCACTAAAGTAAAATATATTAAAATGTAGTCTCCGATATATTTACTTATCCCACATCGTCAGGTGAATAAGGCAGAATAAAAACAAAGATATGTTATAAAAAAGGATCAAGTACATCAAATTAACATACTTAATCAACCAGTTCTATATGGAATCTGGTTGAATTTGAATATTATATTGGCAGCTAGATTTGCAGAATCAAGATTTTCTTTAATAGGGAGTACACGTGTACTCCCTATTGATGAATCTCTTGATTTCTACAAGTCTCACGACCCCTATCAGATCCAAAAGCACAACTTTTGGGTGCCTTATTTACAAGCTTATCATTTAAGAATTTCTTAACCCATACAATTTCTATAGTGTATACTTCATACATTTTTACCAAACTTCATATGTATCTAATGTTTCATAGTTAAACAAAGAGAAAAGACAAAAAGTAACCACTAAAGTTGTCTCAAATTTTCAAAAAGACTGCTTAACTTTGTAGTTTTCCTACTACCCCACTAAATAATTTTTAACAAATATTATTAGATCATTTTTCGATTAGCTCCGGATTTTAAGAAGCAAATGTGTTCACACACCAATCATTACATGACACATGTAAATTTAATTAAAAATGTAATTTTTTTCATTTTAGGATTTTCTTTAACTTTTTTTCTTTATCTCTCTCTCTCTCTCTCTCTCTCTCTCTCCCTCTCTCTTACTTTTTGACTTATTTTAATTTTGATTTTATCTTACATTTCACTCCATCTTCCACCTCCCACTTTCAAGTGATCCATCCCTCAATTTTCTTTCTTTTTCTTCACCTCTCAAGTTGAACCCCACTCCCATATTTTTTTTCTTTTCTTTTTCTTCTTCTTCTCTGGTTAAATTCTTTATAGAATTCATACTGTTTTTTAGACTTTATTTAATTATTGATAACAAATTTAATTTTTTTTTTAAGAAAATTTAAAATTTTAAAGGTATCATCAACTACTCCTTTTCATATAACTTTAAAATTAGAAATAATAATTTTAAAAGAATCAATGAATTCCCCAAAAATTGAAAGAACTTAATCGAAATTGGATAAAAAAAACTATATGATACTTCCTAATAATTGTGAAATCTAATGGGTTTATCAAATTGTTCGAAATGTAAGAAAATATTTAGATAAAGTTTTAAAATTAAAGAGAGTAAAGCTAATAGTAGTAAAAAAAGGAAGGTGAAGTTGTGGTAAAATTGGTGACATTGAAAGTGAGAAGCTTCAATGGAGATGACAATGATATTTTGAAGAAGAAAGAATAAAGAAAGAGAAAAAATAAAAAGGGAAAAAAGTTAAAATAATAAGAAAATAAGAAAATATATTTTATAATAAAATACTTGTAAAAATAAAATTGTATTAGTTATTATAGGTTGCTCACTCTCTTTGAGAGACTGCACACCACTCTCTATGTAAGGTGGACGAACAATGGTATAATAATATATGTTCAAAATTAATTAGTGAGGTAATAGGATGGTTGCAAAGTTAAGGTGTCTTTTTTAAACAACTTCAATGGTGACTTTATGTCTTTTCTCCTAAACTAACTATTCTTCTAATGATGTTTGAATTTTAATTGTTAGATTGAACGTGTGCAATTTACTCGATAGAAGAAGAGTGTAACACCTCGAATTTAGAGAAGGGAAAATATTCACTTCTTAGTCGACTAGGCAATCCACTGAGTTGACTTGGAGATCCGCCAAGTGGAACCTCCTCGCCTTTTGTCTTGATTCCTGTTAGCCAGCATTCTGTAATCTGAGGTGAGCCAAATCGGGCTCGCCGTTCCAATTGGCGAGTCGCCCAAGTTTACTCCATAGCCTAAGTTTACTTAGCCCCCAAGTCAACTTACTGTAAAATTAGGCCAGCTAAGGGCTCATTTGGTGAGTCGCCAAGTGCCCTTTGGCTGGCTCCAACACGAGAGTCTTCAGTTTTTAAGTTAGGGTCTTAAATGTCTTTTCAGATTTATTTTTATTTGATATTACGTCATTTTAACCCTAATCTAAAGACCTACATAAGTATTCTACTCTCAAATTTCCCCAATTTAAGACCCATTCTCTCAAGACTCTAAAAGAAAAACCAAATCTCCCCTCTCCAAAATATTTAGTAAGGTATGATAGTTTTCATCCATTGAGTTCCCAAATTCCTCAATTTCAAAGATTAGAATTCCCCAATTGAGTTAAGGTTTTCATCAATTATCATGGGTTCTCTAAATTGTTGATTTAAATGATTTAATTATGATATCCTATGCATGAATTAATGAATTACAATGATTTTGTGATGAATTCCCCCATGAACCCATGTGATCCCTATATTTGCAAGTTATGAATTATATGTTGTGGGATTTTGATCTTCAAGGAAGACATTTGTGAAATTAAGCATGTATTACAAGTTTTACATGAATTTATGATGAAGTCCACATTTAACCCATGTTTTATAAGATTTGATGATTGAAATTGGGTTTTGACCTCAAGGAGGTGAATTAAGGACTTATGCATTATTTATGAAATCTATGCAAATGTTTTAAGGGTGCTTTGTGAGTAAAGTACCAATGATGATGTTGTTGTTGTAATGTTGAAAGGACATTATCATAAACACATAACTAGCATAATGTGAAAGGTATTCTCACATAGTAAGGATTCTTAGGTTGAAAGGCTTTCTCACCTAATTGTATCAAAGATTAAAAGTGATCATGAATGGTGAAAGGTATTCTCGCACATGGTCTAAGGAGCTATCTTAATGATCTAGCTTGGTTTGGCTGTCCAAGGGGCACCTTTCCATGATTAATGAAGTTAAGTAAGAAATGACTATTCGATGGTAATTTATGCTTAGCACCGAGTGGATATTGAATATGAGGTGGAAGCTTCACGTTAGTAGAGTCTGGGGTTTCTAAAGTAATCTCATGAGATGGAAGCCCTCATGTCAGTATAGTCTGGGTTTCTAGTAGCAATCTCCTTATCCCATACTATGTGCCCATATAGGTTGATTAGCTAGTGGATCCACTTAAGCTATATGTTCATGATTCTACCTTAGGAAAGTAGAACAACCCTTTTCGGTGTTGGTAACACTGGGATCATGTTATAGCTCGCATGGTCTCTTGGCCGTTAAGGATATTTCCCCACAAGTAATAATGATCTAAGGTTACTCAAGGAGTATCTCATATGATGCTCAAAGGCTTTAAAGATAAAGTTAGCTTGGATTGACCATGATTTATGACTTATGTTTTACAACCAACATATGATGTTTTACTTGCTCAAATTCATGTCATGAAATGAAATGTCCCTTTTAGCATGATTTTAAATGTTTTATGCATGACTATCATACTTGGTACATTGTTTTGTACTAACGCGTACTCTTGCCTACATTTTTCCCAAATGTAGGGTCCGATATTCATGGTGGTCAGTTTTGTGGCTAGTTGGTGACTTGATGATTCCTGAGCTTTGGTGAGTCCTCATGCTTCGAGGACGGAGTTATTGATTTAGTTTCTTTCATGTATTTCCCTTTTGGACATGATGTATGGGCTATGCCCAATTTCATTCTATTGTATTAGATGGCTATAATGAAATAAGTGTATTAGACTTCCACTTTGCTTTTATAAAAATATTTTGGACTTGGATTATTTGTAATCTTTTTTTTTTCTAATTATTATGTTATGAGGACTAAGTAGATTGTATGAAGTCATTCAGGGTTCTCTATGCCATTTACATCTAGAGGGTACCCCTGGGTCATGACAAACTTGGTATCAGAGCACAATGTTTAGAATGGTCCTAGGGTGTCTGATAAGCCACGTCTAGTAGAGTTTTGGTCATGAGTGTGAATCGTGCCATATTTATGAATGAGAGGCTACAAGATGATTAGAAAACTCCACTTCTTTCGTTACTCTTAAGTCGTGCGATAGAATTTAACTCTCTAAGGTCTCTCTCCTAATATTTGTCATATGTTCTATAGGATATGATGACTAGTAAAGCTGATGCTACAAGCAATGTGATAGAGAATGAGGAACAAAAAGCTCCTCCCCAAGCTCCTCAAGTTCCAGTCGATCCTTTTGCCGAACTAGTGTCAAATGCAGAGTTTAGGGCGACTTTTCAAGTATTGTCTCAAGCTATGATAGCCCAATCAAATAGGGAGGTAGTAGTTCCCGTGAACCCTAATGTGAATTCAATGGCTTCAAGAGTGATGGACTTCAAAATAATAAACCCTCCAGAGTTTCATGGTTCCAAAGTTGAGGAAGATCCTTAAGAGTTTATCGATGAGGTCTATAAGCTGTTGATGATCATGGGAGTTACACCATTGGAAAAGGCATAGTTGGTTGCTTATCAATTGAAAGGTGTGGCTCAAGTGTGGTATAACCAATGGAAAGAAGAGAGGTCGAAAGATGTAGGTCCTCTTGATTGGGAGAAGTTTAAGGCCATGTTTCTTGATAAGTTCTTTCCCTTTGAGATGAGGGAAGCCAAGGTGCTAAGTTCATTAACCTTCGAAAAAAAGGTTTGAGTGTGAGGGAGTATGCTATAAAGTTCACTCAATTATCTAAGTATGCTCCATCAATGGTTGCAGATTCAAGGGCTAAGATGAGTAAGTTTGTATTAGGTATGTCTGAAATGGTGGTTAAAGAGTGCCGAACCGTAATGCTCATTCATGATATGGACATCTCTCGTCTCACGGTACATGCACAATAAATTGAGAAGGAGAAACTTAAGGAAAGGTCTAGGGAGGCAAAAAGGGCTAAGACCGGTGATAGTAATTTCTTTAACATGAAGTCCGATGGATAAGGTCATCCAAGATTCCGACAAAGGTTTTCTGGTCAGGGTTCATCCAATGCTCCTCCAAATTTTAATCAAGATAGGGTCTCTAACCCTTAGCCTCAAAGAGGTAATGGTAGT
This sequence comes from Solanum pinnatisectum, assembly GCA_035578085.1. Taxonomy (NCBI): domain Eukaryota; kingdom Viridiplantae; phylum Streptophyta; class Magnoliopsida; order Solanales; family Solanaceae; genus Solanum; species Solanum pinnatisectum. The sequence goes on along the minus strand of CM069080.1, from coordinate 38,679,755 downwards.
GGATCTCCATTGCCTAGGCCTAATTGTACGAAATGTGGAAAGAAGCATGATGGTAAGTGCCTAGCCGGCACGGATGGTCGCCTTAGTTGTGGTATGATGGTCACAAAATGAGGGATTGCCTGATACTTAGGGCTAAAGGAAGAGAGGGTAAGAAAGCTACTTCTAGCGGTTCGGGTTCCAATGCTCATAAGCAAAACCGCTTCTATGCTCTTCAAACTAGAGGTGAATAAGAGGGTTCTCTAGAATTGGTTACCGGCATGTTAAAAGTTTTCCAATTTGATGTTTATGCTTTACTTGATCCTGGTGCTACCTTGTCTTTTGTGATGCCATATGTGGCTATGAGGTTTGATGTGTTCCCCGATGTGTTGTTAGAACTTTTTTTTGTCTCTACTCATGTTGGTGATTCTATTGTGGCAAAAAAGGTTTATAGAAAGTGTCTTGTTTCCTTGCCCTATAGAATTACTCATGTTACCTTGGTAGAGCTTGATATGTTGGACTTTGATGTTATCTTGGGTATGGATTGGCTGCACTCTTGTTATGCTTCTATTGATTGTAGAACTCGTGTAGTCAAGTTTCAGTTCCCGAATGAGCCTATCTAGAGTGGAAGGGGGGAAATTCTATGCATAAAGGTCAATTTGTGTCTTACCTTAAAGCTAGAAATATGATTTCAAAATGTTGTTTTTACCATCTAGTTAAGGTGAGGGATGTAGACTCCGAAACCCTTTTTCTTGAGTCGGTCCCTGTTGTAAGTGAGTTTTTAGAAGTGTTCCCAAACGACTTGCCCAGTATTCCTCCTAAGCGGGCAATAGACTTCAGTATTGACCTTCTCCCAAATACGCAACCTATCTCTATTCCTCTTTATCGTATGGCTCCAGCAGAACTGAATAAGTTGAAAGAACAGTTGAAGGATTTGTTGGATAGGGGTTTCATTTGATCGAGTATCTCTTCATGGAGTGCTCCAGTTTTGTTTGTTAGAAATAAATATGGGTCTCTTCGGATGTGTATTGACTATCATTAGTTGAGCAAGGTGACCATTAAGAATAAGTATCCTCTCCAAAGATAAATGATTTATTTGACCAACTTTAAGGGGCTAGTTATTTCTCTAAGATTGATCTCCAATCGGGTTATCACTAATTGAGGGTGAAAGATAATGACATTCTGAAACATCTTTTCAAACTCGGTATGATAACTATGAGTTTCTAGTCATGTCTTTTGGGCTGACTAATGCTCCGGCGGTATTTATGGACTTGATGAATAGGGTGTTTAACAATATGTTAACATGTTTGTGATTGTGTTTATCGATGATATTTTTATCGATTCAAGAAGTGAGAATGAGCATATTGATCATTTGAGGATCGTATTGCAAATCCTTAAGGACCAAAAACTATTTGCAAAGTTTAGCAAATGTGAATTTTTGTTAAGGTCCGTAGCTTTCCTTGGTCATATTGTCTCAAGCAAGGGTATTGAGGTAGATCCAAAGAAGACAGATGTGGTCAAGAGTTGGTCTAGACCTCTAACTCCTTCGGATATTAGAAACTTTTTGGGTTCTACCGGTTACTATAGAAGGCTTGTTGAAGCTTTCTTTTTAATTGCCTCTCCTTTGACAAAAAAGAAGGCTAAGTTCATATGGTCGGAAGCATATGAGAAAGGTTTTCAAGAGTTGAAAGATAGACTTACTTTCGCTCCAGTGATGACCTTACCAGAAGGAACAGATGGTTTTATGGTTTATTGTGATGCCTCGAGAATAAGGCTAGGATGTGTGATAGTGAAAAATGGGAAAGTCATTGCCTATGCCTAAAGGGAACTTAAAATCCATGAGAAGAATTATCCGACTCACGACCTTGAGTTAGCAGCGATCGTATTTTCCTTAAAGATTTGGAAACACTATTTGTACGGAGTTCATGTTGATGTGTTTACCGACCACAAGACTTTGCAATATGTGTTTAATCAAAAGGATTTGAATCTTCACCAAAAAATGTGGCTTGAGTTATTGAAAGATTATGACATGGGTGTCTTTATCACCCCGGTAAAGCTCATGTGGTAGCGGATGCTCTTAGTTGGTTATCTATGGATAGTGTTGCTCATATTGAAGAGGAAAAGAAAAAGTTGGTTCGAGATGTTCATAGATTGGCTCGATTGGGTGTTCAACTAGTAGACTCCACCAAATGTGGTGTTATTGTTCACAATGGTTCCAAATCGTCTTTTGTGGCGGGTGTGAAAGCCAAGCAAGGTCTTGATCCAATTTTGGTAGAATTGAAAAAGGTGGTGTTTAATAAAAATTTTTAGGCTTTCTCCCAAGGGGGAGATGAGCTACTTAGATACCAACATCATTTGTGTGTTCTGAATGTTGATGACTTAAGGGAACAGATCTTGACAGAAGCCCATAGTTTGTGGTATTCTATTCACCCGAAAGCTACCAAGATGTACCATGATTTACGGGAGGTCTATTGGTGGAATGGGATGAAGAGAGATATTACGGGATTTGTGGCTAAGTGTCCTAATTGTCAACAAGTGAAAGTTGAACATCAAAAACCTGGAGGCTTGTCAGAAGATATTAGCACTCCTACTTGGAAATGGGAAGACTTGAATATGGACTTTATTGTTGGTTTGCCTCGCACCCGGCAACAACATGACTCTATTTGGGTTATAGTAGTTCGGATGACAAAATCGGCTCATTTCCTTCCCGTCACGATTTCTTATTCAGGTGAGGACTATGCCAAGTTGTACTTGAGAAAAATGGTAAAGTTGCATTGATTGCCTTTGTCCATTATTTCCGATCGTGATGCCCAATTCACTTCTCAATTTTGGAAGTCATTCCAAAAGGGTCTTGGCACTACGGTTAAGCTTAGCACGACTTTTCATCTCCAAACCGATGGGCAAGTAGAGCGTATTATCCAAACTTTGGAAGATATGTTAAGGGCTTGTGTGATTGCTTTTAAGGGTAATTGGGATGACCATTTGCCATTGATTGAGTTTGCCTATATCAATAGCTATCACTCAAGTATCATTATGGCTCCATTTGAGGCCTTGTATGGTAGGAGTGTAAATCTCCCATTGGTTGGTTTGAGGTAGGTGAAGTTGCCCTTATAGGTCCTGAATTGGTTCATGAGGCCATTGAGAAAGTTTGACTCATTAGAGAGAGGTTGAGAACGGCTCAATGTCGGCAAAAGTCTTATGCCGATGTGAGGAGAAGGGATCTAGAATTTGAGGTTAACGATTGGGTCTATTTGAAAATCTCACTCATGAAGGGTGTGATAAGGTTTGGTAAGAAGGGGAAGCTTAGTCCCCGGTATGTATGCCCATACCAAATTTTGAGATGTGTTGGTAAGGTTGCCTATGAATTAGATTTTCCAAGTGAGTTGGCATCAGTGCATCCGATTTTCCATGTCTCTATGCTTAAGAAGTGTGTTGGAGACACGACATCCACAGTTTTCCTAGAAGGGTTGGGAGTTGATGAAAGTCTTTCTTATGAGGAAGTTCCGGTAGAGATTCTAGACCGGCAAGTCAAGAAATTGAGAAACAAGGAAATAGCTTCCGTGAAGGTTTTGTAAAGGAATCAATTAATTGAGAGTGCTACTTTGGAGGCCAAGGCTGATATGATGTCCCGATATCCTCATATTTTTCCTTCTACCCCTATTCTAGCTTGAGGTAATGAGTTTCTCTTGAGTTGTCCTTGTTTTGGGAGTCATGTGTTTTTATGTGTTTCCATGATTTCCTTATGTGATGCATGTTCATGAAAACTTGTGTTTTGAAAGAAAATGAGTTTATATGATTAATTTTATTCATGTTGTTGTGCATTGAGTATGAGTTGCCAATAGACTTCATAAGATGAATTGATGAGCATGCTTTTGATATGCTTTAAGAGAGTAAATTGCATATAGGCTCCATGAGATCGTGTTGAGCATGATTTTATCTTGGAGAAGGTAGTTCCTCCTTGAACATAAGAAATGTTAAAATTTCATGTATAATGGGTTGTTAAAAATAGTTCCTACTTCCTTGTGTTGCATTGAATATGTTTAGCTTGGAGATGACGTTCCTCCTTGGTTGTGTGCATTTAGATAAGTTGCATGCATGTTGGGCTGCTAGTATTGAGTCCTTGCTTTCGTAAGGTGTCTAGAAATGTCATTTGAGGAAGAATGATCCCAAGGGGGAGATAATGTAACACCTTTGATTTATAAAATGGAAAATATTCACTTCTTAGCCGAGTAGGTGATCCGCCGAGTCGACTTGGCGATCCGCCAAGTGGACCCTTCTCACCTTTTGGCTTGATTCCTGTTGCCTAGCATTCTGTAATTATAGGTGAGCCAAGTTAGGCTCGCCGTTCTAGTCGGTGAGTGGCCAAAGTTGACTCGCCCATCGCCTAAGTTGAATAAGCCCCCAAGTTGACTTACTGTAAAATTAGGCGAGCTAAGGGCTCATTTGGCGAGCTCCAACGTGAGATCTTCAGTTTTTAAGTTAGGGTCTTAAAAGTCTTTTCAGATTTATTTTAATTCGATACTACGTCGTTTTACCCCTCATCGAAAGACCTATATAAGTATTCTACTCTCAAATTTCCCCAATTTAAGACCTATTCTCTCAGGACTCTAAAAGAAAAACCAAATCTCCTCTCCAAAATATTTCTCTTTCTAGAAACTTGAAGAAGAAGAAGAAGGAGATTCAAGTAGGGTTCAAGAGCAAGCTTACATACTTCAATTTCTTTGGGCTTTGATAGTAAGGTATGATAGTTTTCATCCATGGATTCATTTCATCCATGAAGTTCCCAAATTCCTCAGTTTCAAAAATTAGAATTCCCCAATTAAGTTAGGGTTATCATCAATTATCATGGTTCTCTAAATTGTTGATTTAAATGATTGAATTATGATCTCCTATGCATGAATTGATGAATTACAATGCTTTTATGATGAATTCCCCCATGAACCCATGTGATCCCTATATTTGCAAGTTATGAACTATATGTTGTGGGATTTTTAATCTTAAAGGAACACATTTATGAAATTAAGCATGTATTACTAGTTTTACATGAATTTATGTTGAAATCCATATTTAACCCATGTTTTCTAAGATTTCATGATTGAAATTGGGTTTTGACCTCAAGGAGGTGAATTATGGACTTATGCATTGTTTATGAAATCTATACAATTATTTTAAGGGTGCTTTGAGTGTAAACTACCAACAATGTTGTTGTTGTTGTAATGTTGAAAGGACATTCTCATAAACACATAACTAGCATGATGTGAAAGGTATTCTCACATAGTAAGGATTCTTAGGTTGAAAGGCTTTCTCACCTAATTGAATCAAAGATTTAAAGTGATCATGGATGGTGAAAGGTTTTCTCACGCATGGTCTAAGGAGCTATCTTAATGAACTAGCTTGGTTTTGTTATCCAAGGGGCACCTTTCCATCATTAATGAAGTCAAGTAAGAAATGACTATTCCATGGGAATTTATGCTTAGCACTGAGTGGATATTGAATATGATGTGGAAGCTCTCACGTTAGTAGAGTTTGGATTTCCAAAGTAATCTCATGAGATGGAAGCCCTCACGTCGTAAAGTCTAGGTTTCTAGCATCAATCTGCTTATCCCATAACTATATGCCCACGTAGGTTGATTAGCTAGTGGATCTACTTAAGCTATATGTTCATGGTTCTACCTTAGGCAAGTAGAACAACCCTTTTTGGTGTGGGTAACACCGGGGGATCATGTTATAGCTCACATGGTCTCTTATCGGTTAAGGCTATTTCCCGACAAGTATTAATGATCTAAGTTTACTCAAGGAGTATCTCATATGATGTTTAAAGGATTTAAAGATGAAGTTAGCTTGCATTGACCATGATTTACGACTTATGTTTTACAACCCTTCATATGATGTTTTAGTTGCTCAAATGCATGTTATGAAATGAAATGTCCATTTTAGCATGATTTTTAAATTTTTTATGCATGGCTATCATACTTGGTACATTGTTTTGTACTAACGCATACTTTTCCCTACATTTTTCCCAAATGTAGGGTTTGATATTCAGGGTGGTCAGTTTCGTGGCTAGTTGGTGACTTGATTGATTCCCGAGCTTTGGTGAGTCCTCATGCTTCGAGGACGGAGTTATTGTTTTAGTTTCTTTCATGTATTTCCCTTTTGAACATGATGTATGGGCTAGGCCCAATTTCATTGTATTATATTAGATGGCTATAAGGAGACAAATGTATTAGACTTCCGCTTTGCTTTGATAAAAATAATTTGGACTTGGACTATTTATAATCTTATTGTCATAATTCTTATGTTATGAGGACTAAGTGGCTTGTATGGAGTCCTTCGAGGTTCTATACACCATGTTACATCTAGGGGGTACCCCTGGGTCGTGACAAAGAGGCTACCAAAGGCTTTTGCAGTGCGTTCAATCAAACACATTACTTTTAACATGTTGAGAATGTGGAATTGTTAATTATTCTCAACATGGTCAAATGGATCTACTGTGTCATACTGTTATTTTTATAGTGTAAAGCTATTGAAGCCGCATCCTTATAATCAACTACTATTTGTTTTAATGAATTAACTCATAGTAGAGAAAATATATGAATTGCTAGAGGAACATTTTGTTCACCTTGGCTTGAATGAGTTCATAATTTTCATTTATGTTATACGAATATAGTGATCAAGAATCTTCAATTTTCTTGGCTTATCTTGCAATGCATAAGGTATTATGCTAATGAAGAGAACTCTGCTCTCAAAATCAATGTTGACAAATATGCTCTTTGAAGTTTCTTTCTTTGGTACAATTGAATAAAAATTGTTGTTTTAGACGATGCATATGTAGAACGCCTATTTGATTCCAATAGTTACTTTACTATACTTTTGTTTTATTTTTATAATAGAAATATCTCCACACAATATATTTGTAGAACTCCTCTAATCGTTTTAGTCTTTTTACGTTCCAAGAGAGATATTCTTGCCCCTTTGCGCTCAATTAACTTTTCTAAATCCATCTTACAACCTAATAACATCCTAAGACATATAGTAACTTCCAAAATCCCTAATTCTCCTTCTCCAAGAGATCAAAAACATCAAGTTAGGGTTCCACTTTCAAGTTTTTCATCAAGGTAAATTATTCTCCAAGGATTTTAAGCTTTACAATTCAAATTCTTTCATCTATTCATGAATCATTAATAGAAAGTTGAACCATTGTCCATAGGGTTTTCAAGAAAGAGTTTCATGATAGTTATATTTCAAGTTAGGGTTCCTCGTCAATATTTGTGGACCGTTTAAGGTATGTAAGAATATTATAAGGGGAACTAACTTCTTCCTCACGCCCTACATCTATAATCTCATTTAAGATCAAAGTTAGGGTTTCACCCAAAAATTCATTATTTTGAATTCTTCTATTTCGAATGTGTCCATTGTTGATTCTATTATTGAAATCATTATACTTTATTTTGTTAATGATCCTTGATTGATTTAGGTTTCATGTTATTCTACCACATGACCCCTTCTTAGACTATTACTTATGCATCATTTTCATGAGTAAAGTATATTTCAAGATTTTAAAAGTCCTTCAAAAAGGATTTCAAGAAAATATATTTAGTTTTAAATGCATTATTTTAGAAGATTTTCAAGAAAGTATATTTTGCATCAAGTGCATTACTTTCATAAATAAAGTATAGACGGATTCTGAAAGAAAGAATGTTTTGCTTTAAAGAAAGCATATCTTACATTTGAAAAAGTATAGTCAAATTTTCAGAATAAAACATAAGTCAAGTTTTAAAGTAAAGTTCAACTTAGTTCTAAAGCAGTATCATTGAGCATAGGTTAAAAGTATCTTATTTTTAGTTTTTCCCTAAAGTGGGACATTTTTACAGTTATTAAGCACAAAGCATGTTTTTGGAGTAGTATTAAGCATTGAGTTAGGTAAAGGTTCAGATAATCCAAACCTCAGAACTGCATCGCCAACATAAGATAGAATCATGTTGTTGATTCGGACGACTCCTTGTAAAGCCCCTGATAAGAGCAAAGAGATTGAATCTATTAGTTAAGTTCACCCTTTACCCTGGCTAGGTGTACGATGACTCTGGCAATGTGGCCAAGACGTTGTGTCATCTTGTGGCTCACATGATGGTTGTCAATTAAAGAAACTTCTCAAGAGAAGTAAAGTTATATTATTTTCAATATTTACTATTGATGCATATTTTCATTCATATAATTTTGTGTTAAAGTACACATGCATGCATTACTATTTAGTTGACTTTATTCTGATCTACCTTCAGAGTTATTCACTCAACTCCATATGTTCAATTTTAGCTAGTTGTTCCATTGAATTATTTTACCTATCGTACATTTCATATACTATGTTATTCAACATTGCATCTTTTAAGGATGAAAATTTAGATATTCACGATCAAAAACAAACTCATCATCAGGATTGCCTTCATCCAGCTTTGGTGAGACTTCCTTGCTTTTGGAGTGTGCTAGTTTATCTTAAGGATTACTCCCTCTGTCCCATTTTACTTGTCCAAAAGGGTCATGTCCTTTGGTCATTACCATATTTGTATCTTCCTTAAATTTATATGTTTGTAGGAATGTATGTATTTTTGTTCTTTTACCCAACACAATATCTTCTATATCCAAGTTTGAAATTATTTAAAGCTCAAATTATAAAATTGATCTACCGTAAATGTGAATATTTTCAAGTGATTAATATATCAAAAGAATTGAGCATTGTGATGGGCTCATAACTAAAATTTTGAGTTATTTGGAGGAAGATTTGAGTTGATGTTTATTGAAATCCGCGTTGAAGAGTTTCAAAGCTCAAGTTTTAAAATTCAATCTACCACATACGTGTATCATTTTGAGTAAATAATCTATCAAATACTCAGAATTTCGAGTGGAGATCAAATATGCAATTGAGGACTGTTTAGAGGAATTTGAGCTGGTTAAGGATGAAAAACAAATATTCACATTATTGAAGAATATGAACTGTTGCAATGTATAAATATTGAATAACAATGTATCACCTCATTGAGGAATATGAACTAATGCAATGTATAAATATTGTATAATAATGCATATGAATGTTTATATATCTCTAATATATAGTTCTATATCATAAATACATCACATATACATGCGGCTATTTTAATTGATTTTTTTTTTGTCCAAAGTCCTTATCAAAATATATACAAGACAATATATTCCTTTTTATACCCAATAATTTATTGGTTTAACTAAACAAGTAATTTATGTATATTGATAAGAGGGGGTTCCTCGAATGTATAAAATAACTTCAAATTTTTGAACACCGAATAGGAATCCATAAAGAAACGATCAAATTAATCAAGATACAAAATGAGAATTGTATCCACTTTTTTTCTTCTTAAAATGTTTGTCCTTTTTTTTTCCAATCTCTAAAATTGACTCCCAAATATCTCTATCATTATACCAATCAAACATTCTCTCTCACCATACCAATAACTAAATAGACAGTCCCACCCAGTATTTTAAAAGACTCTGTTGGGACTCGCCTTGGGGCAGGGCTCTACAAAACACCCCGAGATTCAAGTGTGGGGCTTAGTTTTGTAAGAGTTACGCTCTAAGAGCACGATTGTACGCCCTAAGGACGCTCAACGCTCAACGTTCGGGGCTCATCTAACATATCTTACACAGATTATATGTAAAAATCTTTAGTTAACATTGTTGACCCTCATAATTATTGAATAAATGAATGATATTTAATAATTTTGGATTTATAGAGATAATAAAATTGAGAGTAACTCAAATAACAAGTTGTAGTATTGCATCTTTACTATTTAGTAACATAGTGAAAGTGATTATATATTACGTAACATTTATATATATATATAGAGAGAGAGAGTAATGTAATATACATATGCGGTAGTGGTATCATGAAATATACACTTGACGTAAAAGTGTGTTTTTAGATTTGATTTTTACTTGAAGCAATTTCAAATCACTTCTAATATTCCTCAAATTTTATAATATTCCTCACTTCTAATGTTTTTTTAAATTTCCCTTATACTTAAGCCGATGCCAAAGTTTGCTACTCCCTGCTTGTAAAGGTTTGCTTTCATAGTATTTAATGTATGTAACTCTGTTCACTCATGTCACAACCCCGACCGTCTTGAGTGGCACCCATACTAACCCTCCAATGGGAGAACTATTACTACAACTCAACTAACCATGAATCTACGCATTTAAAGATACGAAAGTAGGTTTAAATGCATAAATAAAGTAGAGTTCCCATAAACTCCAAAAGTCTAACAACGAATTGCGGATCTAAATGCCTAGAACCTGAAAGTCAATGTACCAAAACTCTAACAAGAAACCATAGTCTAAAGAAATGGGTACAACCCAAACTAAACAAGAGAATTATCTAAAGAACTAGTCTAAGTTCGAAGAGATGGACTAAACAAAAATGAGAACTCAAGGCATTCTGGAAGAACTGACTCACCCTTGAATTTGATGACGATCACTAATCTTCTAAACGAGATTTGTCAGTAGCCGCTTGAAGATGCCATGTACTAAACAAAGAAAGAGCAAGTGCAGTATCAGTACACAACCACAGTGTACTGGTAGGATCACGCGGCTATCCCACTAAGTGCAATATAAGCAAGTCATTTCAGCATCATAAGCATACATACACCGAACATATACAATATCAATATCATTTCAGGATCAATGTACAATTCCACATTCTCAACAATATGCATATGTATAACAAGTCATTGGTCTTCTCACGGAACCCATACCCAAACAATTAATGTACCAGATCGTGACACTCATTCCAAGTTAGTGTATCGGATCGTGACACCCGTTCTAATATTTATGTCGGTACGTGACATTCGATCCCTGTTAGTGTGTAGGAACGTGACACCCGCTCCATTCAACATACCACAATCACAATCACAATGTACATTCTCACAATCATACAATTAAGAGATGATTTATGGCATATAGATATTTGTTCATACTCATTTACGATTAGTGTGATCAATAATGCAACATTTGCATACATACATGCAATATAATGAAGCAAGTACAAACATATATCACACAAACATGAAATCACAACCAGCACCTACTTCGAACAAAGCTTAAATCCCCTAAGAAACTTGATTCTTCCCTTTCTGGATCCTTCCACTTGTTCTTGGTCTACAAACAATCAATGTAACGCGAGGATCAATAAACAAGACCTAAATACCCAGATTATAATCAGTCAAACCAACCCTAGGCCGAACCCTTGATCCCCATACCCAGATTAGGGCTTTTTCCACCATAAATCTCATATCAAAACCCTCCCTATCGATAATTACCTAAGAAACTAAGTTCTACGGATCAAAAAATGAATTCGGGTAGTGAAAACCTTACATTTAGCCTCAAGAATGGTGAAAAGCTATCAAGAAAAAACCTGGGCTTGTTCCTTAGCTCTCAAAGTCGAAACTTGCAGAATAATGACATTTTGAGGTTTATTTCGGACTTAAGTCGCGTCTGTCTTGCTATGGCGGCACCAATCCCGCTACAACGGCCTCGCCCTAGCAGGAATAATCCCGTCATGGCGACTTGCACGAAAATAGAGTGCTAAATTAAAAGTTCCAAATCCCCATTTCACAATACACCTTCATCCCACGACACTCAGAAAATACCCATTCACGCTAAGATTAATTTCGGAAGTTCTACTCACCCAAATTTGATTTCATAAAGTCGTACGAGTTTCTTAACGTCTTAGCTATCTACTCATATGATCAAATTCATAATTTAATCTCCCATTTGTTATCAGATTTCCCTAGACCTCACTAACTCCAATTTCGTTCAAATTTGGACTAGGTTGGGAATTTCAAAATACTACCAAAAAGTTTTCCGACCCAAAAATTTTCCCCGTTGGCTTTTCTATAACGATGGGAACCAGTCATTATAATAGATATCAATTTACCCGTCACTCGTCCCCGAGTGATAAACTAGGTAAAACATGCTAAAGCAAGAGTGGAGTAGTACCTAAATAGACGAACAACTGGGGATACTTGTCTCGCATGTCCTTCTCGGTTTCCCAAGTGGCTTCCTCAATCGGACGATGCTTCTATTGAACTTTCACAGACTTAATATCTTTGGTCCTCAGCTTTCGAACATCACGATCAAGAATTGCAACTGGTTCTTTCTCATAGTAAAGGTTCTTGTCTAACACAACTGAGTCCCATTTTATGATGTATTCCCTATCACCATGATACCTCTTCAACATGGACACATGAAATACCAAATGAATTCCCGATAAGTTAGGAGGCAAATCCAACCTATACGCCACTGGCCCTACACGGTCAAGAACCTCAAATGGCCCAATGTATCAGGGACTAAACTTGCTATTCTTGTCGAATCTCATTACCACTTTCATGGGTGATACCTTAAAAAGAATGTTCTCACCAGTCTGAAATGCCATGTCTCTTACCTTATGGTTTGCATACTTCTTCTGTCTATTTGGGCTGCTAAAAGCTTAGCTTGAATACTCCTCACTTTATCTTGAGCATCCTTCACTAAATCAACCCCCAAAGGTTTCACATCTCTAGCCTCAAACTTCTATGGGTGATCTATATCCCCTCCCATATAGTGATTCAAATAGTGTCATATCAATGCTGGAGTGGTAAATGTTATTATAGGAAAACTCACACGGGGGAATTCAATCACGCATGCCCTCAACATGTCCTGTAACACTTTAATAGTTCTCTCCGACTGCCCATCCGTCTACAGATGGAAAGTTGTACTAAAAGTGAGTTGTGTGCCCAATTCATCATGTAATTTCCTCTAAAACTTGGATGTGAATTGCATACCATGGTCTGAGATGGTAGAAAGGGGCACCCCGTGCAGCCTTACTATCTCTTTTACATACACCTTAGCTAATTGCTAAGAATTGTAATCTGTTCTGAATGGAATAAAATGGGTTGACTTAGTTAGTCTATCAACCACTACCCAAGTAGAATAAGACTTTCCCAATGTCTTGGTAAGACCAGCCACGAAATCCATAGCTATCATTTCCTACTTTCATTCCGGAATTGGCATTCTTTGAAGCAAACCGGTAGGCCTTTGGTGTTCATATTTTACTTGTTGGCAATTTTGACACTTAGCCGCAAACTCCGCTATATCTTTCTTCATGCCAGGCCACCAATAAAGTCGCTTCAAATCTCGGTACATCTTAGTCACACCCAGATGTATGGAATACCTCGAACCATGGGATTCTGTCAATAAAATCTGAATCAAGTCGCCCACTCTAGGAACACAAATCCTTTCTTTAAAACTGAGTAGACCTTCCGCATCAAGAGTGGTCTCTTGTGCCTTGCCAGACACTGTTTTATTTCTAAGTTCTTTCAAATGTTCATCCTCAAAGTGTTTGGCCTTGATCTCCTCAATGAACGTGACCCTTACTTCAATGCTAGCTAACACCCCACCTTTTTCTGAGATGCCCAACTGCATGAACTTAGACTCCAAATGTTGAATTTCTTTAGCCAAAGGTCGCTTGGATACACTCAAGCAAGTTAAACTAACCATACTCGTTGTTTTTCGACTTAGTGCGTCTGCCACTACATTAGCCTTACCTGGATGGTATTGGATGGTCACATCATAATCCTTGAGTAACTCCATCCACCGTCGCTATCTCAAATTTAGATCCTTTTGAGTGAATACATGTTGTAGGCTACGGTGGTCAGTAATACCTAACACTTGACTCCATAAAGATAATGTCGTCAAATCTTAAGAGCAAACACTACCACTGCCAACTCCAAATCATGTGTTGGGTAATTCCTTCCATGCACCTTCAACTATCGCAATGCATAAGCTATGGCATTCTTATCCTGCATCAACACCGTACCCAAGACTGAATGTGAAGCATCACAATAAACAACAAAATCTTTACCTTCAACGATAGTGCAAGAATAAGTATTATGGTCAAAAGAGTCTTGAGCTTTTGAAAGCTCTCCTCACATTTTGCAGTCCATTCAAATGGTATCTCCTTTTTAGTCAAATTTGTCAAGTGTGTGGCAATAAAAGCAAAGTTTTTCACAAACCGACAATAGTAGCTAGCGAGCCCCATAAAACTCCTAATTTCAGTCACAGAACATGGTCGAAACCAATTCCTAACCGCTTCTATCTTTTGGGAATCTACCATTACCCCTTCTTTTGAAATTACATGCCCCCAAAAGGCAACCGAAGTCAACCAAAATTCACACTTAGAAAATTTTGCATATAACTTTTGTTTCCCAAGAACATCCAGAACAATACAAAGATGGTGAGCATGCTCTTCCTCACTTTTTGAATAAACCAGAATGTCATCAATGAACACTATCACAAACGAGTCAAGAAAGGGTTTGAACACACCATTCATCAAACTCATGAAAGCTGCAGGCGCATTTGTCAACCCGAACGACATGACTAGGAACTCATATGCCCATAATGGGTCCTAAATGTCTTTTTTTGTATATCCTCAAGCCTAATATTTAACTGATGATAACCAGACCTTAAATCAATCTTAGAGAAATCTGATGCACCCTGCAATTGGTCAAAAAGATCATCTATTCGAGGCAATGGATACTTATTTTGAATGGTGACCCTATTCAATTGACGATAGTCTATGCATATTCTCATACTACCATCATTTTTCTTAACAAACAAAACTGGGGCACCCCATGGGGAAGCACTAGGACGGATGAATCATTTATCAAGAAGCTCTTGGATTTGAGCCTTAAGCTCTCTTAATTCTACCGAAGCCATATGATATGGAGGGATGGAAATGGGACGAGTACCAGGTTCCAAATCAATGCCAAAATCTATATCTCTATCCGGAGGCATACCAGGCAAATCAGTAGGAAACACTTCTCTAAATTCTGACACCACGGGAATAGACTCAAAAGAGGGAGACTCAATCTTAACATTCCAAATGTGAGCCAAATAAGCCAAACAACCTTGCCCCACCAATTTCCTAGCCCTAATGGAGGATATAATTTTAGCTGGCTTAGGCTAGTACACCTCTTCCCACTCTAACTTTTCCCTATCGGGGATCTCTAGAGTCACAGATTTCATATTACAATTAAGCACATCATAATAGAGGGACAACCAAGTCATGCCTAAGATTATATCAAAGTCAGTCATATCCAAAATCACCAAATCAGCCCAAGTCTGAAAACCCATAAAAAAGATAGGACAAGGACGATATACATGGGTGACTATAACCGACTCTTCAACATGGATAGAAACATGGATGGGGGCATTAAGTATATCACAAATCATATAAAATTTTGTGGCAAATCGCACGGACACATAAGAATAAGTAGAACTCAGATCAAATAACACATTAGGCATCTAGTCACATACAAGAATAATACCTTGTGATCACTGCATCAGACGCTTCTGCCTCGGTCTTGCCCGAAAAGGCATAACACTAAGCCCTGTCATCATGATGGGCGACTTCCCTGCCTGGCTGCACTGTACCTCTGCCTGCATTACCATTTCCTCTACCTTCACGACCTCGCTGATTTCCTCCTCGCCCACCTTGTGGATGCCCTCGACCATTATTTCCATTTCCCGCGGGTACCACTGCTCTAGTCTGCTGCTGCGTGGAATTCGTCATGCGCGGGTGGGGACAATCTCTCCTCATATTCTCAGGTTCTCCACAGTTGTAACAAGTGCGATCGAAAGATAGTTTGCTGCCCGCCGAAGATGCGACTCCCTGGATATCTTGAATCAAATTCTGAGGTGGAGTTCCCGAGTAATTACCTATAGAAGCGGGCATGGCCGACTGAATTGGTCAGGTCGCAAGTGTTGGCCTACCTGAACCTCTGGAGTAGGAACCCTGAAAGTTACCTACATTCTTAGCTTTCTTAGCCAATACCTTGGTCTGACCGTCGCGCCTCATCCGAATTCGATTCCGTAAAGTCGTACGAGTTTCTTAACATCTTTTCTATCTACTCATATGATCAAATTCATAATTTGATATCCTGTTCGTTACCAGATTTCCCTAGACCTCACTGCCTCCTATTTCGTCCAAATCTGGACTAGGTTGGGAATTTCAAAATACTACCAAAAAGCTTTTCGGCCTAAAATTTTTCCCCGTTGGCTTTTCAATAAAGACGGGAACCGGTTGTTACAACTCAAGGTGATGAAAAAAAGAAAAAATTACTTCGTGTTTTTTTTTGTCTCCACTGAATTTTGAACCTGAGATCTTAGGATTCTCAACCATTTTACTGACCACTAGGTCACATCATTGTTTGTATTTTATGAAATTTCACCAATAACGTTATTTTTTAGTAATCTTAGAAGCTCAAGAATTAGATTATTGGATATTTATGCTGCCTTTTCAATCTCATATCATTTTTTTAAAAAAAAAAAATCAATTTCGGTGGAGCTCAAGCTATTTATTATTTAAAAAAAAAAAAAAAAAGTCTCATGTTTTCTACTTTCAGACAAATCAATTATTCGATTTTGTTGGTTATGGTGACCTTTTCAGTAACATCAAACAGTTTCAATAATATTTATTCAGCATTGAAAACATTATTGAAATTTGCAATAACATACCTAAATTTAGACAATATTCGTATCGAGCCATCACGTTCCTTCCCAACTATGATGCACTAACATTTATTATTTTCTATAAGCCATGGCGAAAAATTAATAATCTTGTGACCAATAGAACCATAAATTAACCAACTAAGGTTGTGGTGTAGCGGTACGCGGAATTGCTTCATCCTTAATCAGAGGTCTAGGGTTCCACCCCCTGCAGAGAGCGATCCAAATTTAAACGGGGCTCCAATGTGGGCTCCGATAACCGGATGGTAAATCAAAAAATTAAATAGAACAATAAATTATATGGGTATATTTGAGAAACGTAAGTTCTTAACTGATCACATAAAATTAAAGCCATGCCAAACTTGGTAAACATGAACCTTTATATAAAGTATAACACAAGTAAAATAAAGAATATTTTAGGATCACTAAATTATGTTTTTTTTAAAAATAATAATAATTCCCACGTCAAGTGTCCTGTTAGTAAAGAGAGGTTTAATAAAAATGTTTAAGAAGTTTGAAAAAAAAATAAAGTGCAGACAAACAATACAATCTTCTAGATAATATGATTAATTAAGAATTAAAGCATGCTTAAAAACAATAATTCCCCAATGATTTCATCTGGCTAATTTATTTATTGTGTTCGAACGTATCTTAAGCATGTTACATTAGTGGAAAAGAATAAGTATTAGTAATATATAAAAGTAGAAAAAGAATATAATTTCTTAAAATACTATATAAATTTAATGTTTAGAAAACAGAACATAGTTTGACTTTGACGTATTATTATTAGTTGACACTATTAGAAATTTTAATGGGGTTTGGTTTCTGACCTAGCTAGAAAACCATTAACATTAAGAATAGGATAATTGAGATCTAGTTTTTATTTTATTTTATTTTAAGTTCACTAGTATAAAGTTATAGACTAGTCTTTTTTAAGCACTTGTGTGAAACCGCGTAATATATAAATAAATACTTGGATTTGGTGCCAGTTGACAAGCAAGTATTTCAATTTTGAGAGTGCACATTTGGATATTTCAATTTGATCTCAACTAACTACTAAACATTCCAATCCATTATCACTGTGTATCGTGAACACCCAATGCTAATGTGTAATACATAAATATTAGAGGTGTCTAGATAATCATTTTGTAAGTTAGAATGTTCAACTGACACAATAAAAACATGTTGAAGTGTATAAATATACATACTTAAAAGTTGAAATATTTACTTGCTTATTGAGATCAAATTTAAATATTAGTTATGTAGGTAATACTACGTATTATGCCATTTGAAACAGTAAACTTTTAGATGACCTGTAAAATTACAATATTACACTTATTTTAATATCATATATTGGCCCTTAGTGAAGAAAATCAAAACATATCATAAAAAAGTGATCGAATTGATGAAATCTATTCACCCAAATAAATAAACTTTTGATAAAAAAAATATTTCTCATTTTATGGGATACTAGGAAATAATCGAGTTATGAATTTTGAATAATATAAAAAAAGTAAAACGAAAATATTATTTTATGTGATATATTTTTTTTAATATAATTGTATGCGTGAGGCAGGTGGTAATGCTTTGGTCAGTAAGGTGGACAAAACAAATAAAACAAAAGGGCATAAATAGATTAGGAATAGTAACAAATTAAAAGACTATGTCATTACATAATTAAATTAAATTAAGTTTCAAGAACAGCTTAAAAGTCAACATATGAAAGACTTCTGCAATTATTTGACTTTAGCTGACTCAATGCCACCAATGACAGATCACATTAGTGTCCGATTTTATTTGTGCATATCTCAATTATTTTACTTCAAATACGTATTATTTATTATTAACATAAATATCGTAAGTATTATCTATTAAAATTAAAAATAGATCAAAACAAATCAATTAATATTATCTATTTGGATTAAAATTTAAATACTTATCTTAAAAAACTATATCTGATCATTCGATCACACCCTTGAATAATAAATTCTACGTAATTTTGTGTTCACTCCCAAAACAAGATTTATGGAGCAAGATAGGCAGACTTTCCAAACAAGATATAAGTCTTCTTGTTCCCATTAAACCTTTTTTCTAGTTGTTAATTAATGACATATAGTTATTTACAATTTAATTATATTATTATATATAGATCTATTCAAATGAAAAAGACTGCTATTACCTGCATTTTATAAGTTGAAAAATATGAATTATGAACAGGAAGAAAATTTTGTGGAAATAGAATTTCTAGAAGTTTTCATATTTAATTCTACTTGTAACTCTATTATTCTAGCAATCAGAATTAAATTCTGTCCTATAACATGTACTATGGTTGACATTCTGCTGCTATATTTGTCTTTAGTAAATCTCTTTGAGTTTTTTTTTACTTAATTATTTTACCATTATAAGTTAAAGAACATTATATTTTTTCTTGAACATGGTTTGATGAAAATATATATTATATATTTGGATAGTACTAAATAGCCAGAAAATTTGATCAGAATTTTAAAAAGTTTATAATATTCTTTTTATTTTAAAATAAACTAATTTTTTCTCTATTTTTTAATTAAAAAAATATGAATATTAAAAGAGTAAAAATATTTTAAAAAGTAAAATAACATTGTGAAATATGTTATTTTACCATTCTAATCAAATTGTGCCAAATTTTCTCGCCAAAACCATTTTTCCATATTTGCCAAAGTTTGCATAGTTTGACTTAGATTCCATTGGATTCTGGAAACTCATAGCGTTCATCTGACACAATTTCCAAAATAAAGAGGCTAAGGGCATGTCCAACGACCTGTCTCCTTTTCCGCCTTTGCTCCTTCTTTTCAGAGGACACCAATGGAAAATTTAAGATAATTCTTAAAGCCCGTTTGGATTGATTGGAAAAAAATAATTTTTTAAAGTCAAACTTAAATGACTTTTAAATCAAAATAAAAAAAACACAATATATAAATGTACTTTTTAATTTGGTTTCATTTTACATTTACGTCCTTTAATTTTGGATTTACATAAATAGACATTTAAATTTGTATATAATTGAACAAATAGATACACACGTCCGACATGACTGGGAAGGAGTATCATTTATTCCTGTGTTTTATTTCTTTTATTTCACTTGACTTTTGTTACTAAATATAATATGGTATTTAAAGTTCGTAAAATCCTTTATTTGAAGTAAACAAAAAATTTAGAGATACCTAACAAAAAAACAAAAAAGAAAAGAAAAGAAACGAAGCTTATGAGAAACTTGTGTGAAGGTTTGGAAAAAAATGGGTTAACATAGAATGTTTTAGAAAAAAAAAAGACATTACTATGACAATTCTCAAATTAGCATGAAATATACTATGACAATTTTCAAGACTTACTCTTTTTTTTTTTTTTTCCACTCGATATCTGGAGCCTATATTGGAGCACCGATTAAATTCAAATCGTACACTATTGGGCCCATTCGGGGCTAGCGCTCCCAACAGTGGCGGACCCAGGATTTTCGTTTAGGGGGTTCGAAAAATAAAAGTATAAACATGTAAATAAGCTTTAGAAATGAGACCCTTGAATTCTTTTGGGTTTAAAACCACACTTTTAGCACTTAAAAAAAAAAAAAAAAAAAAAAAAAAAAAAACTTGAAAAACAGAACTGAAAATAAAAAAAAAAATTGAAACTAAGAAAGAAAAAAATAAAATGATATCACAGGGATTCAAACTTGTGACATGAAGCTTAATTTCAGGGGGACGAATTGCCACTGCACCATCAGTTTCTCCTTGTTATTGAGGAGGTTCAAAATATATATATATCTACAAAAATACAGAAAATCTACCTTATATATACAATGTAATTTTTTGCTGAGGGGGGGTTCGGGTGAACCCCTGAAACCCACGTGGGTCCACCCTAGCTCCCAATGGAATTTTGTCCATACCCAAAACTTAAACCTGAGACCTCTATTAAGAATGAAACAGTCTCATCATTGCACCACGATCCATGTTGGGTCTCAAGACTCAATAAATTTGTTGATTCTTGGAATTAAGACCTGGCCATGCCCTCAAAGTACTATAGTCTTTAGTCTAGCTAGTATAGTCAAGTCACATTGATCTATTGTTTCTACCTTATAATTCTAACATGCATGGTGGAAAATATCTAGTTATTTCAACAAATGTAAGGGCTCGTTTGACACTAGTTACAGTGTTATTGAGACGAAGTCCTTCTAACTCGTGTCCGTTATATATTACCATACTTTATAAGTTTTCGATCTATTATTTCCATGTAATAATATTACTAGCTTGTAATTAGCTTTTAAGTAATATGATAATGTAACTCTCAGTACATATAAGTTACACACCCAAAATTATTAGAGAGTTAGGTAAAATTTAACTTTTGGATTAATTTAAACAAATTCACATTTCATTATCAAATGATTCTTGTAAAACAAGTTAATTTAGGCAAGACTTTAATTGTAACTTTCATTAAAGACATTTTTTTTATGTTTAATGAAACTGTTGGAATGATTCCAACTTGTGGAAAATTAGTGAATTCATCAAGTCTTTGATAATGATCAAATATGATCAATGAAGACTTCTATATAGAAATATATATTAGTCTTCTTAAATTTGTATATTGGAAAATT
The DNA here is from genome assembly GCA_035578085.1 of Solanum pinnatisectum. Taxonomy (NCBI): domain Eukaryota; kingdom Viridiplantae; phylum Streptophyta; class Magnoliopsida; order Solanales; family Solanaceae; genus Solanum; species Solanum pinnatisectum. Next base: position 38,658,592 of record CM069080.1, on the reverse strand, counting down.
TCACATTAAATTTACAAGTACTTGCATCATTTTCTTCTATCAAATTTGGATTTGAGACATTAAATATTTTCAGGTGAAAGTCACTTAAGGGATGATAACTTTTCTCCCACCAAATTGGCATTGAATTTGCGATTATTATTATTATATCCATGTGGAAGGCATAATACATAAACGTTCTTCTTAACTTAGCTGCATTGTTATTTTTGCCCTCTAACTTTAATTTTAATGTGAACAAGTAGACACACACATTTTATATATGATATAATATGCGTCTTACATGACATAATATAAATCGATCAGTTCAAGTATATTTCATGTGAATTGACATTTTATATATATATATATATATATAGTAGATGTTGTAATAGCTCCGCAACTTTCCAAAACAAAAAGAAAGAAAAGGTTAAAAAACTTTGAATGTCAAATTAGCAAAAAAGAAAGTTTCAAACTTGATTTTAGAATATATTTAGTCTACATTTGAAACTTTTTCTGGTGTTTAGTTATTGAATAATTCATAGTGCAGTGTAAGTGAAATAAGGGCATCAAATAAATAAAGTAGAATTAATGAAAAGGTCCAAGTCTCAATAAAGTACAAAAAGGTTTTGATTATTCCATTACAAGAAGAAGCAGGTTCCACGAAAACGACATGTCCAAAATATACCATACCAGGAGTGTACATGGCCGGTTTGGTTTGGATTTTACAAATATCAAATTAAGTTATTTGTGTCAGATTTTTAAATTTATGAACCAAACCAAAAAGGTACAAAAAGGTTTTGATTATTCCATTACAAGAAGAAGCAGGTTCCACGAAAACGACATGTCCAAAATATACCATACCAGGGGTGTACATGGCCGGTTAGGTTTGGATTTTACAAATATCAAATTAAGTTATTTGTGTCAGATTTTTAAATTTATGAACCAAACCAAACCAGTAAAATGTGAGGTATTTAATTTTTAAAATAAGATAAAATACTTATCATAATAGGTAAACGTGATTTGATAGGGTAAAAAATTATATACCTAAAATGATGTATAAAACTCCTCCAGCTTGGAGAATCATAATAGTTCAGTTGGTTGGCTACGTGAACTCCACCTTTTTGGTGAGGATTCGATTCTCCGCATTGTAATCTCTCCCCATTTAAAAAAAAAAATTAAAAAAAAAAAAATTCCTCCACCTTAAATATATATAACGAGTGATTAGTGTTGAAATTTAAAGACAACGAAATAGAGATGTGAGTTAAACGTGTATAAATCTTTGTGCAAAAATAAGTATAAGATAATATGTTTTTTCTAAAATAAGGCATAATACAATTGTCTTGTTAATAGTAATCCTCTTTTTTTCTTTCAAAAAGTTGTCCATAATTGTTCCGCACTTAAAAAATATGCCCTATACTTAAATGCTTTTCACATGATCTCAAAAGACGGGCGGTAGTTCACACGGTCATCTTCAATCTAGCTTGTCAACATTCGAATTCAAGGAATAAATCCGAATCGAAATAAACCAGGATCTCAGAAGACGGGCGGTAGTCCGCGCGGTCATCTTCAATCTAGCTTGTCAACATCCGAATTCAAGGAATAAATTCGAATTGAAATATATACAAATTTTTATATAGTTTTATGACTGTATGGAGGGACCTAATCATTTTACCCAAGCATGGGGTCTGTCAAGATTCAAATACGTATTGTTATTGAGCATATGTGTCTAGCAGTTCTAACTGGGTATAGAGCGCCCTTTTCAACTCATTAACGGGCTTAGAACCACGGCTGGCTAGACGAAGTCATGAAGAAAAAGCCAATAACGTATTGTATCAAATCTAACTATACCACCATCTCGGAACCAAGTCAAGAAACCATATATAAATTTATTTATATTAAGATAAAGTTTAGATCTTTAATGGTAGATATAAAAACGAAGTTAAATATCCGACATAGATATGATTCTTTTAGCCGGACATAGTCACGACTCTAGATTGGAGAAAGAGAAGAAGATAAAAGAAAGGAAGAATTAAAGTACCTTGCAATTGTGGCCAACACCAGGGCCTATGAGAACTATACACTTGAGAACTATACACTTTATTGACAACTTCCGGCAAGTAACTGGCGAACTCACAAATTACAAAAGTGAAAGCTTTACAAGAGACATAAAAAGTAGAGAGGGTTTTCTAAAAACCTGCTTCTCCACAACTAAAACTAAACTTATTTATAGAAGAAAAAAAGAATCTACGAACAGTAAATGAACAGTAAATGTGGGTCCCTTATCAATGGGTCCCTATGTACAGTAACAGTTATCTACTGTTGATCAACAGTGTATTTACTATTGATAGTGGCTTTTGATGTAGCTATAAGTTCTACATCTTGTCATTTTTCTTTAATTCTCGGAGTAAATCTTCCGCCTTTTGCAGAGTATCTTCTGAGATAAGTTTGTTCGACTCACATGGTTGAGCCTCTTGAATATCTTTGGCGGCGACGTCCTCACTAGTTTCACTCCTCATGGACGTGTCAGATTTCTCATATTGAGTTATATTGAGGAGTAGATTCCTTCGTACTTCTTCGAGATAATTGTTAATCATCGCTTCTTTATTTCTGTCTTGGATGGAAATTTTGCGAGCAATATGCTTCACCAAACTATCTTGAATTACTCCCTTCTGAGGGGTGATGCAATATTCGTGCGCCCTGTTTTCAATCATATCCAACAGTTCTTATCCATATAAAGACTTGGTTTTGGGATCTCTTTTCATTAATTTATCCCATAAATTATTATAAAAAGTCCTATATAAACAAGGAATTTGCTCCTTGGTAATACCCACTTCTGGAGTCCATTTATGAATTCAAGGAATTGAAAATTCAATGAAGAAATAAATTTGTTCAATTTTTTCAATGTAACAGATATGATTTGTGTGATATAATGCGTTAAGATCGGGGCGAAACTTTAACCCATTCTTTGTATAACTTAAGAAATGGATCTGGTAGAATTTTAATCGTTGGACCGTGGTATGATCACCAGTTTAGAAACCAATTAGGAATTGGTTCTGCGAATATCTTCGTACAAATTTTAATAAACCATGGGTGCTTATGTCTCTCATTATTGTACATGAGGACTTTATCAAAAGCACGAATATAGTCCCAATATGTGAAATTCATAGAGACTTTATTTAGGCTGATCTGTCTTTCCTTCATTGTCGAGATACCCCAACCTTCAACAAATATAATCTGTTTAATTATCATTTTGGAGAAGTTATAAACATTCTCACTGGTGTTATAACCTAAAAATGCTGAAACTCAGCACTACCGATGCTTATTAGAATTGTCTCATAATAAGATCGGGTCTTGTATGACTCACCCGAAAAATATAATCCGTTAACCAAATATTGCTGAAATATCTTCCAGGGTTCTTCTTTTCGTTGAATATCAGAATTTTCTTAAAGAAATATCATTTCTTTTTTGGATATTTTTTCATATGATTTGATATCATCAATATCATCTTTTGCTATGGGTGCAAATGTATCACTCAGCTTCTGGGATAGATACGCCTGTAATTGTGCGTATAATGAATTATTTTTTGGAATATCTTCTAGATGTATAGAAGAAGCCTCTTTTTGAGAGCTTTTTAGATTCACCAAGTTCATCCCTCCTCTTTGTATAATTGGGGAGCTGGATGAAGAGGATCCGTATGACGATCCTGATGATCCTGGGGATGATCTTCCCCTTCCTCTGGTATAACAGCGTTTTCCTCTAACCTTGGTTACCCAAGGAGGGTCCATCCTACAAACAAAACATTTTGTTTTATTCGAAAGCATAATAATTATTATAATAATATAGTTCATCGTCAAAATTAACGATTTCTTCTATCATATGAATAGAGTAGACATCTAAAGCATGCCATCTATAATCTTTCATAGAATTACTTCCTGTACGTCTCGATTGAGGGGAACTACCTTTAAGATAGTAACTAAAGTTTTATCTGTAGAGAAGGGAGACAGAAAACTCATTGTGAAGATAGGTTTTCCCTAGATAAGAAATCTGGAAGAGAGTCATCACTCCCCTTTTTATAATGGATTTCAAAATAAAAAGGAGCTAACTGGGCCTGCCACCTAACAAAGATTAATTTTGAAGCATCATGTTTAAAATCTTTATCAAACATATATTTCACTGATTGTGCATCAGTGTTTATCAAAAACTTTTGATTATATAAATCATCTTGAAATTTCAATACACGTTTGACGATGGTCAACATTTCATGAGCCACCGTAGCATACTTCTTCTGAGCATCACTCCATTTTTTGGAATGAAATCGGATCAAATATTCATTTTTGTCATGGGGATTGATTTGTTTCAATATTCCACCATATCCAATGTTAGATGCATCTGTCTTAATAATTTTCTGCCATGCAGGGTTAGCAAGAGTTAGGCAAGACAAAGATTGCACACGAAGCTTAATATTCTTTACCAAATTTGTGTGACTATCATTCCATGGTGATTTATGATCCTTTTTTAGCTTGTCATATAAAGGGGCCAAATCATGTGATAACTTCTTGTAAAAGGGGGAATTGTAGTTTAGACTTTCTTTGCAATTATGTTCTATCTGTAATAACATCAGGAAACTTTGAAGCAAAGTCAATCGATCGTTGAATAGGGGTAACCTTCCCTTGACAAATAAGATGTCCTAAAAATCTTATATTAGTTTGAAATAAACTCATCTTTTGGTTTAGAGATCACCAAACCATTTTGTATAACAATTTTCTTGAAAATGTCTAAATGTTTGATATGCATGTCAAGAGTCTTTGAGTAAACCAAAATATCATCAATATAAACAATGATAAAATCCAAATAGGGGTTGAAAATATCATTCATAATTTTCTAAAATTCAGAAGGAGAGTTTTTCAAACCAAAGGGCATAACTTTCCACTCATATTGTCCAAATGGGACATTAAAAGCTGTTCTATAAGGATGTTCTTTAAATATTTGGATATGTCAATAACCTGATTTTAAATCAAATTTAGAGAAGATATTAGCATCGTATAATCTTGATAATAAATCTTTTTTATTTGGAATAGCATACCTAATCCATTTTAAATTTTTGTTTAAGGTTTTATAATTTATAACCAACCTGGGGACACCTCGTTCCCTTTCAGCCACATTGTTAACATAAAATGCAGTACAAGAACAAGGTGATTTCGAAGGTTTTATCAAACCCTTTTGTGACAAGCTATCAATTTCCTTTTTGCATAATTCTACCTATTCGGCGTTCATCTGGCAAAGACGAGACTTAGTAGGAATATCATCCTTAGAGAAATTTTCTTCATATGGAAGAGTAACAATATATTTTTTCCGATTCCAAAAAGCACTAGGATGATCAGCACAAATATCAATAGCCATTTGTTAAATATCAATTTAATATTTTCGTGTACTTTGGTGGATTTCAAAGTATCAAATATATTCATACTAAACAATTCAAATTGTAAAGAATCAACACGCTTTTGTTTCATATCAATTAAAGCATTAATATCATGAGAAATTGGGTCAGTGATAAAAGTATAACTAATATTCTGATTTTCATACGTAGCAGAAAATCCTTTAGCATTTATGCTAGTAAACAGATAAATAGTATTTATAAAAGGTGTTCCAAGTATAATAGGAGGATATAACTGATTTTTAACCAAGAAAAAGAAATGCGGAATGCAAACTTTATTTTGGCAAATGCGAGTATTAGGCAGTTTATACTTTATATCTAAAGCATGTCCTGACGCAGATTTAACCATGTGAGTTGTTTTCTCAAAATACTTAGTAGGTACAAGACCTTCTTGAATACAACTAACATCGGCTCCACTATCCATCATAGCAACATTAGTTATGGAAAAGCTATTATCAATTAGTATGGTGCATTTAACATACCACTTATGAGCAGTAACAATTTACATAATTCCTAAAAACAGGCCTTGTCTAGGATCAAGATTAAGAGGTTTTGCAAGAGTATTTTCTTCAGCAATATTTTTCCCTTTGTTATTAACAGTTTCAATATGAGTAAGAAGATGATAACTAATCATTTGATTCTTCTTTATAGATTTAATCTCATTTTTTAAATTTCAATTTCACCTTTTAAATCATCAAATAAGAATCTTTTGTAGAAATGGTTTGCTTATTAAGTCTGTTATGAACTACAGACAAAGAATAAGGAGCAGAATATTCATATTCAAAATCATTCTTTTTTTCTGAATTTTTTGAAGAACATGCCTTATTATTAACAACTAATTGAATAATTTTCTCACGAAGATTGTTATCTGTAACTTCTTTCAAAAGTTCTATGACATTATTAGAAGTAATAGTGTTGATATTTAAATCCTCAAATTGAGATTGTAATTTATAAAATTCATCATTTTCATAGGAACAAATACTATCTTGACCAGTTTTGCAAGTATCACAAGTATTTAAATTAACATGTTGATTATTATCAGATAAATCGGGCAAATCAATTTCTTCTTCAAAACCTGACTCAGAATCACAATCGGACTCCAAACCAGAAGTGTATAAGAAACTATAAACCTCATCATGAACTTCTTCATCAAGTTTTAAGATTTTCAGCTTTTCAAGCTTGCAATTGGGTGCTATATGTCCGTAATTACCACACCTATAACACTTAATTTTGGTGAGCTCTCGCTTCGACCTATTCTTAGTAAATTTTTTAGATTTATGAGAGGCTTTTCTATCGGCCAATTCTTCCTTAGATCTACGTCTATGTCTAGAACTTCTGTTCCTATAAGGTTCATCGGGATTGGAACCTCTAGAATCTCTATGTTTGGTCTTCTTCTTGCTATTAGCCGAAGTATCAGGTAAATCAAATTGGGTGCAAAAGTCTCCTAGCTGAGATCTTTCTCTAAGCTTATCCATCTTAAGCTGTCAAGATAATTTAATTCATTGCAAAAGTTTATCCCTTCTTGAGTGCAAACTCCTATCAGCCGACCCTAGGTATAATCACCATAAGGAATTTCACCATGCTCATTTCTAAGGATTTTTTTAACCCTTACTGCAAATAATGAGGGAAGGCCATCTATAAAATTAGCTTTCCAGTGCTCATACTTGTTTTCAGGTAGTTCCATCACCCTACTCATATAAGTATCTTTATACCACCTGAATTCTCCCAAGGTTCTATAGCGTAGACCGTTTAATAGGGTATGAACCATTTCAAACTAATTGGTAAATCTACCATTAAAATGTTCCAAAATGGTTAAGAAGAAGGTATAAACGACGTCTTCTCTATTTGCAACAAGAGTCCTACCTAAGTTATCAACACCTTCACTACTAGAAGTAGCATTAATCACAACAGCCTTTCGTTCGAAGGTCATATAATTATCCCACCAACCTCGAAGTTGACCAGTAAAACATGCAATTATAATTTTGCAAATATTTCTATCTGTGTTTTTAACATTTTTACAGATAGTTGCATACATAACTATTCTATGAACAAGAATAATAAGTTGTCTATCAGTCAAGCCATCAAGGTTCCATTCCATTCATGGTACTTATGAAATTGTTGTGAAATATACGACATAGATATGATCTTTGTCTTCATGGATCTTGGAGAAACAAGTACTAAAAGTACTAGATTGAAAGAGGTAGATATGCCTCAAAACCTTGATTTGTTAAACAAATGGACTATTCCAAAAATTAATATTAAGACCATTTATGACTATGGTTGATTTGATAAAATCTCTAATAAACAGTTGATTAAAACTACTGAAAAATCTTTAGCGTTAAATTCGTCAGAACAGACTATTCGTTTATTAAACAAGCGATATATCGACTTATATAAACTTCAGTATAATTTCTTGCATATTGGCATGATACAAATTGCTTTTAAGCCTTTGACCCTTAAAGGGTTACCTAAGACACTTTTAGCTGCTTTACGTGATGCTAGAAATTTAAATTTTAGACAATGTTTAATGGGTTCGATTGAATCTACTGTGGCATATGGTCCAGTATACTTTAATACTCATCTGAATTTTCATTTATCTTTAATTGATGCTAATATTCTTGATGCTTTAACTCTAAATGTTAAAACACATGGTTATAATTATGCACCTGGATCTGAATTAATTTGTTTGTCTTATAGAATATTTTTCAAATTGCTTTCTATATTAAATCCAAGATGTAAGTTATATGATACATTTGCTAAAACTATTTTAGTAGAAACTAATTTTGCTGGATCCAAGGTCACTACTAAACGATCTATAAAATGGGAAGAAATTAATTTTCCGACTACTTGGACTTTGAAATCAGTTATTCCTCCAAACCAGATGGCCGATGCAATCACTAATTTTGAGTTTTCTCATATCACTCAAAATCCTGACAGTCGGATTTGTATGCAGTTTAATGATATCCTTTTTAGTAGACACTCATTTTCTTCTGCTAGAAGATTGTCTGCTATGTATCATATTTCACCTATTGATCCAGTATATAGCCCGGCTCGTAATCGTGCTGCCTCATTACATACTTTACCATCGGTTATATCTGCGGATCAAAATGATAGATTTGTTAATAAAATAAAAATTAATCCTCGTCTTAATATTGTTCACACAAATGATATGGCTTCTGATATTTCTGATAAGGATATTCCTTCTCAGTCTGAAATGGATTTTGATATGAATAATAATTAATGATGGATGTACACCAAATAGATTTTAGCCCAGGTTTATTGGCAAGAAAGTACATTCAGAATGAATTTTTAAGTGATAAATGGAACTAGTTTAAAACTTGGTTTTTTGACACTTATAGTGTAGATGATTTAAATAATATTTCTCAAGAGTTTTATGAAGCTTGTGCTTTGTATAATCAAATTATGTATTTTGTACCATGGTTTATAACCACTTATTTACCTTTATTCATCAACGTTCTGGAACGATCTTATAAAGATGGAACTGGTAATATTATCAAGGCTATTTACCCACCTCAGTTATCATTTGTTTTACCTAATAATACTGGTATTACATTTACTACCTTTCAAAAATTTGTTAAAGAAGATGTTACGGCAGTAAGCATCAACAAAATTAATAATTTGATTTCTCAAAATAATTATTTGGGACTTTATGTTAAAGTTTTGGGTGAACATATTGATTCTCTTGATAAAAAATTAGATGAATTAACTTCTTTAGTAATTCACATTAAGAATGATGTAAAAACTTTTAATAAAGCTTCTACCTCTAAAACTAATACAGAGGCACAAACTATGGCTACTCCGGTGCAGAGACCTCCTGAGATTTCAGAATTTAAATTTAAATCGATTTACGATTTTGAAGAACTTCTGATAAAAAGTCTGAATTTAGTGCAAAACCTATGGACTTGTTTGAAAGTTTTGCTGATGAAATGGAAAACACCTTTGATTTTAAAAATCATGTTTCTTTAGAATTTAATAAACTTCAGGGTTATGCCAAAAAGAATAGTGGTAATACTACGTTTGCTCATAAACCTAGCATGCAAACTTATTATTATTTCAGGTCAACTTCTCAAGATGTGCTTATAGAGGAACGAGACTGGAATTAGACTAACATCTCTTATAGCGGGTCTGCAATTTATGAATGGAACATTGATGGTTTGACTGATAGACAACTTACTATTCTTGTTCATAGAATGCTTATGTATGCAACTATCTATAAAAGTATTAAAAATACAGATAGAAATATTTGCAAAATGATAATTGCAGGTTTTACTGTTCAACTTCGAGATTGGTGGGATAATTATATGACCTTCGAACAAAAGGCTGTTGTGATTAATGCTACTTCTAGTAGTGAAGGTGTTGATAACTTAGGTATGACTCTTGTTGCAAATAGAGAAGACGCCGTTTATATCTTAGTCTTAACCATTTTGGAACATTTTAATGGTAGATTTACTAATCAGTTTGAAATGGTTAGTACCCTGTTAAACGGTTTACACTGTAGAACCTTGGGAGAATTCAGGTGGTATAAAGATACTTATATGAGTAGGGTGATGGAACTATCCGAAAACAAGTATGAGCATTAGAAAGCTAAGTTCATAGATGGCCTTCCCCTATTATTTGCACTAAGGGTTAAACAAATCCTTAGAAATGAGCATGGTGAAATTCCTTATGGTGATTATACCTATGGTCGGTTGATAGGAGTTTGCACTCAAGAAGGGATAAACTTGTGCAATGAATTAAAACCTTAAGATGGATAAGCTTAGAGAAATATCTTAGCTAGGAGACTTTTGTACCCAGTTTGATTTACCTGATACTTCGGCTAATAGAAAGAAGAAGATCAAACATAGAGATTTTAGAGGTTCCAATCTCGATGAACCTTATAGGAACAGAAGGTATAGACATAGACTTAGATCTAAGGAAGAACGGGATGATAGAAAAGCCTCTCGTAAATTTAAAAAATTTACTAAGAATAGGTCGAAGCAAGAGCTTGCCAAAATTAAGTGTTATAGGTGTGGCAATTACGGACGTATAGCACCCAATTGCAAGCTTAAAAAGCTGAAAACCTTAAAACTTGATGAAGAAGTTCATGATAAGGTTTATAGTTTCTTATACACTTCTGGTTCGGAGTCTGATTATGATTCTGAGTTAGGTTCTGAAGAAGAAATTGATTTACCTGATTTATCTGATAATAATCAACATGTTAATATAAATGCTTTCGATACTTGCAAAACTGGTCAAGATGGTATTTGTTTCTGTGAAAATGATGAATTTTATAAATTACAATCTCAATTTAAAGATTTAAATATCAACACTATTACTTATGATAATGTCATAGAACTTTTGAAAGAAGTTACAGATAATAATCTTCGTGAGAAAATTATTCAATTAGTTGTTAATAACAAGGCTAGTTCTTCAAAAAAATGAATGATTTTGAATATGAATATTTTGCTCCTTAATCTTTGTCTGAAGTTCATAATAGACTTAATAAACAAACCATTTCTACAAGAAATTTTTCTTTTGATGATTTAAAAGGTGAAATTGAAAATTTTAAAAATGAGATTAAATCTATCAAGCAGAATCAAATGATTTGTGATCATCATCTTACTCAGATCGAAACTGTTAATAACAAAGGGAAAAATATTGTTGAAGAAAATACTCTTGCAAAACCTCTTAATCTTGATCCTAGACAGGGCATGTTTTTAGGAATGATGCAAATTGTTACTGCTCAGAAGTGGTATGTTAAATGCACCATACTAATTGATAATAATTTTTCTATAACTAATGTTGATATGATTGATAGTGGAGCCGATGTTAGTCGTATTCAAGAAGGTCTTGTACCTACTAAGTATTTTGAGAAAACAACTCACGTGGTTAAATCTGCGTCAGGACATGCTTTAGATATAAAGTATAAACTGCCTAATACTCGCATTTGCCAAAATAAAGTTTGCATTCCGCATTTCTTTTTCTTGGTTAAAAATCAGTTATACCCTCTGATTATACTTAGAACACCTTTTATAAATACTATTTATCCGTTTACTAGCATAAATGCTAAAGGATTTTCTCCTACGTATAAAAACCAGAATATTAGTTATACTTTTATCACTGACCCAATTTCTCATGATATTAACGCTTTAATTGATATGAAGTAAAAGCATGTTGATTCTTTAAATTTGAATTGTTTAGTATGAATATATTTGATACTTTGAAATCCACCAAAGTATAAGAAACGATTAAATTGATTTTTGAACAACTGACTATTGATATTTGTGCTGGTCATCCTAGTGCTTTTTGAAATCGGAAAAAGCATATTGTTACTCTTCCATATGAAGAAAATTTCTCTGAGGATGATATTCCTACTAAGTCTTGTCCTTGCTAGATGGACGCCGAATTGGTAGAATTCTGCAAAAAGGAAATTGATAGCTTGTTACAAATTGGTTATGGTGGAATATTAAAACAAAGCAATCCCTATTACAAAAATGAAGATTTGATCCGATCCGAAAAATGGAGCGACGCTTAAAAGAAGTATGCTACGGTGGCTCATGAAATGTTGACCATCGTCAAATGCGTATTAAAATTTCAAGATGATTTATATAATCAATAGTTTTTGATAAACACTGATGCACAATCAGTGAAATATATGTTTGATAAAGATTTTAAATATAATGCTTTAAAATTAATCTTTACTAGGTGGTAGACCTAGTTAGCTCCTTTTGATTTTGAAATACATTATAAAAAGGGGAGTGATAACTCTCTTCTAGATTTCTTATCTAGAGAATACCTGTCTTCACAATGAGTTTTTTGTCTCCCTTCTTTACAGATAAAACTTTAGTTACTATCTTAAAGGTAGTTCCCCTCAATCGAGACGTACAAGAAGTAATTCTATGGAAGATTTTAGATGGCATGCTTATAGATGTCTACTCTAATCATATGATAGAAGAAATCGTTAATTTTGACGATGAAATATATTATTATACCAATTGTTATGCTTTTGAATAAAACAAAATGTTTTGTTTGTAGGATGGACCCTCATTGGGTAAACAAGGTTAGAGGAAAAGGTGGTTATACCAGAGGAAGGAGAAGATCATCCCCGGGATCATCAGGATCGTCATATAGATCCTCTTCATCTAGCTCCCTAATTATACAAAGAGGAGGGATGAGCTTGGTGAATCCAAAAAGCTCTCAAAAAGAGGCTTCTTCTATACATCTGGAAGATATTCCAAAAAATAATCTATTATACGCACAATTGCAGGCGTATCTATCCCAGAAGTAGAGTGATACCTTTGCATCCATAGCAAAAGATAATGTTGATGATATCAAATCATATGAAAAAATATCCAAAAAATAAATGATATTTCTTTTAGAAAATTCTAATATTCAGCGAAAAGAAGAACCCTGGAAGATATTCCAGCGATATTTGGTTAACGGATTCTAGGTGAGTCATACAAGACCCGATCTCATATTATTATGAGACAATTCTAATAAGCACCGGTAGTGCTGAGTTTCAGCATTTTTCAGGTTATAACACTAGTGAGAATGTTTATAACTTCTCCAAAATGATAATTAAACATATTATATCTATTGAAGATTGGGGTGTCTCCACAATGAAGGAAAGACAGATCAACCTAAATAAAGTCTCTATGAATTTCACATATTGGGACTATATTTGTGCTTTTGATAAAATCCTCATCTACAATAATGAGAGACATAACACATGGTTTATTAAAATTTGTGCGAAGATATTCGCAGAACCAATTCCTACTTGGTTTCTAAACTGGTGATCATACCACGATCCAACGATTAAAATTCTACCAGATCCATTTCTTAAGTTATACAAAGAATGAGTTAAAGTTTTTCCCGATGTTAACGCATTATATCACACAAATCATATCTGTTACATCAAAAAAAATTGAACAAATTTATTTCTTCATTGAATTTTCGATTCCTTGAATTCATAATTGGACTCCAGAATTGGATTTTATCGAGGAGCAAATTGCTTGTTTATATAGGACTTTTTATAATAATTTTTGGGATAAATTAATGAAAAGAGATCCCAAAACCAAGTCTTTATATGGACAAGAACTGTTGGATCTGATTGGAAAAAGGGTGCAACAATATTGCATCACCCCTCAGAAGGGAGTAATTCAAGTTAGTTTGGTGAAGCATATTGCTCACAAAATTTCCATCCAAGACGGAAATAAAGAAGAGATGAGTAACAATTATCTTGAAGAAGTACGAAGGAATCTACTCCTCAACATAACTCAATATGAGAAATCTGACACGTCCATGAGGAGTGAAACTAGTGAGGACGTCGCCGCCGAAGATATTCAAGAGGCCCAACCATGTGAGTCGGACAAACTTATCTCAGAAGATACTTTGCAAAAGGTAGAAGATTTCCTCCGCGAATTAAGAAAAAAGACAAGATATAGAACTTATAGCTACAGCAAAAGCCACTATCAACAGTAAATACACTGTTGATCAACAATAGATAAACTGTTACTGTACATAAGGACCCATTGATAAGGGACCCACATTTACTATTCATTTACTGTTCGTAGATTCTTTTTTCTTCTATAAATAAGTTTAGTTTTAGTTGTGGAGAAGCAGGTTTTTAGAAAACCCTCTCTACTTTTTCTCTCTCTTGTAAAGCTTTCTCGTTTGTAATTTGTGAGTTCGTCGGATACTTGCCAGAAGTTGTCAATAAAGTGTATAATTCTCATAGGCCCTAGTGTTGGCCACAACTGCAAGGTACTTTAATTCTTCCTTTCTTTTATCCTCTTCTCTTTCTCCGATCTAGAGTCGTGACTATGTCTGGCTAAAAAAATCATATATATGTCGGATATTTAACTTCGCTTTTATATCTACAGTGAAAGATCTAGACTTTATCTAAATATAAATAAATTTATATATGATTTCTTGACTTGGTTTCGAGATGGTGGTACAGTCAGATTTGATGCAATACGTTATTGACTTTGTCTTCGTGACTCTGTCTAGCCAGCCGTGGTTCTAAGCCCATTAATGAGTTGAAAAGGGCGCTTTATACCTGGTTAGAACTGCTAGACACATGAGCTCAATAACAATACGTATTTGAATCTTGACAGACCCCTTGCTTGGGTAAAAGAATTAGATCCCTCCATACAGTCATAAAACTATATAAAAATTTGTAGATATTTCGATTCGGATTTATTCCTTGAATTTGGATGTTGAAAAGCTAGATTGAAGATGATTGTGCGGACTACCGCCTGTCTTCTGAGATAAACCTTCTTGAATACAACTAACATCGGCTCCACTATCAATCATAGCAACATTAGTTATGGAAAAACTATATATATATATATATATATATATATATATATATATATATATATATAGTAAGGGTCTGCAGTTTGAAACTTGACGGTAGTCTTCTTACACTTTTTGGCAAAGTGTCAGCCATCAACGGACTTGATATGTCTTTAGCGGTTGCCGTTTGAGCCGGACTAGCTACACTTTTATCCAGTGTAGTGGATTTATTTACATTCAGAGGGGAATGTAAACCCGTCTCATCCATTTTTGGAGATGGAGAACTCGAATTCTGAGAGGAAATTTGGGTTTGTTTTAAAGTGTCCTGGAGAATATAAATCTGGTCTTGCAAAATTTGGTTTTGTCTTAACAATTTTTGGTTGTCTTTGGTTAATGTGTCATTATTTTGATTGAGTTTCTGAAAAGCTCTTGTCATGGTCTCACAATGGTCACAAAAATTAATTTAACATTTGTTGTCTGGGATTATATATGGAATATTTTGGCTAGAATTCTTTAATTCTGGGGTAATAAAGAAATTTGAACCTATATTTTTTCTAGCAAATTCTAAAGCTTCTTGGAAATTATTGAAACCTTTGTATATTGGCACAGGGTAATCTGTAATCACCTCAACCACTTGTTTTCATGTCTGAAAAACACCTGTCTTTTTTCCTATGGTCACTGTATAAAATTTAAAATTTTTCTCTTGATTTCTTTCTGTAAAATAATGATTTAGCGAATTTAAAACATAAATGAAATAAGCATTGTCTCTTGGATTCTTATTATACGAGATCCACAAATTGTCAAGTAGACACTTTTGTGTTCTATCGATAATAGATCCTGGTTTTTGTCTAAAAGTTAAATTTGAGTCTGGGTAAGCAATTAGACTTTGTGTTCCAAAAAACAGTCTATCAAAAAGTTTGTTTTTTAGACCGTCCGGACCACTTAGCGGTGTGAAATGAGTTTGTCTGAGGAATGCTTGTAAGAGTCTGAAGATGAGTCTGCTGGCTTTTTGCCTTGGTTTTTTCCTGCATACATGCTAAAAATGGAAAGACTGTTAGTTCCATATGTTTCTTAATCAAACTTTTAAATTTAATCTACTTAATTGATCTGCTAAAATATTATCTATTCCTTTAATATGTTCAAATTTCAAATTATAAATTGATGTTTCGTTTATGAAATTTAACCATTGTCTTGTACTACTATGCTCTCTTGCAATTTTCTGATAAAATTTTACTATAGCTTCGCAATCTGTTCTAACTAATATTTCGAGTTTATTTATAATATAAATTTTAAAACTATTTAAACCATATATTACAGCTAAAACTTCAGAGATTATACTACTTCGTTGACCTTTTTCTTTGTATTGACCGCTATTATAAGCGCATATCTTTTCTTCTTTTTTAGTACTATATTTATTGGGTCTTGCTTTGAGGATCGCTCCCCAACCTAAATCACAACCATCTGTTTCTATAATTAAATAATATGTTTCTAGAGGTAGTTCTAAATCTGGAATATTCCTAACCATGTTTTTTAATTCTTTAACTAATTTAATATCTTCTGTATTAAAATATTTTTGTCCTGTAGAGCCAGTTTTGGCGTATAGAGGTCCTGCGACTTTTCCTAAATCTTTAATAAAATGTCTAGCATAATTTAACATTCCTAAAAATTTTTGTAATTTTTTAGTCTTTTCTAGTCTATCTGGCATTTATAATATCTTTTTTGCTATATGGGGTTGTAATTTTATTTTTCCTTCCCCTATAGTTATACCTAGGAAATTTATATAAGTCTTACATAACTCCATTTTCTTCTTACTTATTATTAAACCATTTTCTAAAAATAAATTGAATACTTTTTGCAGATGTCCCAAATGTTCCTGCATATTATTACTAAAGACTAAGATATCATCTATATAAACTAAAACAAAATGTTTATAATTTCCAAAAATATTATCCATCTTTCGTTGGAAAATTGGTGGGACAGTTTTTAATCCAAATGGCATTACTAACCATTCGAAGTGTCCTTCAGGACAGTAGAAAACCGTCCACTCAATACTGTCTGGATGCATCCTGACCTGCCAATAACCTGATTTACAATCAAACTTACTAAAAACTTTTTTACCTTGTATTCTATTTATTAATTCTTTTTTGTCTGGTAATTTATATCCATCCATTTCGGTATTATCATTAAGTCTTTTATAATTTATGACCATTCTGGCCTTTCCTCTAACTTGCTCACTATGGTTTCTAACCATGAAAGCAGTTGATCTATGTCTAGATATTGATTTTCTAATTACTCCTAACTCTAGCAATTCTTTTATCTGTATTTTAAAATCTTCTAAGTCTTAATTTGTGGCTTCTATTGGTGCTATCTTAATGGTAAATTCTTTATTTTTTATTTCTAACTTACACATAATCTGATTTGTGTTCCAGTGGGTTAGAGGTTTTTCTCCTATAATTTCTATTTTATCTAACAACTGTATTACTTTATCTAAACCTTCTTGATGTCTAATTATTCCTATTTGCTGAATCCCTTTCTGAAAATTATAAAAATCATTATTAATTTCTATTAAACTATATTCTTCTGGTATTTGATCCTCTTCTATTTCATTAATTTGTTCTTGTATTAATTGATTACATGTGCATTTGTCTCCTTTACTACATATTTTATCTTTTATTTCTATGATTTTAAGGTTTGATGTCTTATCTAGTTTATTTCTAGCTTGAGTTGGCCGTTTTTCTAGATCTACTGGGGTATAAGTGGTTTCTTTAGAAAGAAAAATTTCATCTCTAGTTAATAAACAGCTGCCATTTCTTCCTAATAAAAAATCTAATCCTAATACTAAATATGTTCTAATTTTTAATTATCGTACCCATATTTGTTCTAATTTATAACTAGGTTTATAAAAAACTCCACATGTATTTATAAAACTTATCGTACTATAGGGTATGTATTTATTATAACTATTGAAACTTCCGTCCATTTGCATGGATTCTTGGGGTACCATTTTCTTAGCTAAATGTTCTGGTATAATTTTACTATTAATTATACTTTTTGTACATCCTGAGTCTATTATGGCCTTTGTTTCTACTTCATAATTTCCTATAGTTAATCTAACTAAAACTTGAATAGTACTAATGTTTTTGTCTTCATTACAAATTAATTCTTTAAAGTTTTCTGCAGTATTCATTAATTCTTCTTCATGTTCAAGATTTATCATTCTTTTTCCTTTTTCTTGTTTTTCTATTCTTTGTTCTAATTCTATTCCTTTATTGGTACATTTCATATCTAACTCTGCTATTTTATCTATAAGTCTTTGAACTATTTGTGTTAGAGGTTCTTCATCTATGTTTTGAGGAATTGATTCTGGCCTTCCAGATTTAAATATACTATTCGGTAATTTGGTTTTTATGCAATCTATACATTCTTCTACATAACACTTACTACATTTAGCTCTTTTATTCTTACTTGGATACCATCTACATATAAAACATTGATTACTGTCTATTCCTTTTTGTTCTTCAAAATTATGTTTACAATTTATAGATGTCTGATCTAGAGTATTCATTAAAGAGGTAAAGTGAATATTCATTAAAGAGGTAAAGTGAATATTCATTAAAGAGGTAAAGTCATTATTGTCTAGTATTTCAAAATTATCTTCTGTTCCTAATGTATTAATAAAATTGTCTGCTTCTTCATCTATTTCTTGATCATCTTTTTCTACTGCTTCAAAACTACATATAGAATAAATGCTTTCATTGTCTGACATATATTCGTCTACATTTATTAAAGTCTCATTTAATTCTTCTATTAATTGTGAATTTCTATCTCTAGCATTATTTCTTCGTGGGCATGTATTTGCTAAATGGTCTGAACTACCACATGTAAAGCATTCTAAAGTGTTTTTATAATTTATTTGTGTATTAAATTTTATAACATGTTTATCTTTATTCAGGTATGGTTTTCTAGCAGAGGATTTTCTAAGATAATATTTCTTTTTAGGATAGTATTTTCTTTTGTAGTTCTTTTTATATCTTGGTCTATTTTTGTAATATTTATCATCATAATTCTGGGTTGTATAAATAGTCTGACAGAAATTAGTCTCACCTCTTTTTAACTGTCTTTGTATTTGTATATTTGTACATTTTCTCTTAATACTTCTATGATATGTATAACTATATGTCCTATCGACCATTTACCATCTGGATTTTGTACTACTCCTTCTCTTTTATTCCATCGGTCTTCTATTTCTCTTGCTAATGCTCCTGGTAATTTATTAAGCAATTTCTTTCCTAAATATTGATCAAACGCGTTTCCACTTATGCTACAATAATAGAAATAATCGTTTAGAAATTCTTTTATATATTTCCAGTTAGTTATGCTTATTTGTTCTAAATGTATTAATGCTTCTTTTTGTAATACTAAAAATCCACTATTTGGATCTTCGTCTATTATTAAGCTATGTACTTTATTCGTAAAATTATATGGGTTTGCTCCTAAAGCTATTAATGTCTGAAATTCTTGAGAAAAATTAATTTTATATGCTTCCCATAAAGCTTTAGTTGATTCTCCTAAAAACGTCTCTAAATATCTATACATGGTTTCTGCATCAGTTTCTTGGTAGTTTTTTATATAGTCTGCTACTACTATTCCTTTCCATACATCTATTACGGAATTCCATGATTGCGGGTCATGTGCATATTTAATATTTTGCCTTTATTGCCTCCTTCTTGTAATCTGATAGGTTCTTCTATGGGTCTTCGTTTTCCTACTGGTCTTATTGGGTCTGTTGGTTGAGTCTCGGGATTTAATCTATAAACTCTTTTTCGTGGAACATTTCCAATGGGTATATCATCTGTATAAGTCTGAGTAGTTTTTTGAAAAGGGCTACTGGTTGATCCTGATTCCATAAATTCTTTGTGACTTTTTAAAGATATATATATATATATATATATATAATGATAATTACTATTTTAAAATAAATAAATGCGTACCCACCCACTTAATTTCCTTTTTCTCCAACATTATCTCAACGAGAAAATGGTTTTTTTTTTTTTTTTGGAAAACTTTAGAGCATAGCTAGCAATAAAATAAAGTCTATATAGTTAACCTACCTAAACCAGTCAAAGGCAACGTATCTTTCTAAAAAATAAAAGAGAACTAAAAAAACAGCTATGAAAATAACTATTGAAGCTAGAGACAGAGTCAAATTTTTTATTAAACTGATTCAATATATAAAAAAATAAACACGAGAAATTTACAAGTTGTTTTAAGGGGTATGTGAATTTGAACTACTACTTCTTCTTATTGTCGTGAGTGGTCCATTCTTTTTGAACAAGATGAGTTTAACTTATACATTAATAATATAAAAAATAACCTAGTAATTAAATTAAAATAAAGGCAAATTACTTGCTACTCCTATAACATATCAAAGTATACTGATAATATATTAAACAAATTATTCACAAGGTATAATAATTAAGTTAATTAAATCCAAGTAATTAAGGAAATATATTCATCATCAAGAAATTAAAGTAATAAAACATTCTTCTATAATATTATAATTCTTCTTCAAATAAAATAAGTCTCTCAAGAGTTACATCTGATTTCGTCAAAAAGTCCAATTCCTTGATATTACATATTTTTATTAAATTTTCTAAAAATATATCACTAACTTTTCTACCCCTTTTTTCTTGGGGGACAATTATAAATGTCTAATTAATTTTGACCACAACATTATTTTAATCATGTCCAAAGTCCATATAAATTGTTGTCTTCCAAAAACATGCTAGTATTATCATTATTATTTTCATAATCATTAATATGATCTGAAGATAATAATAAGCTGCTGCTGCTATTTTCTGATACTTCCATGCAAACTAAGGCCAATAAATTTGAATTTTGACACTTTAAATTCAAGATTTCTGCTTGTGCCTTTGCAAATTCTGCTTGGAGTTCACTTATTTGTTTTTGTAATTGACAAATTGCACCAGCACAACCATAAACTGGATCTCTTATTCTTGCATTTGCTTCATACACCATACTATTCACCGCGTCCACTCTTTGTTTCTCTGGAAGCTCCTGAAATTATTTAGACGATATATAATGTTACATATTGTAGCAGGTTATGTTGCCTGTCTTATTATAACTATCAACATTTATGTAACATGTAATACAATAAACAAAATATTGAATTTATAATGAGGGATGAAAATTAATGTCAAGCCACAATTTTTTTTCATGTTTGAAGTTTTGTTAATAAAGGGAAAATTTGAAAAAATATAAATTTAGGGGACTAATAAGTCGCACCACACCTAAAATTAAGTCAAAGAAAACAAAATGAACAACTAAAAGTAAGCATTATTTGCTAAAAAAATTGACCCAACATCCAAGACCACTAACTAACAAGGAATTAATATTTAGTTGTATATATCTATGTTCACATATCTTTAACAACACATGATAAATATTAAAAGTGATCAACTTTTATAGATCTTGACTGCGTGTATAAATTTTTATAATGATACGATTTATCTGTTATAACATGTTAAAATACACTAACAACAAAAACAGGTAAATTATTTATTGAATATGAAAACAGATGAAGGAATATGAATGTAAAATAAGATCTATAATACCAATCAAAACGTACAAAAATAAGACAGATTACCTGCAACATTTTGATAATGTTGCTAGCACCAAAGACTCTATGAGCAATGGTGAACTTAAGAGGGTCAGTGGGAGGAAAATAAGGTGCCAAAACACATTTCTCAACACATCTCCTACGAAGGATTTTACAAGCAGCACATGGAGAAAGAACAATATTCATTGGAGGAGTTGATAATAATATGCTACTTTTAGGTGACAATCCGCCACGTGTTGGAGTGGTAGAAATAGTACTAGTAAATGTTGATGATGATGAATTCATAGAAGAAATTGTTGTTGTGGTTTTGTGATCACTACATTCCATGGTGTTGGTTGTGGGGGGGGGGGGCGGGGGGGGGGGCTGAGAATAGGAAGTAGTGAAATATTGTTGTGTGTGTATGTTTGAAGTCTAAAATGAACACTATGGTGTGATTTAAGAGTTTGGTGTGTTAACAATATATATAGGAGGGAAAGACAACACCTCGGGTCGGGCCCACATGGATTATTTCGGGCTTTTGAATATTTTTTTGGAAAAAATAATTTTTATATATTGATAATGTAGATTTTATTTAATTGTTTTTTGTTAAGTTATCTTAAAGATAATTTTAGGTAAATGTTTGTAGAATTTTGAGATGCCGGTTATACGGTATAACAAGTTAAAATAAATAAGATTTATACTGTTTATGTATGTATAAGTTAACGGAATATGGTTAGTGAGTATTTATTCAGCTGAAATTAATTTATTTGGGATTGAAGTATGTTATTGTTGTAATTTATATAAGCGAAGTTAGTTTTAAAATAAATATAATTGAGAAGAATTTATTTTAATTTTTGTGTATTTTTAAAAAACTATTATCTAGTTAAGTTGACCTATATGCTATACCAATATATTAATTTTCATATAAATTTTGTTATATAGTAACTCGGAAAATAAAATGATAACCTATTATGGCTGATTAAATTACACTGATAATGCAGATTTATTATAATATAATAAAGATGTGTTTGGGTGGTGACTGTTTTATGGAATTTTGGAATTGTTCCAAAGAAAGACTTTTTAGAAAAAAGTATAATTGAACATTTTTCTTTCCCAAAAGTAAATTTTAGGCAAGTTTGTCTGACCAAACACTTAAAAAATATTTTGAGGAATAATGACCTCATCCTATGCCATTGGGTGACGTATTTTTAAATCTAAAACACTAAACTTCAAACAATCATTTTGAACTATGAAACATGGATAATGGTTAAAATTAGGACAAATAACTTAATCTTATCCTAATAAGATTGTTAGAAGCACTAATTAAGGAGCAAAAGACTACAATGTTTTTGAACGACTAATAAATGCAACTTTGAAGAATGGATATGACAAAAACGTACTCATGCTCTTTTCTTAACATTAAGGGCTCGTTTAGTTGGGAATAAGTTATTTGAAGATAACTAATCTTAGGATAAGTTATTCCATCATATAACTTATTTCATCACTTTACCAAAAATGATGGGATAACTAATTTAATGACTACCTTAATACCTTCAATCAAACATGAGATAAAAAAATTACATTTTATCCTGAAATTATTATACCTTATACCTCACACCAAACTAGCTTTGAATATATTATTGGTGAATGCAAATCAAGTATATATCTTGTAAATAATCTTTATATATACAAGAGCCTATGTCGGTACGAGTTTAATATATGTTATTTCTTTTATTTCAATTTATATGATACGAATATAATTTGATAAGTCATCCAATTTTTTATATGATTTTTGAATATTTTAAGTTGTTAATTATTGTGATTTATAGTATTTTTTTATGTTATTTCATAATAGTATATATTAGATCCTTTGTCCTATTTTTGTGGTATCAATAGAATTTGTTCATATGTTTTTTAAATATTTCAAGTTGTTAATTATTATAATTTATAATAATATTTATATAAAAATATATAATATACATAAAAAGTAAAATAAATAATTGAAAATGAAAAAAATACATAATAAATAATCAAATTATCATTATCTAGAAAGCAGACATGCTCATAACCACTTGCTTCCTAGACCTTTTTAAATACTAATATATTTACTAGTTAATTCTAGTCAAACGATAAAATATATATTAATTTTATTTTTTTATTATTAAATTTAAGTTTATTAATTTATTATAAACACTAGGAGTAAATTTATTAAGATCGAATTGATCAAACTCTCAACCTTAGTCTAAAAAGTGGATCGTCTAAATGTCAAAATGCTAAAAAGTGATGGATATCATTTAGTATAAAATTTTCTATTATTGTATAAACCAACTTTGATTATTTTACTTCAAGGATCAAGCCTAACTATATTTGATTTAATTATATATTTCTCTTAAAAATAAAATAATTAATTATTACCTAATATTCGATCATGTTGTATATTTTAATGTTGATTTAAGTCAACAAAAGTATTCTTCAAAGTCTTAAGCTGAATGCACACTGATAATTTTCAATAACCACCCCCACCCCTCCCCCAACCCTAATGAACCTAAAAAAGAATAGTCAATTTTTTTATTTTTGGATATTTTAGCCCCAAAAAATAATTCAATATATTTGTACATCCTAAACAATTCAATATATTTATATTTTAAATACATTTTTCGTCATTCTTTAAAACAACAAAATTCATACTAATAACATAAATGGTCTCATGAATTAGGTGTTAGACAATCCTTTTTTTTTTAAAGAAATATATTATTAATAAAATTAATCACTAAATACTCTATGTAGTATTTTTGTTAATCTTCGTAGAGCTCTCTATTGCACTAAATTTAGTGATAATATTTAACAAAAAGATATTTTATCATATCCCTTTCATCTATAAAATAGATCTACAAATTAAATTAAAAGTAGTTTACCAAATTTTAGTCATTTTTTTGTTGTATATATCATATAAGAGTGGCAAAATCAATCTAAATCCGCTCAATCTATTCAATCATTTCTATTGATTGGGTAAGCCATATTGGTTGAGTTAAGAAATATTTCGTTACAACACTTGTATTGCATGCATGATAAAAGTTTTTTCAACCTCATGACAATTAATTTGATCCGCTCAAATTTAATTCGATCAGCTCATTTGTTACCTGACTCTTAATTAGCTCTACACTTTATTCCCATTTATGGATATTCCACTTTTTTCCTCCTAATTTCGAGAATGTCATGACAGGACATCCCAAATTCCTTGATTAGTGCTAAGTAATCACTAATACAAAAATGTAATGTAATGATTTGCATGACCAATAAATATTTCATTTAATTCAAAAGTACATTTGGAATTAATTTAAAATAAATTGATTTTTTTTTTCATTTTTTAATTAAAAGATATTAAAGTTAAAAGGGTAAATATATTTTAAAAAATAAAATAACGTAGTGTGAAATATGTTATTTTACCATTTTAGCCAAATTCTGGATAAATTTTCTGGCCAAAAGGATTTTTCCTTTATTTATTTAGATAATCAAAACTTTATAAAAAGCTATTAAAGAATGCCACGTCGTCAATAATTTTATTCCGGTGCCGACTTTTAAGTAAGGAATTATGACTATTCATATATAACCATAACTAATACAACATTTTATATTTCTAGCTACCATTTACTAACTATACTGATTTGGCCATTTTCTGAAAATGACTTAAATATTTCTAAATAAGAAAAAAATAATATATATATATATATATACAAAAGGTCTTCATGTAGTTAAAGACTGTTGAGGCTCGTGCTTAACGAGTATAGTGACCATTTTTTTTCATGCAAAATGATCTTTCAAACACACACGCTAGGGATTCATTCCGTAGAAAAAATTACACAATATATATAAAGTAAATTTTATGTAGGATTCTTAGTTGTTATTAATAACTATTCTGAAATAAAACTAAATTAGAGAGTATTAAATATCAAGTTAGATTTTAAAAATCTTGAAATATATGTAGTTTGTGGCTTCGCCTTATATTAACCAATTTTTTTGAGTCGAGTTTTTCTTATTAGGAGAATAATTTAGTTGGGGCTTCAGACACCGAGTGAAAAATAAAAAAAAATGTGTTAGTGTCACAACCTAGATCGCCGTGAGTGACACCCACACTGACCATATGGTGGGAGAATCAATGACTAACCCAAACTTAACTCATCAACTATTTTATGCTGCAACTTATAATGTAAAACACTAAGGAAACAATTTAAGCAAACAATTGCAAAATTTAACCCCCTAGAATATGAAAGTCATAGTACCAAAATTCTAAATAGTTAAGAATGGGGATGCAACCCCAAAAACTAGAAAACATAAATCTAATAATCTAAAAATGTCTATGTCCGGAAAGATGGACAAATAAGTGAAGAAGAATCCATGGCAGCACGGAAGAGTAGCTCACCCTTGGATTTGAATATCAAGTGTCCCTTAACTGAGGTCTCGTATCAACCGCCTGAATATATCCTATACTAAAAAAAAGTATAGTATCAATACACAACCACCGTGTACAGATAGGATCATATGGTCGGTTCCAAAACATCAATGTAACCAAGTAACTACAAAACATTAATACAGGCTAACACACACACACATGCACACACTCACACACGCGCACACACACACATACGTGCACACATATGCGCAGACACACACTCACTCTCGAGGACACACAATAACCTCAATAAGGTATCCTGAAGTAATGGTGTGGCCGCGTACTCTGGAGGAACCTGGTCTCTCCTATATCAATCTCTGGCTCGAGAGAGACATCTTTGCTAGACCTCTCAAGGGTGCCACCCCATGGGCACGACCTCTGCTCGTAGCTCGGGTTCTACCTCTACCTCTATCTGGGGTCTCAAAAACTGACTCGAGTACTAGCTTCCCTCCTTTACCGCCAATAGAAGATATACTCCTCGCTATCTGCCAAATGAATACGCGACAACTTAATACTAGCTAAGGTAAGAATGAATGAATAAAAAGGAAGTTTTCTAACAGTTTTCATAGCCTCTCGAAAATGAACAACAAATATCTTTGCATCGATTCTCGAGACTCTACTTGACTTAACTTGTACACTCGTGAGGCCTATGAACTTGGGGATCTGATACCGTTTGTCCCAATCCAAAAACTGATGTGATGATACTAGTCGTACCTCACCGCGATAAGTCAGCCTAAAACCCAACAGAAGAGATAAATGCAGAAGCAAAACAGAATAAAAGACTAACATAATGCAACAATGCAGATAACATAACATAACTAAAATATAACCCCCAAAATCTATTAGTCACATGTATAAGTGTCACGCCTCGAGCCTACACCCTGGACCTGGCCAACACTCGAAAACCATCACTGATTTTCAAGCAAACCCTTGACCCTACTGACTACTTAGTAGAATACTGATTCAAGGAAATTGAAACTTTAAAACATAATTTAAATTCAAAAGTCTCAAAACTTCTCAAAGCTCAAACTATCTCAAATAGTATACTCAAAACTGTCTGAAAATAATAATAGTTTGTCAAAATAGTTCAAAGGAAATACTGACAAAAACTTAACACTAACTATCTATGAAGCCTTTGTAGTTCAACATGGATGTCAGGACAAGAGCCACAACACCTCAAAATCACTAAACTGAAGGACAAGAGTGAAGTCCTCTATAATGCAAAGATGGCTCACCAAAGCTAGAAAGAACTAAAAAGTGCTCTCAACAAAGCACGAACACCTAAACCTGCATCATAGAAAGTTGCAAGTTGAATGACATCAGTACATTGAGTGTACGAATATGAAATATGAATGAAGAAACAAATAACTGAGGAGTCACACGATAAATTGGTGCGATCTTATCCTACGTGCTACATAATTTTACATTAGGATCTTATCCTCGGTAAGGGCCATCCTTTACCTTGCCGAGGTATAGGATGCTAATGTAACTATGGATCCTTCTAATAGGCCTTCTTAGAGGTGGTGAGGAGTCACACGATAAATTTGTGCGATCTTATCCTACGTGCTACATAATTTTATGGGACTTGAGTTAAAAATAGACTCTTACCTAATTCAGTGCTCGATACTACTCCAAAATATTCAATATCCATTATGCTCAATCACCCTTTACAAAGAAAGAGACTATTACTTTAATTTACTTTTCACTTTGCTTTTCTGAAGTACTTTTCAGAAACATCAATTATACTTTTTCTCTTTCTCAACTGTCAAACAGTACATATGAAATCATTTGATTATTCCTTTATAGACTCTATTCAAAACTCGCATTTAAAACGTTTACTTATGGAATTATCTTTCAAGTCTAAGATCGATATATAAGAACTAACACTCTTTATACTTTTCTGAAAATAATCTTATCCTTTTCAATATAAAAAGGATACATTCGGAACCCTTTAAGTTCCCTTAAACTTTTTTTCAAAACAATGCTTTAAAACTTTTCTCTTAAACTCGCTTTAGTTTCCAAAATCAATGTAAGAAATATTACTAGCTCAAAATATTTTTAATAAAGCTCAATATATAGGGTTCATGTGAAACTACAAGCATGAACAATAATTCAAGAAGTTCAATGCATAAAGTATCATAATCTCATAGTATAGGGATCTCATAAAAGTGAAGACAGAACCCTAGTTTCAACTTGCTACTGACTGAATTAAGATGTAGGTCGTGAGGATGAACTAGTCTAACACTATGAATAGCCTTACATAACTGGAAGCACAAAGCTCTTAAAGAGGTTTGAAGAAAAACTTGACTGGAAGACTTGAAACCTTAGCTTTTGTCTTTCTTGCGATTTTCTTGGATATGAAGGGTGGAGAAGAACCATGGATTGAAAACCTTAGGATTCTTTAAGAGAATCTTTAACTTGGAGCCTTTAGATCTTGAGAAATTGGAGAAATCCCTTTCTTGGAGTTCTTGATCTTTGGAAGAATGAGAATTGGAGATTTTGAGAATTGGCATACATATAATGATGTTATTAGGTTGTAAGATGGACTTAGGGAAGTTGATTTAGGGTAAATAGTCAATAATACACTTCTAGGAACATAATAAAACCATAAAAATTTAAAGAAAATGACCTTTTAATAAATCCCACCGGCCAAATCGGTGATCTGGTGGTCTTCTCGCCAAAAATACTCGACGGATTGCCCATTGGACTTCAGATTTCCCAAATGGACAAAAGCTTATGATTTTTGGGACAATTTAGTGAGCTAATTTGACATTTTGCCAACCACTTCGGTGGATCACCAATTGAGCAGGTGAGTTCACCTAATTTCCCTGCCCGGGTAAAACAATCATAACTTTTTACTCCAAACTTAGAATAAGGCAAACTTGGTGGCGTTGGAAAGAAGACTCAAATACGTTTATTTATTTACAGGCTACCTAATTCATTATATACTGATATATATGACTGTTTGAAGTTGATCCTTATATGAACTCATGCAAGAACTTAGCTGGTAGAAATGCTTTGAACATGGCTTGGTGTTTGAGGTCCCTTATGATTCTAGATCACTTTAGATACTATTGATACACTTGGTAAAGGAATTTATAACACATGAGCAAGTAGGACATCACTCGGTTCAAGATCAAATACTTACGATGAACGATTCGGATTTTTAAGAGTAGAATTGCGAGGTGTTTTATAATGATTTAGGTCTTAGCTAAGAAATTTTTGGGGTGTTACAATAAGCCTCTAAGTATTACAATAGATTCAAAGAAGTACAAGTGTGAGTGTATTTTTTTCTACAATAGAACAAAAACCTAATAAAAGAGTAAGAGGTGTATGTTGAGATGACAAATAACTACTTCACTAACTCTCCACAATAGGCCTCAGTTGTAGAAGAGAAAAATGAGTAATCATATGATCTGGGCTCGTAACCTATATAAGTGTAGAAGTAAGGGAGTGAGTACCAAATAACACGGTACTCAGAAAGTTAACGACTAACTCAAGGCAAAGAAATACATAATACAGGTACTCCCTACACTCCACCTGACCCTCTGAAACTACAACCTGCACAAAACCAACCCAACCTAACAGTTCACAATTATATAGCACATAAGACGTATAACAACACTTTAATGGGTACAAGTGACCTACACAAAAGTTCATATTTATCAACCACAAGTTCCATAACAAGCACTCACAAAGTTCACAAATGGTAATGATGTGCAGTGCAATGTAATGAAATGAAATGTAAAGTGAATTATAGTGATGCATATTTGTCCTAATAATACACATCTGCTGAGACTCAGGCCGAAACCTATGAGGGACTCACAAGTTCCATAAATCTCCCGGATCCATTCCCCTTTGTCATAACCATCAATCACCGAAACCATTTTCCATCGATATTTTCAGAACCATTTTCTATCGGCATCACCAGAATCATTTTCCATCGACATAATCATCACAATAGATCTCATCATAGAGTTTCAGAACCAATGCAAATATGCATGTTCACAAAAGTAATGAGAAGATGACAATTTCCATATCAATACCCAATCCATATCAACACAATCATGATACATCATTGATAATAAATTAATATGACCATTCAAATCATCC
Source organism: Solanum pinnatisectum (assembly GCA_035578085.1). Classification (NCBI taxonomy): domain Eukaryota; kingdom Viridiplantae; phylum Streptophyta; class Magnoliopsida; order Solanales; family Solanaceae; genus Solanum; species Solanum pinnatisectum. Next base: position 38,628,703 of record CM069080.1, on the reverse strand, counting down.
ACAACACATCACACATCCATATACCATCAATTTGCCTTTTTATTCCACTTTTTCATTATTAGAATCATTCAATATGAACATATGACCACAAATATCAAACCCTTCACCATTCCCCCTTTCTCCCTAACACACATAATAAAGAACACAAGATTTTATATGCTTAAGAAAGGATAAAAAAGTCTACTTGCCTCAAACACACCATCAAGAAACCTAGTACTTGAGCTTTCCCTTTTTGTTGGGCCTCCAAATCAACACTGTCGGAACTCATGACCCAAAGTATACCCTAGGCGTAATATGACATATAGAACCCTGAGAGGACCTACACAAACCATTCCGCATACATCATATAAGATGATAAAAATAAAGAATTTAAAAGATAGCATTTCATATATCAAAAAGTTTGACAAAGTGGAAGTCTAACATAAGTCTCAAAGCCATCTAATACATCATAAGGAAAGTGATTGGAACGTAAACCATACACCACATACAAAGTCTGAAAATGAAAATGACATAAAACTATAAGGTGTCTCGATTCTCGGAACATGAGGACTCACTAATCACTTGAAGCACCCAATAAATGTCTAGCCACGAGTGCATGAGGTAAGACCATCAGACCCTATGTTCATGAGATAATGTAGGTACAAATATGCATTAGTACATGAAATATACTAAGTATGGAAAAATATGTATAAAATAGATATGATAACATAAATGAATTAAAACATGTTGATATGATCATATTGAGATAATCAAAAGCTTTAAAGAAGAAGGGACATAAGAATCATAAATTATGGTCAAATGCATTAACATAAAGGACTTACGAAAAACTTTGAAGAAACCATAAGCATTTTGTGGGATATTAGCTTTAACCGACAATAAGACCATGAGAGCTATATCATGGAATCCGGTATATCCCTCATACTGAAAGAAGGAGATCTACTTACCAAAGTAGAATCCATGTAAGACCCCAAAAAATTCTAAGCTAAGGTACGATTCATTCTTTATTTGCATGTAAAATAGTATCGGGTGATTTTTAAATTGCTCATTTATGAAAAGGTCAATTACTTAGTGTTGGAATGGATTTGGATATGACTCAGTGTCACACGAACCCCTCTAGCACAAAGTTGAGTTGAAAGCTTACCTACCGATTAAGTTTTGACATAAGAATCTACTTAGGTCAACTTCAAATAATCATATCTACCAACATATAATAAATTAGGTGGCCTATGACCTACCAGATTGAAGGTCTTTGAGTCTTCTTTCCAACTCCATCAAATTTGCCTCATTTCAAATTTAGAGTAAAAAGTTATGATCATTTTTACCAGAGACTATCATATCAGAGTTGCCTAAAGTTAGTACCTACAACTCCTATTAATGAGCCGTCATAATTTTGACGACTCGTACTATCAAGTCGTAGGAAAAGTACTAGGAGTTAGATTTTGGGGTCCAATTCCTACGGATCCATTATATGGGTCGTAGTTTGGACCTGTAGAATGGACTTTAGAGCTCAAAAATTGTATAAAGTCTACGGATTGGATCTACAGTCCGTAGAAACTTATACGGCTTGTAGATTGGATCCATAGAAAAAAAAATTTATCCTTAAAGTTTAATATAAATTTCACGGATGGGATCTACGGTCCGTAGAATAAACCACGAACCGTGGATGGACCCATAGAATGTTTTTGTTATTTTTTAAGAAGGGTAGTTTAGTCATTTCCCACCCCTTCTAAGCATAAAACACAAACCTTTTTCATCTAATGAAGGGTCTAAACAGTGTTAAAACATTATTTTATGTTCTTTAACACTTCAAAGACTTAGAAAAAGGATTCAAGAGGAAAACCACTAGGGTTTTCTAGTGTTCTTCGAATTTCATGGATTTTGCCAAGAACTTTGTTCTTCTGAAGTAAGTAAGACTATCATAGTGATAGAATCAGTTCATCTTACTCCCTACATTTACTTTATATCTGTATGAATAATCTAGGGTTACATCCTTAGTTTTGATAATTCTTGAGATGAGTTTCGTTGATGGGTTCTGAATTCTATTTCTTAATTATTGAGTTGCTATATCATGCATTGAGATTCTTGAGTTGATTGTTCATGTCTATTTTTCTCTATGAACCCTATTGTTGAGTTATAATTGAGCATTTCCTGAGTTATTATTGAGAATCTTTTAACCAAACAATTGCGTTAAACTGATTTTCTGAGAAAGTTAAGAAGAATTTTGAATAAAGTTTAAAGAGAGAATTTTAAGTAAAGTCTAAGGGAATTGATAGATTCCCAAACGTATTACTTTTACATTGATAAAGAGAAGTTTTTTTTTCATAAAGAGTTCAAAGATACTTCAGAGCATTTACCTCTTTTAGGAGGATAATTTGAGCACTAACCTCAAATTGAGAAAGAGTATATTTTATACATTTAAGCAAGACTAAGTATATTTATTTGGAGTAGTATTGAGCACCAATATGGGGATGAGTTCAGACAACTCAAAATTTTCATAAACCACATAGCTAACATGAGTAAATCATTGTACTTTTTAGACGATCCTTATTTATTTCAAGCAGATCTTTAGTGGATCGACTGGTTGAGGTGTCTTATATATCGGCAAGGTATAGGACATTTTTGGTAGCATGGGCGAAATGCTGTGTCATCATGTTGTTTATAGTGATGGTTGTCAGTTAGAGAATCTCCTTAATAGTTTAAAGAGTATTTTATTGTATTTTCTTATACATCCTTGAGTTAGCGGTTTTCTTACTTGTAAAGCTTGAATTTAAACATTGTATCTTTTACTTATGCTTTGAGTTGAGTTGAGATGAGTAGTTCTTTAGCCTTATCAATTCAATAATTTATTCATGCAGCTTTATTACATACTCATACATTCGATGTACTGATGTCAGTCGACCTACATCTTTTTATGATGCAGATACATGTGTTCAAGATCAAAAATAGACACTTCGTTGAGATCACTTTTGTTAAGATCCAAAATCACAAGTCGTGATGGCACCTATGTTCCCAACCAATAGGTAAGCCAACCCAATAAGTTTACCAATTCAACTTAAACGTGAAAAGGTAAGTAGAAAACTAATATCTAACCTACTAAGTCTTCAAAATAAATGCGGAAAATAGAAATACCACCCCAAGATTTAGTGTCATAAGTACAAGAGCTTCTACAATATGATACAAATCCAAATTAATATGAAAATCTAAACATAAGAAATATCCTATCAGAATACCAAAATAACCTAATAAATAGAGGTAGATAAAGGTGTGGGCCGCAGAATATCCCAAGCAGCGCACCACAACTCCAAAATAATCCGAACTCAGATTCAAAGCTCCAAGAAACGTGCTCGAATTTGAAATTCAATCTGCACCACAAAAGAGTGCAGTATGAGTACGAAACCACGTGTACCCACTATATCTCATAGACTGACAACGAAGAAGTAGTGACATGAGTATATAAGAAAATAATCCCTTAGTTTTTCAAGTTCATATCATACTTATCAACCAAGCTTTCATCAATAGGGATAATCAAATGTCTCGTATTTTCCAAACACAAATAAAATACATAATCAAGCTAGAATGAAGGATGTAATGAGATGCAATGCAATACGACACTATGAAATGATATGTCTGAAATGCCTAGTACTCTCTCAACCGTATATACATGATACTCCTCAGAAATACATCGAGAGTTCATGACCCATGGGGGACTCACGAGCTTCATATACCGACACGGATGATCTCCACGTGTCTGTGCGGACGATCTCAACGCACTATCATAAAATCAAATAATCCCCAGCATGGACAATCTCCACGTGCCCAACTTATAATCATAATCAATCACTCGCACGGACTATCTCCACGTGCCTAAATTGTAATCATAACTCGATCTCAACACGGACGATCTCCACGTGTTAGACCTTTACTCATACTCAATCTCATGTCAATGCATGTGCACAATATGATATCAATCAAAGGGGATGATGCAACATCTCAATAAATCAAATGTCGCTATGACATATAATCACCTCAATTGTCACAATTATACGGGTTTAATAAAGAAACACAGCCACACACAAGAAATCAAGTCATTAAATACATCAGCTAATGCCCATATGCTTTGGCATTCTCAAATTACAATCTATCATATTATAGTAATAAACTTTCCCTTTAATCACACCGGTACTCGTACCATTGTCCGTCACACCATTGGTATGAGACCCCCATCTTTCGCCCTTACCCATTGTCTATTCCATTTTTAATGTTTAATTAGAAATTGTCCTTCAACGAAGTCTAGAAAGTCTTAACATACCTCGAATGCCGGACACGTGTCACAAATCCTCAAGATTTTGCCTTTTCCTTTCGTAATGCTTTAGAATGTTTTCAATCTATCAAATATGCATTTTTGTAAGTAAACGAGTCTGTATACACCCATTTTACTATATGTTTATCCTATACCCAAAATCTCATCTAAATGTATATAATCAAGTTCTAAAATCTCAAGCCTAGAGTTAAGTCTTAATTCCTCCAAATAACATAACTTTAATGTTGTTCATATAATACAATATACCTATATTTAATAACTTGATTTACTATTTCGAAACTTGTATCCAATCTAAAGATCATGAAAATAAAATCCAAAACAAGTAAAACAACTACCCTATCTGTAACTTACACCCGGGAAAGAAACGAAAAGTTAAAAAAATATCATAAGGTCGTCACCCAGCCGTACATTAATTTCCCAATACCACCAATTCATTACTTTGGATTTATCCAATCATCAATCTACCCTTATCTAACATTAAGCCTTGAAATTAATCTCCACTAATGTATTGTCTCCTACCCTAATAAGTACAAAAAAATTGCAGCCATTAAGAGCCCATCCCTACATTCCTTATCACCAACCATATACCTATTATTCCCACCCATTGTAACAATCAACATATATATGCATTACATAAAGCACAACTCGCCAGAAAAGAAAAACCTTACCTGAAGTATGCGGTTTCTTTTCCCTCGTACACGTTTTCCACAATTTGTTATTTGTGTTATGTCAATTACCCCTTTAACTTAATTCAATATATGGGCCAAGTGGTAGAGAATATTAAATTAATTATCGACTTGGCCCATTACTTTCAACTAAATTAATTACTTAATAAATATCCGTTAATTAAATAGTTGTAGTTATCAAATAGCTTAAAAATTTATATTTAAAATTTTATGAGAAGAGTCAAAATAGTACTAGTGTTCAAAACAGCCTAACGGGTCATTACAACTTTGCTCTCCAATTAGCTTTTGGTGAGCGTCCTTGCATTTCGGAGGACTCCATTTTTCTTTTCTGTTTAGTTATTTTAGGGTGTTTTGGGTCTTGTCTCGCCATCCATGTTGGAGTATAGAGGTTTCATAGATACATAGTGTTGAGGAGATCAATACTTTCTTTTCTTTGAGATGATTTGCAAACTATTATTATTGCATTGAGTATTTTTCAAACAATAAGAGTTGAGCATTTCACAATCTTAATGACTTACTTCTATTTTAAGACTTTAAATGCTTGAGCTAGTCTTCCGCTAAGTAGTCATCCAGGCCAAGGGTTCGCTTGGGGACCAACAATGGTTCTCAAGTGCCAGCCACATCAAGGGTTTTTTCTGGGGGTGTGAAAATCCGTACATATCATCATTTGCTAAAGTGAATCCACTATCTAGGTCATTTAAGACAATCCTACGAGGGCACACAGTTTGGGACTAGAGGTTGCTACTAGAGACTACCCCATTTCAGCCTCCACCTCAAATCCCTCTCTGTGCTAAGTCTAAATCCCGACAGAATAGATAAAATCAAATATCATTATAACATAGGAAAGGCAAAGATCAATACCAATCCACAACTTTCAAGATCAAAACATAGAATAACTCCTTAAACATAATTCAACATAGTTGAGAAAACCTTTCACCAATGTGAATCCATATGTGAGAAATACCTTTCACAATCATGATCATAATAACATGTGAGAAAACCTTTCACAATAGCATTAATACTTTCCTTTCAAAGCATCATCAATCCATTTATAATAACTTCATGAAAACATGTATATCTTCATAAATCCATAATTCATAGGTTCATGAGTTCATCATAGGTCCATAGTTGAAAATCATAATTTAGGTACGGTTCAACATAATTTCAACTAAATATCATGAATTAAAATTGAATCAAGCATTAGGGTACTGAATTAACACTAATCAAACACAATTGAATGAAACTCATTGATTGAATTGAAACCCTAACTTAAAATATTGAAATTGAATTGGAAAATGTGGAAATCTTAGGGACTCCATTGAGGAAAGGACTTCATGGGTGAATACCCACGTATCTTGCTATTCAAAGTCCAAGAAATATGGTGAATGTGGAGACTTGAATGGAACCCTACCCTTTTTTTTTCTTCCTTAGGTTGAGAGAAATTTGGGGAGGATGAATGCAGTCATGTTTAGGGAATTTACAAGAATTAATTGAATGTGGGTAATTTGGGGCTTAAAATATTTATATAGGACTTAGGGTAGAAGGAAATACAAATTAGTATTGGGTTAAAACAATCAGGAAATGACCCAAAAACCCAAAAACAATAACTGTCGGAATTGACCTATGGTTCTAAGCTATGGACCGTATGACTTTTTGCGGTCCGTATTGGTCAACCGTAGACCAAGTACTGGGACCATGAAATCCCCTATCTTTTGATGGAATAATTCTACGGTTTGTAGGTCTTTCTACGGTCCATAGAAACCAACCGTAGAAATCAACTTTGACCCCCAAAATTTCACTAAGTCTAGGACTCACCTACGAGACCTATCTACGACTCGTACAAGGAATGACAGACTGTCCTGCTGAACTGTAAAAAGGTACTGAGACTTGATTTTACAAAATTATTTTCCCTTTCCTACGGTTGCCATCTACGGCCCGTTGAAGCTTCTACGGTCCGTAATGAGATCCATAAAACCAGACTTCACTCCAAAAACTTCTTCTCTTCCTTTTCCAACTTCCTAGGTGTTACAAACACAATCTAATCAAATAGGGAATCACAATAATAATTTGAAACTAACAAGACCCATATCAATAATTTTGGAAAATGGAGTGAAATTGACCTAAAAACCCATTTCCAAAATCTAGGATTAAATCATTAAATTTGAATAAAATCAAATTATCCAAAGAATTTGGAACTGGATTGTGAAAACCTCATAAAAACCCGAGTTGAAATCATTCCCCAATCACCATTTATTTCAAAACCTTGAGTTCTTGAAAAGTCCCCTAACTTTGAAGTTCAAACTCAATAACTTGGTGATACCTGGGAAATAAAGATTTAGGGTCACAAATATTTGCCTAAAATATTTATCATGAAAATCCCCTTTGAAATCTCCTCCAAAGATTTCTCAAAGCTCAAAAATGATGACATGGGGTCGAAATCCCAATTTTGAAAAAACATATTGTTTAGGCAACAATTGCTCATCACTGTCGCGACATAAGACCACATGATTGCGATGAGTAATTTAGTCAACTCAATTATTTTGACCATCCCTATTGCAACTGGGCCTTACGCGATCAAGATGACTTAGGGAATTAACCCTACGCAATCACAATAAGCCTTACTTGATCGTGACGCTCAACAAAATAACTTTTTGCGATCGCGAGAGATAGTCTCGCGATTGTGATGAAAAAATTACTATGCACCAGAACACAACAAACCAACAACTCACACAATTCACAAAATCACAAAATGGATCCTCGGGATTTGTTTGGATCCCAAGAATACACCAAATATGCTACCCAATCAAATTCAACATTCCAAACTCAATGAAACCATCGAAACACGGGTTTGAGGTCTCCTTGACATAAAATCCATGACAGCTTCAATAAATTAGCTTAGCATTAAAAAATGCCAAGTTGCCCATCTCGTGTCCGGTACCCATATTGGAGCCTAACTAAATCCGGATTCAGCTGGGAAGTCCCACATTTGGGGGGGGGGGGTAAAGCACTCCTTAACAAAGGCGACTCTGTACCCTAGGGGAATCGAACCCGAGACCTCTTGGTTAGGGATGAAGGAGTACTTACCACTCCACCACAACCCTTGTTGGTAATAAATTTTAAATACGTTAGTATGATTATTTGTTTTTCTAATAAATTTACTAATTGATTGTTAGTTTGTTGGTAATATATAATTCAAGTTCAATGTTAGGTTAGTAATTGATTGACAATATGTTCAAAATATTATTAACTAAATGATTATTCAATAGTAAAATATTTATTAATTTATTGCATTTAAAAATCTAAGAGCACGAATATAAATTCAAAAATATTAATATCAATTTTATAAATCATATTTGAATGAAACAATGCAAAATCTATGATAACAAGTTAAATTAATCTCAATATGACACATATCATTATATCAAAAATTTTAATTTGAGCACGTTTATCAAAAATATTGACCAAATCTAAATTTTGGCCAAAACTTAAAAGTTAAAACGCCTAACAGCACAAACTGAAAATGGAAGCCTCAAAACCTGAACTAGCCATCCTATTAGATATAAAAATGACCTTCCGAAGCTAATCGCGCTGACGGAATTCTCATCAGAGCATATTTACAAAAAATGTTAAGCAAAGTCAAATTTTGGCCAAAAGTTAAAAATTAAAACGCCTAACGGTACAAACTGAATATGAAAACCTCAAAATCCAAACCAGCCATCCTATAAGACGAAAAATGACCTTCCAGAGCTAACCGGGCTGACGAAATTCAAATTTGAGCATGTTTCCCAAAAAAATTAATCTAATTCAAATTTTAGCCAAAAGTTAAAAGTTAAAACGCTTAACGGCACAAACTAAAAATAAAAGTCTCAAAACCCGAACCAACCATCCTATGAGACCAAAACTGAACTTATATGGCTAACTGCAGTGACAAAGTTTTAATTCGAGCACGATTACCAAAAATTGACTAAAGTGAAATTTTGGACAAAACTTAAAAGTTAAAATGCCCAACAGCACAAACTAAAAATGGAAGCCTCAAAACCCGAACCCTCTATCTTATTACATAAAAAATGACCTTCCGTATCTAACTAATCTGATGAAATTCTCATTTGAGCACGTTTATCAAATATATTGACCGAAGTTAAATTTTGGCCAAAATTTATAAGTGAAAACACCTAACAGCACACACTAAAAATGAAAGCCTTAAAACCTGAACCAACCATCCTATTAGATAACAAATTAAATGACCTTTGGAGTTAATTATGCTGACGAAATTCTCATCTGAGCACGTTCACAAAAATATTGACCAAAGTCAAATTTTGGCAAGAACATAAGATTTAAAACACCTAACTACACAAACAAAAAACGGAAGCCTCAAAACTTGAACCAACCTTCCTGTTAGATCAAAAATGACCTTTCGAAGCTAATGACACTGATAGAGTTCTAATTTGAGCACGTTTACCAAAAATATTGACCAAAGTCAAGTTTTGGCTAAAATTTAAAAGTTAAAACGCCTAACGACACAAACTGAATATGAAAGCCTCAACACTAGACATTGATTTACCAAAAAATTTAACCTCAATTGGTAAATTTACCAACTATTCAAATATAAGTTAGTAATTAATAATTTACCAATAAATTTTATCACAGTTGGTAATAGTTATTATTCAACTAAACATTCATATGTAATATTACCAACTAATAATTAATATGTTGGTAAATTTTACCAATGGATTAATGATCGGTTGGTATATTACCAACTATTTTAATGACGTTAGTAGTTTACTAACTACAATCTTTATTCGTCGGCAAAATTTCCAACTAATTGGATATTGGTTGGCAAGTTTACCAACAAATTACATTTCGTTACTAATCTACCAACACATTTATATTTGGTTGGTAAATTTGGCAACACAATCTTTTCATTGGTAAATGTTTGGTTAGTAATTCATTGGTAATATGTTAATAAATTATATAAACAATTTTTTTGTCATATTTACCAATCGATATTACCAACAAAAGGTGTGCGTTAGTAATATTTCAGTTGGTATTCCATTGATAGAATGTTGCTAAATTTGGCACCATTTTTTCCCGCTGTATTTACCAACTAAAATACTTAGTAAGATTTTGGTTGGTAATCTGTTAGAATTTCGTTGTTAAGTTTTAAAATATAATTCAGTTAGAAATATGTTGGTAATTTGTTAGTAAAATCCGTTGGCAATTTGGGGTTTTTTTGTAGTTGGTTCCTCTATTAATGGGCCGGGCCAGTCCCATGCAGAACAGTGAACATGTTGGAAAAAATCCGGCCCGTACCCGGTAAAGATATTTCGGCCGGGACAGTCCTGATGGGCCAGGTTGGGTCATTTTGTTTTGTTTTTTATCTTTCGGTTTATTTATTATTAATTCAAAAGTTTGAGTCAAGAATCAATATAGTGTATTTTTATCTATTTAATTTTGTAATAATTATAACTATTTATGACAATATACTATCTAATCAATAAAATAGTTATATTATATTATATATATATACTTATATTATAACTAAATATACTTATAATGTATACCAAATACAAAAAGGCATACACACTATATCGTATATACTATCTACTATAATATAATACTTATAATGTATACTAAATATACTACTTAATATAATGTAATACTTACATTATATTATCTATATACTTCTAATATATACTAAATATACACTGATTTTTAAAATCAAAAGTGTTTTCCATTTCATCAGCAAAACTTTTAGACAAATCTATAGGACTTGCCCTGAATTTAGAAAACTTTTTATCAAGAAGTTCTTCCAAATCATAAACTGATAGTCATACCAATTTGGTAAAAACTATTAAACTTCGTGTGCAATATTCACTTTATATATATATATATATATATATATATATATATATATATATATATATATATATATATATATATATATTGCTTCTAATATATACCGAATATACTACTTAATATATAATATTTTCAAGTATTTGTTTGAGTAAATAAGATACTAAACTATGAAGTTGTTTTTTGTTACCGGGTCGGTGCACCGGTGTGATGGTCCGGACCGGTGTACCGGTGGGCCGCGTACCGGTCCCTTACCTGGTCGGCCTTACCGGCTTGAGGATAAATAATATCTAGACCGCCCCACCCCATTATTATAAGGGGCCAGTTGTCGGTTCGGGCCTTACCGGTCTTGGGCTACTATCGAGCCAGTCTTAATGGGCCAGAACCAGACGGGTTGGCTCAATTGACAGGCTTAATGTAAGGGCTCTAATGTATGACATACCTCCGAAGCTGATGAAAGAGATGAAATTCTATTTCGAGACTCGAGACTTCGGTTGTTACTGAAAACCACTCATAACAATTTTGAACCTTCCAAAACTCAAAACTTTAGAAAACTTCAACTTTTGAATTAAATTTCACACCAACTTCGAAAACTAATCAAACATGACTCGGGCAACTATCTGAAGGGGTAAAATGATAATTTTTAATGAAAATTTCAAAAATGAACATCCGGGTCATTACACTTATCCTCAAGGAATATAAACAAATCATATAGACTTATACTTCATTCTTTTACCTAGAAAGAACTCGACTTGACACGAATTCTAAATCATAAAAAGCCAGAGTTTATGACACGACAACCTTTAAGCTCACATATAATTCATACAATCTATGCCTTATCATGAAAAATATTTGACAATAACAATCACTTCTGCTAGCTTAATGTCACAACTCATGAAAAGAGGATCCCCACGCATATAGTATAAATTAAACTTGGGGACTTTAGATTCAGAATCAAACACTCACTCTCAGGAAGATGTCCACATGCACACTCGTAATATCATAGGTTTGTCTATTATGTATTTCTCTGCTAATTCATACATACATACCTGGTTTCAGATCAATTAGGACTTCTGGGGTACTACAATGAAAAGGGGAAGAAAAACAGTCAACACTCTAATATTATGTACTTTATGACTCTAATATTATGTTGACCAACTTATTAGGAAAAAATATTAATGTGGTTTAAATCTAAGTAGTGTCCACAAAATATGGTCATAAAGTTATCACTAACGTATTTGTTTACTCATTTCCCTTATCAAATTTTTTCTAATTAAAAAATATATTATGATCCAAGGATGTACATAATTAAATATTGAAATAAAGGAACATTTTAAATATTAGGTAGGGATATTGAAATATAAATTTTGAGAGTATTTGAATATGCGTAAAATATTTAATTTAATGGTTAGTTTTTTATAAACACAGATATTTGTTAAATCTTAACTAGTGATATATGTATGATTGTAGATGTTATGACGCTTGTAGAAGCACATTATTATGTTCTCTAATTTTGAACAATCCACAAATAGTAAAAAAATTATGTTGCTTTCTAATATATTTGAAATCTTGCTTAAATATATGTATGTTAATGTTTGATACTCACCAACCTGTCACTTGATTTATATATATATATATATATATATATATATATATATATATATATATAAAGTTGAATATAGAAAAGGTGATGTGACACATTTCCAAGACCACCATTTGCATTTATCCTTTTTCTCTATTATTTGACATTTTTTCCTTTTTTTTTTTTTCATTTATATTCTATGTTAATTTCTACTCTTAATTCTTACTAGTAATAGCTATAACTTCCAAGTTTAATACATTCGTAACCCCCTGTTACTTCATATTCAAGTTTATGACATCTTAAAACTATATCAAAATAATATTTTTATTCAAATATATTTGTTTTGAACTTAGTTGTCCTTTACTTTATTTTTGCAATAGCTATTGACAAAGACTACTTTATGTAATTAGTTTTGTTTCTAAAGAGGATGCAAAATAAGATATAAAAGAGAAAATTTGATTTGAAAACTTCGTATGAAATTATAAGAGCAAGTACATTAACAAAGGTTAGCATCAAGAGTAATTTTCGAGAAATATTAAAGTGCGTTTGAGGATGCACTTTGATGGCGGGAGATAATTAAAATTATAATGAAATTATTTTTAGTGTTTAATATAAAACATGAATCCCTAAAAGATATAAGAAAAAATTAATTAACAGAATTCATTTTTAACATTTTGCAAAAAACTAGTAAAAAGTTAAAAGACTAACTTGATTATTTTAAAATACAATGCTAATTGTTACCATCTTTTTGGAGGAATTGAATAAGAAAAGATGGAACAGAATATATGAAAACAGAGAAAAAAGTAGGAAGATGGAAGAACCAAAAAATAATGTTGGAATGGAAACAATGTAAAGTAGAATTCTATGAGAGAAAAATTTTAAGGGAGAAATTGATAGGAAAACAGATTAAAAAAAGGGTAAATAATAAAAAAAAGTTAATCAAAAGGAAAAGGAAAATTTTAAGTTTGTCGAAAAATTAATGTTGCGGATGTTATAATTTTTTTTAAAGAGAAAGTAAGACAAAAGTGTTTACGAGATTCATCTATTAAATTTATAAATTAATTATTTTGTTTTAAACTTTTTAAAATGAATAGAAGGAAATCAAGTTTTATTGAATTTTTTTCTTTCTGTACTAAATTTAGAATGAACCAATTTGGAAAGAGCCAAATTAATTTTTTTTTTGGCAAGTTACTCTAAGTTATGAGTTTGGATCAACTTCAAATGACCATAGGATGAGTTAGGTGGCCCATAAGATATCAAATGAAAGGTCTTGGAATCCTTTTTCCAACGTCATCGAGTTTGCTAAATTTCGAGCTCGTATGAGGAAGACATGCCGGTTTGAAGTCAGACTGTCCAGTTAAGGAAAGTTACCCGGATTTAAGAGGGGTATTTTAGTCTTTTCCTCACCCTATCATCTTTAAACGAATTTCGGTATAGGCTCAAAAATTCATTCTACTGATCCAAACTACGGCCAGTAGAAGTTCCTACGGCCCGTAGAATGGTTCTCTAGGAATTGGACCCAAAATTTTGACTTCTCTAATGTCTTCTACCAATTGATAGTACGGGTCATCGAAAAGTCTACGGTCCGTAGAAGCAATTAGTAGGAATTGACTCAAGAAACTGTGATGTGACATTCTCTGATAAAATAGCCATAATTTTTTACTCTGAATTCGAAATGAGGCAAACTTGGTGGCGTTGGAAAGGGGACTCGTAGAACTTCAAATGAATAGGTCATAGGTCACCTAATTAATTTTGTGCTGAGAGATATGGTTGTTTAAAGTTTGATTAAATATAATCTTATGTCAAAACTTAATCGGTAAGGAAGCTTTCAAATCAACTCTGTGCTAGGGGTTTCTTGTGACCTTAATTCCTATCCAAAACCATTCCCACACTAAAGAATTGACCTTTACACCTATGATCAATATAAAAATAACCTGATACAACCTTACATGTAAATTAAGAATGGTTCGGGCTTTAGCTTAAAAATTTTCTAGGTGTTACACCAACTTTTGATGTTAAAATCCACAAATGATTAAAGGAAATTGCAGTTTTAGGGTCACAAAGGCTTACCCAAATGGCTTAGTCCAAGAAATATTTTCAAAATTTGCCTACAAGGATTTTACAAAGCTAAAAAATAGAAACTGGGGGTTAAACCCCGAAATGGAAGGCCAAAATCCCTCTTAGATTTCTTAAGGATTCCCTTAAGCGAACCCCACTTAAAGTGGGGGTCTCACTTCTGTAAACTAGGCTCTGCTTAAGTGATCACCGCTAAAGCAACCCTTGGCTCACTTAAGCTAACCCTGCCCTTCGCTTTAGAGATCACACCTTGGCTTAAGTGAAGGTCGCAAAAGCAGAAGGCCTATCACAAACATGAAGGGTATATAACTCATGGACCAGATTAATCAGCCAAATCTCAAAACATCGAAAGGACCATCAAGATTCATTCAGAATCTTGTATATACAAATCATATTTGAAAATTGACTATACTTAACGTTTTGTACAAAATGGAATCATCGAAACATAAATATGAGTTCGATTCGGGGCCAATATCGAGAGGGGTAAAATAAAAACTTTACAAAAATTTCCAAAAATAACCGACCGGGTCAATAAAATTAGGTCTCACACACGCACTGTGTCACTGCATTTGCTGTTTCAATCAAAAATTATTTCCCATATCTAGTAGTATGGTGAAATTGTTGCTTCTGACTTAATTTGATATGTAGGTGAGATGCATCCCCATATTAAGAGTTGCACCACATCTGTTTACCACACACCAACTTTTTTCTGCGACCATTCTTCCTCTAGTTGCAATTCAGTAATTTAGTGATGTAGAGCCGCACGTGGACATGCGAAGACATCAGCATCTCTTTATGGCAACAAACTATTTGATCACTTTCAGCTTTGAACCTTTTTACTTTGTTTCTACTCGATCGCCTGTAAATTATAAAAACATTCTTTTCAAGGCTTAAACATCATAAATGCCTTCTTTTTCTCTCTAAAAACACAATAGTTTAAGCTTAGAAACTTACAAGTAGGTAAAATACAAACTTATCAAATCACAAAAAACTTAAACTACTTCTTATCCTCAAGGAGTACGAAACTTCAACATCATACAAACTCAGACTTCACTCTTCTACCTAGCAAGAATTCGTCTTGACACGAACTTGAATCATAGAAGCAGCACTTTATCACATGACAACATTTAAGCTCAATTATAATTTATATAGTCTATGTATAATTTTATGAAAACTATTTGACAATGGATTTCTTTTATTTATCTGTGCCAACTCAGGAAAAGAGGATCCCCGAAATAAATAGTATAAATGAAAGTAGAGAATTTAAGATTCAGAATCAAACACTCACTCTCAGGAAGATGTTAACATGCACACACGTAGTATCATAAGCTTGTCCATTATGTAATTGTCAGCTAATTCATACATACTCAGTTTAACAAATGAAAAGGTGAAGACAAACAGTTACCACTCATGGAAAATGTCAACGAAACAAAAAAGAAACTATCAATACCAACTTGACGCATTAGACTCTATTGGAATGACAACAACTTAATCAAAACATTAACACTCAATATCATGGATCATTTTAAAATTGACTTAATTTATTTGGATCATATCAGTCACCTCTTATCAACCAAACTATCCATAGTATCTTACATTGACTTTGTCTCTAGCAAATCATTAATTGCACAAGTCACCTGATTTGACAATAAAGATAGCTATTGGTAAAGATCTAAGTATAAATAAAATCTAAAAGATATACTATAACGCATGAATATGCACAACCAAAAATAGATATACAAACCAACCATTGTTCAAAATTAACAGTACATGGCCAAACGGGAAAAATTATCATGACAACATAAACATCCCCATCCGGGTCGAATGAACATCATAAAAAAATATTTCAACAAGCTTAAAACATTCACCGACATGTTTCAGTAACCTTAGGATATTTGTAAATCTCAATTTTTATATTAAATTTTGTGTATTATTAACCGTGATAGTTCAATTTTTATCTATTAATATATTATCATCTCCCTTGCCTTATTTTTTATTTCTTATCTAAATATTTGTGTCTTCCAATTGATAAATAAACACAAAAAGTTATATTCCTAATGCAGGGGATACATTTATTTTGTCCAATAGACTTCGAACATAGGAACAATTTCTCTACTTCACGAAGGGAGAAAAAAATGAGAAAAATGGAACCAAAATATAAATATGATGATCCAATTCTATGTTTTGGGAGTGCAAACATCAATTCTAAAAATTAACTTAAAATAGAACTATTGAAGTTTTTAACATACAAAAGCCACAAAATTAATGAATCTTGTACTATCACCATATTTTAAAAAAAATATATGAATATTAAATAGGAAAATTAATTAGATTGTTTTTAATTAAATTTTAATATTAGATGTTTTACTAGTTTACACCAAAAAGTTTAAAAATAAAATTTTACCCTATATGTAAATTGGTTTGTTAGATTTTGAAGTGTAAGAGGTCGTTTTAGAAAATTATACTAAGAACAACAATTTCAATAATACTAGTAATAAATGAAAAATAAACAAATCAGTATCTAATAAACATTAAAATATTTGACCATCGATTTAATAAGTGAATGAAACTACAAACTTTGAAACAAATCAAGGAAAACGACAGAAGGACACTTCAAAGGAGGACGAAGGAAAAGTTATTTGGAGAGTCCAATGACACAATTTAGATATGAAAAATAGTAAATGACATAAATACTCCATTTGACCATATGTACATAAAAAATAGTACTAATTAAAAAATACGCATATTGGTCCTTAGAATTTTTTGGTGTGGTTTGGATCTTGCACATTAATATTTTTAAAAAACGGATCATCCAATAAAGTCATCACAACATCGTCCTTCTAGTTGAGCAACCGAGAAATTGTAGGACTATCTGGTAAGTCAACAACGAAATTGTGATTGTTATTCATTGACATTGATATACCAATTGAAGGGATATCCATTAAAGGTACCATTTGATGTGTCATTGAAGAAGACACTGGAGAATACATTGGAGGAGCCATCATTAATGAAGGCATCGGAGAATCAATCATTGGTGAAGGCATTTGAGAATACATTGTTGGTGAAGGAATTAGAGAATCCATTATTGTTGATGGCATTGGATGGGTTAGTCCAGGTGTTTTTCCAACAACCATGTGTTGAGGCATTGGAGAAAACAATTGTGGAACCATTAGAGGAAACATTTGTGAAAACAATAGAGGAGAAGGATCCCTTGGTCCTTTAGAATTGTTCCTAATGGGTACCATTGTTCAACAATGGGTTGAGGGGCATTCAATGTAGAACCCTCTCCATTAGCCTCTTTTATCATTAGTTCACGTACCTGTTTGAGATTCTTCTTGATTACACAACATAGGTCGTTGAGATAGGAAGGGTTCATGTCAACAAAAACAATTTTTCTCTCGAACACCTCATAACATCTCATTTGTCATTTCCTTCACCCTATTTTCCTTTCTTACCTTTTGAAGTTGCTCCTCCAACTTCTTGATCCTTTGCATGGTGAACTCTTCTCTTGTCACCATGTTTTTAGATCTCTTCAATGTTGGAAACTCCTTAAACTTTATAAAAGTACTGCGTACAACATCATTATTTGGAAATGTATATGGTTCATTTCTATAAGGGCCGTATATGACTGTAGCCACTTCAACATCACAAAGTGTTTTCAGTTCATCATATTTTTTCAAGAGCCCTTTCAGTCTTTTATTATATGAGATTTTTCTTTTACTATCATCTTCAATGAAAGCATAGTTCACTTTGTTTCTAGTCATGGCTAAAGGGGAGGAGAAATGTGTTTATTTGGATATGAGGGTTAAAATGACTTTGTTTTAGTAGTAGTAGTAGTTGTGATTTTCTTTCCTAGGATTGGCTCCTATTTATAGAGAAATTTTTAATTCTGTATATTTTTAAAAGTTTGAAATAGAAATTTTTTTATTGCTAGCAAGAACTATTTTGGAAAAACACTAAATGAGGGGATATTAGATAAAAGTTAGATAGAATCATCTTGAAATATATTTACTTATGGCTCTAGTATTATGTTGACCAACTTATTAGGAAAAATATTAATGTGGTTTAAATTTAAGTAGTGTACATAGAAAATGGTCATAAAGTTATCGCAAATGTATTTGTTTACTCATTTCCTTCATCGAGTTTTTTTTTTTAAATAAAAAGTATATTTTGATTCAAGGATGTACATAATTAAATATTGAAACAAGGGAACATTTATATATTGGTTAGGAATATTGAAATATAAATTTTGACAATATTGGAATATGCATAAAAATATTCAATTTTTATGGTTAATTTTAAAAACGCAAATATTTTTTAAATCTTAAATGGTGATGTATGTATGATTGAAAAAGTTACATCGCTTGTCGAAGCACATTATTATTTTCTTTCATTTTGGATAAACCATATTTAGTTAAAAATTGTGCTGCTTTCAAATATATTTGAAACTAAATCTTGCTTAAATATTGTTTTGTTAATGTCCAATATCACCAACCTGTCACTCGATTCACATTATATATATTTCTGTATTAGTTTTGAGACAAGTCAATCTGAAGTAATTGCACAAAACACTTATCAAATGATGTGTTTACAATAGTGTTAAACTTAAAAGATATATTTATTCATTTTATGAAAAATACTCAAGATGAAGAGAAATTATTTTAAGACGTCTTTCTAAAATTTTATCAAATGAATATGTGCATTTATTACTCTGATGAAAAAAACTCCTTTTATAGTCAATATGATAAATATTAATCATATTGGGATATATATAAATATATATATTTCTTTGATTCTTTCTAACTAATGTCTATCTCTTTATATGATAGGGGAAGAAAGAACTTCAATTTTATTGAGTTTATGTCATGTTTAATTAAATCCGTTTAAATGTAATGATCCATCCTTTCATTCTAAGAAATACCCGCGGTAAAATTTCTGAGTCTAAAATTGGGTCTATCTAGTCGAGTAAAGCTGGGATTGACCTGCCTTGGCGGAAAAGTTATTTCACTTACATAGGATTATCCAAGAAAGGACTATCTTGGACCACTATCGCAGTCCCTTGGCTGCTATAGCTGTAGTTGTCCCTTGGCCATCATAGCAACACCCCACAATGGCCCCAATAATTTTTACTCCTTCCATGTTAGAAAAGAGTTTCCTCTTCCTAAAAATGTCCTAGAATTATACTCCCTCTGTCCCTAATTACTTGTCCACTTTTCCTTTTTTAGTTGTCCCTAATTACCTATCCATTTTGATAAATAAAGAAAGGATGAAAAAAATTTCTCTATTATACCCTCAATATATTACTTTGAAAAATGTAGAATTTTTTGAAAATCTTAAGTTTTTAATTTATTCACTTCATAATTAATAGGGGTACTATATCAATTATTTTCTTTTTAATAGGTGTGTCAATTCAAAAGTGGACAAGTAATTAGGGATGAAGGGAGTATTAAAGAGAAAACCCTTGATAACAGAGAGCCAAGACTCTCAATACGCATATTTCCAAACCTTATATCTCCAAGAAGGGATAAGAGACATGATTATATTCAATAACCAAAGCTTCAATCACAAGGTAGCAACAAATTTCTCTCTCGACAATAGCATCTTAGGAACTCACAAACCAGATAAAACTGAATTAAGAACCACCTTAATAAGATCCTAAAAATAGGTATTGACAGTTTCTAGAATTACATAACAAAATTAAGAATAAATTAGTCTCACGACTCAAAAATGGAAGAGATTGCACTCGTCTATCCCACTACGACAAGTCAGCCTCAAACCCAAGCAATGCTAAGAAATGCGGAAAGGAAGACAAGATAAATAAAGGAGCAAAAAACTTAGTCATTCTAATAGAACTCAAAACCTTGTTGTCACGTGTTCAATCCACTAATGTATTAAAATAGAATTGAAAGATAATTACATGTTTCAAAAGTCTTTATTTCTCAAATAGAACAAAGCATAAACATAAAGGAAGAAGAGGGTCCACCAGGATGACAAGCAGCTACGTCTAAGAATCCTTGTTAAGCCACGGAGGAGGGTGAAGAAGAAGAGCAATCACACGGAACTAGGCTCGAAACCTATATAGTTTTGAAGCAAGGAGTGAGTACCGAACAACACAGTGTACTCGACAAGAAACTACTAAATATAGCAAAATTATTCTAGAATACGAGTACTCCTTTCATCCAAACCAAAACTCCTCAAGCTACAACCTGCATAAATCAATCCAACCTAACAATTTTACAGTACATAATTCCCAATGCTTAACAATCATAGTCCAATAATCGCAGTTCAACAACCAATAAGTTTCAAGTATGCCAATCACACGTACCAAGTAAGTAATTCTCAAGTATCAAGTAGATCTATTACAAGTATCTAGTAGATCAAACTCTTGCCGAAACCTTTTCTCTTTGGCATAATGTCACTAGTAGGAACTATTTTTCCTTCGCTTGTATACTATATAACTAGATGGAACCATTTCACTTAATTTTTATCATATAACTTGCCGGAACCATTTCCCTTAAGTATAATATTAGTAGCCGGAACCAGTTCCCTAGGGCTTTATATCATATCACTACCTGGAACCATTTCCCTTCGGTTTTATATCATATCTCTTGCTGGAACCATTTCTCGTTGGCATGATCATCACATGTCTCATCAGGATATAAAGCTATCAATGCAAATAAGAAATTTCACACCATAAGAAAGAGACAACAACTCAAACAATTCAAGTCCACAATAATGCTATCAAAGCATTTCATTAATCAACACATTAGGGTCCACAACAAGGTAATTCACAAAGAATTATAATCAACACATTGCATCTTTCATTAATCCCACTTTTATTCATTAAGATAAATCAAGTAAAATAATTGAACACTTCATGTCATTCCCATTACTCCCCAACACACACAGTGAAGGGAAATAAACGATTCTACTAATTTTAAAAGGTTTAGAAATCAGTTGCTTCAATTCAATCAAAAGTTAATTCAAGACTTGATCTTTCCCTTTTTGAACAATGTGCAAAGACACTCAATCTTATTTAATCAAGTAACAAAATAAGATTCCAGAACTAATAATAACACCCAAATCATTCACTTTGAGAAATGGGTCATATCAACTGAACAACCCAATTTCGAAAATGAGGTTTGAATCCAAAAATATTTACTTGAATATGTTTCTCAAGACATTTAGAACTCATTGATTAAAACCATTTTGAAAAAGGAGTGAAAATCAATAAACAATCACCATTTTAGCTTAGAACTCAAGTTCTTGAAAAACCTTGTCATTTGCCAATCAAAATCCCAACTCTCAACCATGCCTACACCTTGAATGTGGCCAACACTTGAGAACCATGATGATCCACAAGTGAACCCTTGGCCGCTATCTACTTAGCTAAAGACTAACTCAAGCAAAATTAAGCTTTAAAACACAATTAAACTATTTAATCTCAAAGTACTCAATTGTCTCAAAATATTCTGAAAACAATAATAGCTAAAAAAATAGTTTAAGAAAGGAATACTACAACATACTCAAAACTAACTATCTATGAAGCCTCTATTGTTTAATATGGATGTCAGGACTATACCTACAACACGTAAGCAACTAACTAAAAGATAAAAATTGAGTCCTCTAGAATGCAAAGAGGCTCACCAAAAACTAATTGGGAGTGCAAACTGATCTCAACAAAGTGTCTGTTGATGATTTGAACACCTATATTTGCATCATAAATAGATGCAGGTCAAATCACATCAACACATTGATTGTACGAGTACGTAATATTGCCGAAGCGAAATGACTGAATGAAAGGATTGCAATATATATAAATATATACTAATTTGAATATAAAGAAATAAATGAGTGAAATCAATAGAACTTTACAAATACTTACTCATCATTGAACTCAACATATTAAGTGATATGATAAAATACACTTTTAACTCTATTTAGGAGATTTTCTAACCAACAACTATCACTATGAGCAACATGAGGATACAACGTCTTGCTCAAGGTACAAAAATTGTCCTGTATCTTGTCGGGATATAGAACATCTCAACTATGTTGATCCACTAAAGCTCTGCTCGAAAAAAATATTAAGGAGTCATCTTAAAAGTATGATCCATTACCCATGTCGACTAAATCGTTTATGATGAATGTGAGTTGTCTGAAATCATCCCCATATCAGTGCTCAATAGTACTCCCAATAAATATATGCTCATGCTCAAATGTGTAATATAACTCCTTCTCAATTTATGATAATTGCTCAAAATATCCTCTTAAAAGAGTGTAATGCTATGTAATATCTCTAAACTCATTTACTTGTTAATAAATCAAAATTTCTTTTTTCCTTACGTAAAAATTAATACATTTGGGAATACTTAGTTCCCTTATACTCTTACTCAAATCACTCTTTAAACTATACTTAAAACTCGTCTTTACTTTCTTAAAAATCAATTTAAGACAAAAAAAGTTGTGTTAAAGGATTCTTAATGCTAACTCGGTAATAAATCAATAAAGGGTTCATGCTAAAAAATAGAAATGAATAATCAACTCAAGAATCTCAATGCAAGATATAGCAACTCAAAAGGCAGGAATATATTTCAGAACTCAACAATGGAACTCATCTCAAGAATTATAAAAACTAAGGATGTAACCCTAGATAATTCTTTACTGATAGTAAGTAGATGTAACACGTGAAGATGAACTCAGTCCATCACTATGATAGCCTCACATACCTAGAAGAACAAATTACTTGGCGATATCGGTGAAATCTCAAAAAACGCTTGAACTCTAGCTTTTCTCCTCTTGGAACCTTGCTCTAATGACTTGGAGTGTTAGTGAACGTAAATGATCATCTAACACCATTTCAAACCTTAACTTAGAGTAAAAGGTCAAGTTTTAGGCTTAGAATGGATGAGAAAAGTTTGAAATACCCTTCTTAAAAAGGTGACAAAAACCATTCACGGGGCCATCTACGGTTCGTGGTATGTTCTACAGACCGTAGATCCCATTTTTGGAATTCAACTAAATTTTAAGGTTCATTCTACAATTCCAATCTATAACCCGTAGAAGTTTTTACGAACCGTAGAGGCAATCTATTTAATTTATACAAAAAATTTAGGCTAAAAAATTATTATACAGATCCAAACTACAACCGGTAGAGGTTTCTACAGCCTGTAGAATGGTTTCGTAGAAATTGGACCCCAAAATTTGACTTCTCTAAAGTTTTCTATGAGTTGATAGTATAGGTCATCGAAATTTCTACAGTCCATAGAAATAATTAATAGGAATTGACTCAGGAAATTGTGATGTGACATTCTGTCGCACCCCGAGCCTGTACCCTGGGCATGGCTGGCACTCGAGAACTATTGCTGGCCCTAAGTGAACCCTTGGCCTAGCTTATTTACGCAGTGGAAGACTCTAATAATTATTACAATGATCAAATGCACTTTACTCAACTGTTAAACATAATAACTAAGAATGTTTAAAGGTCAAACATTCAACTTGGACAAAATGGCAACTTAAGTCTTAACATATGAAATGATAATGTAAAGACAACTAAACTACTAACTATCTATGAAGCCTCTAAAACAAAGAGGGATGTCGGGACAAGACCCTGATCATCCTAACAATGAAATACTGAAAGCAAAATAAAAGGAGTCCTCCGCAATGCAAGAAGGCTCACCAACTGACTTTGAGTGCTCAACTGGATCAACGAGGTGCTGGGTGATGATCCTGGTTACCTGTGTGTGCATCATAATAAGATGCAGGCCAGCTGGCATCAGTACATTGAATGTACGAGTATGCCAGTTGGAATGCTAAACATAACATAAGCTTGAAAAGAATTTGGAAGGAACACTTACCTTGACTTTACTCACCTCATGAATAACTTAACTCAATATAAAGCAATAAAACACATGCATTTGATAGAAATCTTTATAAAATAGTAGAAAGCAACTTAGTTCGTTAAAGAAAATGCAATAACAAATTCAACTTTACTCATATATCAAAGTAATATGGTTCATGTGGGAGATTCTCTAACCGACAACTACCACTATGAGCCTAAGTGGTGATACACCGTCTTGCCCACGCTACTAGAACTGTCCTATACTTTGCCTTCATATAGAACACCTTAACGAAGTGGATCCACTAGTCTATGCTAAAAACACACTTAAGGATTCATCTAAAAAGTATGATCCTTTTACATACTACCCATGATGGCTACATGTTTTATGGAGACTTGAGTTAATATGAACTCGTATCCCCATATCGGTGCTCAATACTACTCCCAAAATATACTTAGCTCATATGTTTTTAAAACAAACTTCTTTCTTTGGTTTGAGATAATTACTCAAAACTTAGCTTAAAAGCTCTCTTGGAATCATTGTTCCCTTTCTTGCTCAAATGTGAAAATATTTTTAAACTCTTTGGGAATACATAGTCCCCATATACTTCTTTGAAGAAATGACTTCAAAACATTTGTGAAAGATTTTTGAAAACTTTATGAACTCATCTTGACTTGCTTCTCAACTTCTAGACTTGACTCTTAACTTTTCTTGAATTGAATTATGGATTCAAGGTTATGATTCATGTTTCTGGATGATTTCTAGGTGTTTAGAAGTCATTTGGAATAGTTAGAATTAATAGGAAGTGTTAGAATACTTTAGAATGACTTAAATGGGCTAAATGACGAAAAACTGATGAAAAACGATGATCCGAGCATGCCCTTGGCGCGCTGCACCAGCCCCACTTGATTGAGGCCCTAAACTGGCGCATTGCAGGTGTGCCGCCCCAACTTCCCTGATGCTATGGGGACACAACGTGCCTGGCCATCCCCAGGTGCATCTTACGAGTTTTTCAACTTGTTATCTGATCCCAAATCATTTTAAATCGATTTCTTTCTCAATACTTTTTTAGATTCAGATACCCAATACATGCACACTAGAATCTAACTTGAAACAACTCTTAACATCGCAGAAATGTCTCAAGAAAACCCATCAATCACATGTAAGTTCAAGAATGAAAACAATTCAAGAACACAACTCAAGAACATCAACTTCTAACTCTTTTAGGACGAAAATCACTGAATTAAACATGTTTGGTGCGTGGGTGAATGGACCCAACGCTATGTGATCTCACATACCTTGTAGGGATCACCCCTTGATGAAATCCACAAGCGATTTCCTTATGAAGCGACAAATCTTGCTTTTCCTCTTCTCCTTTCTCTTGCGTTCTTCTCTCTAGAACCCTAGAGTAAATTTCCAATTGTTCAAATTGAACCAATTCAGTTTTGATGATTAATTAATTCACTAAAACAAATTAAAATAATAGGGTATGGAAAAGACCCAAACACCCTTTTAAAATCCGGATTGGACATTTTCTTATTTGAACAACCCAACTTCCAATAGGCATAACTCACTCATACGAACTTAGAATTGAGCAAAATCAGTGGCGTTGGAAAGATTATTCCAAGATCTTTCCTATGATATCTTGAATTACACCTAACTCATCATGAGATAGGAGTTATGGTCGCTTGAAGTTGTCCAAAAACTCAACTTAACATACTTAGCAAATTTCTAGATTTTTATATTCTTTCCAAAAATGGTTATTTCTAATTCTTTAACTTCTTCCTAGTTATTTCAATTTATGAGAAGTTAAAATATCTCCACATTGGGAACATTCATCCTCGAATAATATTACTCTTACTAGGCTAAGTGTGTAGCATCTAACATTCAACTCAAACACCCAACAAGCATTGCAAATACAACATGCCAACTTATAAATTATAAAGTACTAAGAAGAGAATTAGTACCTTGGTCTGAAATTTCTCCAGATTTGAACAGATGTGAATATCTCTTCTTCAGATCCTCCTCATCTTCCCAAGTAGCTTCCTCAATAAATTGGTTCCTCCAAAGAACTTTGACTAATGCTACTTCCTTAGTCCTCAACTTGCGAACTTGGCGATCTAGAATCTGAACCAGAATCTTCTCATAAGATAAGCTATCCTTGATCCCAATATCTTCAGTTGGTATGATTAGTGAAGGATCACCCATGCACTTCTTCAACATTGAGATGTGAAACACCGGATGAACCGCAACTAACTCTTGTGGTAGCTCCAACTCATAAGCTACATTACCTACCCTTTTTGATATTCTGTAAGGGCCAATATACCGGGGATTAAGTTTCCCCTTCTTACCAAATCTCATGACACCTTTCATGGGTGAAACTTTCAAGTATACCCAATCATCTACTTCAAACTCTAAATCCCTTCTCCTAACATCAGTGTAGGATTTCTGACGACTCTGCGCCGTTTTCAATGTCTCTTGATCAATTTCACCTTCTCCATAGCTTGGTGAACTAAATTTGGTCCTATCAACCTTGCTTCACCAACTTCAAACCATCCAATAGGAGATCTGCATCTTCTCCCATAAAGAGCTTCGTAAGAAGCCATTTGGATGCTCGAGTGGTAACTATTGTTGTAAGTAAACTCAATGAGAGGTAGGTGATCATCCCAATTCCCTTTGAAATCAATCACACAGGCCCTCAACATATCCTCTAAAGTCTGTATAGTGCGCTCTGCTTGACCATATGTCTGAGAATGAAAAGGAGTACTTAAGTTCACCTTTGAACCCAAGCCTTTTTGAAAAGATTTCTAGAACTGTGTATTAAATTATGCACCTCTATATGAAATAATCGAAACTGGCACCCCATAAAGTCTAACTACCTCTTGAATATACAACTTAGCATAATCCTCTGTCGAATGGGTAGTCTATACCGGCAAAAAGTGGGCTGATTTGGTCATGCGATCCACAATCACCCAATAGAATCAAGCTGCCCGCTAGACATTGGTAAACCTGTGATGAAATCCATATTAATCATCTTCCACTTCTATTTCGGAAGTTTTATATTCTGAGCCAAACCACCAGGCCTTTGGTGCTCTACTTTAACTTGTTGGCAGTTCGGACATATAGCAACAAACTCTTTAATGCCCTTCTTCATACTATTCCACCAATACACCTCTCTCAAGTCACGATACATATTTGTGGAACCCAGATGAATGGAATATCTGGAGCTATGAGCTTCCTCCATGATCCTCTCTTGGAGTCCATCCACCATTGGTACACACAATCTACCTTGATATCTCAATACGTCATCTCCCCCTTGTTCAAAAGCTAATACTTTTTGCTTATGAACATTTGCCTGTAATTCAAGCAAAATTGGGTCTTGGTCTTGCTTTTCTTTCACTTCTGACACTAATGATGATTCAACCCCATTCATCACCACTCCTCCTCCTTCTGTGGAATCCATTAGTCGGACTCCTAAGCGTGCAAGTCTATGCACATCTTTCGCTAACTCTCTCTTTTCTTTCTCAACATGGGTGGTACTACCCATAGACAACCTGCTCAAGGCCTAAAAAACAACATTAGTCTTACCTGTGTGATAAATAATACTCATGTCATAATCCTTAAGTAATTCTAACCACCTCCTTTGTCTGAGATTAAGCTCTTTCTGAGTAAATACATACTGAAGACTCTTGTGATCAGTGAATACATCAACATGAACACCATATAAATAATGACGCCATATCTTCAAAGCAAATACTACAACAACCAACTCTAAGTCATGGGTTGGGTAATTCTTCTCATGAACTTTCATTTGTTTGGAGGCATAAGCTATAACCTTGCTATTCTGCATTAATACGCAACCCAAACTAACTCTAGATGCATCACAATACACCACAAAACCTTGGGTACCTTTTGGTAAGGTCAAAACTAGGGTAGTAGTCAACCTCTTTTTCAATTTCTGAAAGCTTTTCTCACAAGCTTCATACCATTGAAACCTCACTGCCTTTTGAGTTAACTTGGTCAAAGGGGATGAAATAGATGAGAACCCCTCTATGAACCTTCTATAATAGCCTGCCAAACCCAAGAAACTCCTAATATCAGTTGGAGATGTGGGTCTAGGCCAATTCTGAACTGCCTCTATTTTTTGAGTATCTACTTTAATCCCCTCTCCAGACACAATGTGGCCTAAGAATGCCATAGACTCAAGCCAAAACTCACACTTAGAGAACTTAGCATACAACTCTCTATCTTTTTGAGTCTGGAGAACTATTCTGAGATGACTAGCATGATCTTCTTCATTCCTTGAATATATTAGTATGTCATCAATGAAGATGATAACAAACATATCCAAATAAGGTTTGAATACTCTATTCATAAGGTCCATGAATGTTGCAGCTGCATTGGTTAAACTAAAGGACATAGCTAGGAACTCACAATGACTATAACGGGTCCTCAATGCTGTCTTTGGAATGTCATATTCCCTTACTTTCAACTGATGGTAGTCTGATCTGAGATCTATCTTAGAGAAACAAGTAGCACCCTGAAGCTGATCGAAAAGATCATCAATTTTTTGAAGAGGATATTTGTTCTTGATGATAACCTTGTTCAACTGACGGTAATCTATACACATCCTAAGGGAACCATCTTTCTTTCTTACAAATAAGACCGGAGTGCCCCAAGGTGAGACACTTGGTCGAATAAAGCCCTTATCTAGGAGATCTTTTGACTGCTCTTTAAGTCCTTTCAACTCTGCTGGTGCCATTCTATATGACAGAATAGAGATAGGATGAGTATCTGGAAGAACATCTATATCGAAGTCTATCTCTCTCTCAAGAGGGACTCTGAGTAGCTCATCTGGAAAGACTTGTGGAAACTCTGTTACTACTGAAACTGATTGAATAAGAGGTATCTCAACACTAGAGTCAGTAACTTGGACTAAGTGATAGACACATCCCTTGGAAACTAACTTTCTTGCCTTAAGGTACGAAATGAAACGACCCTTAGGCATTGTTGAACTACTTTTCCACTCTAAGACTGGTTCATTAGGAATTTGGAACTAACGACTCAAGTTCTACAATCAATGAAGGCATAACAGGCATGAAGCTAGTCTATACCTAGAATGACATCAAAATCTACCATGTCTAATTCAATTAAATTAGCCATTGTGTCTTTGTGATTTATGGAAATGACATAATCACGATATACTCGCTCAGCTAGAATAGACTCCCCAACAGGTGTAGAAACACAAAAGGTTTCACAAGTTTCTCAGGAAGAACATCAAAACTATTTGCAACAGAAGGGATTACAAAAGATAAACTTGCTCCTGGGTCTAGCAAAGCATAAACATCAATAGTAAAGACTTTGATTATACTAGTTACAACATCTGTAGAGTTCTCTTGCTCTTGGCGACTAGTGATCACATAAAGGCGGTTTGCTCCTCCGCCAGTACCGGAAGTAACTCCTCTAGGTGCAACCCTATCTGGTGGAGCAACTGATGAAGATTGGGCTCTATTGCCCTGATTTCCACTACCTTGCCTGTTCTTAGGGCACCCTTGAAGTGACCCACTTGTCCACACTTGAAACAACT
Source organism: Solanum pinnatisectum (assembly GCA_035578085.1). NCBI lineage: Eukaryota > Viridiplantae > Streptophyta > Magnoliopsida > Solanales > Solanaceae > Solanum > Solanum pinnatisectum. The sequence continues at coordinate 38,598,759 of CM069080.1, read as the reverse complement.
TGAATGGCCATCACGACACTTACCTGGGTGGGTTCTACCACACCTAGCACATGTAGGAGCCCAGTTACTTCCTTGTGCCACACTACCTTGAGACTGTACAGGTCTAGCTCTGAAGTGCTAGGAATTCTGACCATTATACTCACTTTTGTTTCTCGGTGCAGGTGCACTAGCAGATGATGGTGTAGGTCCCTTTTGCTTTTACTGAAAGGATGAACAATTCACATTACTTTTCTATTGCGCGGACTCATTCCCTATCTTAGTTTTCTTAGTTCTGAATTCCTCCATATTCCTCAGCTTCTCTTTCTCAACTTGCTGCACATAGACCATCAACCTTGATATATCTATGTCCCCAATTAGCATCACTGGCCTGCCCTCATTGCTTGATAGATAGGATAAACCAGCAACAAAAAGACTCATTCTACTCCTCATATCTGAAACTATCTCCGAAGCATAATGGGATAGTTAGATGAACCTTAACTCATGCTCATGAACACTTAGTGACTCCTTCTTAAGGGTAAGAAATTCTCGTACCTTAGCCTTTTTTAGTTCTCGGGGAAAGAAATACCCTAAGAAGGCGTCCTCAAAACAAGCCCAACTCGCAGGTGGTGCATCCTCAACTCTACCCTCTTTCCACTGGTCAAACCAAGTCCTAGCAACATTCTTCAGTTGATATGCAGCTAATTCAACTCGCTCAGTATCGGCAACATGCATAACCTCAAATACTTTCTTCAGTTCCTCAACAAAACTCTCTGGATCCTCAGTAGTGCTTGAACCAGTGAAACTTGGAGGATTTATCCTCAAGAACTCTCGGATCCTAGAAGTATCAGTCACTTCCTATCTAGCTCCTCATTATTTCCCAACCTAATTAGTGAAAACTTAACTTAGCATCTTTATTGCTCCTCTGAACTCAGCGTTAGTGACTTCCCCTTGAGGTTGCACTTTAGGTGCATTTGGTAACTGTTGCTCTTCAACATTACGCCTAGCAGGATGACCTCTGACATCTCTTCATGGAGGCATGAATATCTGAAAACACACACTAACATGAATTAGAAGAAAATTTTTTAGAGATCAAACTCTAACGCACGATATGTGTGTGAAAGAAGTGAGAAATTTTCCTAAGTGTTGCAGCCTCCTAATTATAGATGTGGCGCGCTTCACACTGATAACTAGGACTCTATTGACACGGCTTCATAGACTCCCTAAGACTCTTGAACTCTGTGCTCTAATATCAAGTTTTTCACACCCTGAGACTATACCATGGGCGTGGACAGCGCTCGAGAACCATTGCTGGCCCCCAGAGAACCCTTGGCCTGGCTTACTTATTCAGCAAAAGACTCTTAGCATTATTAAAATGATCAAATGCACTTTACTCAACTGTTTATAAAATGACTAAGAATGTTTAAAGGTCAAACATTCAACTTTGCCAAAATGGGAACTTAAGTCTTAACATATGAAATGATAATGTAAAGACAACTAAACTACTAACTGTCTATGAAGCCTCTAAAACAAAGAGGGATGTCGGGACAAGATCTGAATCATCCTAACAATGAAATACTGAAAGAGAAATAAAAAGAGTCCTTCGGAATGCAAGGAGGCTCACCAACTGACTCTGAATGCTCAACTGGATAAATGAGGCGGTGGGTGATGATCCTAGTTACTTTTGTCTACATCATAATAAGATGCAGGCCAACTGGAATCAATACATTGAATGTACGAGTATGCGAGTTGGAATGCTAAACATAACATAGGCTTGAAAAGAATCTGGAAGGGACACTTACCTTGGGTGTACTCACCTCATGAATAACTTAACTCAATATAAAGCAATAAAACACATGCAGTATATAGAAATCTTTATAAAACAGTAGAAAACAACTTAGTTCATTAAAGAAAATTCAATAACAAACTCAACTTTACTCATATATCAAAGTAATATAGTTTCTATGTGAGATCTCTAACCGACAACCACCACTATTAACCTAAGTGGTGATACAACGTCTTGCCCACGCTGCCAGAACTATCCTATTCTTTGCCGTCGTATAGAATGCATTCACTAAGTGGATCCACTAGTCTATGCTAAAAGCACACTTAAGGATTCATCTAAAAAGTATGATCCTTTACTACCCATAATGGCTACATGGTTTATGGAGGTTTGAGTTAATATGAACTCGTATCCCCATATCGATGCTCAATACTACTCCCAAAATATACTTAGCTCATATGTTTTTAAAACAATTTTCTTTCTTTGGTTTGAGATAATTACTCAAAACTTAGCTTAAAAGATATCTAGGAATCGATGTTCCCTTTCTTGCTCAAATGTGAAAACATTTTAAAACTCTTTGGGAATACATAGTCCCCATATACTTCTTTGAAGAAATGACTTCAATATTTACTCTTTACTCAACTTGAACTTTAAGTCTTAAAACAAAGTTAAAACGTTTCGAAAGACTTTTGAAAACTTTATGAACTCATCTTGACTTGCTTCATAACTTCTAGACCTATCTCTTAACTTTCATTGAATTGAATTATGGATTCAAGGTTATGATTCATGTTTCTGGATGATTATTAGGTTTTTAGAAGTCATTTGGAGTAGTTAGAATCAATAGGAAGTGTTAGAACACTTTAGAAAGACTTAAATGAACTAAATGATGAAAAATTGATGAGCGCGTTGCGCCAGCCCCATTTGACTGAGGCCCTTAACTGGCGCACTGCAGGAGCGCCACCCCAGCCTCCCTGGCGCTATGGGGGTGCGATGCGCCTGGCCCTCCTCAGGTGCGTCTGACGAGTTTTTCAACTCATTTTCTTATCCCAAATCGTTTTAAATCAATCTCTTTTCTCAATAGTTTCTTAGATTCAGATACCCAAAATATGCACACTAGAATCTAACTTGAAACAACTCTTAACATCACAAAAATATCTCAAGAAAACCCATCAATCAAATGTAAGTTCAAGAATGAAAACAATTCAAGAACACAACTCAAGAACATCAAATTCTAACTCTTTTAGGATAAAAATCACTGAATTAAATATGTTTGGTGCGTGTGTGAATGGACCCAATGCTATGTGATCTCACATACCTCGTAGGGATCACCCCTTGACGAAATCGACAAGCGATTTCCTTACGAAGTGGCAAATCTTGCTTTTCCTCTTCTCCTTTCTCTTGCATTCTTCTCTCTAGAACCCTAGCGTAAATTTCCAATTGTTCAAACTGAACCAATTCAGTTTTGACCCCTAATTAATTCACTAAAACAAATTAAAATAATAGGGTATGGAAAAGACCAAAACACCCTTTTAAAATCCGGATTGGACATTTCCTTATTTGAACAACCCAACTTCCAATGAGCATAACTCATTCATACGAACTCGGAATCATGCATGCATACTCAGCAGCATTGGAAAGTTTATTCCAAGATCTTTCCTACAATATCTGTAATTACACTTTACTCATCCTGAGCTAGGAGTTATGGTCGTTTGAAGTTGACCAAAAACTCAACTTAACATACACTACAAATTTCCAGATTTTTATATTCTTTCCAGAAATGGTTATTTCTAATTCTTTAACTTCTTCCTAGTTATTTCAATTTGCGAGATGTTACACATTCATCGATAAAATAGCCATAACATTTTACTTCGAACTCGAAATGAGGCAAACTTGGTGGCGTTGGAAAGGCGACTCATAGAACTTTAATTAAATAGGTCATAGGTCACCTAATTCATTTTGTGCTAAGATATATGGTTGTTTGAAGTTTAATTAAGTAGAATCTTATGTCAGAACTTGATTGATAAGGAAGCTTTCAAATCAACTCTGTGCTAGGGGGGTTCTTGTCACTTTAATTCATATCCAAAACCATTCGCACACTAAAAAATTAACCTTTACACCTATGATCAATATAAAAATAACCTGATACAACCTTACATGTAAACCAGGAATGGTTCGGGCTTTAGCTTAAAAATTTTCTAGGTGTTACACCAACTTTTGATGTTAAAATCCATAAATGATTAAAGGAAATTGCAGTTTTAGGGTCACAAAGGTTTATCCAAACGTCTTAGGCAAAGAAATATTTTCAAAATTTGCCTACAAGGATTTTACAAAGCTAAAAAATAGAAAATTGGGGTTAAACCCCGAAATGGCAAGCCAAAATCCCTCTTAGATGTCTTAAGGATTCCCTTAAGTGAACCCCACTTAAAGTGGGGGTCTCACTTCTATAAACCAGGTTCTGCTTAAGAGATCACTGCTAAAGCAACCTTTGGCTCACTTAAGCTAACCCCGATAAAGTTCGCCCTTCGCTTTAGAGATCATGCCTTGGCTTAAGTGAAGGCTGCTTTAGCAGAAGTCCTATCACAAACGCGATGGGTATATAACTTATGGGCCAGAGAAATCAGCCAACTCTCAAAACATCGAAAGGACCATCAGGATTAATTTGGAATCTTGTATATACAAATCATATTTGAATATTAACTATACTTGACCTTTTGTACAAAATGGAATCATCGAAACACAAATTCGTGTTCTATTCGGGTCAAATATTGGGAAGGGTAAAATTATAACTTTACAAAAATTTCCAAAAACAACTTACTGAGTAATTACAATTAGGTCTCACACACGCATCGCGTCACTGCATTTGCTGTTTCAGTCACAAATGATTTCCCATATCAAGTAGTATGGTGAAGTTGTCGCTTCTGACTTAATTTGAAATGTATGTGAGATGCATCCCTATATTAAGAATTGCACCGCATCAGTTTACCACACACCAACCTTTTTCTAGCAACCATTCTTCCTCTAGTTGCAATTCAGTAAATTAGTGATGCAGAGCCTCATATGGACATGCGAAGACATGAGCATCACTTTATGGCAACAAACTATTTAATCACTTTTAGCTTTGAACCTTTTTACTTTGTTTCTACTTGATTGCCTATAAATTATGAAAACCTACTTTTCAGGGCTTAAACATCATAAATGCCTTCTTTTTCTCTCTGAAAACACAATAGTTTAAGCTTAGAAACTTACAAGTAGGTAAAATACAAACTTATCAAATCACAAAAAACTTAAAGTACTTCTTATCCTCAAGGAGTACGAAACTTCAACACCATACAGACTCAGACTTCATTGTTCTACCTAACAAGAATTCAACTTGACACAAACTTGAATCATAGAAGTGACAGTTTATCACATGACAACATTTAAGTTTAATTATCATTCATACAGTCTATGTATTATTTCTTGAAGACTATTTGACAATGGTAGTCACCTCTTCTATTTATATGTGCCAACTCAGGAAAAGAGGATCCCCGAAATATATAGTATAAATGAAACTAGAGAATTTAAGATTCAGAATCAAACACTCACTCTCAGGAAGATGTCAACATGCACACACAGTATCATAAGCTTGTCCATTAGGTTTTTCTTTGCTAATTCATACATACTCATTTTAAGGTCATTTAGGACTTCTGGGGTATGACAAATGAAAAGGTGAAGATAAACAGTCACCACTCATGGGAAATGTCAACCAAACAAAAAACAACTATCAATACCAACTTGACACATTAGACTCTATTGGAATGACAACAACTTAATGAAAACTTTAACACTCAATATCATGGATCATTTTAAAATTGACTTTATTTATTTGGATCATATCAGTCACCTGCTATCAACCAAACTATCCATAGTATCTTACATTGACTTTGTCTCTAGCAAATCATTAATTGCACAAGTCACCCGATTTGACAATAACGACAACTATTGGGAAATATCTAATTATAAATAAAACATATAAGATATACTATAATGCATGAATATACTGTCACGACCCAGGGGTACACCCTAGATGTAACACAACGTACTTGACCTCGAAGGGGTCTCATACAATCCCTTAGCATATCATCACATAAGATAAAATAAATGATGCATAAATTTTAAATCTTTATCCATACAATCGAAGTCATTTATAAAAGCAAGCAGAAGTCTTACTTGTCTCAATTAGCCATCTAATACAATCTTTGAATAAAAAATAAGGTCACAGCCCTCTCAACATAAATCGAAACATAAAATGACTAGAAAGAAATTACTAATGACTCATACATCCTCGAATCTTGAGGACTCGCCACAAGCTAGGAGAATAGTCGATCCAAGCTTTAACCAATAGTAGATCACCTTAAGAACCGGAACCTACACTATATGAAATATGTAGAAAATATGGGTTAGTACAAAAATGCACTAAGCATGATAGCCATGCAAAAAAATCATGCTAAAAAGGACATTTTGGTTGAAAATCATGCATTTACCAAGTTTGAGAATCATCATGAACTTTAGTATAAAAACGTAAGTCACAAGCATCCTCAACATATATGTCATCATAGCATTATAGAACCATCTCATAAGTAACCCTAAGTTATACTTGTCCAATGCATAGATAAAGATCCCATAATCCTATCTATACTATGTACCACTTTTAGGCCACCATAATCATACTTACTATTCTTTGATATCATCTTTAGTTGATATTCATAGATAAGGAAACCTTCACATCTACTAAGTCATAACAAGGAAAACAACTCTTAGCAACAATCCAAGTTAAGCATTCATCTTTACATTTAGCCTTCATATCAATATACTCAATAATATCATCATAAGAATATTTCATAAATCATTATATTATGGAAGGAACACACCATAACTACTCTCAAAGCCTACTTGTGCAATGCATGGATGAAGTCCCATACCGTCACCCACACTAAGTAGTACTTCTTGAGAAGCCATAGTTCATCCTAGACTTGACCTTGTAGGAATTAGCCTTAACCGACATAGACCATGTGAGCTTACATGGAATCCGGTGTCATGCTCCACACCAAAAAGAGGTGTCCTACTTGCCTAAGGTAGAACTAAAATGTATTAGCTTTTAGGTGGATCCAATAGCTAAATAACCTACGGGGGAACACAGTTATGGGATAAGGGGATTGCTACTAAAAACCCCAACCTTACTTAACGGGGAAACTTCCATCTCATGAGATTTCTTTTAGAAACCTGTCCTTACTTAACGGGAGAGCCTCTATCTCATATTCAATATCCACTCGGTGCTAAGCATAATTCCCTTGGAGTATTTATTGAATCCTAACTTGTTTCATTAGGATAGCTCATTAGATCATGCATGAGAATAAACTTTCATTGTTTATGTCTTCTTGTTAGATTCAATTAGGTGAGAACTGACTTTCAACCTAGAATCTTCATTATGTGCGAAAACTTTCCTATCATGTTCATTATGTGTTCATGAGAATAGCGTTTCGATCAACACAATAATATCATCATAATCATGGTAATGGACATTTCATGCATAATCATGTGTAAGTGTGTGTGTGAGAATAGACTTTCAACAACACCACAATTACATCAAAGTCATGATCACTTTACTTTCTCAAAAGATGTTCTTAAAGCATGAACACAACTCTCATAAAGAATATATAATATCATATATTTCCACTTGAAGGACCAAATATCATATTCAATCAACAGATCTATAATTCATTATATTTGACGTGGATAAAATCATAGGTAACACCCTGACTTTTAAAAACATATAAATTAACTCGTACCTTCGTGGAAACACCAGGAGGGTGGGTAATAAATTAAGAATGATGTGGTATGTCATATTTTAAGTATTCAAGGGTTGTATCTCAAGTTTTGAAGTTAGGTAAGTGGAAAAATAAAAGTTGGCGAAAGTTATCGTAAGTTCCTTTTTAAAGATTTCTCTGAAATTTGGGTCAAATGTCTTGGATGTTTTCTCCCATTATATAAAGAGTTATAAGTCATATCACCCATTAAATAGAAGTCCTACAAGTCTAGTTTGCAACGTATAAAACCCCATATCCAACCGACATCGGAGTAAAACGTTATGAGGGTTTTACTACGGACTGCTAGGGCAGAATCCGGGTCAGAATCGAGTCGGGTAAAAAATGTGGTATGTCCGCTTACTCAACGTTTTAAGCCATGAAAACATTTCTTTTCACTTCCAAACAAGAAAAAAAGCTTATAACAGAGGGTTCCTATGGAGTTGTTGCATGGTGAAGGTTAGTTTTTAACGATTTCTACCATTAAAGGTTGCCCCTGTGCCTAGAAACGCGATCCCTACACGTTGCAATCATTTTTCCCTTCTATTAGCTGCGTTTGGAGCTAGTTTTTGAAGATATAAATTTATAGTTATTGGTGTTTCTTCAAGGTTTAAACTTGGTTAACTAAGGTAATCATCTCGGGACTCTTTTATGATTGGTTTTATGAATTTCTACGGACGTTTCGACAAGTTGGGGCAATATGGCAAATCTGCCAATTTAATATTAATTATGAACTATTTATAGGTGTGCACCAGCTGTGTATATATAGTGTTTGTGAAGCTTAGGACATAAGGAACAACTTTCTTGAAGGAACTACGGTCTTTCGAGCGTTCATTGGAAAGGTATGTTATGGCTATTCCCTTTTTATGACATGTTTCCTTAAAGCTTAGGAGCAATGTAATTGGGTTGTTATACTTGTTATACTTGTAGCCATTATTGTTGATTGTTGGCTGCTCGAGTGGATATTATCCTCCTCTATCAGGATTCTTATTCAGTTAGTTGCGTCCCTATGTTGGACACGACTTAGAGGCTATCCATATAGGTTCCTTATATCTAAATTGCTCGCTTCCAGCCTACTGGATTGTTATTGGATCCCTTTGGGCTATTGTGGTTAGCTGCAGGAATGTGACCTATGCCAAGAAAGGCTATGTTCTGCCTACGGGGCTATATGTATGCCTAGAAGGGCTATGAGTTTCCTACAGGGCTATATTGATGTCTAGAAGGGCTATGAGTTTCCTACAGGGCTATATTGACGTCTAAGAAGGCTATGTGCTTCCTACAGGGCCATATGTTGTTTCCTAAGAGGGTTATGAGTTGTCTATAAGCTATGTGGATGCCTAAGAGAGCTATGTACTGCCTATGGGTCTATATTAATGCTTAAGAGGGCTATGTGACTGCCTACGGGGCTAGGGGACTACCGATAGGGGTATATAGACTGATTGGCACCTTCTCGGCTTAATGGGGCCTGGTTAGGTGGTGTTGTGTGTTGTTTGTACGTACCGAGCTTATAGGGGCTTGGTTAGGTTGTTGTTTTATTATTTTTGATAAGTTTAGATTTAGGAGCAGGTCAGTACACTTATCTTATCCTTGATTTATTTATCAGATTACTCTAGTATATTCAGATACCTACTCATAGTCTATTGCCTTTCATACTCTGTACATTATTTCGTACTGACACCCCATTGCCTAGAGGCACTATATTCATGCATGCAGGTCCCGACAGATGACCCAGTAGACCTCTTCAGCAGTAGGATTGACTTATATCCGGTTTGCTAGCCCCTTTCCTCCAGAGCTGCCAAAGTTGGGATGCTTGTTAGCTTTTTGTTGTTTATATTTTTATGGGTAGGCAGGGGCGCTGTCCCGCCAATATTTACTACTCTTAGAGGCTTGTAGACTAGCGTGTGGGATGTATAAATATGTTATGGCCATACTGGCCTTGTTTGTTGGTTTGCTGAAGCTTGTTAGTTGTTTGATGTATTGTCTTGATATATACCTACTTTTAGTTTTGGTATAAATCAGATTATGGTGGCCTCGACGGCCTAATCAGGACTTCTGTACTAGTTGGCTATTTCTTTGTATGAACTCTTGGGAGTAGCTATTTCTTTTATAGATTTGTTGACAGTGGCCTTACCGGCCGAGGGCTAAATTTTAAGCCGAGATATACTTGTTTGTTTTCTTGTTTGCATGTGGCTGCCATGTGCTAGTAGCAAATTGTTCAGCAGGGTCGGGTCGGGCTTGAGTTCTGGCATTAGGAGCCAATTTTACCCTTTTAGTTTTGGGCGTAACAAACTTGGTATCAGAGCAACATTGTATCCTGGGGAGTCTGCAAGCCGTGTCTAGTAGAGTCTTATTTATAAATGTGTTGTGCACCACATTCGATAAGCAAGAAGCTACTGGGCATGTTAGAATGACTATCCTTCTTTTGCTCACCTCGTGCTACAGAGCGGTGTCTTAAGGGTTGAGGTTTCTGGCTTATAATTGATACATATATACAGATAGAGATGGCTGACACCAGACAGACCACAGCTAGCTAGGGGCTAGATACAGCTACAGGTGAGGGTACCGGCAAGGTACTATAGGTGGAGGTAGCCCATTGTGAGACCCAGGGGGAGACATCTTCTCAGCCCCCTATTGCTTCTCCACCACTTCAGGAGCCTCCGAGGACTACAGGACTTCTGGCTCAACCAACAGTACCACATCTAGTTCCTCATATTCTATCTGATCAGGATTTCAAGAGTGCAGTATGTATGTTAGCACAGTTAGTAGCTGCACAGCTCTAGCCAGTTGCGCCAGATGTTGCCGAACCTTCTGAAGGGGCCAAAAGTTCGAGAGTTCATGAATTTCTTTCCTTGAATCTTCCATAGTTTACAGGGACAGATCACAGAGAGGACCCTCAGTACTTTGTTGATCAGCTTAATAGGATCTTCAGAGTCATGCATGCCTCAGCGACTGAGTTAGTTGAGTTAGCAGCATTTCGATTGCGTGATGTTGCAGTATTGTGGTACGAAAGTTGGGAGAGATCTAGCATAAAAGACGCATCTCTATCCACTTGGGATAGCTTTACAGAAGCTTTCATAGATCACTATTTGCCTCGAGAGATTAGGGATGGCCGGGTGGACCAGTTTCTGAACCTCCGACAGGGCAACATGAGTGTCCGAGAGTATGGGCTGAGATTTGATTCATCGGAAAAGGGTTAAAAATACCCCTAAAGTATAGGAAAAGGTCTAAAAATACCCTTCATCCATCTTTTGGTCTAAAAATACCCTTCTACTCATCTTTTTGGTCTAAAATTACCCTTCCATCCACCTTTTTGCTCACTTATACCCTTACAATTAACAACCCTCTCTCTTTTTTTTAAATACTTATTATGTGTCATTATTTTATTGAATGAAATAAAAATCCACCTCTATTAATTTTTTGTCATAATTTATCCAAATCAAAACAATATATCTTTTCAAGATCCAAAAAATATATTTTTTAAAATCTAGTAATTTCTATTTTCTATAGCTTTTTTCCCAAAAAAAAAAATTGTTTTAGATAATTAAAATATTTTTTAAAATATTAGTCATGCCACAATTACGGGGACATAATATATTAATATAAATCCTAAAAAAAGTTGTTCCAGTTGGTGCACCAGTCCAAGATTTGATCACTAATGACGCGGACGACAAGATTATTAGTCAAAAAAATTAAATGATCTTTAAAAAAAAAAAAGATAGACATTTTTTTAGGATTTATATTAATATATTATGTCCTTGTAATTGTGACATGACTAGTATTTTTAAACATATTTTAATTATCTAAAACAATTTTTTTTTTTGGAAAAAAGCTATAGAAAATAGAAATTACTAGATTTTAAAAAATATATTTTTTAAATCTTGAAAAGATATATTGTTTTGATTTGGATAAATTATGACAAAAAATTAATAGAGGTGGATTTTTATTTCATTCAATAAGAAAATGACACATAATAAATATTTAAAAAAAAAAAAAAGAGGGTTATTAGTTGTAAGGGTATAAGTGAGCGAAAAGGTGGATGGAAGGGTAATTTTAGACCAAAAAGATAAGTAGAAGGGTATTTTTAGACCAAAAGATAGATGGAGGGTATTTTTAGGCCTTTTCTTATTCTTCAGGGGTATTTTTGGCCCTTTTCCGTTGATTCATTGGTTAGATATGCACCAGCATTTGTTGATACGATGCATGACAGGGTGCATATATTTGTGAGAGGGCTTGACTTAGACTATATTAACGCTTGTTCTACCGCTGCACTAAATGATAATATGGATATATCGCAAATTCAGGCCTTTGCACAAGGAATAGAGGATCGCCGACATTTGCAGCATATGAGTGAGAGGGTCGAGAGAGAGAGACAGAAGAGGGCTAGGCCCACTAGGTCACAAGGAGATTTTCAGGGTGGTTCCAGACCCCGATATTCTATTAGGCTGGCAACCTAGATCTCTACCATAACAGGTATGATGCATTTCGGGAGGTGCAGGCATGGTTCCGCACATTGTTATTCTTGTGGACAAGAGGGGTATGGGTGGAGAAACTGCCCGACTATAGGCCAGGGTGGTATAGGTCAGTTGACCAGGTCAATAGTAGGTTCATCCTCATCAGCACAGTCTACATGGTGTGGACCCCAGACTTCACTAGGTAGAGGTAGAGGTGGAGGCAGAGATGGAGCATCTAGTTCTGGTAGTGGACAGAATCGTACATACTTAGTAGTTGGCTGACATGACTCAGAGTCATCACCAGATGTTGTGATAGGTACATTGATTGTTTGCTCCTATTGTGTTTATACTTTGATAGATCCTAGATCTACTCTGTCTTATGTTACTCCATTTATTGCGAGGAAGTTATGTATAGTAGCAGAGTCATTAGATCGACCCTTTATTGTATCTACACCAGTTGGTGAGTATATTATTTCCAGGAGAGTGTATTGATGTTGCACGGTAGAAATTATTGACCGTTAGACCTCTATAGACCTCGTAGAGTTAGAGATGGTCGATTTCGACGTCATTATGGGTATGGACCGGTTAGCGTCTTGTTATGCTAATGTTGAGTGCTAAACAAAGATTTTTAGATTCCACTTTCTAAGAGAGGCAGTCTGGGAATGGAAAGGCGATACAACAACACCAAAAGGTAGGTTTATTTCCTATCTTAAGTCGAGGAGGATGATTACTAAGGGTTGTATTTATCATCTTGTTCGCGTTCATGATATAGATGCAGAACCACCAACTTTTCAGTCTATTCCGGTAGTTAGTGAGTTTCTAGATGTATTTCCAGACGACCTCCCTAGTATCCCTCAAGAACGGGAAATTGATTTTGCTATCGATATGCTACCAGGTACACAACCCATATCTATCCTCCTTATAGAATAGCTCCTGCTGAGCTAAAGGAGTTGAAGGATCAGCTGAAAGACTTGCTGGATAAAGGCTTTATTAGACCTAGTGCTTCACCATGGGGTACGCCAGTGTTATTCATGATGAAGAAAGATGACTCATTAAGAATGTGTATCGATTACCGACAACTAAATAAGGCGACTATAAACAATAATTATCCCCTTCTAAGGATCGATGACTTGTGTGATCAGTTACAAGGTGTTGAGTGCTTCTCAAAAATTGATTTAAGATCAGGGTACCACCAGATACGAGTTCGGGAGAACGACGTTCCAAAGACAACTTTTAGAACCAGATATGGATACTTTGAGTTCTTGGTAATGTCTTTTGGATTAACTAATGCCCAGTAGTGTTCATGACCCTGATGAATAGTATATTTAGGCCGTATTTAGACTTGTTTGTGATTGTATTTATTTATGATATTTTGGTGTATGCACGTTCATAAGCTGAACATGCAAATCATCTGCGAGCAGTCAGGTTCTTTGAGACCGAGAACTTTATGCAAAGATTTCTAAGTGTGAGTTCTGGTTGGACTCTATAGCTTTCTTAGGCCATATTGTATCAGATGCAAGCATTGCAATTGATACACAAAAGATTGAGGCCGTAAGGACTTGGCCCAGATCCATCACTCCAACTGAGGTTTGTAGTTTCTTAGGGTTAGCTCGGTACTACAGAAGGTTTGTAGAGGAGTTTTCTTCACTTTCAACACCATTAACAAAGCTGATTAAAAAAGCAGCTAAGTTCCAGTAGACTAAGGCTTACGAGCATATTTTCTAGGAGCTGAAGGACATGTTTACATCAGCACTAGTTCTAGCATTTCCAGAGGGTTCAGAAGGCTATGCAGTGTACTGTGATGCTTCTGGTGTTAGGTTGGGATGTGTTCTAATGCAACATGGTAAGGTTATCGCATATGGTTCAAGGCAGTTGAAAAAGCATGAGAAGAACTATCCGACCCACAATTTAGAATTGGCTGCAGTTCTGCATGCGTTAAAGATCTGGAGACACTATTTGTATGGCGTTCGTGTTGACATCTTCACAGATCATAAATGCCTTCAATGTATCTTTAGACTGAAGAAGTTAAATCAGCGACAACGTCGATGGCTTGAGTTACTGAAAGACTATGATGTGGATATTTTATATCATCTAGGAAAGGCAAATATGGTAGCCGAGGCCCTCAATCGAAGATCTATAGGTAATTTATCCTATTTAGGTATTGAGAAATGTGATTTAGCATGAGAGCTTCATCAGTTAGCTAGCTTGGGAATCAGATTGTTTAAGGCAGATAATAGTGGGGTCACAATTCAGGACACAGCCGTATCATCTCTAGTTGTAGAAGTAAAATCATGGTAACAAGAAGAACCTCGCTTAGAGCAGCTTAGAGCCGAGGCTCAGGATCAATAGTCTTTAGCATTTGATATAGCAGGAGATGGAGTCCTTAGATATAACAATCGATTATGTGTTCTGAATGTTGCAGGGCTTCGACATTGGATTATGGAAGAGGCACATCATTCCTGTTATTCTTTTCACCCTGGTTCGACGAAGATGTACCGTGATATTAAGGAGATCTATTGGTGGCATGGGATGAAGAAGGATGTTGCTAAGTTTGTGGCACAGTGTCCTAACTGCCAACAGGTGAATATTAAGCACCAAAAGCCCACTGGGCTGATTCAGGAGATATCCATTCCTTTGTGGAAGTGGGAAGCAATTAATATGGATTTTACTATAGGGTTACCTCGATCGCGTCGCAAGTTTGACTCTATTTGGATAATTGTTGATAGACTAACAAAATTAGCCCACTTCTTACCAGTCAGGGCTACTTTTACGGTCGAAGACTATGAAAGGCTCTATATTAGAGAGATTTTTAGGCTACACGATGTCCCAGTATCTATTATCTCTGATAGAAGAGCATAATTTACTGCCAACTTCTGGAAGTCCTTCCAGAAAGGATTGGGGACACAGATTAATCTTAGTACAACCTTTCACCCTCAGACAGATGGCCAGGCTGAGCGCAAAATTTTAACACTCGAGGATATGTTATGGGCATGAGCGCTGGACTTCAAGGGAAGTTGGGATGACCACTTGCCTCTTATTGAGTTCACATACAATAATAGTTATCATTTCAGCATCGGGATGGCACCTTATGAGGCTTTGTATGGGCGAAAATGTAGATCCCCCATTGGATGGTTCGAGGTAGGTGAGTTAGGGTTGATTAGACCTGACTTAGTACAAAAGACAGTGGAGCAGGTTAAGCTCATTCGGGAGAGGTTGCTAACAGCCCAAAGCCGACAGAAGTCATACTCAGATGTGTGACGAAGGGACTTAGAGTTTTGTGTCAATGACTGGGTATTCTTAAAAGTCTCTCCTATAAAGTGTGTTATGAAATTTGGCAAAAAAGGAGAGCTTAGTCCGAGATTCATTTGGCCATACCGGATCCTTCAGAGGGTAGGACAAGTGGCTTATGAGTTAGAATTGCCTTCGGGGCTAGAATTTGTTCATCCAATTTTCCATGTATCGATGCTATGGAATTGCATTGGAGACCTTTCTCGGGTTGTCCCAGTTGAGGATGTTCAGATCACAGAGAAGTGGTCCTACGAGGAAACTCCAGTTGCCATATTAGATCGGCAGGTCCCTAAATTGAGGACCAAATAGGTGGCTTCGGTTAAAGTATTATGGAGAAACAAGAATAGAGAAGAGGTGACTTGGGAAGCTGAGGATGGCATGAGGTCCAAATATCCTCACTTGTTTCATACCCCAGGGTGATGGCATCTCAGTTTATATTAGTACAGTGAGGTTAGATACCTATCTGATTTTTTTTTATATATTGATGCTTATTATTTATGTTGTTGTCGTTGTATATTTGCTTGCACTGTTATTATGGAGCTGTAGTGCTTAGCTATTTATGTCATCCTGTGAGATGCCTAGATTAGAATTTCCATGTTTCAGGTTCCTGGATAGTCACATTTAAAAAGGATACTCTGCCTAAATTTTGGCAACTCCAAAGGACTTAACCGCGTGATTAAGATTTTTTATTTGAGGACGAATGTTTCAAGGGGGGAAGGATGTAACACCCCAACTTTTCGAAATGTATAAATTAACTCATACCTTCGTGGAAACACCAGGAGGGTGGGTAATAAATTAAGAATGATGTGGTATGTCATATTTTAAGTCAAGGGTTGTATCTCATGTTTTGAAGTTAGGTAAGTGGCAAAATAAAAGTTGGCGAAAGTTATAATAAGTTCCTTTTTAAAGATTTCTCTGAAATTTGGGTCAAATGTCTTAGATGTTTTCTCCCATTATATAAAGAGTTAGAAGTCATATCACCCATTAAATCAAAGGCCTACGATTCTAGTTTGCAATGCACAAAACCCCATATCCAACCAACATCAGAGTAAAATGTTATGAGGGTTGTACTACGGACTGTCGGGGCAGAATTTGGGTCAGGTAAAAAATGTGGTATGTGGGCTTACTCAACGTTTTAAGCCATGAAAACATTTATCTTCACTTCCAAACTAGAAATAATGCTTAAGAGAGGGTTCCTATGGAGTTCTTGCATGAGGAAGGTTGGTTTTTGACGATTTCTACCATTAAAGGTTGCCCCCCCCATGCCTAGAAACACAATCCCAACATGTGACAATCATTTTACCCTTCTGTTAGCTGCATTTGGAGCTAGTTTTTGAAGATATAAATTTGTATTTATTGGTTTTTCTTCAAGGTTACACTTAGTTAACTAATGTAATCATCTCGGGACTCTTTTATGATTGTTTTTTTGAATTTCTATGAACGTTTCGACAAGTTCGGGCAATATGGCAAATCTGCCAATTTAAGATTAATTATGAACTATTTATAGGTGTATACCAGATGTGTATATATAGTGTTTGTGAAGCTTATGACGTAAGGAACAACTTTCGTGAAGGAACTACGGTCTTTCGAGCGTTCATTGGAAAGGTATGTTAAGGCTATTCCCTTCTTACAACATGTTTCCTTAAAGCTTAGGAGCAATGTAATTGGGTTGTTATCCTTGTTATACTTGTAGCCATTATTGTTGATTGTTGGTTGCTCGAGTGGATATTATCCTCTCCTATCAGGATTTTTATTCAGTTAGGTGCGTCCCTATGTTGGAAACGACTTAAAGGCTATCCTTATAGGTTTCTTATATCTAAATTGCTCGCTTCTAGCCTACTGGATTGTTATTGGATCCCTTTGGGCTATTGTGGTTAGCTGCAGGAATGTGACCTATGCCAAGAAAGGCTATGTTCTGCCTATGGGGCTATATGTATGCCTAGAAGGGCTATGAGTTTCCTACGGGGCTATATTGATACCTAGAATGGCTATGAGTTGCCTACAGGGCTATATTGATGCCTAAGAAGGCTATGTGCTTCCTATAGGGCCATGTTGTTGCCTAAGAGGGCTACGAGTTGTCTTTAAGCTATGTTGAAGCCTAAGAGAGCTATGTGTTGCCTACGGGGCTCTATGAATGCCTAAGAGGGCTATGTGACTGCCTACAGGGCTAGGGGACTACCGATAGGGGTATATAGATTGATTGGCACCTTCTAGGTTTATGGGGCCTGGGTAGGTGGTCTTGTGTGCGGTTGGCACCTGGTGAGCTTATGGGGGCTTGGTTAGGTTGTTGTTTTATTATTTTTGATAAGTTTAGATTTAGGAGCAGGTTAGTACACTTATCTTATGCTTGATTTATTTATCGAATTACTCTAGTATATTCGGATAGCTGCACATAGTCTATTGCCTTTCATACTCTGTACATTATTTAGTACTGACGCCCCATTGCTAGGGGGCCCTGCATTCATGCATGTAGATCCCGATATATGACCCAGTAGACCTCCTCAGCAGCAGGATTGACTTATATCCGGTTGGCTAGCCCCTTTCCTCCGGAGCTGCCAAAGTTGGGAGGTTTGTTAGTTTTTGTTGTATATATTTTTACAGGTAGGCTGGCGCCCTGTCTCGCCAATCTTTACTACTCTTAGAGGCTTGTAGACTAGTGTGTCGGGTGTATAGCTAGGTTATGGCCATGCTGGCCTTGTTTGTTTGTTTGCTGAAGCTTGTTAGCTATTTTATGTATTGTCTTAATATATACCTGCTTTTAGTTTTGGTATAGAGATCATGGTGGCCTCGATGGCCCAATCAGGACTTCTATGTTAGTTGGCTATTTCTTTATATGAACACTTGGGAGTAGCTTTTTCTTTTATAGATTTGTTGACAGGGGCCTTGCTGGCCGAGCTCTTAATTTTAAAGCGAGATATACTTTTTTTGTTTTCTTGATTGTGTGTGGCTACCATGCGCTAGTAGCAAATGATTCAGCAGGGTCGGCTTGGGCCTGTGTTCTGACATTAGGAGCTAGTTATACCCCTTTAGTTTGGGGTGTGACATCATAGTTCAAATAATCAAGTCATTAAATGCATGATCTCAAATACTCATAATATAGGTCATGTTGGTGAAGTCTTTCCACAATAAAACCATACACAATTTAACCTACATGATAGCTTCACTCCTAAAGCCTTAACATTCTTGGTTCATTCATATTAGCTTTTACATAGCCCTAGAAATCACAATCATACTATAAACCTTACTACCTCACATGGTCATCATGTATACCTAATTCCCAAGATAATCTAACCACATTATTCATTCTTAACCAATTATAGTCATATATCATCATGCAAATTCAATCTCAACTCTACTTAGTCATGATTCATCCTATAAGCCCTAATCTAATCAATTCATGTCTACAAGCTTTACCTCTTAGTAATTCATATTTAGTTACTCTAATCTCAAGTAATTCACTAAGTAATTCATCAATCTTAGAAGATCACATCTAAGCCCTCAATTGCCTCTTTCATGGCATAAACCAAATTATATCAATTTCACCCTAAAACCTTAGGTTAATCAAGAATACATGTATAATCATACAAAAATCATGTAATTAAACCATAAGCAACCATTATCCACTCAATTGGATCAACATATAACAATACCCATACTTTAAGATCTAAATTGGGAAAATAGGGAAATTCATGGATTCTTGAGGAATTCAACTTAAAATCATGTAAAATCATCAATATATTCATAAACAAACATAATTCAACCTTTAAAAATGAATTCTAAATGAATCCATGAGATTCAAGTCAAACCCTGACTTTTGGGTTTTCTAGTTTTGAAATTAGGGGTTTTGAAAGGGCTCTGTAGGTGAAAGCTACCCATATATGAAGAGCTACCATATCTCAATGGAGTTTTCCCACGAATTTGAGAAGAAAAATCTTGATTCTTCAAGCCCTAGCTTCACCCTCCTTCTTCTTCTTCTTGGAATTCTAGAGAAAGAAATTTTGGAGAAGATGAACTCTTTTGGGTTTTGATTTTGGGTTTTTGGGAATAATGAAGTAAATGGGGGTGGTTAATGACTTAAAAACACTTATATAGGTGAATTAAAACAATAGAAATTGACCCCATTTAATAACTACCTAATTAAGAATTTACCAAATGACCCCTAACTAGGTAGCCCTTCCCAGGTACCACGACAAGGCACCACGACCCGTCAAGGGTACCATGGCTCTTGGTGGTGCCCCTGGTCCCTTGACCAGTGGCCCTCCTAATCTTGGCAAGCACCCAAGTGGTGAAGGCAACCCCACGAGCCTTCCCACTGTCTGTGGTCCTTACCACGAGTCGTGAAGTGGCTTGTGAAGGGGAGCCTTCCTTGGGCAAGTTTCATGAGCCTACTGCTTCACCTACCACTGGTGGAACCATGACTCGTGGTGTTCACCACGGGTCGTGAAGACCCTCGCGGTCATGGTGGGTAGTGGCTAGGCATGTTTTGGCAGCCTTCGCCCCCTTGCCATGGCCCTCACCCAATTCCTTTGGCCCTTGCCCTTCCCTCTTGACGATAACCCTCATGTTTAGGCTCTAGTTTAACCTACTAATTTCTGAGGTGTTACATATGCACAACCAAAAATAGATATACAAACCAATCGTTGTTCAAAATTAACAGTACATGGTCAAACGGGAAAAAATTATCATAACATAAACATGCCCATTTAGGTCAAATGAACATCATAAAAAAATATTTCAACAAGCTTAAAACATTCACCGGCATGTTTCAGTAACCTTAGGATATTTGTAAATATCAATTTTTATATTAAATTTTGTGTATTGTTAACCGTCATAGTTCAGTTTTACCTATTAATATATTATCATCTCCCTTGCCTTATTTTTTATTTCTTATCTGAATATTTGTGTCTTCCAATTGATAAATAAACACAAAAAATTATATTCCTAATGCAGGGGATACATTTATTTTTTCTAATAGATTTCGAACATAGGAAGATTTCTCTACTTCACGAAGGGAGAAAAAATGAGAAAAATGGAACCAAAAAATAAATGTGACGATCCTATTCTATGTTTTGGGAGTACAAACATCAATTCTAAAAAGTAAGTTCAAATAGATTTATTGAAGTTTTTAACATACAAAAGCTACAAAATTAATGAATCTTGTACTATCACCATATTTAAAAAAAATATATGTATAATAAATAAGACAATTAATTATATGTTTTTAATTCAATTGTAATATTAGATGTGTTACTACTTTACACCAGAAAGTTTAAAAATAAAATTTTACCCTAAATGTAAATTGGTTTGTATATTTTGAAATGTAAGAGGTCATTTTAGAAAATTATACTAACAGCAACATTTCAATAATAATAGTAACAAATGAAAAATAAATAAACCAGTATCTAATAAACATTAATATAATTGACCATCGATTTAATAAGTGAATGAAACTATAAACTTTGAAAAAATCAAGGAATAAGACAGAAGGACACTTCAAAGGAGGACAAAGGGAAACTTATTCGGAGAGTCCAATGACACAATTTAGATATGAAAAATAGTAAACGACATAAATACTCCATTTGGCCATATGTACATAGAAAATAGTACTAATTAAAATTACACACATTGGTCCTTAGAATTTTTTGGTGTGGTTTGGATCTTGGAAATTAATATTTTTAAAAAACGGATCATCCAATAAAGTCATCACAACATCATCCTTCCAGTTGAGAAACCCAGAAATTGTAGGATTATTTGGTAAGTCAACAGAGTGATTCAGATTGTTATTCATTGATGTTGATATACCAATTGAAGGGATATCCATTGAAGGTTCTGTTTGCTGTGTCATTGTAGGAGACACTGGAGAATATATTGGAGGATCCATCATTAATGAAGGCATCGGAGATCAATCATTGGTGAAGGCATCAGAGAATCCATCGTTGGTGAAGGAATCAGAGAATTCATTATTGTTGACGGCATTGGATGGGACAGTCCAGGTGTTTTTCCAACAGCCATGTGTTGAG
Organism: Solanum pinnatisectum; assembly: GCA_035578085.1. Lineage (NCBI taxonomy): Eukaryota > Viridiplantae > Streptophyta > Magnoliopsida > Solanales > Solanaceae > Solanum > Solanum pinnatisectum. The sequence continues at coordinate 38,577,398 of CM069080.1, read as the reverse complement.
GCATTGGAGAAAAAAATTGTCGAACCATTGGAGGAAACATTTGTGAAAACAATCGAGGAGAATGATCCCTTGGTCCTTCAGAGTTGTTCCTACTGGGTACCATTGGTTCAAAAATGGGTTGAGGGGCATTCGATGTAGAACCCTCTCCATCAGCCTCTTTTATCATTAGTTCACGTACCTGTTTGAGATTCTTCTTGATTACACAACGTAGGTCGTTGAGATAGGAAGGGTTTATGTCAACATAAATAGTTTTTCTCTCGAACACCTCATACATCTCATTTGTCATTTTCTTGACCCTATTTTCCTTTCTTACCTTTTGAAGTTGTTCCTCCAACTTCTTGATCCTTTGCAGGGTGAAGTCTTCTCTTGTCACCATATTTTTAGATATATCCAATGTCGGCAACTCTTTAAACTTTATAAAAGTGTTGTGTACAACATCATTATTTGGAAATGTATATGGTTCATTTTTGTAAGGGCCGTATATGACTGTAGCCACTTCAACATCACAAAGTGTTTTCAGTTCATCAGATTTTTTCAAGAGCCTTTTCAGCCTTTTATTATATGAGATTTTTCTTTTACTATTATCTTCAATGAAAGCATAGTCCACTTTGTTTCTAGTCATGGCTAAAGGGGAGGAGAAATGTGTTTGTTTGGATATGAGGGTTAAAATGGCTTTGTTGTAGTAGTAGTAGTTGTTGTGATTTTCTTGCCCAGGATTGACTCCTATTTATAGAGAAAATTTTAATTCTTTATAATTTTAAAAGTTTGAAATAGAATTTTTTTTATTGCTAGCAAGAACTATTTTGGAAAAACACTAAATGAGGGGATATTAGATAAAAGTTAGATAGAATCATCTTAAAATATATTTACTTATGGCTCTGGTATTATGTTGACCAACTTTTTAGGAAAAATATTAATGTAGTTGAAATTTAAGTACTGTACATAGAGAATGGTCATAAAGTTATTGCAAATGTATTTGTTTACTCATTTCCTTCATTGAGTTTTTTTTTAAAATAAAAAGTATATTTTGATTCAAGGATGTACATAATTAAATATTGAAACAAGGGAACATTTATAGATTGGTTAGGAATATTGATATATAAATTAATATGCTTAAAAATATTCAATTTTTATGGTTAATTTAAAAACCACAAGTATTTTTTAAATCTTAAATGGTGATGTATGTATGAGTGAAGAAGTTACTTCGCTTGTCAAAGCACATTATTATTTTCTTTCATTTTGGATAAACCATATTTAGTTAAAATATTATGTTGCGTTCAAATATATTTAAAACTAAATCTTGCTTAAATATGTTTTTCTTAATGTCCGATACTTACCAACCTGTCACTCGATTCACATTATATATATTTCTATATTAGTTTTGAGACAAGTCAATCTGTAATAATTGCACAAAACGCTTATCAAAATGATGTGTTTACAATAGTGTTCAAATTAAAAGATATTTTTTATTCATTTAAAGAAAAATACTCAAGATGAAGAGAAATTATTTGAAGATATCTTACTAAATTTTGATCAAATGAAAATGTACATTTATTACTTTGATGAAAAAATCTCCTTTTTATAGTCAGTATGATAAATATTGGCCATCACAGCAGCACCCCACAATGGCCCCAATAATTTTTACTCCTTCTCTTCTTAGTCCATGTTTGAAAAGAGTTGCCTCTTCCTAAAAATGTCCTAGAGTTATACTCCCTCTGCCAAAAATTAGTTGTCCACTTTTCCTTTGTTAGTTGTCCCTAATTACTTGTCCATTTTGACAAATCAAGAAAGGACAAAAAAAATTTCTCTATTATACCCTCAATTTATTACTTTGAAAAATGTATAATTTCTTGAAAATCTTAAGTTTTTAATTCATTCACTTCATAATTAATAGGGGTAAAATGATAAACTCACTATATCAATTAATGTCTTCTTAATAAGTGTGCCAATTTAGAAGTGGACAAGTAATTAGGGACAAAGGGAGTATTAAAGAGAAAACCCTTGATAACTGAGAGACAAGGCTCTCAATATGCACATTTCCAAACATTGTATCTCCAAGAAGGGTTAAGAGACATGATTATATTCAATAACCAAAGATTCAATCACACGGTAGCAACAAATTCCTCTCTCGACAATAGAATCTTAAGAACTGACAAATTAAACCAGATAAAACTAAATTAAGAACCACCTTCATAAGATCCTAAAATTAGTAATTGATAGTTTGTAGAATTACATAACAAAATTAAGAATAAATTAGTCTCACGAATCAAAAATGGAAGAGATTGCACTTGTCTATCCCACTACGACAAGTCAGCCTCAAACCCAAAAGATGCTAAGAAATGTGGAAAGGAAGACAAGATAAATAAAGGAGCAAAAAATTTAGTCATTCTAATATAACCCAAAACCTTGTTGTCACGTGTTCAATCCACTAACGTATTAAAATAGAATTGAAAGATAATTACATGTTTCAAAAGTCTTTATTTCTCAAATAGAAGAAAGCATAAACATAAAGGAAGAAGCGGGACCTCTAGGATGACAAGCAGATACCTCTAAGAATCATTGTCGAGCCACGGGGGAGGGAGAAGAAGAAGAGCAATCACACGAAACTAGGCTCGGAACCTACATAAGTTTAGAAGCAAGGAGTGAGTACCGAACAACACTGTACTCGGCAGGAAACTACTAAAAAAACCAAAATTATTCTAGAATATGAGTACTCCTTTCATCCAAAACAAAACTCCTCAAACTACAACCTGCATAAATCAGTCCAACCTAACAATTTAATAATACATAATTCCCAAGGCTTAACAATCGTAGTCCAACAATCGCAGTTCAACAACCAATAAGTTTCAAGTATGCCAATCACATGTACCAAGTATGTAATTCTCAAGTATGAAGTAGATCTATTACATATATCCAGTAGATCAAACTCTTGCCAAAACCTTTTGTCTTCGGCACAATATCACTAGTCGGAACTATTTTTCCTTCGCCTTTATATTATATCACTAGCAAGAATCTTTTCACTTAATTTTTATCATATAACTTGCCGGAACCATCTCCCTTAAGTATAATATAAGTAGCTGGAACCAGTTCCCTAGGAATTTATATCATATCACTAGTAGGAACCATTTCTCTTCGATTTTATATCATATCTATTGCTGAAACCATTTCTCGTCGGCATGATTATCACATGTCTCATCACGATATAAAGAAATCAATACAAATAAGAAATTTCACACCATAAGAAAGAGACAACAACTCAAACAATTCAAGTCCACAATAATGCTATCAACGCATTTCATTAATCAACACATTTTGGGTCCACAACAAGGCAATTCACAAAGAATTATGATCAACACATTGCCTCTTTTATTAATCCCACTTTTATTCATTAAGATAAATCAAGTAAAATAATTGAACACATCACGTCATTTCCATTACTCCCCAACACACAGTGAAGGGAAATAAATGATTCTACTAGTTTTAAAAGGTTTAGAAATCACTTACTTCAATTCAATCAAAAGTTAATTAAAGACTTGATATTTCCCTTTCTGAACAATGTGCAAATATGCACAATCTTATTCAATCAAGTAATCTAAGTAAGATTCCATTACTAATAATAACACCCAAATCATTCACTTTGAGAAATGGGTCAAATCAACTGAACAACCCAATTTCAAAAATGAGGTTTAAATCCAAAAATATTTACTTGAATATGTTTCTCAAGACATTTGGAACTCATTGGTGAAAACCATTTTGAAAAAGGAGTGAAAATCTTTGAACAATCACCATTTTAGCTTAGAACTCAAGTTCTTGAAAAACCTTGTCATTTGCCAATCAAAATCCCGACTGTTAACCAAGCCTACACCTTGAACATCGCCGGTACTCGAGAACCATAATGATCCACTAGCGAAACCTTGGCCGTTGGCTTCTTAGTTAAAGACTAACTCAAGCAGAAATGAGCTTTAAAACACAATTAAACTATTTAATCTCAAAGTACTCAATTGTCTCAAAGTATTGTGATTACAATAATAGCTAAAAAATAGTTTAGAAAGGAATACTAAAACATACTCAAAACTAACTATCTATGAAGCCTCTATTGTTCAATATGGATGTCAGGACAAGACCCACAACACATCAAGAAACTAACTAAAAGATAAAAGTTGAGTCCTCTAGAATGCAAATAGACTCACCAAAAGCTAACTGGGAGTGCAAACTGATCTCAACGAAGTGTCTGTTGATTATTTGAACACTATATTTGCATCATAAATAGATGCAAGTCGAATGACATCAACATATTGATTGTATGAGTACGTAATATTGCCGAAGTGAAATGACTGAATGAAAGGACTACAATAGATATAAATATATACTAATTTGAATGTAAAGAAATAAATGAGTGAAATCATTTGAAATTTACAAATACTTACTCATCATTGAACTCATTATATTAAGTGATATGATAAAATACACTTTTAAAGTGGGGGTATCACTTCTGTAAACTAGGCTCTACTTAATTGATCACCTCTCAAGCAACCCTTGGCTCACTTAAGCTAACCCTACTAAAGTCCGTCCTTCGCTTTAAAGATCATGCCTTGGCTTAAGTGAAGGTCGCTTAAGAAAAAGGCCTATCACAAACACGAAGGGTATATAACTCATAGAGTTGAAAAATCAGTCAACTCTCAAAACATCGAAAGGACCATTAGGATTCGTTTGGAATCCTGCATATACAAATCATATTTAAAAATTGACTATACTTGACATTCTGTACAAAATGGAATCATCAAAACACAAATCTTAGTTTGATTCAGGGCTAATATCGGGAGGAATAAAATAATAGCTTTACAAAAATTTCCAAAAAAAAACTGACCGGGTCATTAAAATTAGGTCACACACACGCACTGCATCACTGCATTTGCTAGTCCAGTCACAAATAATTTTCCATATCAAGTAGTATGGTGAAATTGCCGCTTCTGACTTAATTTGAAATGTAGGTGAGATGCATCCCCTTATTAAGAGTTGCACCGCATCTCTTTACCACACACCAACCTTTTTATAGCGACCATTCTTGCTCTAGTTGAAATTCAGTAAGTTAGTGATGCAGAGCAGCATGTGGACATCCGAAGAAATCAGCATCACGTTATGGCAATAGACTATTTGATCACTTTCAGCTTTGAACCTTTTTACTTTGTTTCTACTCAATCGCCTGTAAAATATGAAAACCTACTTTTCAAGGCTTAAACATCGTAAATGCCTTTTTTTTTCTCTCTAAAAACACAATAGTTTAAGCTTAGAAACTTACAAGTACGTAAAATACAAACTTATCAAATCACAAAAAACATAAACTATTTCTTATCCTCAAGGAGTACGAAACATCAACATCATACATACTTAGACTTCACTCTTCTACCTAGCAAGAATTTGACTTGACACGAACTTCAATCATAGAAGCTGTAACATCTCGCAATTTGAAGTAACTAGGAAGAAGCTAATAATTGGAAATAGTCATTTTTGGAAAGAATGAAAATCTGGAAATTTGTTTGAGTTAGGAAAAGTTGAGTTTTGGCCAACTACAAACGGCCATAACTTCTAGCTCATGATGAGTTAGAGGTACTTCCAGATATTGTAGGAAAGATCTTGGAATGATATTTTGAATGCTAAGTTTGCGCGATTTTGAGTTCGTATGAGTGAGTTATGCCCATTGGAAGTTGGGTTGTTCAACTAAGGAAATGTCCAATCCAGATTTTTGAAGGGTATTTCAGTCCTTTCCTTACCCAATTAATTTAGTTCGTTTTAGTGAATTAATTAAGGGTCAAATTAGAATGAGATAAGTTTAGTCAATTGAAAATTCACGCTAGGGCTTGGAGAAAAGAGAAAAGAGGAGAAAGGAGAAGAAAAGCTCAAGGTTCACCAAGAACGATCGATTTTGGTTATGGATTCGCCAAGGAATTCATCTTACAATGTATGTGAGTCTTTCATATAGTTGGGTTCATTCACCCACGCACCAAACATGTTTAGTTCAGCGAAATTCGTTCTAAAGGAGTTTGAAAGTTGATGCTCTTGACATGTATTTTTGAATTTCAATGTCGTTCTTGAATTGGGCTGAATTGAGGAGTTTCTGAGATCTTTACATTGAGTTTTAGAGTTGTTTATGAGTACGTTCTTGTGTTCATGTGCTGGGTATCTAAATCTAAAGAGGAATTGAGAAAAACAACTGAGTTTAGGTGAATTGGGGTTAGAAAATGAATAAGGAAAAAGTCGGACAAGGAACAGGTTCCAGGTCCGCGTCGCAGACCTGTTACTTTAGGGTGAAAAAGTTGCTCCGCGTCGCGGTTAGGACGCAGATTCCTCCATCTCAAATTTAATTTCATGACCTTTTATTTAGAAATATCTCCGCGTCGCGGACTTGTTCCAAGACAGTGGTTTCCTGAAATTTACTCATGTTTAGCTATCTAAAATCATTCCTAAACATCATGAGATCCTTCCTATCACAAATCACAATTCTTGAATCCATAATTCAATTCAATAGCAATTAAGACTCAAGTCAAGAGCAGTTAAGATCAAACTCAAGAGAAGTTCTTAAAGTTTTCCAAAAGTCTTTTGCAAACGTTTTACTTTATTTTAAGACTTAAGTCTTGAGTTCAGTAAAGAGTAAGGCTTGAAGTTCATTTCTTCAAAAGTATATGGGGACTGTATATTCCCAAAGGGTATAAAATGTTTTCATATTTAAACAAGAAAGGAAACCTCGATTTCCAAAGAGCTTTTAGGCTACTTTTTAGAAAAGAGTAATCGCTTTCTAAATGACGCAAGAGGGGAAACTTTGATTTCCAAGATAGCCTTTGAGCTGAGTTTTGAGCACTAATCTCAAATCACAGAAGAAGTATGCTTTTTTTTAAACATAAGAGTTAATATTATATCATATTTTGGGAGTAATGTTGAGCACCGATATAGGGGAGCGTTTAGAGAACCTATAGCCCATATAAACCATGTAGCCATCATGGGTAGGGTCATACTTTTTAGATGAACCCTTAGTGCTTTTTAGCATAGACTAGTGGATCCACTTAGTAGTTCAGGTTCTATACCCTCGAAAAGTTATAGAACGGCCCTGGAAGCATGAGGCAAAATGTTGTATCATTACAATAGCTCTTACGTGATGGTTGTCGGTTAGAGAACCTTCCACGACAGTAATTGTATTTTTATATACACAGTTTATTGTATTTTCACATATATTTCAGAGTTTTGTTGTATCCTAGCATACACATAGAGTTGACATTATGTTTTTAAACAACTTTTCTTTATATTGCACTTGTTTTAAACTGCTTTATATTGAAATGAGTTCAGTTATGTTGAGTTGAGTTGAGCCAGGTAAGTTCTTCAGTTTCTTTTAGATTCCTTTCAAGCCTATGTTGTATTTTAGCATTACAACTCGCATACTGGTACATTCAATGTACTGATGCCAGTTGGCCTGCATCTTATTATGATGTAGATACAGGTAACTAGGATTGACATGCAGCGTATCATTGATCCAGTGAGCATTCCAGAGACTGTTGGTGAGCTTTTTTGCATTCCGGAGGACTCATTTTATTGGTTTAAGTTATTTCATTAGTTCATTAGGATGTCATGGGGTTTGTCCTGACATCTATCTCAGTTTTTTAGAGACTTCATAGACAATCAGTCGGTTAGTAGTTCAGTTGTCTTTATATTATCATTCAGATGGTGTTTACAGACTTTAGTTGCCGTTTTGGCTATGTTTATATCTCTTTAAAGTTATATTTTGAGATTATCTTGTTAGTTAACTCTTCCGCTAAGTAAGTAAGCCAGGCTAAGGGTTCGCTTGGGGCCAGCAATGGTTATCGAGTGCCGGCCACGTCTAGGGTGTAGGCTCGGGGCATGACAGAAATGACAGTTTATCACATGACAACATTTAAGCTCCATTATCAATCATATAGTCTATGTATTATTTCATGAAGACTATTTGACAATGGTAATCACCTCTTCTATTTATATGTGCCAACTCAGAAAAAGAGGATCTCCGAAATATATAGTATAAATGAAACTAGAGAATTTAAGATTCAAAATCAAGCACACACTCTCAGGAAGATGTCAACATGCACACACATAGTATCATAAGCTTGTCCATTATGTCTTTCTCAGCTAATTCATACATACTCATTTTAAGGTCAATTAGGACTTCTGGGGTACGACATATGAAAGGTGAAGACAAACAGTCACCACTCATGGAAAATGTCAACCAAACATAAAACAACTATCAATACCAACTTGATGCATTAAACTCTATATGACTGACAACAACTTAATGAAAACATTAACACTCCATATCATGGATCATTTTAAAATTGACTTAATTTATTTGGATCATATCAGTCACCCGTTATCAACCAAACTATCCATAATAGTTTACATTGACTTTGTCTCTAGTTAATCATTAATTGCACAAGTCACCCGATTTGACAATAAAGACAACTATTGGGAAAGATCTAAGTTTAAATAAAACCTAAAAGATATACTATAACGCATGAATATGCACAACCAAGAATAGATATACAGACCAACCATTGTTAAAAATTAACAGTACATGGCCAAATGGGAAAAATTATCACAACATAAACATGCCCATTCGGGTCAAATGAACATCATAAAAAAATATTTCAACAAGCTTAAAACATTCACCAACATGTTTTAGTAACCTTAGGATATTTTTAAATCTCAATTTTTATATTAAATTTTGTGTATTATTAACCGTCATAGTTCAATTTTTACCATTAATATACTATCATCTCCCTTGCGTTAGTTTTTATTTCTTATCTAATTATTTGTGTCTTCCAATTGATAAATAAACACAAAAAATTATATTCCTAATGTAGGGGATACATTTATTTTGTCCAATAGACTTAGAACATAGGAAGAATTTCTCTACTTCACGAAGGGAGAAAAAAATGAGAAAAATGGAACCAAAATATAAATGTGATGATCCAATTCTATGTTTTGGGAGTGCAAACATCAATTCTAAAAAGTAAGTTAAAATAGATATGTTGAAGTTTTTAACATACAAAAGCTACAAAATTAATGAATCTTGTACTATCACTATATTTAAAAAAATATGTGTATATTAAATAAGACAATTAATTATATGTTTTTAATTCAATTGTACTATTAGATGTGTTACTACTTTACACCAGAAAGTTTAAAAATAAAATTTTACCCTATATGTAAATTGGTTTGTTAGATTTTGAAGTGTAAGAGGTCATTTTAGAAAATTATACTAACAACAACATTTCAATAATAATAGTAATAAATGAAAAAAAAAATCAGTATCTAATAAACATTAAAATAATTGACCATCGATTTAATAAGTGGATGAAACTACAAACTTTTAAACAAATCAAGGAATACGACAGAAGGACACTTCAAAGGAGGATGAAGGGAAACTTATTCGGAGAGTCCAATGACACAATTTAGATATGAAAAATAGTAAACGACATAAATACTCCATTTGACCATATGTACATAGAAAATAGTACTAATTCAAAATACACACTTTGGTCCTTAGAATTTTTTGGCGTGGTTTGGATCTTGAAAATTAATATTTTAAAGAAATGGATCATCCAATAAAGTCATCACAACATCATCCTTCTAGTTGAGAAACCCAGAAATTGTAGGATTATCTGGTAAGTCAACAGAGTGATTCAGATTGTTATTCATTGATGTTGATATACCAATTGAAGGGATATCCATTAAAGGTTCCGTTTGCTGTGTCATTGTAGGAGACACTGGAGAATACATTGGGGGATCCATCATTAATGAAGGCATCAGAGATCAATCATTGGTGAAGGCATCAGAGAATCCATCGTTGGTGAAGGAATCAGAGAATCCATTATTGTTGACGGCATTGGATGGGACAGTCCAGGTGTTTCCAACAGCCATGTGTTGAGGCATTGGAGAAAAAAATTGTCGAACCATTGGAGGAAACATTTGTGAAAACAATCGAGGAGAATGATCCCTTGGTCCTTTAGAGTTGTTCCTACTGGGTACCATTGGTTCAAAAATGGGTTGAGGGGCATTCGATGTAGAACCCTCTCCATCAGCCTGTTTTATCATTAGTTCACATACCTGTTTGAGATTCTTCTTGATTACACAACGTAGGTCATTGAGATAGGAAGGGTTCATGTCAACAGAAATAGTTTTTCTCTCGAACACCTCATACATCTCATTTGTCATTTCCTTGACCCTATTTTCCTTTCGTACCTTTTGAAGTTGGTCCTCCAACTTCTTGATCCTTTGCATGGTGAACTCTTCTCTTGTCACCATGTTTTTAGATCTCTCCAATGTCGGCAACTCCTTAAACTTTATAAAAGTGTTGCGTACAACATCATTATTTGGAAATGTATATTGTTCATTTCTGTAAGGGCCATATATGACTGTAGCCACATCAACATCACAAAGTGTTTTCAGTTCATCAGATTTTTTCAAGAGCCTTTTATTATATGAGATTTTTCTTTTACTATCATCTTCAATCAAAGCATAGTTCACTTTGTTTCTAGTCATGGCAAAAGGGGTGGAGAAATGCGTTTGTTTGGATATGAGGGTTAAATGGCTTTGTTGTTGTAGTAGTAGTAGTTGTGATTTTCTTGCCTAGGATAAATAACTAACATCTGATTGTCTACGAAGCCTCTAAAACAACTGAGATGGGTGTCGGGACAAGACCCCTAATCATCTAACAAATGAAATACTAAAATGCAAATGATAACAAAGGAGACCTCTGGAAAGCAAGGAGGCTCACCAATTGACTCTGAATGCTCAACTGGAACAACGATGCGCTGGATGCTGATCCTGGTTACTTGTGTTTGTAACATAATATGATGCAGGCCAAATGCCATCAGTACATTGAATGTACGAGTATGCAAGTGGAATTCTAAAACAAGACATAAGCTTGAAAGGAACTGAATAACTTACCTGGCTCAACTCAACTCAACATAACTGAACTCATTTCAATATAAAGTAGTTTAAAACAAGTGCAATATAAAGAAAAACTGTTTAAAACATGATGTCAACTCTGTGTGTGCAAAGATACAACATAACTATGAAATGTATGTAAAAATACAAATAAACTGTGTATATAAGAATACAATTACTTCTGTGGGAGTTTCTTTAACCGACAACCATCATGTAAGAGCTATTGTGATGATACAACGTTTTACCTCACGCTGCTAGGGTCGTCCTATACCTTGCCAAGGGTATAAAACCTGAACTACTAAGTGGATCCACTAGTCTATGCTAAAAAGCACTAAAGAAATCATCTAAAAAGTATGACCCTTTTCTACCCATGGTGGCTACATAGTTTATGGGGGCTGTGAGTTGTCTGAACTCTCCCCCATATCGGTGCTCAATACTACTCCAAAATATATTACTAGCTTTTATGTTTAAAAACATATTTCTTTCTGTGATTTGAGATAATTGCTCAAAAACTTAGCTCAAAGGCTATCTTGGAAATCAATGTTTCCTCTCTTACTTCACTTAGAAAGCGATTACTCTTTTCTGAAAAACTAGCTCAAAGGCTATTTGGAAATTGAGGTTTCATTTCTTGTTTAAATGTGAAAACATTTTAAACCCTTTGGGAATACATATTCCCTATATACTTTTGAAGAAATGAACTTCAATCTTTACTCTTTAGTTACTCTTTACTCAACTTGAACTTTAAGTCTTAAAACAGAGTTAACACATTTGGAAAAAACTTTTGGAAAACTCTAAGAACTTCTCTTGACTTGACTCTTAGTTTTGTTGGCTTGACTGTTAACTGATCCTTGAATTGAATTATGGATTCAAGGATTGTGATTTGTGATAGGAAAGATCTCATGATGTTTGGGAGTGTTTTTAGATAGTTAAAGATGAGAAAAAAATCAAGAAATCACTGCCTGGAAGCTGGTCGGCGACGCGGAAATGTATTTAAATTTTTGGTCGCGAAATCTATTTTGAGACAGAACGATCCGTGACCAATCCGCGATGCAGACCTGATACCTATATTCTGCCGACTTGTTCCTTCTTCGTTTTCTAACCCCAATTCGCCTAAATTCGATTCTTCTTCTCAAATCCTCTTTAGATTCAGATACCTAGAAAATGTACCCAAGAACCTAATTCAAAAAAACTCTAAAATCAACCATAAAATCTCAAGAATTCCTCAACATCATCCCAAATTCAAGAACACACATCAAGAACATTCAAACTTTCAATTTTTAGGATGAATTCACACTGAATTAAACATGTTTGGCATGTGGGTGAATGAACCCAACACTGTGTGAACTCACATAGCTAGTATGGATCACCCCTTGACGAAATCCACAAGCGATTCGTGAAGATTTTGATGATTCTTGCTTCTTTTCCTCCTTTCTCCTCTTCTTTTCTCTTTTCTCAAAACCCTAACTCTTTTTTCCAAAAGCGTAAACTGACAAAGATCAGTCTAGACCCCAATTAATTATCCAAAAATGTAATAAAATAATTGGGTAAGGAAAATACTAAAATACCCTTCCAAAATCCGGATTGGACTTTCCTTATTCGAACAACCCAACTTCCAAAGGGCATATAACTCACTCATACAAACTCGAAATCGTATAAACTCGGTGGAGTTGGAACTATTATTCCAAGATCTTTCCTACCATATCTGGAACCACACCTAACTCATTCTGAGCTAGAAGTTATGCTCATTTGAAGTTGAACAAAAACTCAACATTAACACACCTGACAAATTTCCAGATTTTTATATTCTTTCCAAAAATGACTATTTCCAATTTTAAACTTCTTTCTGGTTCTTTCTAGTTATGGGGTGTTACAATATCTCTCTCTTGGGAATATTCATCCTCGAATGAGCTTACTCTTAGTATGCTAAGGGTGTAACATCTAACATTCAGCTCAAACGCCCAACAAGCAATGCAAATACAACGTGCAATCTCATAAGTTAAAGAGTACTAAGAAGAGAATTAGTACCTTGGTCTGGAATTTCTCTGGATTCAAAGAGATGTGGATATCTCTTCTTCATATCCTCCTCAGCTTCCCAAGTAGCTTCCTCAACAAATTGATTCCTCCAAAGGACTTTGACTGATACTACCTCTTTTGTTCTCAACTTGCAAACTTGGCGTTCTAGAATCTGAACATGAATCTCCTCATAAGATAAGCTATCATTGAACCCAATACATTTGGTTGGTATGATCAACGAAGGATTGCCCATGCACTTCTTCAACATGGAGACGTAGAAAATTGGATGAACCGTTGCTAACTCTTGTGGTAGCTCCAACTCATAAGTTACATTACCTACCCTTTTCGATATTCTGTAAGGGCCAATATAACGGGGACTATGCTTCAATTCTTACCAAATCTCATAACACCCTTCATGGGTGAAACTTTCAAGTACACCCAATCATCTACTTCAAACTCTAACTCCCTTCTCCTAACATCAGTGTAGGATTTCTGGCGACTCTACGCCATTTTCAACCTCTCTTGAATCACTTTCACCTTCTCCATAGCTTGTTGAACTAAATTTGGTCCTATCAACCCTACTTCACCAACTTCAAACCATCTAATATGAGATCTGCATCTTCTCCCTTAAAGAGCTTCATAAAGAGCCATCTGGATGCTAGAATGGTAACTATTATTTTAAGCGAACTCGATGAGAGGTAGGTGATCATCCCAATTACCCTTGAAATCAATCAGAAAAGCCCTCAACATATCCTTTAAGGTCTGAATAGTGCGCTCTGCTTGCCCATCTGTCTGAGGATGAAAGACAGTACTTAAGTTCACTTTTGAACCCAAACCTTTTTGGAATCACTTCCAAAATTGTGCAGTAAATTACGTGCCTCTATTTGTAATAATGGAGACCGAAACCCCATGAAGTCTTACTACCTCTTGAATATACAACTTAGCATAATCTTCTGCTGAATGGGTAGTTTTTACCAGCAAAAAGTGGGCTGATTTTGTCATTCTATCAACAATCACCCAAATAGAATCATGTTGCCTGCGAGACATTGGTAAGCATGTAATGAAACCCATATTAATCATCTCCCATTTCCATTCTGGAAGTTCTATATTCTGAGCCATACCACCAGGCCTTTGGTGCTCTACTTTAACTTGTTGGCAATTCGGATACTTAGCAACAAACTCTGCAATGCCCTTCTTCATGCTATTCCACCAATACGCTTCTCTCAAGTCACGATATATCTTTGTGGAACCCGAATGAATGGAATGTCTGGAGCTATGAGCATCATCCATGATCCTCTATTGGAGTTCATCCACGCTTGGTACACACAATCATCCTTGATACCTCAATACACTATTTCCCCCTTGTTCAAAAGCCAATACTTGTTGCTTATGAACATTTTCCTTTAATTCAAGAAAAATAGGATCTTGGTCTTTCTTTTCTTTTACCTCTGACACTAATGATGATTCAGCCCCATTCATCACCACTACTCCTCATTTTGGGAAATCCATTAAACGGACTCCTAATCGCGCTAGTTTGTGCATAAATTTTGCTAACTCTCTCTTTGCTTCTTCAACAAGGGCGGTACTACCCATAAATAACATGCTCAAGGCATCAACAACAACATTATTCTTACCTGGGTGATAAAGAATACTTAAGTCGTGATCCTTGAGTAACTCTAACCACCTCTTTTGTCTAAAATTAAGCTCTTTCTGAGTCAACACATACTGAAGACTCTTGTGATCGATAACCACATCCACATGAACACCATAAAAATAATGACGCCATATTTTCAAATCAAATACTATGGCAGCCAACTTTAGATCCTGGGTTGGGTAATTCTTCTCATGAACTTTCAATTGTCTGGAAGCATAAGCTATAACCTTGCCATTCTATATCAACACACAACCCAAACCAACTCTAGACTCATCACAATAAATAACAAAGCCTTGCGTGCTTTCTGGTAAGGTCAATATTGGGGCAGTAGTCAACCTCTTTTTCAATTCCTGAAAGTTTTTCTCACAAGCTTCAGACCATTGAAACTTCACTATTTTCTGAGTCAACTTGGTCAAAGGGGATGAAATAGATGAGAAACCCTCTACGAACCTTCTATAATAGCCAGCCAAACCCAAGAAACTCCTAAGGCCAATTGGAGATGTGGGTCTAGGAAAATTATGCACTGCCTCAATTTTCTGAGTATAAACATTAATTCCCTCTCCAGACACAATGTGGCCTAAGAATGCTACAGACTCAAGCCAAAACTCACACTTAGAGAACTTGGTATACAACTCCCTTTCCTTTAGAGTTTGGAGAACTATTCTGAGATAACTAGCACGATCCTCTTCATTCCTTGAATAGATTAGTATGTCATCAATGAAGACAAGAACAAACATATCTAAATAAGGTTTGAATACCCTATTCATAAGGTCCATGAATACTGCAGGCGCATTGGTCAAACCAAATGACATGACCAAAAACTTATAATGACCATAACGGGTTCTGAAAGGTGTCTTTGGAATATCACATTCCCTTACTCTTAACTGATGGTAGCCAGATTTGAGATCTATCTTAGAGAAACAGGTGGCACTCTGGAGTTGATCAAAAGATCATTAATTCTTGAAAGAGGTTACTTATTCTTGATGGTAGCCTTGTTCAATTAGTGGTAATCTACACACATCCTAAGGGAACCATCTTTCTTTCTCACAAATAAGACTAGAGCGCCCCAAGGTGAGACACTTGGTCGAATAAAACCCTTATCAAGGAGGTCTTTCAACTGCTCTTTCAACTCTTTTAACTCTGTTGGAGCCATTCTATATGGCGGAATAGATATAGGACGAGTATCTGGAAGAACATCTATACCGAAGTCTATTTCTCGCTCAGGAGGGACTTCAGGAAGACCATCTGGAAAGACTTTTGGAAACTCTTTTACTACTAAAACTGACTGAATAGGAGGTATCTCAACACTAGAGTCATTAACTCGGACCAAGTGATAGACACACCCCTTAGAAACCAACATTCTTGCCTTAAGGTACGAAATAAAATGAGCCTTAGGCACTGTTGAACTGCTTTTCCACTCTAAGACTGGCTCATTTGGAAACTGAAACTTGACAACACGAGTTCTACAATCTATTGACACTTAACAGGCATGAAGCTAGTCCATACCCAGAATGACATCAAAATCTACCATGTCTAACTCAATTAAATCAGCCATGGTACTCTTGTGATTGACAAAAACGGGACAATCACTATAGACTCACCAACAGGTGTAGAAACACTGAACGGTTCACTAAGTTGCTCAGGAAGAACATCAAAATTCATAGCAACATATGAAGTTACAAAAGATAAACTCACTCCTGGATCTAGCAAAGCATAAACATCAAAGTTCAAGACTTGGATCATACCAGTGACAACATCTGGCGAATCTTCTTGCTCTTGGCGACTAGTGATAGCATAAAGACGGTTTGATCCTCCGCCAATACTGGAAGTAGCCCCTCTAGGTGCAGATCTATATGGTGGAGCAACTGAAGAAGACTGGGTTCTATTTCCCCCATTACCATTACCTTGCTTGTTCTTTGGACATTCTCGCATAAAATGCCTATTCTGACCACACTTGAAACAACCAGTGGAACCCACACGACATGTACCTGAGTGGTTCCTACCACACTTAGCGTAGGCATGATGCTTACTACCCCCTTGCGCCACACTACCCTAAGAATTTGCAGGCTTGGCTCTGAAATTCTGACTATTGTACTAACTTCGTGGAGGCATGATTATTTGAAAACACGCGCAAGCACAAATTAGAAGAAACTTTTTAGAAATCAAAATCTAACGCACGAAATAAGTGTGAATGAAATGAGAAATTTTCCTTAAGTGTTGCAGCCTCCTAATTATAGATGTGGCACGCTTCACACTGATAACTAGGACTCTACAGACACGGCTTCATAGACTCCCTAGGACTCTTGAACTCTTTACTCTGATACCAAGTTTGTCACACCTCGAGCCTACACCCCGGACCTGGATGGCACTCGAGAACCATTACTAGCCCCAAGCAAACCCTTGGCCTGACTTACTTACTCAGCGGAAGACTTAACTCAACAAAGATAAATCTATGTAATAAACTGGAATGTTATAAATGAACATTCAACTTGGCATTAAGGAAAACATAAGTCTTAACATAAGATAATGACAATGAAAAGACTAAACAACTAACATTTGACTGTCTATGAAGCGTCTAAAACAACTAAGATAGATATCGGGACAAGACCCCCGATCATCCTAACAAATGACATATTAAAAAACAAATGATAACAAAGGAGCCCTCCGGAAAGCAAGGAGGCTCACCAACTGACTCTGAATGCTCAACTTGATCAACGATGCGCTGGATGATGATCCTGGTTACTTATGTCTGCATCACAATATAATACATGCCAAATGGCATCAGTACATTGAATATATGAGTATGTGAGGGGAATTCTAAAACAAAACATAAGCTTGAAAGGAACTCAAGAACTTACCTGGCTCAACTCAACTCAACATAACTGAACTCATTTCAATATAAAGTAGTTTAAAACAAGTCCAATATAATGAAAATCTGTTTAAAACATGATGTCAACATTGTGTGTATGCAAAGATACAACATAACTATGAAATGTATGTAAAAATACAAATAAACTGTGTATATAAGAATACAATTACTTTTGTGGTAGTTTCTCTAACCGACAACCATCACGTAAGAGCTATTGTGATGATACAACATTTTGCCTCACGCTGCCACGGTCGTCCTATACCTTGCCAAGGATATAAAACCTAAACTACTAAGTGGATCCACTAGTCTATGCTGAAAAGCACTAAAGGAATCATCTAAAAAGTATAACCCTTTTCTACCCATGGTGGCTACATGGTTTATGGGGGCTGTGAGTTGTCTGAACTCTCCCCCATGTCGGTGCTCAATACTACTCCCAAAATATATTACTAGCTCTTATTTTTAAAAACATACTTCTTTCTGTGATTTGAGATAATTGCTCAAAAACTTAGATCAAAGGCTATCTTAGAAATCAAAGTTTCAGCTCTTGCTTCATTTAGAAAGTGATTACTCTTTTTTGAAAAACTAGCTTAAAGGCTGTTTGGAAATCAAGGTTTCATTTCTTGTTTGAATGTGAAAATATTTTAAACCCTTTGGGAATACATAGTCCCCATATACTTTTGAAGAAATGAACTTCAATTTTTACTCTTTACTCTTTACTCAACTTGAACTTTAAGTCTTAAAACAAAGTTAAAACATTTGGAAAAGACTTTTGGAAAACTCTAAGAACTTCTCTTGACTTGACTGTTAACTGATCCTTGAATTGAATTATGGATTCAAGGATTGTGATTTGTGATAGGAAAGATCTCATGATATTTGGGAGTGTTTTTAGATAGTTCAACATGAGAAAAGATCAAGAAATCACTGCCTGGAAGCTGGTCCGCGATGCAGAGATTTATTTAAATTTTTGGTCCCGAAATCTATTTTGAGGCACAACGGTCAGTGACCGCTCCGCAATGCGAGGAGAAATTTTCAAATCTGAGGAACAGGTCCGCGATGCGGACCTAGTACTCAGATTCTGCCGACTTGTTCCTTATTCATTTTCTAACCCAATTCGCCTAAATTTGATTCTACTTCTCAAATTCAGATACCTAGCAAATGTACCCAAGAACCTAACTCAAAACAACTCTAAAATCGACCTTAAACTCTCAAGAATTCCTCAATATCATCCCAAACTCAAGAACAAAAGTAAATTCAAGAACACACATCAAGAACATTCAATCTTTTAAATTTAGGCCCAATTCACGCTGAATTAAACATGTTTGGCGCGTGGGTGAACGAACCTAATGCTGTGTGAACTCACATACCTTGTAGGGATCACCCCTTGATGAAATCCACAATCTATTTGTGAAGATCTTGATGATTCTTGCTACTTTTCATCCTTTCTCCTCTTCTTTTCTCTTTTCTCAAAACCCTAACTCTCTTTTTCCAAAAGCGTAAACTGACTAAGATCAGTCTAGACCCCAATTAACTACCCAAAATGAAATAAAATAATTGGTTAAGGAAAAGACTAAAATACCCTTCCAAAATCCGGATTGGACTTTTCTTATTCGAAAAACCCAACTTCCAAAGGGCTTAACTCACACATACAAACTCTAAATCGCATAAACTCGGCGGCGATGGAAAGATTATTCCTAGATCTCTCCTACAATATCTAGAACCACACCTAACTCATCCTGAGCTAGAAGGTATGGCCGTTTGAAGTTGACCAAAAGCTCAACTTTAACACACTTAACAAATTTCCAAATTTTTATGTTCTTTCCAAAAATGACTATTTCCAATTTTAAAGTTCCTTCTAGTTCATTCTAGTTACGGGGGTGTTACAACAACCCCAAAACTAAACAACACCTTAAACAAATAGTCTGAGTCCGAAAAGAGTGGATTTAAACAAGAAAGATCCATGGCAGCCCGAAAGAACTGGCTCACCCTTGAATTTGGTCATGCTCAATAGTCACCAAGCTGAGGTATATCAATAGTCTCCGGAAGATGCCCTGTACTCAACAAAGAACAAGCAAGTACAGTATCAGTACACAACCACAGTGTACTTGTAGGATCACATGGCTATCCCAATAAATAAAACACATGCAAGTAACCACAACAATATGAAACAGGCATATAACAAACATATACAATATTAATCATCTTTTCAGGATCAATGTAGCACTACACATTCTCAATAATACACATAGGTTACCAATTTAGAGCAACATACATTCTTCCAATATCAATCATCATTAGATATGAACGTAATCATCACAAGTAGATACACTACACAATTCAAAGGTCTTCTCATGGAACCTAACTCAATGGTCCTCTCATAGAACCCACACCCAAACTTTTAGCATACCGGAACGTGGTACCTGATCCAATGTTTATGTTAGAACGTGGAAATCGATCCCATATTAATACCGGAATGTGGCAATCGATCCCATATTTATGCCAAAACGTGGCAATCGATCCCAGTTAGTGTGTCGGATTGTGACACGCGCCCATTCAACAAACCACAAACATAATCACAATGTATATTCTCACAATCGTACAACAAGAGGTGATTTATGGCATACAATTATTCAATTATCCTCACTTACGATTAGGGTGATCAATAATGCAACATTTGCATACGTATATGCATTATAATGAAGCAATTACCAACATATATACACCAACATGAAATCACAACCATCACCTACCTCGAATCCAAGCTTGAATCCCCTAAGGCACTTGAATCTTCCTATCCGGATTCTTCTCGCTTATTCGTGATCTAAACATATACAATTAACCCAAGGATCAACAATCAAAGGTCTAATTATCTGGATTATAAGAAATCCAATAACCCTAGACCAAACCCAAGATCCTAATACCCAATTTAGAGCTTTTTCCACCATTAATTTCAGATCAAAACCCTTCCCTAACAATAATTACCTACGAATTTATATTCTACAGATCGAAAAATGGATTCAAGGTATGAAAACCTTACCTTTAGCGTCAAGAATGGTGGAAACTGTCAAGAAAACCCCTGGGGTTGTTCCTTAGCTCTCAAAATCAAAATGTGGAGAATAAAATGTTTTTTGGGTTTATTTATGACTTTAAGTCGCATCTGCCTAAGTGGCACCCACCCCATCTTCACGGCGCTACAGTGGCGAAATCCACTTGGCTTGACCTTTGAACAGTGAGCTATTTTAATAATTTCAAAGCCCCATTTCACAACACACCTTCATCCCATGACACTTAGAAAATACGTGTTCACGCTAAGATCAGTTTGGGGAGTTCTACTAACCTGAATTCAATTCCATTAAGTTATACGGGTTCCTTAACGTCTTAGCTATATACTATGCAATCGAATTCCTTATTAAATCACCCAATCATTATTGGATTTCCCTAGACTCACATGACTCTGATTTCATCCAAATCTGGATTAGGCTAAGAAATATCAAGTTACGACTAAAAAGTTTTCTTACCCCAATTATTTCCCCATTGGCTTTTCCCTAACGATTGAATCAGGTTGTTACAATATATATCAATTTACCCATCACTCATCCCCGAGTGATCAACTAGAAAAGACTAGCTAAAGTAAGGGTAGAGTAGTACTTGAATCGCTGAACAACCTAGGATACTTGACTCGCATGTCCTTAGCTTTCGAACATCGCGATCAAGAATTTCAATTGGTTCTTCCTTATACAGAAGGTCTTGGTTAACAATTAATTAAGTCTCACTTTATGATATAATCTTCGTCTCCAAAACAACCAATTGAATACTTACACATCCTCCCATACAATGTCTCAATGAAGTAATCTCAACACTCGAGTGATAAATGTTGTATGTAAACTTAACTAACAACAAAAATAATTCTCAGTAACCACCATAGTTGATCGCACATATGTCTGCAACATGTTGTCAAGGACTCTACACAAACATCAGGACAAATCCTTTCTCACATAACCATAATAAAATCCAAAATCAAAACTCGCCACAATTAGAGGTGAACCTAAACCAACCAACACACGCTCATGATACTCAAACAATCATAGTTCTTAACAACATCTCCATCCCACAGCATAAATTCCCATGAGATTAAGTTACAAAAATTTCAATCTTTAGACATCAGATACTCCTTGAGGGATATGTCCAAGCATACAAGCCCTCTAGCCACACTATCGAATGCTCGATTTAGCAATTGTAGAATTGGACCCAATGATCCCTACATTCAACCACACACAATCCATACATGACCTCGAAAACTAGATGAATGTTAATATTGTCGGACAACCATAATTACACATGGTAGCTCTACTATGAACTCTCATAATCAAGTGGTACATGTAGAACCACTAAAATACTGTAACAACTCCAAGAAAACATCAATTATGTCATTCAAAATAACCAAACCTTCCCAATCTTCACACTCAACCAAGAGAAAATCGCAGGATTTGGTACCCCTGATCCACCACTAGAGATCCACTAACAAAAGTGAAAACACACATGAGCATAGCTAGCGACTCATACTCACAACCATGTACAAATGATTAGATGATCACATAAGAATTCATGAAATAACGCCAAAGGTTTTTCTTCTAAAGAGTCGATACCAGTCATTTCTATTGAGTTGACTCTACATACTCTTCTCATCATTCCACGAAAGTCCACACTCTCAACACTAACAACCACCATGAACACTCCGACCATTTACCTTACTATAAACCAACACTTTTAAATGAAAACCTTTCTTATGTACTTAACAATCAACAGTAATAAACTTTACGACTCAAACCAAATGTAAATCCTTTCAAAGGTTCACTACCTAATACAATTGATCATTTCTCACCTTACAAATTCATACCTTGACAACATATATCACCACCAATGTAGATTTATAATGAAAAACATGAATTGTAAATTCAACTGTATAACACAATCCCCTTATCTATCAATATTAGCTTGTACCTTAAAGATTCTTATGAATTCATAGATCTTTGCTTATCATTGATCGCATCTCCATCGATCTTACAATTTCCTTCGCTAAAATTCAATCGTACTCATTACCAAACTCAAAAAAAAAAAAAACAAAGCACTTATCATCACACACGAGCTAATGTCTGTACATTTCTTTATCAAGTCTTTTTCAATAGTTTTTAACCAATCTGATGGACTTGTGACACTATTACCATAGTCACATCATCACGAAATAAATCTTACATCTCTGAACTGAATTATCTACCCCTCTAAAGATATCTCTTCAGCCCTTGCAATTAAATAAAATATTCTTGCTCTCGCCTCTCTCTAAAGGTTGTACAACATCCCACTATTTTTTTATGACTCTAGCTCTTTTAAATTCGATTCGAGTGATGTCCCACCATCTCTTAAAACTTTTCATACAACCACGTTCCTCACCATATAGTAGAAAACCACGACCATGGATACTCGCAAGTTGTAATTACTATACAAAATTCGCTTAACCAACAATTTTACTATATAGTTGCATTCCGTCACAATCCATCACGAACTCTTGTTGCCCTTACACTCTGTTAGCCTTAAATATCACTATGAAGTTAACCTTTTTCATCAACACGATACCTCAAACTCAGGTAAACTCATCAAATTCAAAGGACTAACCCAATCTTGGTACACACTTTCTTACTAAAATCTTCAATTTCCTTCACCCAAGTATACTCAATGGAACTTTCTTTATCCATAAGCTTGCCATTCCGGTATTAATCCACTCCTTTATGGATTAAGATAAAATCATCAATCCTCATACTACCCTCCTTCTTATCAAACAAGACAGGAGCACCCCACTTGGAAACATTAGGACGGATGAACCCTTTATCAAGATGCTCTTGATTTGAGCCTTAAGCTCTCTTAATTCCGCTGGAGCCATAAACTACAAAGGGATGGAAATGGGGCGAGTGTCAGTTTACAAGTCAATGCAGAACTCTATATCTCTATATAGAGGCATACCAGGCAAATCTGTAGGAAACACTTCCTTAAAATTCAGACACCATAGGTGTCACACCCCGAACTACCCCTGAGACGTGGACACGGGGCCTAGGACCACAAGTGATCCCAAGCTAACCCTAGTGGCATGATCACAAGCATACTAAAGATAATAAGCTGATGTGGAAGCTAAATCATAAATAAAATGAAAAGATGGGGAATACCCATATACTATAACTAAGATAAATGAAAACTGATGAGTTTAATACAAAAAAGATATTAACTCAACACTAAGCTTAATCTAACTATGTCTGAAAATAGCCTCTAACTGACTAGAAATGTTGGGACAGGCCTCAGCTAAGTCTAGCAAAACTGAAACTAAAGGACTAAAAATACTGAAAAGAAACTCATGACTATTGTCCTCGAAGAATGAGAACTCACTACTGATTATGTTGAACTGGAGATCCGAAACCGATCAAAGCATAATCTGGATGCTGAGAACCTGAAACTACATCATGAGAAGATGTAGCGCAGAGTATGCGTCAGTACTTGAAAGGTACTGAGCATGGAGGATAGAATAAAGTTGAAATAACATATAACTAAACAAAGCAAATAAACAATGATATAATTTGAACATGATATAGGTACTAAATGCTGAGGTAACTGAATGCAGTGACCAATTTATAACATGTTGAAACTGAATATTGGATATATTGATAAATGGTCAATGCAATAGAATCTGACTGAACTGTGGGAGCTACTAATAATCGATAGTAAAACTACATGAACTAAATATGGAGTTTGATGTATACGCCCCATCGAGAGGACCCAATATACCCTGCCAGAAGTATAGAGGCATGCTGTCGTGATCAGTGAAATGATGCCCACAAAGGGGACTTACAACCTATGTGGCTAGTAGTTATGGGATTATTTGGGTATGCTAAACCCTAGTCCAACTCGGTATTATGCTACTCCCAATTGATTGAGTAATTTACACATTATGACTAAATTTTGTAAGGTACTGGATAGCTCAAATTGAAAATGCAAACTGAGGATGCAACAATTAAACTTATATTGATGCATTAAAATCTGAGGCATGTATAACTGAATAACTGAAATATCTAACCTAGTATGTGTAATTCAAGAACTAAAAAAAATACATATCTAGGGTTCTGGAATTTATGCAATAAACTGAATATTAACGTACTAATTTGATTTGAATCATTCTAACAGCTAAGAACCCAACAATTCTAATATTCAAGAAACCCTAGGTCTAGTCAAAATAAGGGAATCAAGAAACTGACTAAAATCTAGGGACCCAATGGGTGAAAGGAACCCACTAGTGAAATCCCACATACCTGGTGACGAATTCCACGAAGAAATCCTTCAATTTTAGGGCTGGAACTGGAGGAAACTTGCTGCGTTCTTGAACTAGGGTTCTTGGCCTCTTTCTCCTCTTAGCGTTCTAATTTTTCTATGTTTTGAAGAATGATCTAACTTAGGTAAGTTCTAGTTATGTTTCTAGGCTTAAACTAACTAAAACCTCATAATTTAGGGTCTAAACGACATAGCTTAAGCGTCCAACAAAATAGGAAAAGACCAAAAGACCCCTGACTTAACTGCTGTCGTAGTGACTGACGGACGGGACCTACGGTCCGTAGATTGGAGTCGTAGGTCAAGTTTGCCTGACAAGGCTTCACTAAAACGAGCATAACTTTTTACTCGAAGGTCGGATTTTAGCAAACTCGATGGAGTTGGAAAGAGATTTCAATTATCTATCATATTATAGGTCATGGAACACATAATTCCTTTCGTGCTGGGAGTGATAACCATTTGAAGTTGACCCAATCAGCAATCCCCCCCTAACTGGCTGCTGACCTTCACCGACGATCAGACCTACGGACCGTGGATTGAATGACGGTCCGTGCTGGTCAGTCGTCGTTTGCGTCAAAGGCTGGGTAAAGGGGGCCAAGATCCACGGACATAAACCATGGACCGTGATGTGGCCTACCGACTGTGGGTCTGTCCATGGGTCGAGACTTAGCCGATTTTCTAAGCTGGGTTTGGGGAGGGGTTGCAGTGGTGAACCACGGACCATCAGCATGGGCCGTGGTTTGACTACAGTCTGTGGGTGGCAGCCATGGGTTGCACCTGCAACTTCTTAAAATTTGCATTTTTGGTTTGTTTTTGGATACGGGGTGTTACATTATATCCCCATTGGGAACATTCGTCCTTGAATGAAGACTAAACTAGCTGAAAAGGGAGGGTAAGAGCTACAAACCCTACTACTAAACACTGGAAACTGATTTTCTAACTGAACTGAGTTTCAAGAACATGCAAATACACTAAAAATGCAAGTACTAACTGAAGGAACATAATACTAAGACTGAATATGTGCAAGAATGACTAAAAAACTAATAAGGAACTATTACCTCAAGCTAGAGTGGAATCGGAAGGAAAGAGGTGAGGATACTTGGACTTCATGGCTGCTTCTGCCTCCCAAGTAGCTCCCTCTACAGACTAACTCCTCCACAAAACCTTGACTGAAGTGACTTCTTTGTTTCTCAACCTTCTAACCTGATGATTAAGAACCTCAACTGGTATATCCTCATACGAGAGACTATCTTTCACGGCCATACTATCTAATGGCACTATGGATGCTGGATCACCCACATACTTCTTCAAAAGTGAAATGTGAAAAACCGGATGCACTGCTGCTAATTCTGCTAGCAACTCTAACTCATAAGTCACTTAACCAATCCTCTTCAAAATCTTGTAAGGGCCTACATATCTAGGATTGAAATTCCCTTTCTTGCCAAATCTCATCACCCCTTTCATAGGTGACACTTTCAGGATAACCCACTCATCAACTTGGAACTCTAATTCCCTTCTTCTCACATCTGATAAGACTTCTGGCGACTCTGGGCAGTCTTAAGTCTATCTTTAATGAGTTTCACTTTCTCCATAGCATGGTAGACTAAATCTAGTCCTATCAAGGCTGCTTCACCTACTTCAAACCATCCAATTGGAAATCTACATCTACGCCCATATAATGCCTCATAAGGGGCCATTTGAATGCTGGAATAATTATTATTATTATAGGCGAACTCAATGAGAGGAAAATGATCATCCCAACTCCCCTTGAAATCGATCACACAAGCTGTCAACATGTCCTCTAAGGTCTGAATGGTACACTCTGCCTAGCCATCCATCTGGGGATGAAATGTTATGCTAAGATTAACCTGAGTACCAAGACCTTTCTGAAATGACTTCCAGAAATGAGAGGTAAATTGAGGACCTCTATCTGAGATGATAGACAAAGGAACCCCAAGCAACCTCACAATCTCATTAATGTAAAGCATGGTGTAGTCCTCCGCCGAATCTATAGTCTTGACCGCCAAAAAAAGAGAAGACTTAGTAACTCTGTCAACTATCACCCAAATGGAGTCATGCTGTCTGCGAGTACCAGGTAATCCTTTAATGAAGTCCATATTGATCACTTCCCACTTCCAAGTAGGAATGTCAATCTCTTGAGTCATACCTCCTGGTTTCTAATGTTCTACCTTGACTTGCTGGCAATTTGGGCACTTAGCCACAAAATATGCTAAATCTCTTTCCATACCATTCCACCAATAGACTCCGCGCAGACGCGATACATCTTAGTGGCGCCTAGATGAATAGAACATCAGGAGTTATGGGCTTCTGCGAGAATATGCTGTCTCAATTCACCCACATCAAGAACACACAATCTACCCTGATAGCGAAGTATACCGTCTCCCCCTTGGGAGAAAACCTCCACTCTCTGATTGTGGACTGCACCCTAAAGCTCAAGCAAGATTGGATCACTCTCTTGGTTTTCCTTAACCTCTACTACCAAACAAGATTCTGGCCTATTCTGAACTGTGACACCATTATATGATATGCTTATAAGGCGAACTCCCAAGCGTGCAAGCCTGTGAACATCCTTCACAATTTCTTTCCTTTATTCCTCAACATGGGCTACACTACCCATAGATAGTCTGCTAAGAGCATCTGCTACTACATTTGCCTTACCAGGATGGTAATGAACACTCATATCATAATCCTTAAGGAACTCAAGCCATCTCCTCTGGCGAAGATTCAACTCTTTCTGGGTGAACACATATTAAAGACTCTTATGGTCAGTGAACACATCTACGTGAACACCATACAAGTAATATCTCCAGATCTTGAGTGCAAACATTACTGCTGTAAGCTCGAGGTCATGAGTTGGATAGTTCTTCTCATGCACCTTAAGTTGTCTAGAAGCATAAGCTATAACCTTATCTCGCTACATCAACACACAACCTAGGACAATTCTGGATGCATCGCAATATATAACATAACCGTCTAAACCCTCTGGTAGAGTCAAAGTAGGAGTTGTAGTCAACTTGGTTTTCAGTTCTGTGAAGCTTTTCTCACAATCATCTGACCACTGAAACTTTACCTTTTTCTGAGTAAACTTAGTCAATGGAGAGGTTATGGACGAAAATACTTCCACAAACCTTCTGTAATAACCTGCTAGACCCAAGAAACTTCTGATATCTGTCGGAGAAGTAGGTCTAGGCCATTGTTTCACTGAGTCTATTTTCTGGGAATCTACTCGAATCCCTTCACTAGACACTATATGCCCAAGAAAAGCAACTAATTGCAACCAAAACACACATTTGCTAAGTTAAGAGAATAACTGGCGATCTTTGAGAGTTTGCAGAACAACCCTCAAATGACTCACATGTTCTTCCTCATTCCTAGAATAAATGAGATATATTCAATAAAGACGATAACGAACAAGTCCAAATACTGCTTGAACACTTTGTTCATCAAATCCATGAAAGTTGCAGGAGCATTGGTTAGTCCAAATGACATTACTACGAATTCATAATGACCATAACGAGTTTTGAAGGCTATCTTTGGAATGTCACTATCTCTGACTCTAAGCTAATGATAACCGGATCTGAGGTCTATCTTTGAGAAATGACTAGCACCCTAGAGTTGGTCAAACGAAATGACTAGCACCCTGGAGTTGGTCAAACAAGTCATCAATCCTTGGGATAAGGTACTTATTCTTGATTGTGACCTTATTCAACTGTCTATAGTCAATGCACATTCTGAGAGAACCATCTTTTTCTTTTACGAACAACACTGGTGCACCCCATGGGGAAATACTAGGTCTGATAAAGCCCTTATCTAGAAGGTCTTTCAACTGCTCTTTCAGTTCCTTAAGCTCAGCTAGAGCCATTATGTAAGGAGGAATAGAGATAGGCTGGGTATCTGGAAGGAGATCAATTCCAAAGTCGATTTCCCTTTCGAAAGAAACTCCAGGAAGATCTTTTGGAAACACTTCTAGGAACTCATTGACTACAAGAACTGACTCAAGAGTTGGGGTTTCGGATCTTGAATCCTTAACCTGAACTAGATTATAGAGATAACACTTAGAGATCATCTTTTTGGCCTTAAGGTAAGAAATGAATCGACCTATAGCCAGTAAGCTACTACCCTTCCATTCTAGGATTAGTTCATGTGGAAATTGGAAACAAACAATCCTAGTTCTACAATTGACTGAGGCATAACAGGAATGTAACCAATTCATGCCTAGAATGATATCGAACTCTACCATTTCTAACTCTACAAGATCTGCTGAGGTGAGATTGAGAAGGGTTCTAATAGAGTTTCTGTACTTTCACCTAAAATTACTGTTATAAAGGGATTTACAAAAGACAAAGTAGCCTCTATTGTCTTTCCACTGAGTGAACTATATGTGAGCTACATCCTTAGGCTAGTAGGATGCCAACTCAACCCTACCATTACCAGTCACTTGCATCACTCCAAAGATTTTCTTAACCTCATCAATGAAGTTCTGGGGATCTTCTCCAACTTGCGACCCTAAGAACTCTGTCAGATTCATCCTAACAAAGTCTCGCACCATAGTTGTAGTTGACCCAACATTGGCATTTTCCTAAACTGGAACCCGTTGATTGTTTTGGTTGGCCACACTCTGAGCCAACATCTGAATGGCATTCCTGAATTATGTCTTCCTGATCTGAGACAAGAGGAGCTACGTTTGAATTCCTGGCGTTAGCTCTACGGGGAGGCATGATCACTCAAACGTAGAACGTCGAGTTAGAACAGAATTAGATCATACTTTACGCACAATAAGAATATCAAGAAAGTGAAGTTTTCCTACAACACTTCATAGCCTCCCTCTCATTAGATGTGATGCACTTCACACCCATGAAAAGGACTCTACTTAGTGCGACTTTTCAGACATCCTAGGACACTTAAACCTAGTGCTCTGATACCAAGCTGGCACGCCCCAAACTACCTCCGAGATGCGGATATGGGACATAGGACCACAAGTGATCCCAAGCTAACCCTAGTGGCATGACCACGAGCATACTAAAGATAATAAACTGATGCGAAAGCTAAATCATAAATAAAATGAAAAGATGGGGAATACCCATATATTATAACTGAGATAAATGAAAACTGATGAGTTTAATACAAATAAGATATTAACTCAATACTAAGCTGAATCTAACTATGTCTAAAAATAGCCTCTAACTGACTAGAAATGTTGGGACAGGCCCCAGCTAAGTCTAGCAAAACTGAAACTAAAGGATTAAAAATACTGAAAAGAAACTCATGACTATTGTTCTCGGAGAATGAGGACTTACCACTGATTCTGCTGAACTGGAGATCAGGAACCGATCTAAGCGTGATCTGGATGCTGAGAACCTAAACCTACATCACGAGAAGATGTAGCGCAGAGTATGCGCCAATACTTGAAAGGTACTGAGTATGCAAGATAGAATAAAATTGAAATAATATATAACTAAACAAAGCAAATAAGCAACGATATAATCTGAACATGATATAGATACTGAATGCTGAGCTAACTGAATGCAGTGACCAATTTATAACATGTTGAAACTGAATATTGGATATACTAATAAATGGTCAATGCAATAGAATCTGACTGAACTGTGGGAGCTACTAATAACCGATAGTAAAACCACATGAGATTAATGTGGAGTCCGATGTATACTTCCCATCAAGAGGACCCAATATACCCTGCCAGGGGTATAAAGGCATGTTGGTGTGATCACTTAAATAATGCCCATGAAGAGGACTTACAATCTACGTGGCTAGTAGTTTTGGGACTATTTGGGTACACTGAACCCTAGTCCAACTCGGTATTATGATACTCCCAATGGATTGAGTAATTACACATTATGACTGAATTTCTGTAAGTTACGGGACAGCTCAAACTGAACATGCAAACTAAGGATGCAACAATTAAACTGATATTGATGCATTAAAAATTGAGGCATGTATAACTGAATAACTAAAATATCTAACCTAGCATGTGTAATTCAAGAACTAAAGAAAAACATAGCTAGGGTTCTGGAATTCATGCAATAAACTGAATATTAACGTACTAATCTGATTTGGATCATTCAAACAGCTAAGAACCCAACAATTCTAACATTCAAGAAACCCTAGGTTTAGTCATAATAAGGGAATCAAGAAATTGACTGAAATCTAGGGACCCAATAGGTGAAAGGAACCCACTAGTGAAATTCCACATACCTGGTGACAAATTCCACGAAGAAATCCTTTGATATCAGGGTTGGAACTGGAGGACACTTGCTTCGTTCTTGAACTAGGGTTCTTGAAGTCTTTCTCCTCTTAGCGTTTTAATTTTTCTAAGTTTTGAAGAATGATCTGACTTAGGTGAGTTTTAGTTATGTTTCTAGGCTTAAACTGACT
This sequence comes from Solanum pinnatisectum, assembly GCA_035578085.1. Lineage (NCBI taxonomy): Eukaryota > Viridiplantae > Streptophyta > Magnoliopsida > Solanales > Solanaceae > Solanum > Solanum pinnatisectum. Next base: position 38,546,115 of record CM069080.1, on the reverse strand, counting down.
GAAACCTCATAATGTAGGGTCTAAACGATGTAGCTTAGGGATCCAACGAAATAGGAAAAGACCAAAAGACCCCTGACTTAACTGTTGTTGAAGTGACTGATGGCCGGAACCTACGGGCCGTAGGTCAACCTACGGTCCATAGATTGGGGTTATAGGTCAAGTCTGCCCGACAGGGCCTCACTAAAACGAGCATAACCTTTTACTCGAAGGTCGGATTTTAACAAACTCAGTGGAGTTGGAAAAAGGTTTCAATTATCTATCATATCATAGGTCATGGGACACGTAATTCCTTTTGTGCTGGAGTGATAACCATTTGAAGTTGACCCAATCAAAAATCCCCCCCTAACTGGCTGCTGACCTTTGCCAACGATTATACCTACAGACCGTGAATCGAATGACGGTCTAAGTTGTTCGGTCTTATTCACGTCAGAGGCTGGGTAAAGGGGGGCAAGATCCACAGACCATGGTCTGGCCTACCGATCGTGGGTCTATCCGTGGGTCGAGACTTGGTTAATTTTTTGAGCTAGGTTTGGGGAGGGCTTGAAGTAGTGAACCACGGACCACCAGTATGGGCCATGGTCTGACCTACGGTCTGTGGGTTGCACCTACAACTTCTCAAAATCTGCATTTTTGGTCTATTTTTTATTATGGGGTGTTACAATAGGAATACTCAGTAAAGGGAGACTCGACCTCAACATCCTAAATATGAGCCAAATAAGCCAAACAACCCTGTCCTACCAGTTTTGTAGCCTGAATGGAGCATATGATCTTAGCTAGCTTAGGCTTGTACACCCATTCCCACTCTAATCTTTCCCTACTGGGGATCTCTAGAGTTACCGACTTAGTATTACAATTATGCCCGATATAATAGGGGAACAACCAAGTCATGCCTAAGATTATATCAACTCAGTCATATCAAGCATAACCAGATCAACCAAAATCTGAAAATCCATAAACACAACAGGACAACACGATATACATAGGTGACTATGACTGACTCTTCAACTGGGGTAGAAATATGGATAGAGGCATCAACTATAACACAAACCACATCAAATCCCAAGGCAATTGAACTGACATATATGATTAAGTAGAACCCGGATCAAACAAAACAATAGCCATCCAGGCACAGACAAGAGTAGCTCTTGTGACCACAGCATCATATCCTCAAACTCGGTCTTACTCGGAAAAACATAAAATTGAGCCTTGTCCTCTTGACGGGCAACTTCCTTGCCTGGTTGCACTACTCTTCTACATGCATTACCATTTCCCCGGCTTCCACGGCCTCGCTGATTTCCTCCTCATATGCCCAGGTTCTCCACAATTTTAACACACCTTATAACTTATATTCGATTATTGAACATTGAACTAGATCGCGGGGGTTAGTTCGGGTACAATTCGAGTTCTGAAATTGTGACTAGGAAAAACAAGAGAGACATGGCTGAGATTCTGTCTCGCTCTGGCTGAAGAAATCCCGCCCTGATGGTCTAGCCTTGGCGGGAAAATCCCACCCCAGCGGCCTTAACGGACAGAACCCCTGTCAATAATTTTTGGGTTCTTTTCTTTTCTAAATTCCCCAAAGGTTCCCAACTATAACTAGGCATTTAAGAAAATCCATTAAGCTAGGGCAATCATTGTCTACCCCCGGTCGACCCAACGAAGTATGCACTTTAGAATTCTTTTACATCATTTCGACACTACCACACACATATCCCTAGAATACACCCAGACTCTCACACGGTTATTAGGTTGTTGCAACGGACGTCCAGATTTCTCGCTTACGAACCACCTCGTAATTTATTTAGACCCTTGCACCTAATCTCTTGATGACTTTCTTTGTCACATCAAGTTTCACGACACTCAAGCAGTTACAACTTGCAAATAAGTCCAAATTCTTTAATTAGTTCGTTCCATACATGACCATTACTGATCATTTATGCCTTATACGACCGCTATGGCCAGAGACCAATTGGACTCAACTCATACTACAAACGAAAATAGTAGCTAGCGAGCCCTACAAAACTTTTATATTCAATCATAGAACTTGTTCAAACCTAATTCTTAACCGCCTTAACCTTTAACTGATGGTAACCAAACCTTAAATCAATCTTAGGGAAAACCGATGCGCCTTGCAAGTGGTCAAAAGGTCATCTATTCGAGGCAATGGATACTTGTTTTGAATGGTGACCTTATTCAACTGTCTGTAGTCTATACTCATCCTATCTTGCTAGTGATGGTGTTACCACTTTTGTTGCTCTAGTTCGAACCATAGAGTGAAGAAGGAAAGATACCAATTTGTATCACCTAGATACCAATTGGGTTCAAGCCATAGCACGAAGGAGTATAAAGAAGTGAATTTTTCCTAAAGTCCTATAGCCTCTCAAAGAAAAGTACGGACGTCATCGTATTGTTCCGCAAGACTCTACTAGACTCATTTTGGTACAATGAGATCAATGAACCTAAGGCTCTGATAACAACTTTGTCACGACCCAGACCGTCGTGAGTGGCACCCACACTAACCCTCCGGTGGGAGAACCAAAACTACAGCCCAACTAATCAACTTAACCAAAGTAATACACATTTAAAGCTATGGAAGCAGGTTAAAATAATAATAAAAATGGAGTCCTCATAAACTCCAAAGGTTTAAATAAACTAGCCAAACTAATGTGGAAGAACAACCCCTAGAACCTTAAAGTCATTGTACCAAAACTCTACTAACGATAAGTCTAATAAAAAGAGGTACAACCCTAAAACTAAACAACACCTTAAATAAATAGTCTAAGCCCGAAAAGAGTGGACTTAAATAAGAATGATCCATAGCAGCCTAAAAGAACTGGCTCACTCTTGAATCCAGTCATTCTCAATAGTCACCTAGCTGAGGTCTATCAATAGTCGTCTGAAGATGCCCTGTACTTAACAAAAAACAAGCAAGTGCAGTATCAGTACACAACCACAGTGTACTGGTAGGATCATGCGGCTATCCTAATAAGTGAAACAAATACAAGTAACCACAACATTGTAAAACAGGCATATACTGAACATATACAATATTAGTCATCTTTTCAGGATCAATGTAGCACCCCACATTCTCAATAATACACATAGGTTATGAATTCAGAGCAACATACATTCTTCCAATATCAATCATCATTAAATATGAATGTAATCATCACAACTAGATACACCACACAATTCAATGGTCCTCTCACAGAACTCAATTCAATGGTCCTCCCATGGAACCCATACCCAAACTGTTAGCATATTGGAACGTGGTACCCGATCTAATGTTTATGCTGGAACGTGGAAACCTATCCCATATTTATGTCAGAACGTGGCAACCAATCCCATATTTATGTCGGAATATGGCAATCGATCCCAGTTAATGGGTCAGATCGTGACACCCACCCATTCAACAAACCACAATCACAATCACAACGTATATTCTCCCAATCATACAACAAGAGGTGATTCAAGGCATACAATTATTCAATTACCCTCATTTACGATTAGCGTGATCAATAATGCAACATTAACATACATACATGCATTATAATGAAGAAATTACAAACATATATCACACCAACATGAAATCACAACCATCACCTACCTCGAATCCAAGCTTGAATCCCCTAAGGCACTTGAATCTTCCTTTCCAGATTCTTCTCGCTTGTTCGTGGTCTAAAAATATACAATTAATGCAAGGATCAACAATCAAAGGTCTACTTATCTAGATTAAAACAAACCCAATAACCCTAGACCAAACCCAATATCCTAATACCCAATTTAGAGCTTTTTCTGCCATTAGTTTCAGATCAAAACCCTTCCCCCACAATAATTACCTATGAATATACATTCTACGGATCGAAAAATGGATTCAGGGAGTGAAAACCTTACCTTTAGCCTCAAGAATGGTGGAAAACTATTAACAAAACTCCTGGGGTTGTTCCTTAGCTCTCAAAGTTGAAAAGTGCAAAATAAAATGTTTTTGGGGTTTATTTATGACTTTAAGTCACATCTCCCCCGCCATGGCATCACCCACCCTGCTACAGCGACCCCACCCTGGCGGCAGAAATACCGCCCCAACGGCTTGCACGAAACCAGTGAGCTATTTTAATAATTTCAAAGCCCCATTTCACAACATACCTTCATCCCATGACACTCAGAAAATACATGTTCACGCTAAGATCAGTTTCAGGAGTTCTACTCACCCAAATTCAATTCCGTAAAGTTGGACGGGTTCCTTAACGTCTTAGCTATATATTCATGCAATTGAATTCCTTATTAAATCACCCAATCATTACCAGATTTCCCTAGACTCACATGACTCCAATTTCGTCCAAATCTGGACTAGGCTAGGAAATCCCAAATTACTACTAAAAAGTTTTCTGACCCCAATTTTTTCCCCATTGGCTTTTCCCTAACGACGCAATCAGGTTGTTACAAGTTTTGAGACAATTCAATCTGAAATAATTGCACAAAACACTTATCAAAACGATGTGTTTACAATAGTGTTAAAATTAAAAGATATATTTTATTCATTTTAAGAAAAATACTCAAGATGAAGAGAAATTATTTTAAGACGTCTTACTAAATTTTTATCAAATGAATATGTACATTTATTACTCTAATGAAAAAAATGCCTTTTATAGTCAATATGATAAATATTATATATATATATATATATATATGATTCTTTCTAACTAATGTCTATCTCTTTATACTAGAGGGGAAGAAAGAACTTCAATTTTATTGAGTTTATGTCATGTTTAGTTAAACCCATTTAAATGTAATAATCCATCCTTTCATTTTAAGAAATACCTACAGTAAAATTCCTGAGTCTAAAATTGGTTCTATCTAGTCGAGTAAAGCTGGGATCGACCTGCCTTGGCGGAAATAAATATTTCACTTACATATGATAATCCAGGAAAGGACTGTCTTGGACCACTATCGCAGTCTCTTGGCTTCTATAGCTCTAGTGGTCCCTTGACCATCATAGCAGCACCCCACAATGGCCCCAATAATTTTTACTCCTTCTCTTCTTAGTCCATGTCTAAAAGAGTTGCCTCTTCCTAAATATGTCCTAGAGTTATACTCCTTCTATCCCTAATTACTTGTCAACTTTTCCTTTTTTAGTTGTCCCTAATTACTTGTCCATTTTTGACAAATCAAGAAAGGAAAAAAAATCTCTATTATACCCTCAAGTTATTACTTTGAAAAATGTAGAATTTCTTAAAAATCTTAAGTTTTTAATTTGTTCACTTCATAATTAATAGGGGTAAAATGATAAACTCACTATATCAATTATTGTCTTCTTAATAGGTGTGTCAATTCAAAAGTGGACAAGTAATTAGGGAGATGGGGAGTATTAAAGAGAAAACCCTTGATAATAGAGAGACAAGGCTCTCAATACGCTTATTTCCAACCCTTATATCTCTAAGAAGGGTTAAGAGACATGATTATATTCAATAACCAAAGATTCAATCACAAGGTAGCAACAAATTCCTCTCTCGACAATAGCATCTTAAGAATTCACAAACCACATAAAACTGAATTAAGAACCACCTTAATAAGATCCTAAAAATAGGTATTGATAGTTTCTAGAATTACAAAACAAAATTAAGAATAAATTAGTCTCACGACTCAAAAATGGAAGAGATTGCATTCATCTATCCCATTACGACAAGGCTACCTCAAACCCAAAAAATGCTTAGAAATGCGGAAAGGAAGACAAGATAAATAAAGGAGCAAAAAACATAGTCATTCTAACATAACCCAAAACCTTGTTGTCACATGTTTAATCCACTAATGTATTAAAATAGAATTGAAAGATAATTACATGTTTCAAAAGTCTTTATTTCTCAAATAGAACAAAGCATAAACATAAAGGAAGAAGAGTGTCCACCATGATGACAAGCAGTAACCTCTAAGAATCCTTGTTGAGCCACGGAGGAGGGTGAAGAAGAAGAGCAATCACACAAAATTAGGCTCGAAACCTACATAAGTTTAGAAGCAAGGAGTGAGTACCGAACAACAGTGTACTCGACAAGAAACAACTAAATAAAGCAAAATTATTCTAGAATACGAGTACTCCTTTCATCCAAACCAGTAACACCTCGCCATTTGAAAGAACTAGAAAGAGCTAGAATTAGAAAGAGTCATTTTTGGAAAGAGTGAAAAATCTGGAAAATTGGTTATGTTAAGTTTGAGTTTTGGGTCAATTTCTAATGAACATAAATCCTATCTCAAGATGACTTATGTGTGCTACAAGATACCGTAGGAAAGATCTTTGAATTATATTTCCAACATCGCCAAGTTTGCTCAATTTCGAGTTCGTATGAATGAAATATGTCCATTTGAAGTTGGGATGTCTAGATATGGAAAGTCAAAATCGGATTTTGGAAGGGTATTTTGGTATTTTCCATACCCAATTAAATTATTTCATTTTTGGTAATTACTTAGGGGTCTAAACTGAATTTGGTCAGTTTACTCTTTTGGAATTTGAGTTAGGGTTTGAGACGAGAAAAGAAGAGGAGAAAAGAGAAGAGAAAGCAGGGAATCGTCAAGTTCTTGAAGCTAAGGTCGTGGATTTCGTCAAGGGGTGATCCCTACGAGGTATGTGAGATCACATAGAGTTGGTTTAGTTCACCCACACACAAATCATGATATAATTCAGCATAATTGTATTCTTTTGAAATAAAAGATTATGAGTTCTTGATGAAATTCGTTTAAGTTCCTGTGGGTTCTTGTTGTTGAAGTTTCTTGAGTTTGATTCATGAAATTTGGTGTCATTTCAAGTAGAATATTACATATATTGATGATATAGTCAATTTTAAGTGTTTGGGGAAAGAACCAATTGAATTCAGAGGGTTTAGAGTTGAAAAACGAGCAAGAAAATTTGGAATTTTTCTGGGGAGGGGGCTAGGGCGCCACGCCTCTCAAAGCGCCCCAAAAGTTATTCTAAAGTTTGGGCTCTAGGGCACCGTGCCAGCTAGAGCGCCACAACCCAGGTTCTGAACTTCACCCTCTGGCGTCCTACGCCACTTAGAGTGCCAGGGACGATAGTTTTTACACCTTTTCCACTTCTTTCCGTACTAATTCCCTAGCAACGTACCTATGTTTTCTAGTCGATTTCTATAGTTTAAGGTACGTCTAAACATCATGAAATCATCCATAAACATGAGATCATAAAACTTGAATCCATAATTCAATTCAAGGAAAGTTAAGAGTCAAGTCAACAGAAGTTCGTAGAGTTTTCCAAAAGTCTTTTCACAAACGTTTTAACTCTTTTTTATGGCTTGAGTTTTGAGTTGAGTAAAGAGTAAGAGTAAAGTTCATTTCGTTAAAAGATTATACAGGAACCAGGTATTACCAAGAGTTGAAATGTTTTCACATTTAAACAAACGAGGAAACACTGATTTGCAAGAAAGCCTTTGAGCTAGTTTTTGAGTAATTATCTCAAATCACAGAAAGAGTTTTATTTTTAAAACATATGAGCTGAGTATTTCTCTGGGAACAGTATTAAGAACCGATATGGGGACGAGTTCATAATAACTCAAGTCTCCATAAACCATGTAGGCTTCATGGGTAGAAAGGATCATACTTTTTAGATGATTTTTTAGTACTTTTTAGCATAGACTAGTGGATCCACTTAGTTGAGGAGTTCTATATCACGGCAAGGTATAGGACAGTTCTGGCAGCATGGGCGAGACGATATATCATCACTTTAGCTCATAGTGGTGGTAGTCGGTTAGTGAAACTCCCACAATATTATATTATTTATTATATGAGTAAACTGAGTTGTTATTGTATCTCTTTAATACATTGAGTTATCACCTACTATTTTAAATACTTTGTATAAATTTCACCCTTATTGTTGTTTTTACTTTGCATTTGAGTTGAGTATTCATGAGTTAAGTAAAGCTAAGGTAAGTGTTCCTTTCAGATTTCTTTCAAGCTTATGTCATTTTAAGTTTTCCCCTCGCATACCTGTACATTCAATTAACTGATGCCATTTCACCTACATCATTTTATGATGCAGATACAAGTTACCAGGATCAGCATCCAGTGCCTCGTTGATCCAGTTGAGCACTCAGAGTCAGTTGGTGAGCCTCATTGCTATCCGGAGGACCCTTTTTCATTGATTTAGTACTTTAGCTGTTAGGATGATCGGGGGTCTGGTCCCATCATCCCTATTTTTTTTAGAGGCTTCATAGATAGGTATTTATAGCTCTTTATTCTTTCAGTTTTCAGTTGTATACATTAAGACTTGAGTTGCCATTTTGGCTAAGTTTAATATCTCTTTAAGTTATTGCATGAGCTATATCTTGAGACTGTTTTCTTGTTATTACGTCTTCCGCTATAAGTTATGCCAGGCCAAGGGTTTGCTTGGGCCAACAATGGTTCTTGAGTGCCAGACCCGCCCAGGGTGTAGGCTCGAGGTGTGACAAAACCGAAACTCCTCAAACTATAACCAGCATAAATCAGTCTAACCTAACAATTTTACAATGCATAATTCCCAAGGTTTAACAATCATAGTACAACAATCACATTTCAACAACCAATAAGTTTCAAGTATGCCAATCACACGTACCAAGTAAGTAATTCTCAAGTATCAAGTAGATCGATTACAAGTATCCAGTAGATCAAACTCTTGCCAAAACTTTTTCTCTTCGGCATAATATCACTAATCAAATCCATTTTCCTTCGCCTTTATATTATATCACTAGATGGAACCATTTCACTTAATTTTTATCATATAACTTGCTGGAACCATCTCTCTTAGGTATAATATCAGTAGCCGAAACCGGTTCCCTAGGGCTTTATATCATATCACTAGCTAGAACCATTTCCCTTCGACTTTATATCATTTCTCTTGTTGGAACCATTTCTCGTCGGCATGATCATCACATGTCTCATCATAGTATAAAGAAATCAATGCAAATAAGAAATTTCACACCATAAGAAAGAGACAACAGCTCAAGCCATTCAAGTCCACAATAATGCTATCAAAGCATTTCATTAATAAACACATTTAGGGTCCACATCAAGGCAAATCACAAAGAATTATGATCAACACATTGCCTCTTTCATTAATCCCACTTTTATTCACTAAGATAAATCAAGTAAAATAATTGAACACATCACGTCATTCACATTACTCCCCAACGCACACAGTAAAGGGAAATAAATGATTCTACTAGTTTTAAAAGGTTTAGAAATCACTTGCCTCATTTCAATCAAAAGTTAATTCAAGACTTGATCTTTCCCTTTTTGAAAAATGTGCAAAGACACACAATCCTATTCAGTCAAGTAATCAGAATAAGATTCCAGAACTAATAATAACACCCAAATCATTCACTTTGAGAAATGGGTCAAATCAACTGAACAACCCAATTTCAAAAATGAGGTTTGAATCCAAAAATATTTATTTGAATATGTTTCTAAAGACATTTGGAACTCATTGGTGAAAACCATTTTGGAAAACTAGTGAAAATCAGTGAACAATCACCATTTTAGCTTAGAACTCAAGTTCTTGAAAAAACTTGTCATTTGCCAATCAAAATCACAACTATCACCCAAGCCTACACCTTGAACTTTGCCGGCACTCGAGAACCATGATGATCCACAAGTGAACCATTGGCCGCTGGCTACTTAGCTAAAGATTAACTCAAGCAGAATTAAGCTTTAAAAAACAATTAAACTATTTAATCTCAAAGTACTCAAGTGTCTCAAAATATTCTGAAAACAATAATAGCTAAAAAAACAATTTAAGAAATGAATACTAAAACATACTCAAAACTAACTATCTATGAAGCCTCTATTGTACAATATGGATGTCACGACCAGACGCACAACACGTCAAGCAACTAACTAAAAGATAAAGTTGAGTCCTCTAGAATGCAAAAAGGCTCACCAAAAGCTAACTAGGAGTGCAAACTGATCTCAACAAAGTGTTTGTTGATGATTTGAACACCTATATTTGCATCATAAAGAGATGCAGGTCAAATGACATGAACTCATTGATTGTACGGGAACGTAATATTGCCAAATCAAAATGACTAAATAGAAGGACTGCAATAGATATAAATATATACTAATTTGAATGTAAAGAAATAAATTAGTCAAATCATTTGAACTTTACAAATACTTACTCATCATTTAACTCAAAATATTAAGTGATATGATAAAATACACTTTTAACTCTATTTTGGAGATTTTCTAACCAACAACTATCAATATGAGCAACGTGAGGATACAACGTCTTGCCAAAGCTACAAAAATTGTCATGTATCTTGCCGGGATATAGAACATCTCAAATAAGTGGATCCACTAAAGCTCTACTCGAAAAAAATATTAAGGAGTCATCTAAAAAGTACGATCCATTACCCATGTCGACTACATCGTTTATGAGGAATGTGAGTTGTTTGAAATCATCCCCAGATCAGTGCTCAATAGTACTCCCAATAAATAAATGCTCATGCCCAAATGTGTAACATATACTCTTTCCCAGTTTGTGATAATTGCTCAAAATATCTTCTTAAAAGAGTGTACTGCTTTGGAATATCTCTAAACTCATTTACTCATTAATAAATAAAAATTTCTCTTTTCCTAATGTAAAAATAGATACATTTGGGAATACTTAGTTCTCTTATACTCTTACTCAAATTACTCTTAAAACTCATCTTTACTTTCTTAAAAATTAATTTAAAACAAAAAAAATATATTTGTTGAAGGATTCTCAATGCTGACTTGGTAGTAAATCAATAAAGGGTTCATGCTAAAAATATAAATGAACAATCAACTCAAGAATATCAATGCAAGATATAGCAACTCAAAAAGCAGGAATAGAACTCAGAACTCAACAACGGAACTCATCTCAAGAATTATAAAAACTAAGGATGTAACCTAAGCCAATTCTTTACTAATAGAAAGTAGATGTAAGGCGTGAAGATGAACTCAATCCATCACTATGATAGCCTCACATACCTAGAAGAACAAATTACTTGGCGATATCGGTGAACTCGAAGAACGCTCGAACTCTAGCTTTTCTCCTCTTGGAACCTTTCTCTAATGACTTGGAGTGTTAGTGAACGTAAAAGATCATCTAACGCTGTTTTAAACCTTAACTTAGAGTAAAAAGTCAGGTTTTAGTCTTAGAATGGATGGGAAAAGTGTGAAATATTCTTCTTAAAAAGGTGACAAAGACCATTCACGGGGCCATCAATGGTTCGTGGTACGTTCTACGGACCGTTGATCCCATTTTTGGAATTCAACTAAATTTTAAGGTTCATTCTATAGTTCTAATCTATAACTCATAGACGTTACTACAAACCGTAGAGGCAATATGTAGAATTTATACACAAGTTTTACGCTCAAAAATTTATTCTATTGATCCAAACTACGGCCCGTAGAATGGTTCTGTAGGAATTGGACCCCAAAATTTGACTTATCTAAAGTTTTATACGAGTTGATAGGATCATTGAAATTTATACGGTCCATAGAAGTAATTAGTAGGAATTGACTCAGGAAACTGTGATGTGACATTCTCTAATAAAATAGCCATAACTTTTTACTCTGAACTCGAAATGAGGCAAACTTGGTGGCGTTGGAAAGGAGACTCATATAAATTCAATTAAATAGGTCATAGGTCACTTGATTCATTTTGTGCTGAGAGATATGGTTGTTTGAAGTTTAATTAAGTAGAATCCTATGTCAAAACTTAATTGGTAAGGAAGCTTTCAAATGAACTCTGTGCTAGGGGTTTCTTGTGAATTTAATTCATATTCAAAACCCTTCCCACACTAAAAAATTAACATTTACACCTATGATCACTTTAAAAATAACCCGATACAGCCTTACATGTAAATTAAGAATGGTTCGGGCTTTAGTGTAGAAATTTTCTAGGTGTTACACCAACTTTTGATGTTAAAATCCATAAATGATTAAAGGAAGCTACAGTTTTAGGGTCACAAAGGCTTACACAAATGGCATAGAGAAATATTTTCAAAATTCTCCTAGAAGGATTTTACAATGCTAAAAAATAGAAAATGGAGGCTAAACCCCAAAATGGTAGGCCAAAATCCCTCTTACGTGTCTTAAGAATTCCCTTAAGCGAACCCCACTTAAAGTGAGGGTCTCACTTCTGTAAACCAGGCTTTACTTAAGTGATCACTGCTATAGCAATCCTTGGTTCACTTAAGCTAACTCCATTAAAGTTCGCCCTTCACTTTAGAGATCATGCCTTGGCTTAAGTGAAGGTCTCTTAAGCAGAAGGCCTATCAAAAACATGAAGGGTATACAACTGATGGACCAAAAAAACCAGCCAACTCTCAAAACATTGAAAAGATTATCAGGATTCGTTCGGAATCCTATATATACAAATCATATTTGAAAATTGACTATACTTGACGTTCTGTACAAAATGGAATCATCAAAACACAAATCTGAGTTCGATTCGGCACCAATATCGGGAGGAGTAAAATAATAACCTTACAAAAATTTCCAAAAATAACTGACCGGGTCATTACAATTAGGTCTCACACACGCATTGCATCACTGCTTTTGATTTTTCAGTCACAAATAATTTCCCATAGAGAGTAGTATGGTGAAATTGTCGCTTCTAACTTAATTTGAATTGTAGGTAAGATGCATCCCCATATTAAGAGTTGCAGTTTACCACACACCAACCTTTTGCTAGCGACCATTCTTCTTCTAGTTGCAATTCAGTAAGTTAGTGATGTGGAGCCGCATGTGGACTGTAACACCCCATAACTAGAAAGAGCTAGAATTAGAAAGATTGAAATTTTGGAAATAATAAATATCTGGAAAAAATTTGTTTAGGATAAGTTAAGGTTTGGTCAACTTGAAATGACCATAACTTCTAGCTCAGGATGAGTTAGGTGTGTTTCCAGATATAGTGGGAAATATCTTGGTATAATCTTCCAATGCCATCGAGTTTGCACGATTCCGAGTTTGTATGAGTGAGATATGCCCATTTGAAGTTGGGTTGCTCATATAAGTATAGTCCAATCTGGATTTTAGAAGGGCATTATGGTATTTTCCATACCCCAAGACTTAATGTCATTTTTTGGTAATTAATTGGGGTCTAAACTGATAGGATTCAGTTCACACTTTTGAAAATTAGAGTTAGGGTTTACGGAGAAAGAACGCAAGTGGAGAGAAGAGGAGAAAAGAGCTGAAGATCATCGTTCGTAAGGTTTTCGCTTGAGGATTTCGTCAAGGGGTGATCCCTATGAGGTATGTGAGATCACATAGTGTTGGGTCCATTCACCCATGCGCCAACATGTTTAATTCAGTGATTTTCGTCATAAAAGAGTTAGAATTTGATGTTCTTGAGGTGTGTTCTTGAATTGTTTTCATTCTTGAACTTACATGTGATTGATGGGTTCCTAGAGACGTTTTAGCGATGTTAAGAGTTGTTTCAAGTTAGATTCTAGTGTACATGATTTGGGTTTCTTAATCTAAGAAAGTATTGAGAAAAGGAATTGATTTAAAACGATTTAGGATTAGAAAACGAGTTGAAAAATTCGTCAGCCACACCTGGGGAGGGTCGGTGCGGTGCGCCCCCACAGTGCTAGAAAGGCTGGTGCAGTGCGCCTACAGTGTGCTAGATCTGAGCCTCAGTCAATTGGGCTGGCGCAGCATGCCAGGGACGCGCTTGGATCATTGTTTTTCACCTATTTTTCGTCATTCAGTCCGTTTAAGTCCATCTAAAGTGTACTAACACTTCCTATTGATTCTAACTACTTTAAATGACTTATAAAAATCTACAAATTATCCAGAAATATGAATCATAACCTTGAATTCCATAACTTCAAATTTAAGGAAAGTTAAGAGCCAAGTTTAGAAAGTTCTTAGAGTCTTTTCAAGAAGTCTTTTGCAAATACTTTTAACTTTTTTTTAAGACTTAAAGTTCAAGTTGAGTAAATAGTAAAGAGTAAAGATTGAAGTTCATTTCTTCAAAAGTATATGGGGACTATGTATTCCCAAAGGGTTTAAAATGATTTCACATTTAAACAAGAAAGGGAACCTTGATTTCCAAAGAGCCTTTGAGCTAGTATTCAGAAAAGAGTAATCGCTTTCTAAATGAAGCAAGAGAGGAAACTTTGATTTTCAAGATATCCTTTGGGCTAAGTTTTTGAGCAATTATCTCAAATCACATAATGAAGTATGCTTTTAAACATAAGAGCTAGTATCATATTTTGGGAGTAGTATTGAGCACCGATATGGGGTAGAGTTCAGACAACTCATAGCCCCATAAACCATGTAGCCACCATGGGTATAAAAGGTCATACTTTTTAGATGATTCATTCAGTTCTTTTAAGCATAGACTAGTGGATCCACTTAGTAGTTCAGGTTCTATACGCTCGGCAAGGTATTGGACGGCCTTGGCAGCGTGAGGCAAAATGTTGTATCATCACAATAGCTCTTACGTGATGGTTGTCGGTTAGAGAAACTCCCACATAACTAATTGTATTTTTATATACACAATTTATTGTATTTTTGCATACATTTCAAAGTTATGTTGTATCTTTGCACACACAGAGAGTTGACGTCATATTTTAAACAATTTTTCTTTATGTTGCACTTATTTTAAACTGTTTTATATTGAAATGAGCTCAGTAAGTTGAGTTAAGTTGAGCCAGGTAAGTTCTTTAGTTCCTTTCAAGCTTATGTCTTGTTTTAGAATTCCCCTCGCATACTCGTACATTCAATGTGCTGATGCCATTTAGCCTGCATCTTATTATGATGTAGACATAGATAACTAGGATCGGCATCCAGTGCATCGTTGATCCAGTTGAGCATCAGAATCTTGTGGTGAGCCTCCTTGCTTTTCGGAGGATCCCTTTTATTGATTTCAGTTCTTTTATTAGTTCATTAAGATATCGTGGGTCTTGTCCAGACATCCATCTCAATTGTTTTAGAGGCTTCATAGATAGACAATAAGATGCTAGTCTTTAGTTTTTTTAATTTCATTATCATATGTTGAGACTTGAGTTTGCCTTATTGGCTAGTTGAATGTTTTCCTTATAACATTCTAAGTTTTATATGAGTTATCTTTGTTAAGTTAATTCTTCCTCTGAGTAAGTAAGTCAAGCCAAGGGTTCGCTTAGGGCCAACAATGGTTCTTGAGTGTTAGGCCCGCCCAAGGTGTAGGCTTGGGGCATGACATGGACATGTGAAGACATCAGCAAAACTTTATGGCAACAAACTATTTGATCACTTTCAGCTTTGAATCTTTTTACTTTGTTTCTACACGATTTGCAAATTATGAAAACCCACTTTTCAAGGCTTAAACATCATAAATGTCTTTTTTTCTCTCTGAAAACACAACATTTTAAGCTTAGAAACTTACAAGTACATAAGATACAAACTTATCAAATCAAGAAAAAAACTTAAACTACTTCTTATCCTCAAGGAATACTAAACATTAACATCATACATACTCAGACTTCACTTTTCTACCTAGCAAGAATTCGACCTGACACGAACTTGAATCATAGAAGCTACAGTTTATCTCATGACAACATTTAAGCTCAATAATCATTAATACAGTCTATGTATTATTTAGTGAAAACTATTTGACAATGGTAATCACCTCTTCTATTTATATGTGCCAACTCAGGAAAAGAGGATCCCCGAAATATATAGTATAAATGAAACTAGAGAATTTAAGATTCCAAATCAAACACTTACTCTCGGGAAGATGTCAACCTACACACACGTAGTATCATAAGCTTGTCCTTTATGTATTTCTCAGCTAATTCATACATACTCATTTTAAGGTCAATTAGGACTTCTGGGGTACGACAAATGAAAAGGTGAAGACAAATAGTCAACACTCATGGAAAATGTCAACCAAACAGAAAACAATTATCAATACCAACTTGACACATTAGACTCTATAGATATGACAACAACTTAATGAAAGCATTAACACTCAATATCATGGATCATTGTAAAATTGACTTAATTTATTTGGATCATACCAGCCACATGTTATCAACCAAACTATCCATAGTATCTTACATTGACTTTGTCTCTAATAAATAATTAATTGCACAAGTCACCCGATTTGACAATAAAGACAACTATTGGGAAATATCTAAGTTTAAATAAAACCTAAAAGATATACTATAACGCATGAATATGCACAACCAAAAATAGATATACAGACCACCTGTTGTTCAAAATTACCAGTACATGGCCAAACGGGAAAAATTATCACAACATAAACATGCCCATTCGGGTCAAATGAACATCATAAAAAAATATTTCAACAAGCTTAAAACATTCACCGACATGTTTCAGTAACCTTAGGATATTTACAAATCTCAATTTTTATATCAAATTTTGTGTATTATTAACCGTCATAGTTAAGTTTTTACCTATTAATATATTATCGTCTCCCTTGCCTTATTTTTTTATTTCTTATCTGAATATTTGTGTCTTCTGATTGATAAATAAACACAAAAAATTATATCCCTACTGTAGGGGATACATTTATTTTGTCCAATAGACTTTGAACATAGGAAGAATTTCTCTACTTCATGAAGGGAGAAAAAAATGAGAAAAATGGAGCCAAAATACAAATGTGATGATCCAATTCTATGTTTTGGGAGTGCAAACATCAATTATAAAAATTAAGTTAAAATAGAATTGTTGAAGTTTTTAACATACAAAACCCACAAAATTAATGAATCTTGTACTGTCACCATATAAATAAATATATATATATATATATATATATGAATATTAAATAAGAAAATTAATTATATTGCTTTTAATTCATTTTTAATATTAGATGTGTTACTATTTTACACCAGAAAGTTTAAAAATAAAATTTTACCCTATATGTAAATTGGTTTGTTAGATTTTGAAGTGTAAGAGGTCATTTTAGAAAATTATACTAACAACAACATTTAAATAATAATAGTAATAAATGAAAAATAAATAAATCAGTATATAATAAACATTAAAATAGTTGACCATCGATTTAATAAGTGAATGAAACTACAAACTTTGAAACATATCAAAGAATACGACAGAAGGACACTTCAAAGGAGGACAAAGGGAAACTTATTCAGAGAGTCTAGTGACACAATTTAGATATGAAAAATAGTAAACAACATAAATACTCCATTTGACCATATGTACATAGAAAACAATACTAATTAAAAATACACACATTGGTCCTTAGAATTTTTTGGTGTGGATTGGATCTTGCACATTAATATTTTTAAAAAACGGATCATCCAATAAAGTCATCACAACATCATCCTTCCAGTTCAGCAACCCAGAAATTGTAGGACTATCTGGTAAGTCAATAGAGGAATTGTGATTGTTATTCATTGACGTTGATATACCAATTGAAGGGATATCCATTGAAGGTTCCATTTTTTGTGTTACTGTAAGAAACACTATAGAATACATTGGAGGAGCCATCATTGATGAAGGCATCGTAGAATCAATCATTGGTGAACGCATCAGAGAATCCATTGTTGGTGAAGGAATCAGAGAATCCATTATTGTTGTCAGCATTGGATTGGTCAGTCTAGGTGTTTTTTCAAGAGCCATGTGTTGAGGAATTGGAGAAAACAATTGTGGAACCATTGGAGGAAACATTTGTGAAAACAATGGAGGAGAAGGATCCCTTGGTCCTTCAGAGTAGTTCCTACTAGGTACCATTAGTTCAACAATGGGTTGAGGGGCATTCGATGTAGAAGCCTCTCCATCAGCCTCTTTTATCATTAGGTCATGTACCTGTTTGAGATTCTTTTTATTTACACAACGTAGGTCGTTGAGATAGGAAGGGTTCGTGTCAACAGAAACATTTTTTCTCTCGAACACCTCATACATCTCATTTGTCATTTCCTTGACCCTATCTTCCTTTCTTACCTTTTGAAGTTTTTCCTCCAACTTCTTGATCCTTTGCATGGTGAACTCTTCTCTTGTCACCATGTTTTTAGATCTCTCCAATGTCGGCAACTCCTTAAACTTTATAAAAGTGTTGCGTACAACATCATTATTCGGAAATGTATATGGTTCATTTTTGTAAGGGTCGTATATGACTGTATCCACTTCAACATCACAAAGTGTTTTCAGTTCATAAGATTTTTTCAAGAGCCCTTTCAGTCTTTTATTATATGAGATTTTTCTTTTACTATCATCTTCAATCAAAGCATAGTTCACTTTGTATCTAGTCATGCCTAAAGGGGAGGAGAAATGTGTTTGTTTGGATATGAGGGTTAACATGGTTTTGTTGTAGTAGCAGTAGTAGTTGTGATTTTCTTGCCTAGGATTGACTCCTATTTATAGAGAAAAATTTAATTCTGTATATTTTTAAAAGTTTGAAATAGAGATTTTTTTATTGCTAGAAAGAACTATTTTTGAAAAAACACTAAATGAGGGGATATTAGATAAAAGTTAGATAGAATCATCTTGAAATATATTTACTTATGGCACTAGTATTATGTTGACCAACTTATTAGGAAAAATATTAATGTGGTTTAAATTTAAGTAGTGTACATAGAAAATGGTCATAAAGTTAAATATCGCAAATGTATTTGTTTACTCATTTCCTTTATCGAGTTTTTTTTTAAAATAAAAAGTATATTTGATTCAAGAATGTCCAAAATTAAATATTGAAACAAGGGAACATTTATATATTGGTTAGGAATATTAAAATATAAATTTTGACAGAATTTGAATATGCTTAAAAATATTCATGTTTTATGGTTAATTTTAAAAACACAAATATTTTTTAAATCTTAAATGGTGATCTATGTATGATTGAAGAAGTTACATCACTTGTCGAAGTACATTATTATTGTCTTTGATTTTGGATAAACCATATTTAGTTTAAAAATTATGTTGCTTTCAAATATATTTGGAACTAAATCTTGCTTAAATATGTTTTTTCTAATGTTCGATACTCACCAGTCTATCACTCGATTCACATTATAAATATTTCTATATTAGTTTTGAGACAAGTTAATCTGAAATAATTGCACAAAACATTTATCTAAATGATGTGTTTACAATAGTGTTAAAATTGAAAGACATATTTTATTCATTTTAAGAAAAATACTCAAGAGTAAGACAAATTATTTGAGGATGTCTTACTACATATTTATCAAATGATGTTTTTACAATAGTGTTAAAATTAAAAGATATATTTATTAATTTTAAAAAAATACTCAAGATGAAGAGAAATTATTTGAAGATGCCTTACTAATTTTTTATCAATGAATATGTACATTTATTACTCTGATGAAAAAATCTATCTATCTATCTATATATATATATATATAATTCTTTTATTCTTTCTAACTAATGTCTATCTCTTTATATGAGAGGGGAAGAAAGAACTTCAATTTTATTGAGTTTATGTCATGTTTAGTTAAACCCGTTTAAATCTAATGATCCATCCTTTCATTTTAAAAAATACCCGCAGTAAAATTCCTAAGTCTAAAATTGGATCTATCTAGTCGAGTAAAGCAATGATCAACCCGCCTTGGCGGAAAAAAATATTTCACTTACATAGGATTATCCAGGAAAGGACTGTCTAGGACCACTATCGCAGTCCGTTGGCTGCTATAGCTCTAGTGGTCCCTTGGCCATCATAGTAGCACCCCACAATGGCCCAAATAATTTTTACTCCTTCTCTTCTTAGTCCATGTTTGAAAACAGTTGCCTCTTCATAAAAATGTCCTAGAGTTATACTCCCTCTGTCCCTAATTACTTGTCCACTTTTCCTTTTTTAGTTGTCCCTAATTACTTGTCCAACAAATCAAGAAAGGACAAAAAAAATTCTCTATTTTATCCTCAATTTATTACTTTGAATAATGTAGAATTTCTTGAAACTCTTAAGTTTTTAATTCGTTCACTTCATAATTAATAGGGGTAAAATGATAAACTCACTATATCAATTATTGTCTTCTTAATAGGTGTGTCAATTTAAAAGTGGACAAGTAATTAGGGACAGATGGAGTATTAACGATAAAACCCTTGATAACAGAGAGACAAGGCTCTCAATACACACAATTCCAAACCTTATATCTCCAAGAATGGTTAAGAGACATGATTATATTCAATAACCAAAGATTCAATCACAAGGTAGCAACAAATTCCTCTCTCGACAATAGCATCTTAAGAACTCACAAACCACATAAAACTGAATTAAGAACCACCTTAATAAGATCCTAAAAATAGGTATTGATAGTCTCTAGAATTACATAACAAAATTAAGAATAAATTAGTCTCACGACTCAAAAATGGAAGAGATTGCACTCGTCAATCCCACTACGACAAGTCAGCCTCAAACACAAAAATTGCTAAGAAATGCGGAAAGGAAGACAAGATAAATAAGGAGCCAAAAACTTAGTCATTCCAAAACCTTGTTGTCACGTGTTCAATCCACTATGTATTAAAATAGAATTGAAAGATAATTACATGTTTCAAAAGTCTTTATTTCTCAAATAGAAAAAAGCATAAAAATAAAGGAAGAAGAGGGTCCGCCAGGATGACAAGCAGCTACCTCTAAAAATCCTTGTTGAGCCACGGAGGAGGGTGAAGAAGAAAAGCAATCACACGGGACTAGGCTCGGAATCTATATAAGTTTAGAAATAAGGAGTGAGTACCGAAATACACTAAACTTGGCAAGCAACTACTAAATAAAGCAAAATTATTCTAGAATACGAGTACTCCTTTCAACCAAACCGAAACTCCTCAAACTACAACCTGCATAAATTAGTCCAACCTAACAATTTTACAATACATAATTCCTAAGGCTTAATAATCACAGTCCAACAATCGTAATTCAACAACCAATAAGTTTCAAGTATGCCAATCACACATACTAAGTAAGTAGTTCTAAAGTATCAAATAGATCTATTACAAGTATCCAGTGGATGAAACCTTTGCGGAAAACTTTTCTCTTCGGCACAATATCACTAGTCAGAACCATTTTTCCTTCACCTTTATATTATATCACTAGCTGGAACCATTTCACTTAATTTTTATCATATAACTTGCCGAAACCATCTCCATTAAGTATAATATCAGTAGCCAGAACCAATTCCCTAGGGCTTTATATCATATCACTAGCTGGAACCATTTTCCTCAGGCTTTATATCATATCTCTTGTTGGAACAATTTCTCGTTGACATTATCATCATATGTATCATCACGGTATGAAGAAATCAATGCAAATAAGAAATTTCACACCATAAGAAAGAGACAACAACTAAAACAATTCAAATCCACAATAATGCTATCAAAGCATTTCACTAATCAACACATTTAGGGTCCAAAACAAGGCAATTCACAAAGAATTATGATCAACACATTGCCTCTTTCATTAATCCCACTTTTATTCATTAAGATAAATCAAGTGAAATAATTGAACACATCACGTCATTCCCATTACTCTCCAACACACATAGTGAAGGGAAATAAACGATTCTACTAGTTTTAAAAGGTTTAGAAATCACTTGCCTTAGTTCAATCAAAATTTAATTCAAGACTTGATCTTTCCCTTTCTGAACAATGTGCAAAGACACACAATCTTATTCAATCAAGTAATCAAAATAAGATTCCAGAACTAATAATAACACCCAAATCATTCATTTCGATATTATGGGTCAAATCAACTGAACAACCCAATTTCGAAAATAAGGTTTGAATCGAAAAATATTTACTTGAATATGTTTCTCAAGACATTTGGAACTCATTGGTGAAAACCATTTCAAAAAAGGAGTGAAAATCAGTGAACAATCACCATTTTAGCTTAGTACTCATGTTCTTGAAAAACCTTGTCATTTCCCAATCAAAATCTCAACTATCACTCAAGCCTACACCTTGAGCGTGGCCGGCACTCGAGAACCATGATGATCCACAAGTGAACCCTTGGACTAACTGGCTACTTAGCTAAAGACTAACTCAAGCAGAATTAAGTTTTAAAACACAATTAAACTATTTAATCTCAAATTACTAAACTGTCTCAAAATATTCTGAAAATAATAATAGCTAAAAAAAATAGTGTAAGAAAGGAATACTAAAACATACTCAAAACTAACTATCTATGAAGCCTCTATTGTTCAATATGGATGTCAGGACAAGACCCACAATACGTCAAGCAACTAACTAAAAGATAAATGTTGAGTCCTCTAGAATTCAAAGAGGCTCACCAAAAGCTAACTGGGAGTGAAAACTGATCTCAATGAAGTGTCTGTTGATGATTTGAACACCTATAGTTGCATCATAAATAGACGCAGGTAGAATGACATCAACATATTGATTGTACGAGTACGTAATATTGTCAAAGCGAAATGACTAAATGAAAGGATTACAATAGATATAAATATATACTAATTTGAATGTAAAGAAATAAATGAGTGAAATCATTTGAACTTTACAAATACTTACTCATCATTGAACTCAACATATTAAGTGATATTATAAAATACACTTTTAACTCTATTTTGGAGATTTTGTAACCAACAGCTATCACTATGAGCAACGTGAGGATACAACGTCTTGCCCAAGCTACAAAAATTATCATGTATCATGGCGGTATATAGAACATCTCAACTAAGTGGATCCACTAAAGCTCTGCTCAAAAAAAATATTAAGGAGTCATCTAAAAAGTACGATCCATTACCCATGTCGGCTACATCGTTTATAAGGAATGTGAGTTGTCTAAAATCATCCTCATATCAGTGCTCAGTAGTACTCCTAATAAATATATGCTCATGCTCAAATGTGTAATATATACTCTTTCTCAATTTGTGATAATTGTTCAAAATATCCTCTTAAAAGAGTGTACTGCTATGGAATATCTCTAAACTCATTAACTCGTTAATAATTCAGAATTTCTGTTTTCCTAATGTAAGAACTGATACATTTTTGAATACTTAGTTCCCTTATACTCTTACTCAAATCTCTCTTTGAACTCTACTTAAAACTCGTCTTTACTTTCTTAAAAATCAATTCAAGACAAAAAAAAGTTGTGTTAAAGGATTCTCAATGCTAACTCGGAAATAAATCAATAAAGGGTTCATGCTAAAAAATAGAAATGAACAATCAACTCAAGAATCTCAATGCAAGATATAGCAACTCAAAAAGGAGGAATATAATTCAGAACTCAGCAACGGAACTCATCTCAATAATTATAAAAACTAAGGATTTAACCCTAGATAATTCTTTATTGATAGAAAGTAGATGTAGGGCGCGAAGATGAACTCAGTCCATCACTATGATAGCCTCACATACCTAGAAGTAGGGGTGTGCATCGGTCAGTTTGGTTCGGTTCGGTTTTATGTATTATCTGTTCGATTTATCGATTTTCAATTTTTAAATACGCTAAACAAATAACGAACCAATAAGATATTTTTTTATCAATTTTTGGTTTATTGGTTTTGTTCCTTAACGGTTTGGTTTACGGTTTAACCAATAAGAAAATGCTTTTAAAACAAATATATGACTTCTCTAATAAATTTGACACGATAAGACAATAATGTAACTTTAGAAAAGCTCATAAAATAGAAATAATAAGAACAAACATGAAAAGAACTTTACATGTGTAACACAAAGAGAAATTAAGAGGAATAGGGTTCTTACTTTAGGTTTTGACGATTTGTATAATGTAAAGTTGTGATCTCAAAGTCACAACAAAGTATGAATTGATGGCTAAATGACAAAGACGTAACTATTAAAATATTGAGATTAATATTTACTAATATGTATGTCTATGTAAAAGTAGTAAATTACTATAAACTTAACTCTTAATGGATTATCGGTTAACCCAATATTGAAAACCAATACCGAACCGATAACCCGATAATTGTTTTTTATAAAACCATTAAGAAACCGTTAACCCAATAACCCAATATCAATAAACCAATAACAATTTTTTTGGTTTGGTTTTATCGATCGGTTCGGGTCTTCACACCCCTACCTAGAAGAACAAATTACTTGGCGATATCGGTGAAAACACGAAGAACGCTCGAACTCTAGCTTTTCTCCTCTTGGAACCTTTCTCTAATGACTTGGAGTGTTTGTGAATGTAAAAGATCATCTAACATTGTTTTAAACCTTAACTTAGAGTAAAAAGTCAATTTTTGGGCTTAGAATGGATGGGAAAAGTTTGAAATACCCTTCTTAAAAAGGTGACAAAAACCATTCACAGGGCCATCTACGGTTCGTGGTATGTTATACGGACCGTAGATCCGATTTTTGGAATTCAACTAAATTTTAAGGCTCAAATTTCATTCTACAGTTCCAATCTATAATCCATAGAACTTTATACAAACCATAGAGGCAATTGTTAGCATGACAGAAAACTAAATGATTGTATATATTAATATAATTATATAGTGATATAAATTAGCATGATCATATACATTTTTTGTAGAATCAAAGGATTAAATATTGTGATAGAACAGCTGATTTGGAGGGATAGCAAGGTAGATTTAGAGGGATTGAATAGCAGATTTATAGCGATAGAATATCTGATCTTTAGGGATAGGAATGACGGATCTTTAGGGATGTGTAATCTTTATTTTTTCTATATAATGGAAAGACTCTCACTTTGAGGGGCATTCAACAGAAAATTGACATGGTATTAGAGCCTTCTCTTGGCTTTCTTGTTTCATAGAGTCATCTATCGTTCCTTCTAAAAAAAAAATTTAAAATCTTGGTTTTTTGGTTTTTGGTTGACTGTTCATCGATAATCAGTCCTACCACCTAGGAATTTTGTTCTTGGTCATTCTAGTTGCTTTCTTGAGTCTTTGTAGTTTTCATAGTTATTCAAAAGCATGAATTCAGATCACTTTGAATCCTTTAGTGTTCATTTTACTGGAAAAAAATTATTCTTGTTGGGAGTTTCAGTTTCAGTTGTTTGTCACCGGCAAAGAACTATGGGGCCATATAGATGGAAGCGATCCTGCTCCTACTGATGCAACAAAGCTAGGTGAATGGAAGATTAAAGATGCTCGGGTGATGACATGGATTCTAGGGTCAATTGACCCTCTTATTGTTCTTAATCTCAGGCCATACAAGACATGTAAGGCCATGTGGGATTACTTACAACAGGTTTACAATCAAGATAATAGCGCAAGACGCTTTTCGTTAGAGTATGAAATTGCTAACTACTCTCAAGAAGGTCTTTCTGTTCAGGATTATTTTTCTGGATTTCAGAACTTATGGGCTGAATTTAAAGATATTGTCTATGCCAAAATACCTACCGAATCTTTATGAGTGATTCAGGCAGTTCATGAGCAAAGCAAGCGAGACCAATTTTTGATGAAATTACGCTCCGACTTTGAGAGTGTTCGCTCTAACTTGATGAATCTTGACCCATCTCCCTCTTTGGATGTTTGCTTTAGGGAATTACTTCGTGAAGAGCAACGTCTTGTCACACAAAATGCTTTCAAGAAAGAAAATGATGTCACTGTTGCATTTGCTACGCAAGGTAAAGGAAAGGGCAGGGATATAAGTAGAACTCAATGCTACAGTTGCAAGGAATATGGTCATATTGCTAGCAATTGTAGCAAGAAGTTCTATAATTATTGTAAACAACAAGGACACATTGTCAAAGAGTGTCCCACGTGCCCTCAAAATTGTAGGATGAATGCTTTTCAAGTTGGGATAAATGGTTCCATTAATGATAATTCATCTTTAGGACAAGTTCTTACTCATGAAATGGTACAACAACTGCTTGTGTCAGCCTTTTCAGCATTGGGATTACAAGGTAATGATGTTACATCTAATTTTTGGATTGCTGATTCAGGTGCTTCCAATCACATGACCAACTCAACGAGCATCCTAAAAAATGTTCGTAAGTATCAAGGTCTATCACAAATACAGATTGCCAATGGCAGTAATTTACCCATTACCCAGGTTGGGGACATTACTCCAACTTTCAAGAATGTTTTTGCTTCACCAAAGCTCTCAACTAGTCTTATTTCAGTTGGACAATTGGTAGATAACAATTGTGATGTGAATTTTTCTCGTAATGGTTGTCTTGTGCAGGATCAGGTGTCGGGGACGATAATCATGAAGGGGCCTAAAGTTGGATGATTGTTTCCTATACACTTTTCCATTCCTCCTGTTCTATATTCTACTTGTACTTCTACTGGTAGTAAGACTGAGGTTTGTCATAAGCGTCTAGGACATCCTAATTCTATTTTGTTGTCTCATTTATCAAATTAAGGTTTATTGAGAAATAAAAATCAAATTTTAGCTTCTTCAATTGATTGTTCTACTTGTAAATTTGACAAAAGTAAAACTCTTCCTTTTCCTAATTTTGGTAGTCGTGCTACAAAGTGTTTTGATGTCATTCATAGTGATGTTTGGGGAATTTCACCAATTATTTCTCATGCTCATATCAAATACTTTGTGACATTCATAGATGATTATAGTCGGTTTACATGAGTGTATTTTCTTCGATCCAAATCTGAGGTATTTTCCATGTTCAAGACATTTTGGCTTACATTTAGACTCAATTTTCTACATGCATCAAATTATTAAGATCTGATTCTGGTGGAGAATATATGTCTTATGAATTCAAAAAATTCTTGCTTGACAAAGGAATTTTCTCACAACACTCTTGCCCATTTACTCCACAACAAAATGGAGTTGCTGAACGAATAAATCGTCATCTTTTAGATGTCACTCGTACTTTATTGATTGAGTCCTCTGTACCAGCTAAATATTGGGTGGAAGCTTTGTCTACTGTTGTCTATTTAATTAATAGAATGCCATCTAAAGTGCTAAATTTTGAGTCTCCATATTTTCGTCTTTATCACCAAAATCCTAACTATAGTGATTTTCATACATTTGGTTGTGTTTGTTTTGTGTATTTGCCTCCTTCACAGCGCAATAAACTTTCTGTACAGCCTACTAAATGTGCTTTTATGGGTTATAGTACTTCACAAAAAGGTTTTATTTGCTATGATCCATGTTCTCACAAATTTCGTATTTCTAGAAATGTTGTTTTCTTTGAGAATCAATATTTCTTTCCTACGATTGTAGATCCATCTTATGTTTCTCCTCTTCTTTCTACTTTTGAGGATTTATCATCTTCTTTTAAGAGGTTCAAACCTAGATTTGTGTATGACCGACGTCGGCCAACTTTATCCTATCCTGACACTGATCCGTCACCTGAACCTGTACCACAACTAGAATCTAAGAATTCTTCAAGATCTGGTCTTCTTGAGCCTACTCGGGGATCTACCAGAGTATCTCATACTCCCAATTGGTATGGCTTTTCCTCTGCTTTATCCAACATATATGTTCCATCTTGTTGCTCACAAGCTTCCAAGCATGAATGTTGGCAGAAAGCAATGGAGGAGGAACTTTTGGCTCTTAAAGAAAATGACACATGGGACATTGTTTCATGTCATTCAAATGTCCGCCCTATTGGATGTAAATGGGTTTATTCAATCAAACTTCATTCTGATAGATCTCTTGATCGGTACAAATCTCGATTGGTTGTTCTTGGTAACAGACAAGAGTATGGCGTGGACTATGAGGAGACTTTTGCACCCGTAGCCAAAATGACTATGGTACGAACTATTATTGCCATTGTTGCTTCATAAAATTGGTCTTTGTATCAAATGGATGTCAAAAATACTTTTATCCATAGTGATCTTAAAGAAGATATTGATATGAAACCTCCACCTGGTTTGTTCTCATTGCCTACATAAGATGTATGCAAGTTGAAGTGGTCTTTGTATGGATTAAAACAAGCTCCAAGAGCTTGGTTTGATAAGTTCCGGTCTACTTTGCTACAATTTTCTTTTGAGTAGAGCAAATATGACTCATCTTTGTTTCTTCGAAAAACATCTATAGGTTGTGTTCTTCTTTTGGTGTATGTAGATGACATTATTATCACAGGAACTGATTCTTCACTAATCACTAGCCTCCAACAACAGCTTAAAGATTCTTTTCATATGAAAGATCTTGGTACTCTTACTTATTTTTTGGGTTTGGAAGTTCATAATGTTGCTTCAAGTGTGTTTCTAAACCAACACAAATATACTCAGGATCTGATTTCTTTGGCTGGTCTTCAAGATTCATCCTCCGTAGATACTCCATTGGAATTGAATGTGAAGTATCATTGTGATGAAGGCGATCTTCTTCCTGATCTAACTATATTTCGACAATTAGTTGGGAGTCTAAATTACCTTACTATTACTCGGCCTGATATCTCTTTTGCAGTTCAACAAGTTAGTCAATTTATGCAAGCTCCCCGCCATCTCCACTTGGTGGTTGTTCATCGCATCATTCGGTATCTTCTAGGAACATCTACTCGTGGATTGTTCTTTCCAGGTAGTTCTCCTATTAGTCTTAATGCTTTTAGTGATTCTGATTGGGCGGGATGTCCTGATACTCGTTGTTCAATCTCTGCTTGGTGCATGTTTCTTGGAGAGTCATTAATATCTTGGAAGAGTAAAAAGCAAGATCGTGTGTCAAAATCTTATATGTCTTCGTGGATTACTTACTGAGATTGTATTTCCTCAATCTCATGCTACTCTTCTCCACGTGACAATACAAGTGATATTCAGATTGCTACTAATGTAGTTTTTCATGAGAGGACCAAACACATCAAAGTGGATTGTCATTATATAAGAGAAGCTATAGATAAAGGAGTCCTTACTCTTCCACATATGTCCAACGATCTTCAAATAGCTGATGCGTTTACAAAATCCATGGCACGGCAATGCCATTAGTTTCTAGTAGGCAAATTGATGCTTCTTGATCCACCAGCATCAATTTGAGGGGGGATGTTAGCATGATGGACAACTAAATGATTGTATATATTAATGTAATTATATAGTGATATAAATTAGCATGATCATATACATTTGTTGTAGAATCAAAGGAATAAATATTGTGATAGAATAGCTGATTTGGAGGGATAGCAAGGCAGATTTAGAGGGATTGAATAGCAGATTTATAGAGATAGAATATATGATCTTTAGGGATAAGAATGGCAGATCTTTAGGGATGTGTAATCTTTATTTTATCTATATAATGGAAATACTCTCACTTTGAGGGGCATTCAGCAGAAAATTAACAGCAATATGTAGAATTTATACAAAAATTTAGGCTCAAAAATTCATTCTATTGATCCAAACTATGGTCAGTAGAAGTTCCTACGGCCCGTAGAATGGTTCCGTAGGAATCAGACCCCAAAATTTAACTTCTCTAAAGTTTTCTATGAGTTGATAGTACAGGTCAGCAAAATTTCTATGGTCCTTAGAAGTAATTAGTAGGAACTGACTCAGGAAACTGTGATGTGAATTTCTCCGATAAAATAGCCATAACTTTTTACTCCGAACTCGAAATGAGGCAAACTTGGTGGCATTGGAAAAGGGACTCATAGAACTTCAATTAAATAGGTTTTAGGTCACCTAATTCATTTTGTGTAGAGAGACATGGTTGTTTGAAATTTAATTAAGTAGAATCTTATGTCAAAACTTAATATGTAAGGAAGCTTTCAAATCAACTATGTGCTAGGGGGTTCTTGTGACTTTAATTCATATCTAAAAACCAGTCCCACAATAAAAAATCAACCTTTACACCTATGATAAATATAAAAATAACTTGATACAACCTTATATGTAAATTAAGAATGGTTCGGGCTTTAGCTTAGAAATTTTATAGGTGTTACACCAACTTTTGATGTTAAATCCATAAATGATTAAAGGAAATTGTAGTTTTAGGGTCACAAAGGCTTACCCAAATGGCTTAGCCCAAGAAATATTTTAAAAATTTGCCTACAAGGATTTTACAAAGATAAAAAATAGAAAATGGGGGTTAAACCCCAAATGGCAGGCCAAAATCCCTCTCAGATGCCTTAAGGATTCCCTTAAGCGAACCCCACTTAAAGTGGGGATCTCACTTCTGTAAACCAGGCTCTGCTTAAGTGATCACTGCTAAAGCAACCCTTGGCTCACTTAAGCTAACCCCGCTAAAGTTCGCCCTTCGCTTTAGAGATCATTCCTTCGCTTAAGTGAAGGTCGCTTTAGCAGAAGGCCTATCATAAACGCGAAGGGTATATAACTCATTTACCAGAAAAATCAGCCAACTCTCAAAACATTGAAAGGACCATCAGGATTCGTTTGGAATCCTATATATACAAATTATATTTGAAAATTGAGTATACTTGATATTCTATACAAAATGGAATTATCGAAACACAAATTTGAGTTCGATTCGGGGCCAATATCGGGAGGGGTAAAATAATAACTTTACAAAAATTTCCTAAAATAACCGACCAGGTCATTACAATTAGGTCTCACACATGCACTATGTCACTGCATTGGTTGTTTTAGTCACAAATGACTTCCCATATCAAGTAGTATGGTGAAATTGTCGCTTTTGACTTAATTTGAAATGTAAGTGAGATGCATCCCCATATTAAGAGTTGCACCGCATTTGTTTACCACACACAACCTTTTTCTGTGATCATTCTTCCTTTAGTTGCAATTCAATAAGTTAGTGATGCGGAGCTGCATGTGGATGTGCGAAGACATCAGCATCACTTTATGGCAACAAACTATTTGATCACTTTCAGCTTTGAACCTTTCTACTTTATTTCTACTCTATCGCCTATAAATTATGAAAACCAACATTTCAAGGCTTAAACATCGTAAATGCCTTCTTTTTCTCTATGAAAACACAATAGTTTAAGCTTAGAAGCTTACAAGTACGTAAAACTCAAACTTATCAAATCGCAAAAAACTTAAACTACTTCTTATCCTCAAGGAGTACGAAACTTCAACATCATACAAACTCAGAATTCACTCTTCTACCTAACAAGAATTCGACTTGACACGAACTTGAGTCACAGAAGTGACAGTTTATCACATGACAACATTTAAGCTCCATTATCATTCATACAGTCTATGTATTATTTCATGAAAACTATTTGACAATGGTAATCACCTCTTCTATTTATATGTGCCAACTCAGGAAAAGAGGATCCCTGAAATATCTAGTATAAATGAAACTAGAGAATTTAAGATTCAAAATCAATCACTCACTCTCAAGAAGAAGTCAACATGCACACACATAGTATCATAAGCTTGTCCATCATGTATTTCTCAGCTAATTCATACATACTCATTTTAAGGTCAATTAGGACTTTGGGATACGACAAATTAAAAGTGAAGACAAAAAGTCACCACTCATGGAAAATGTCAATCAAACAGAAAACAACTATCAATACCAACTTGACGCATTAGACTCAATAGCAATGACAACAACTTAATGAAAACATTAACACTCAATATGATGGATCATTTTTAAATTGACTTAATTTATTTGGATCATATCAGTCACCCGTTATCAACCAAACTATCCATAATATCTTACATTGACTTTGTCTCTAGCAAATCATTAATTGCACAAGTCACCCGATTTGACAATAAAGATAACTATTGGGAAAGATCTAAGTATAAATAAAACCTAAAAGATATACTACAACGCATGAATATGCACAGCCAAAAAATAGATATACAGACCAACCATTGCTCAAAATTAACAGTGCATGGCTAAATTGGAAAAATTATCGCAACATAAACATGCCCATTCGGGTCAAATGAACATCATAAAAAAATATTTCAACAAGCTTAAAACATTCACCGACATGTTTCAGTAACCTTAGGATATTTGTAAATCTCAATTTTTATATTAAATTGTGTGTATTATTAACTGTCATAGTTCAATTTTTACCTATTAATATATTATCATCTCCCTTACCTTATTTTTTATTTCTTATCTGAATATTTGTGTTTTTCAATTGATAAATAAGCACAAAAAATTATATTCCCAATGCAGAGGATACATTTATTTTGTCCAATAGACTTCGAACATAGGAAGAATTTCTCTACTTCACGAAGGGACAAAAATATGAGAAAATGGAACCAAAATATAAATGTGATGATCCAATTCTATGTTTTGGGAGTCCAAACATCAATACTACAAATTAAGTTAAAATAGAACCGTTGAAGTTTTTAACATACAAAAACCACAAAATTAATGAATCTTGTACTATCACCATATTTTAAAAAAAATATGAATATTAACTAAGACATTTAATTATATTGTTTTTAATTAAATTTTAATATTAGATGTATTACTAGTTTACACCAGAAAGTTTAAAAATAAAATTTTACCCTATATGTTAATTGGTTTGTTAGATTTTGAAGTGTAAGAGGTCATTTTTTAAAAAAATTATACTACCAACAACATTTCAGTAATAATTGTAATAAATAAAAAATAAATAAATCAGTAACGAATAAACCTTAAAATAATTGACCATCGATTTATTAAGCGAATGAAACTACAAACTTTGAAACAAATTAAGAAATACGACAGAAGGACACTTCAAAGGAGGACGAAGGGAAACTTATTCGAAGAGTGCAATGACACAATTTAGATATGAAAAATAGTAAACGACATAAATACTCCATTTGACCATACGTACATAGAAAATAGTACTAATTAAAAATACGCACATTGGTCCTTAGAATATTTTGGTGTGGTTTGGATCTTGCACATTAATATTTTTAAAAAACGGATCATCCAATAAATTCATCATAACATCATCCTTCCAGTTGAGCAACCCAAAAATTGTAGGAATATCTGGTAAGTCAACAGAGGAATTCTAATTGTTATTCATTGACGTTGATCTACCAATTGAAGGGATATCCATTGAAGGTTTCATTTGTTGTGTCAATGTAGGAGACACTGGAGAATACATTGGAGGAGCCATCATTAATAAAGGCAACGGAGAATCAATCATTGGTGAAGGCATCAAAGAATCCATCGTTGGTGAAGGAATCAGAGAATTAATTATTGTTGATGGCATTGAATAGGTCAGTCCAGGTGTTTTTCCAACAGCCTTCAGAGTTGTTCCTATTGGGTACCATTGGTTCAACAATGGGTTGAGGGGCATTCAATGTAGAACCCTCTCCATCAGCCTCTTTTATCATTAGGTCATGTACCTATTTGAGATTCTTTTTATTTACACAACGTAGGTCGTTGAGATAGGAAGGGTTCATGTCAACAGAAACAATTTTTCTCTCGAATACCATAGACATCTCATTTGTCATTTCCTTGACCCTATTTTCCTTTCTTACTTTTTGAATTTGTTGCTCCAACTTCTTGATCCTTTGCATGGTGAACTCTTCTCTTGTCACCATGTTTTTAGATCTCTCCAATGTCGGCAACTCCTTAAACTTTATAAAAATGTTGCGTACAACATCATTATTTGGAAATGTATATGGTTCATTTCTATAAGGGCCATATATGATTGTAGCCACTTCAATATCACAAAGTGTTTTCAGTTCATCAGATTTTTTCAAGAACCCTTTCAGTCTTTTATTATATGAGATTTTTATTTTACTATCATCTTCAATCAAAGCATCGTTCACTTTGTGTCTAGTCATGGCTAAAGGGGAGGAGAAATGTGTTTGTTTGGATATAAGGATTGATGTAATGACCGGGTTCCTTAGTTATAGAAAAGCCAACAGGGGAAAATTTGGGGCTGGAAAACTTTTTCGTAGCATTTAGATTTTCCCAACCTAGTCCAGATTTGGATGGAATCGAAGTGATTAAGGTGTAGGAAAATCTGGTAACAATCAAGTGAATTATTTTTTATTCTGATTACATGAGTAGTTAGATAACTCATTAAGTAATCCGTATGACTTTACGGAATTGAATTCGGGCGAGTAGAACTCCCGATATTGACCTTAGCTTAAAGGGTATCTTCTTAGCATCGTTGGTTAGAGGTGTGTTGTGGAATGGGGGTCTTGGAATTATTAAAATAGCTCATTGGTTCCGTGAAAGCCGGTGGGGTGGGATATTTGCCGCTGCAACGGGGTGAGGGCCACTGTGGCAGGTACGACGCGACTTAAGGTAGTAAATAAACCCCTAAATGACCTTATTCTGCACTTTTATAATTTTAGAGCTAAGGGACGAATCTCAGACGACTCTTAACAGTTTTCCACCATTCTTGAGGCTAAAGGTAACCTTTTCATTCTTCAAATCCATTTTTTGATCCATAGAACGTAATAGAATGGGTGGTAATCATTGAGGGGGAAGGGTTTTGATACAGATTCTATGGTGGAAACATGCCTAATTTGGATACTTGGGATCATGGGTTTGATCTAGGGTTCATAAAATTTTTAGTAATTTGGATAATTAGTGATTTTTTATTGATTCCCGTATTATATTGATTGTCTGTAGACCAAGAACAAGCGGAACGAATCCAGAAAGGGAAGGATCAAGTTGCTTAGGGTTTCAAGCTTGTTTCGAGGTAGGTGATGGTTGTGATTCTATGATTGTGTGATGTATGTTTGTTCTTGCTTCATTATGATACTTGTATGTATATGAATGTTGCACTATTTATCACACATGTTGAAAATGACATAGATGAATGATGATTGCCATGAAATCATGATTTAATTGTATGATCTTGAAGATATACTTGTGATATGATTGTGGTGTGTTGAATGGATCAGTTGCCACGTTTCGGCATAACTAACTTGGATCGATTGCCACGTTCCAGCATAAATATGGGATCGATTCCCATGTTTCGGCATAAACATTTGATCGAGTACCACGTTCCAGTATGTTATCTGTTCGGGTTTGGGTTCCATGAGAGGACCAATGATGTGCATAATTGTGTAGCTTAAGGAATGTGAAATGCGTTTTAGGTCTTCATGTTGATAATATTGTATATGTTGATATATATGCATGTGATTATAATGTTGTCTTGACTTGCTTATAGTGCACTTTGTGGGATAGCCGCATGGTCCTACTAGTACATTGTGGTTGTGTACTGATATTGCACTTGCTCTTATTTTTGTTGAGTACAGGGAATCTTCAAGCGGCTATTGATAGACCTCGCTTAGAAGATCAGTGATCGTCGCTTCAGGCTGCCATGGGTTCTCCTTTCGTCTATGTCCACATTTTGGACTTAGACATTTCTAGTAGTTACTTAGTTCATTAGTTTGGGGTTGTATTCCTTCTTTTATAGACTTGGTTCATAATTAGATGTTTTGATACATTGACTTTCAGGCTCTAGGTAGTATTTCCGCATTGTTTAATTGTTAGATCTTTTGTTGAACTTTATGGGAACTTCAGTTTTTTAGCTATTATTTCTGCTTTCATATGCTTAAATGCCTTAGTTTTTGGTTTAGTTGCTTGGTCTGGGCTGTAGTAGTGGTTTTCCCACTGAAGTGTTAGTGGAGGTGCCAATCATGACGGTCTGGGTCGTGACAAAGTTGGTATCAGAGCCTAGGTTCATTGATCTCGATGTACCTAAACAAGTCTAGTAGAGTCTCGCGGAATGGTATGGGGACACCTTTACTTTTCTTTGAGAGGCTATAGGACTTTAGGAAATCTCTCTATTTTTCTCTTATCTCCTTTCATGTTATAACTTGATTCCAATTGGTATCTATCGATTCAAATTGGTATCTAATCTCTTTCACTCTTCTGTCTGCAGATGGTTAACACTAGATATAACGACATCAGGCACGTAGCTCCCGTCAATGCTCCAATTGAGGAATTTGCAGCGAGAGGTGGCGGTCGAGGCAGGGGTAGAAGAAGAGCTAGAGGTAGAGGCCAAGAAAGAGTGGCGCCTGCTAGAGATGGGTTACTAGTCGAAATTGCTCCCCAAAATGAGGTCCCTCCCGTACATCATGAAGAAATAAAAAAAAAGGTCGAGGTTGAAAATGTTGAGGAGGTTGGACAAGAGGAAGAGATGCAGGCTGAGACTACAAGTATTCCTCCTATCGATCCAGTGTTAGTTCAATAGATCATGGCATTTTTGAAAGGATTGGCTAGTCCTGGAGTGCTTCCATCTGTTCAAGCAACTCAAGCTCCCGCTAATCCCCTATTGCTATCACTACTCCTAAGGTGGGTGGAAACGCAGGTACTTATGCTTTCTTCCGTCCTTTGTTGGGTTCTGTTATGACTAGTAATGAGCATGAAATGTTGATTAAGTTTTTAAAGCTAAAGCTTCCGGTATTTCTTTGTTCTGAGAGTGAGGATGCGTATGAGTTCATTCTGGATTGCTATGAGAGGCTTCATAAATTGGGTATTGTTCATCAGCATGCGCTTGAGTTCGTGTCTATCTAACTTCAAGGTGAGGCCAAGCAATGGTGGAGAGCTTATATGGAGTACAGATCTTCAGTTTTACCTCCACTTACTTGGACACAATTTTATGCACTATTTTTAGAGAAATATGTGCCTAGGACTTTGAGAGATCGTAAGAAAGATGAATTTATGGCTTTTGAACAAGGTGGTATGTTTGTGGCTGCTTATGAGGCCAAGTTTCATACTTTATCTAGATATGCTACTCAATTGGTGACTACTGAAGAGGAGAGGATCCGGTTGTTTATTAAGGGATTAAATTTTGAGTTGCAAGTATTATCTGTTCATATGACTTCTACAAGGAAAAGCTTTAATAAGGGGATAGACTATGTTAAGAAAGTGGAGGGGGTGAGGCTGACGGTCAAGCTAAGGCATGGGCAAAAAGGGCCAAGAACTCGGGTAACTTTTAAGGTAATTACTCCAAGGGGTCTGAAAGGCCAACTCTTGCAGCCAAGCCAATTCAGTCCGTTATGCTTGCCTCTACAGGTAACTACTCGAGAACTCCATCTCATAATTTTCAAGATATCCAGGGAGTCGCACCTTCGATAGGCAGCAGACCATCTTTTGATTGTACTTGCTACAATTGTGAAAAACCTGGGCATATGAGGAGAGATTGTCCCTATCCACGCGTGTTGGATTCTGCGCAGCAGCCATCTAGAGCAATGGTACCCATAGGGAATGGTAATAATGGTAGAGGATGTCCACAAGGTGGGCGATGAGGTAATCAGCGAGGCCGTGAAAGTAGACAAAATGGTAACGGAGGTAGGGGTAACGTGCAACCAGGCAGGGAAGTCGCTCATCAAGATGATAGGGCTCAATGTTATGCTTTTCCGAGCAAGATTGAGGCAAAGGCATCCGACACGGTGATCACAGGTATTATTCTTGTCTGTGACCGGATGGCTAATGTGTTTTTTGATTCGGGTTCTATTTATTCATATGTATCCGTGAGATTTACCTCAGAATTTGATATGGTTTGTGATATACTTGATGCCCCCATCCATGTTTCTAGCCCAATTGGAGAGTCTATCATAGTCACTCATGTCTATCGTGCTTGTCCTATTTTGTTTATGGGTTTTCAGACTTGGGTTGATTTGGTGATTTTAGACATGACTGACTTTCACATAATCTTAGGCATGACTTAGTTGCGGTGCATAATTGTAATACTAAGTCTGTAACTCTAGAAATTCCAGGATGGGAAAAAATTAGAGTGAGAAGGGGTGTACAAACCTAAGCAAGCTAAGATTAGATCCTCCATTCGAGCTAGGAAATTGGTAGGGCAGGGTTGTTTTGCTTATGTGGCTCATATTAGAGATGTTAAGGTTGAGACTCCATCTATTGAGTCTATTCTTGTGGTGTCAGAATTTAGAGAAGTGTTTCCTAATGATTTTCCTGGTATGCCTCCGGATAGAGATATAGATTTTTGCATTGATTTAGAACCTGGTACTCGTCCCATTTCTATTCCTCCATATTGCATGGCTCCAGTAGAATTGAGAGAGCTTAAGGCTCAAATCCAAGAACTTCTTGATAAAGGATTTATTCGTCCTAGTGCTTCCCCATGGGGTGCTCCAATTTTGTTTGTTAAGAAAAAGGATTATAGTATGAGAATGTGTATAGATTACCTGTAATTAAATTGAGTCACTATTCGAAACAAGTACCCTTTGCCTTGAATAGATGATCTTTTTGACCAATTGCAAACTGTATCAGTTTTCCCTAAGATTGATCTAAGGTCTGGATACCATCAATTGAAAATTAGTCCTGAGGATGTTCCCAAGACGGCGTTTAGAACTCTCTATGGGCACTATAAGTTTTTGGTTATGTCATTTGGTTTGACCAATACGCCTGCCGCTTTCATGAGTTTGATGAATGGGGTGTTCAAACCATTCCTTGATTCATTTGCTATAGTTTTTATTGATGATATTTTGGTCTATTCGAAAAGTGAGGAAGAGTATGCCGACCATCTACGTATTGTTTTGGGTCTTCTTAGGAAACAAAGGTTGTATGCAAAGTTTTCTAAGTGTGAATTTTGGTCGACTTCAGTAGCATTTTTAGGACATGTAGTTTCAAAAAAAGGTGTAATGGTAGATCCTCAAAAGATTGAGGCGATTAAGAATTGGGTTAGGCCTAGCTCTGTGACGGAAGTTAAGAGTTTTGTGGGGCTCGCTAGCTACTATCGTCAATTTGTGAAGAATTTCTCTTCCATTGCCACTCACTTAACTAATTAGACCAAAATGGAGATACCATTTGAATGGACTGAAAAATGTGAGGATAGCTTTCAAAAGCTCAAGACTCTCTTGACCACGGCGCCCATTCTAGCATTACCGGTTGAAGGTAAGGATTTTATTGATTATTCTGATGCTTCACATTCTGGTTTGGGTGTTGTGTTGATGCAGGATAAGAATGTTATAGCTTATGCATTGCTTCAATTGAAGGTTCATGAGAGGAATTACTCAACACATGATTTAGAGTTGGAAGCGGTAGTGTTTGCTCTTAAGATATGGCGACATTACCTCTATGGTGTCAAGTGTGAAGTGTTTACTGATCATTATAGTTTGCAGCATGTGCTCACACAAAAGGAACTAAATTTGAGACAGTGAAGGTGGATGGAGTTACTCAAGGATTATGATGTGACCATTCAATACTATTCGAATAAGGCAAATGTAGTTGCAGACGCTTTGAGTAGAAAAGCGGTGAGTATGGGTAGTTTAGCTTCCTTGGGTGTAACTAAGCAAACTTTGGCTAAGGAAATTCAGACCTTAGAGTTTAAGTTCATGCAGTTGGGCATCTCAGAAAGAAGTGGGGTGTTAGCTAGCATTGAAGTAAGGGCCATATTCATGGAGGAGATCAAGGCCAAACAATTTGAGGATAAGAATTTAGAAGAGCTCAAGAAGAAGACTGGGATTGGTAAGGCACAAGAGACCACTCTTGATGCAGAAGGCATGCTCAATTTTAAAGGAAGGATTTGTGTTCCTAGAGTAGATGACTTGATTGAGAAATTGTTGGCAGAGTCTCATGGTTCGCGATATTTTATTCATCTGGCTGTGACCAAGATGTACAGAGATCTGAAGTGAATTTATTGGTGGTCGGGCATGAAGAAAGACATAGAGAAATTTGTGACTAAGTGTCAAAATTGTCAACAAGTGAAGTATGAACATCAAAGGTCTACATGTTTGCTTCAAAGAATGCCAATTCCGAAATAGAAGTGGGAAAAAATAGCCATGGATTTTGTGGTTGGTCTTCCCAAGACTTTGGGGAAGTTTGATTCTATTTAGATAGTGGTTGATAGATTGACTAAGTCAGCCCATTTTATTTCGGTAAGAATAAATTATAATGCTGAACAATTGGCTAAAGTTTATGTGAAATAGATAGTGAGGTTGCATAGGGTGCCCCTTTCAATCATCTCAGACCGTGGTACCCAATTCACATCCAAGTTTTTGAGGAAATTGCATGATGAATTAGGCACACAACTCACTTTTAGTACAACCTTTCATCCACAAACGGACGGGCAATCGGAGAGGGTTATTCAAGTATTGGAAGACATGTTGAGGGCATGTGTGATTGATTTTGGAGGGCATTGGGATAAGTTCTTACCTTTGTGTGAATTAACCTCTAATAATAGTTATCACTCCAGTGATATGGCACCATTTGAGGCATTATATAGGAGGGGATGTAGATCACCCATAGAATGGTTTGAGGCTAGAGATGTGAAACCTTTGGGGGTAGATTTAGTGAATGATGCTCAAGATAAGGTGAGGAGTATTCAAACTAAAATTTTAGCAGCCCAGAGTAGATAAAAGAAGTATGCAGATCATAAGGTAAGAGACATGTCGTTCCAAACAGGTGAGAATGTTCTTCTTAAGGTATCACCCATGAAAGGGGTGATGAGATTTGGTAATAAAGGTAAGCTAAGTCTGCGATACATTGGTCCATTTAAGATTCTTGAATGTGTGGGACTGGTAGCGTATAGATTGTCTTTACCTCCTAATTTATCGGGAGTTCATTCGGTATTTCATGTGTCCATGTTGAATAGGTATCATGGCGACAGGGCTTATATCATTAAATGAGATTCAATTGTGTCAGACAAGAACCTCCCATATGAGGAGGAACCGATTGCAATTCTTGATTGTGATGTGCATAAGTTGAGGACCAACGAGATTAAGTCCGTGAAATTCCAATGGAAGCATCGTCCAGTTGAAGAAGCTACTTGGGAAACCGGAAGGGACATGCGAGACAAGTATCCCCAATTGTTTGTCAATTCAGGTACTACTTCATTCTTTCCTTAGCCTATTTTTTTCCAAGTTTTGTCACTCGGGTACGAGTGATGGGTAAATTGGTATCTAGTGTAATGACCGGGTTCTGTCATTGTAAAAAAGCCAATGGGGGAAAATTTGGGACCAAAAAACTTTTTCATAGTATTTGGATTTTCCCAACCTAGTCTAGATTAACAATTGATGAATTATTGATGATTCTGATTACATGAGTAGTTAGATAACTCGTTAAGAAATCCGTACGACTTTATAGAATTGAATTCGAGCGAGAAGAACTCCCGAAATCAACCTTAGCGTAAAGGGTATTTTCTGATCATCGTTGGTTAGAGGTGTGTTGTGAAATGGGGGCCTTGGAATTATTAAAATAGCTCACTGGTTCCATGCAGGCCGCTGGAGTGGGAATTTTGCCGCCGAGGCAGGGCCGCTATTGCGGAGTGAGGGTCGTTATGGCGGGTTCGACGCGACTTAAGATCGTAAATAAACCCCTAACCGACCTTATTCTACACTTTTTGAATTTTAGCGCTAAGGGATGAACCCTAGAAAACTCTTAGCAGTTTTCCACCATTCTTGAGGCTAAAGGTAAGATTTTCACTCCCCGAATCCATTTTTCGATCCGTAGAACGTAATAGAATGGGTAATTATTGAGGGGGAAGGGTTTTGATACAGATTCTATGGTGGAAACAACCCTAATTTGGATACTTGGGATCATGGATTTGATCTAGGGTTCATAGAATTGTAAGTAATTCAGGTAATTAGTGATTGTTTATTGATTCCCACATTATATTAATTATTTCTAGACCAAGAACAAGTAGAAAGAATCCAGAAAGGGAAGGATCAACTTTCGTAGGGTTTCTAGCTTGTTTCGAGGTAGGTGATGGTTGTGATTCTATGATTGTGTGGTATGTGTTTGTTCTTGCTTCATTATGATACTTGTATGTATATAAATGTTTCACTATTGATCACACATGTTGAAAATGACATAGATGAATGATGATTGCCATGAAATCATGACTTAATTGTATGATCTTGAAGATATACTTGTGATTGTGATTGTAGTGTGTTGAATGGATCGGTTGCTACGTTCCGGCAACTTGGATCGGTTTCCACGTTCCAGCATAAATATGGGATAGTTGCCATATTCCAACATAAACATTGGATCAGGTACCACGTTCTGGTATTCTAACTGTTTGGGTTTGGGTTCCATGAGAGGACGAATGATGTGCATAATTGTGTAGCTTGAGGAATGTGAAATGTGTTTTGGGTCTACATGTTGATAATATTGTATATGTTGATATATATGCATGTAACTATAATGTTGTCTTGACTTGCTTATGTTGCACTTAGTGGAATAGCTGTGTGATCCTACCAGTACACTGTGGTTGTATACTGATACTGCACTTGTTCTTATTTTTTTGAGTATAGGGCATCTTCAAGCGGCTATTGACAGACCTCGCTTAGAAGATCAGTGATCGTCGCTTTGAATTCAAGGGTGAGCCAATTCTTCCGGGCTACCATGAGTTCCTTTCGTCTATGTCGACATTTCGTACTTAGACATTTCTAGTAGTTGATTAGTTCATTAGTTTAGGGTTGTATCCTCTCCAGCTGAACTAGGCGCCGGGGCCCTAGATGCGCTAGCGATTGGCACATAGGGGAATGGTTGCCCGGGTTTCCCTTCTTGTTTAGATTTGGTTCATTATTAGATGTTTTGGTACATTTACTTTCAGGTTCTAGGTAGTATTTCTGCATTGTTTAGTTGTTAGATCTTTTGTTGAAGTTTATGGGAACTTCAGTTTTAGCTATTATTTCTGCTTTCATATGCTTAAATGCCTTAGTTTTTTGTTTAGTTTCTTGGTTTAGGCTGTAGTAGTGGTTCTCCCACCTGAGTGTTAGTGTGAGTGTTAATCACGACGGTCTAGGTCGTGACAGTTAAAATGGCTTTGTTGTAGTAGAAGTAGTAGTTGTGATTTTCTTGCCTAGGATTGACTCCTATTTATAGACAATTTTAATTCTGCATATTTTTAAAAGTTTGAATTAGATATTTTTTTATTGCTAGCAAGAACTGTTTTGGAAAAACACTAAATGAGGGGATATTAGATAAAAGTTAGATACAATCGTCTTGAAATATATTTTTACTTATGGCTCTGGTATTGCGTTGACCAACTTATTAGGAAAAATATTAATGTGGTTTAAATTTAAGTAGTGTACATAGAAAATGGTCATAAAGTTATCGCAAACGTATTTGTTTACTCATTTCCTTCATCCAGTTTTTTTTAAATAAAAAGTATATTTTGATTCAAGGATGTACATACTTAAATATTGAAACAAGGGAACATTTATTTATTGGTTAGGAATATTAAAACATAAATTTTGACAGTATTTGAATATGCTTAAAA
The DNA here is from genome assembly GCA_035578085.1 of Solanum pinnatisectum. Classification (NCBI taxonomy): domain Eukaryota; kingdom Viridiplantae; phylum Streptophyta; class Magnoliopsida; order Solanales; family Solanaceae; genus Solanum; species Solanum pinnatisectum. The sequence goes on along the minus strand of CM069080.1, from coordinate 38,503,262 downwards.
ATATTCAATTTTTATGGTTAATTTAAAAAACACAATTTTTTTTAAATCTTAAACGGTGATGTATGTATGATTGAAGAAGTTACATCACTTGTCGAAGCACATTATGAGCAACGTGAGGATACAACGTCTTGCCCAAGCTACAAAAAATGTCATGTATCTTGCCCAGATATAGAACATCTCAACTTAGTGGATCCACTAAAGCTCTGCTCCAAAATAATATTAAGGAGTCATCTAAAAAGTGCGATCCATTACCTATGTCGGCTACATCGTTTATGAGGAGTGTGATTTGTATGAAATCATCCCCATATCAGTGCTCAATAGTACACTCCCAATAAATATATGCTCATGCTCAAATGTGTAATATATACTCTTTCTCAATTTGGGATAATTGCTCAAAATATCCTCTTAAAAGAGTTAACTGCTATGGAATATCTCTAAACTCGTTAATAAATCAAAATTTCTCTTTTCCTAATGTAAAAATGGATACATTTGGGAATACTTAGTTCCCTTATACTCTTACTCAAATCACTCTTTAAACTCTACTTAAAACTCGTCTTTACTCTCTTAAAAATAAATTTAAGACAAAACAAAAATTGAGTTAAAGGATTCTCAATGCTAACTCGGTAATAAATCAATAATAACTCTGTAATAGGGTTCATGCTAAAAAAATAGAGATGAACAATAAACTCAAGAATCTCAATGCAAGATATAGCAACTCAAAAAGCAGGAATAGAATTCAGAACTCAACAACGAAACTCATCTCAAGAATTATAAAAACTAAGGATGTAACCCTAGATAATTCTTTACTGATAGAAAGTAGATGTAGGGCATGAAGATGAACTCAGTCCATCACTATGATAGCCTCACATACGTAGAAGAACAAATTACTTGGCGATATCGGTGAAAACTCGAAGAACACTTGAACTCTAACTTTTCTCCTCTTGGAACCTTGCTCTAATGACTTGGAATGTTAGTGAACATAAAAGATCATCTAACACTATTTTAAACCTTAACTTAGAGTAAAAAGTCAGGTTTTAGGCTTAGAATGGTTGGGAAAAGTTTGAAATACCCTTCTTAAAAAGGTGACAAAAACCATTCACGGGGTCATCTACGGTTCGTGGTATGTTATCCGGACCGTAGATCCCATTTTTGGAATTCAACTAAATTTTAAGGCTCAAATTTCATTCTACAATTCCAATCTATAACCCGCAGAAGTTTCTACTAAGCGTAGAGGCAATCTGTAGAATTTATACAAAAATTTTAGGCTTAAAAATTCATTCTACTAATCCAAACTACGGCCAGTAGAAGTTCCTACAGACCATAGAATGGTTCCATAGGAATTGGACCCCAAATTTTGACTTCTCTAAAGTTTTCTACGAGTCGATAGTACAGGTCATCAAAATTTCTATGGTCCGTAGAAGCAATTAGTAGGAATTGACTCAGGAAACTATGATGTGACATTCTCTGATAAAATAGCCATAACTTTTTACCGCGAACTCGAAATGAGGCAAACTTGGTGGTGTTGGAAAGGGGACTCATAGAACATCAATTGAATAGGTCATAGGTCATCTAATTCATTATGTGTTGATAGATATGATTGTTTGAAGTTTAATTAAGTAGAATCTTTTCTCAAAACTTAATCGGTAAGGAAGCTTTCAAATCAACTTTGTGCTAGGGGATTCTAGTGACTTTAATTCATATCAGAAACCATTCCCACACTAAAAAAATTGACTAATACACCTATGATAAATATAAAAATAACTTGATAATACCTTACATGTAAATTAAGAATGGTTCAGGCTTTAGCTTAGAAATTTTCTAGGTGTTAAACCAACTTTTGATGTTAAAATCTATAAATGATTAACGGAAATTGTAGTTTTAGGGTCACAAAGGCTTATAAATGGCTTAGCTCAAGAAATATTTTCAAAATTCGCCTACAAGGATTTTACAAAGCTAAAAAATAGAAAATGGGGGCTAAACCCCGAAATGGCCTGCAAAAATCCCTCTCAGATGTCTTAAGGATTTCCTTAAGCGAACCCCACTTAAAGTAGGGGGTCTCACTTTTGTAAACTTGTCTATGCTTAAGTGATCAACGCTAAAGCAACCCTTGGCTCACTTATGCTAGCCTCGCTAAAGTTCGCCCTTCTCTTTAGAGATCATGCCTTGGCTTAAGTGAAGGTCACTTAAGCGGAAGGCCTATCACAAACGCAAAGGGTATATAACTCATGGACTAGAAAAATCAGCCAACTCTCACAACATCAAAAGGACCATCAGGATCATTTGGAATCCTATATATACAAATCATATTTGAAAATTGACTATACTTGATGATCTATACAAAATGGAATCATTGAAACACAAATATGAGTTCGATTCAGGGCCAATATCGGGAGGGGTAAAATAATAACTTTACAAAAATTTCAAAAAATGGCTGAACGGGTTATTACAATTAGGTCTCACACATATACTGCATCACCGCATTTGCTGTTTCAGTCACAAATGATTTCCCATATCAAGTAGTATGGTGAAATTGTTGCTTCTAACTTAATTTGAAATATAGGTGAGATGCATCCCCATATTAAGAGTTGCACCGCATATGTTTACCACACACCAACCTTTTTCTGCGATCAGTCTTCCTCTATTTGCAATTCAATAAGTTAGTGATGCAGAGACGCACGTGGACATGCAAAGATATCAGCATCACTTTATGGCAAAAAACAATTTGATAGTTTCAGCTTTGAACCTTTTTACTTTGCTTTTAGTCGATCGCCTTTAAATTATGAAAACCTACTTTTCAAGGCTTAAACATCGTAAATGTCTTCTTTTTCTCTCTGAAAACACAATAGTTTAAGCTTAGAAACTTACAAGTAGATAAAATACAAACTTATCAAATCAAAAAAAACCTTAAACTACTTCTTATTCTCAAGGAGTAGAAAACTTCAACATCATACAGACTCAGACTTCACTCTTCTACCTAGCAAGAATTCTACTTGTCACGAACTTGGATCATAGAAGCGGGAGTTTATCACATGACAACATTTAAGCTCAATTATCATTCATACAATCTATGTATTCTTTCATGAAAACTATTTTTTAATGGTAATCACCTCTTCTATTTATATGTGCCAACTAAGGAAAAGAGGATCCCCAAAATATATAGTATAAATGAAACTAGAGAATTTAAGATTCAGAATCAAACACTCACTCTCAGGAAGATGTCAACATGCACACACGTAGTAACAAAAGCTTGTCCATTATGTATTTCTATGCTAATTCATACATAGTCATTTTAAGGTCAATTAGGACTGTTGGGGTACAACAAATGAAAAGGTGAAGAAAAACAGTCACCGCTCATGTAAAATGTCAACCAAACAGAAAACAACTATCAATACCCACTTGACGCATTAGACTCTATAGGAATGAGAACAACTTAATGAAAACATTAACACTTAATATCATGGATCATTTTAAAATTGACTTAATTTATTTGGATCACATCAGTCACCTATTATCAACAAAACTATCCATGGTATCTTACGTTGACTTTGTCTCTAGCAAATCATTAATTGGACAAGTCTCCCGATGTGACAATAAAGATAACTATTAGGAAAGATCTAATTATAAATAAAACCTAAAAGATATACTATAATGCATGAATATGCACAACCAAAAATAGATATACAGACCAATCGTTGTTCAAAATTAACCGTACATGGCCAAACAGGAAAAATTATCACAACATAAACATTCCCATTCAGGTCAAATGAACATCATAGAAAAATATTTCAACAAGCTTAAAACATTCGCCGACATGTTTCAGTAACCTTAGGATATTTGTAAATCTCAATTTTTATATTAAATTTTGTGTATTATTAACCGTCATAGTTTAGATTTTACCTATTAATATATTATTATCTCCCTTGCCTTATTTTTAATTTCTTATCTGAATATTTGTGTCTTCCAATTGATAAATAAAAACAAAAAATTATATTCCTAATGCAGGGATACATTTATTTTTTCCAATAGACTTCGAACATAGGAAGAATTTCTCTACTTCATGAAGGGAGAAAAAAATGAGAAAAATGGAACCAAAATATAAATGTGATGATCCAATTCTATGTTTTGGGAGTGCAAACATCAATTCTAAAAATTAAGTTAAAATAGAACTGTTGAAGTTTATAACATACAAAAGCCACAAAATTAATGAATCTTGTACTATCACCAGATTTTAAATATATATATATATATATATATATATATATGAATATTAAATAAGACAATTAATTATATTATTTTTAATTCAATTTTAATATTAGATGTGTTACTAGCTTACACCAGAATGTTAAAAATAAAATTTTACCCTATATGTAAATTGGTTTGTCAGATTTTGAAGTGTAAGAGGTCATTTTAAAAAATTATACTAACAACAACATTTCAATAATAATAGTAATAAATGAAAAATAAATAAATCAGTATCTAATAAACATTGAAATAATTGACCATCGATTTAATAAATGAATGAAACAACAAACTTTGAAACAAATCAAGGAATACGACAGAAGGACACTTCAAAGGAGGACAACGGTAACTTATTCAGAGAGTCCAATGATAAAATTTAGATATGAAAAATAGAAAACAACATAAATACTCCATTTGACCATATGTACATAGAAAATAGTAATAATTAAAAATACACACATTGGTCCTTAGAATTTTTTGGTGTGGTTTGGATCTTGCACATGATCATCCAATAAAGTCATCACAACATCATCCTTCCAGTTGAGCAACCCATAAATTCTAGGACTAATTGGTAAGTCAACAGAGGAATTCTGATTGTTATTCATTGACGTTGATATACTAATTGAAGGGATATCCACTAAAGGTTCCATTTGTTGTGTCATTGTAGGAGACACTAGAGAATACATTGGAGGAGCCATCATTAATGAAGGCATCGGAGAATCAATCATTGGTGATGGCATCAGAGAATCCATCGTTGGTGAAGGAATCAGAGAATTCATTATTGTTGACGGCATTGGATGGGTCAGTCCAGGTGTTTTTCCAACAGCCATGTGTTGAGGCATTGGAGAAAACAATTGTGGAACCATTGGAGGAAACATCTATGAAAACAATAGAGGAGAAGGATCCATTGGTCCTTCAGAGTTGTTCCTATTGGGTATCATTGGTTCAACAATAGGTTGAGAGGGATTCGATGTAGAACCCTCTCCATCAGCCTATTTTATCATTAGTTCACGTACCTGTTTGAGATTCTTCTTGATTACACAACGTAGGTCGTTAAGATAGGAAGGGTTCATGTCAACAGAAATAGTTTTTCTCTCAAACACCTCATACATCTCATTTGTCAATTCCTTGACCCTATTTTCCTTTCTTACCTTTTGAAGTTGTTCCTCCAACTTCTTGATCCTTTGCATGGTGAACTCTTCTCTTGTCACGATGTTTTTAGATATCTCCAATGTTAGCAACTCCTTAAACTTTATAAAAGTGTTGCGTACAACATCATTCTTTGGAAATGTATATGGTTCATTTTTGTCACAAAGTGTTTTCAGTTCATTAGATTTTTTCAAGAGCCCTTTCGGTCTTTCATTATATGAGATTTTTCTTTTACTATCACCTTCAATCAAAGCATAGTTCACTTTGTTTCTAGTCATGGCTAAACGGGGGGAGAAATGTGTTTGTTTGGATATGAGGGATAAAATGGCTTTGTTGTAGTAGCAGTAGTAGTTGTGATTTTCTTGCCTTGGATTGCTCCTATTTATAGAGAAAATTTTAATTATGTATATTTTTAAAACTTTTAATTAGAGATTTTTTTTCTTGCTCGCAAGAACTATTTTAGAAAAACACTAAATGAGGGGATATTAGATAAAAGTTAGATAGAATCATTTTGAAATATATTCACTTATGGCTCTGGTATTATGTTGACCAACTTATTAGGAAAAATACTAATGTGGTTTAATTTAAGTAGTGTATATAGAAAATGGTCATAAAGTTATTGCAAACGTATTTGTTTACTCATTTCCTTCATCTATTTTTTTTTAAATAAAAAGTATATTTTGATTAAGGATGTACATAATTAAATATTGAAACAACGGAACATTTATATATTGGTTATAAATATTGAAATATAAATTTTGACAGTATTTGAATATGCTTAAAAATATTCAATTTGATGGTTAACTTAAAAAACACAAATATTTTTTAAAGCTTAAATTGTGATGTATTTATGATTGAATAAGTTACATCGATTGTCAAAGCACATTATTATTTTATTTTATTTTGGATAAAACATATTTAGTTAAAAAATTATGTTGCTTTCATATATATTTGAAACTAAATCTTGCTTAAATATGTTTCTGTTAATGTCCGATACTCACCAACCTGTCACTCGATTCATATTATACATATTTCTATATTAGTTTTGAGACAAGTCAATCTAAAATAATTGCACAAAACATTTATCTAAATGATGTGTTTACAATAGTGTTAAAATTGAAAGGTATATTTTATTCATTTTAAGAAAAATACTCAAGAGTAAGACAAATTATTTGAGGATGTCTTACTAAATATTTATCAAATGAATATGTACATTTATTGCACTTGTCTATCCCACTACGACAAGTCATGTCACGACCAGAGTCTATACCCTAGACATGGCCGGCACTCGAGAACCATTGATGGTCCCCAAGCAAACCCTCATCATGGCTGACTACAAGCGGAAGACTAACTCAAGCATACAAAGCTTAAAAACTGAATAAAATTTCATGAAACTAAAATACAAAGCTTCAATTCAAATGAAAAACTCTGAATAAAAATAATATAATCAACTCGCCACAAAATAGGCAACTTAAGTCTTTAAAACATTTAACAAAATAAATGAACAGACTTCTGAAACTCTATTGTCTATCTATGAAGCCTCTAAATGACAAAAATGAAAGTCAGGACAAGACCCACGACATCCTAACAACTGATATAACTGAAAGTAAAAGTGGAACCCTTCGGAAGCAAGGAGGTTCGCCATGCTAACTCGAACTCCATGTGGTATCAACGAAGCTCCTGTTGATGACCCTGAATACCTGTATCTGCATCATGAAATGATGCAGGCCAAATGGCTCAGTATGTGGAATGTACGAGCATGTAAGGGGAATTCTAAAGCATAAACATAAGCTTAAACTAGTAGCAAAGAAACATACTAAGCTCTTCACAAATTTACTCAACTCAAGGAATACTCAAGAATACTCAAAACTACTCAAACTTTCTCAACTCAGAAGTACTCAAGGATAAGATACTCAACTCAGTAATAAGATTCTCAACTCAGTATCAAGGTTCTCAACTCAGTGAAATGTAGCTCAACTCAACAATAAAGTACTCGACTCAATGAAGCACGGTTCAACTCAAGATACTCAATTCAAGATACTCAATAATAAGCAACAATAAAAGATGCAATAAATGGAAAACTTTTGAAACAGTAGAAAACAACTCAATGTATTGAAGAATACAATAACAACTCAATTTGTATATAGTAAAATATAATATAACTCTGTGGGAGTTTCTCTAAACGAGAATCATCACTATGAGTTATGTGATAATACAGCGTCTCACCCACGCTGCTAGAACTGTTCTATAGTTTGCCACGATATAAGACCTCTCAACTAAGTGTATCCACTAGTCTATGTTAAAAAGCATTAAGGAATCATCTAAAAAGTATGACCCTTTCTACCCACATCGGCTACATAATTTATGGAGACTTGAGTTATCTGAAATCGTCCTCATATCGGTGCTCAATACTACTCTCGAAATATACTTAGCTCATATGTTTAAAAACATAACTCTTTCTGTGGTTTGAGATTTCTACTTAAAATCTTTCTCTGAAAAGAGATGTTACTCAACTGCTCAAAACTCTTTTGGAAATCTCAATTTCCTTCTCTTTTAAATGTGAAAACATTTACTCTTGGGAATGTAGACACATAATTTTTGACCGAACATAAAGTTATACACTATTTTTTATTCCTTAAATATTTCTTATGTCTAAGTTAGATATTTTGGTTTTGTCTTATTTTTAGTAAGTTTATTTTAAAAGATTTGAAAATAACAAAAAAGTTATGTTTTAGTTTTATTTTAGTTTAATAAATAAGCTGGTATTTCTTATTTATAATTTATTATTAGCTTACTCAATTTTTGTTAGTTCATAAATAATTATATTATATTATTAAAAAATAAAATCCACTCCACTCCACTTCCCTTTCTACCCCACGTACACCCACACACCCCATTTCTTATCCCACACCCACTACCCACCTGCACACCCCACTTCCCCCCATTTTCCCAAAACAACCTGCACACACTCACACATTTAATACACATACACACACACCTACACTACAAAAACAGATACAGACATTCACCAAAAGAGAATCAAAAACACACAACACACACGTAGAAGAAAGGAAAAAAACATACACAACACACACAGACGGCACAACACCAAAAAAAAAAAAAAAAACAGACTCACGCCAAAAGAAAGAAAACATCAGCAACATACCCACAAATATATTCATTTCTTTTTTATTATTATTATTATTATTATTTTCATACCAACACAAAATTTGTGAGTGTTCTAATTGTGCTTCGGTCAAGATTTTACGGTACTTATTCTTTTCATTTAAGGTTCAACTTTATCTTATCTCTTTAATTTATTTATGGAATTTGATGTCATTATGTGATGAGTTTTCTTATAGTTTTGTCTCATTCATAATTTGATTGAAATGAATATTGACCTCTTGAGTTATATTTATGTTATTTCTTAGTGCAAACCTCTAAAAGATGAATAAAATCCTATTATTATGTAAGAATTTTATTTTTTGTTGTTATTCAATTTTGTTGTGCCTAAACCACTATGTTTATATGTTATTGTTGTAGCTTAATATTGATGTCAATTGTCTATTTTAGTTTATGTATGTTTATGATAAATGAGTCATTACCCAATAAACAAACAAATGGTTATGTTATTGAACTGGAATTTACTCTATTTTGGTTTGGTTGAATCCTTTGATATGTAAATTAAGTTAATTAAAAATATCATCAATTAATATAATAATGGAATGAAAAGATTAGTTGTCTAAAATTCACAAAAATAAAAGTAAGCGCTTTTAATACTAAATGAGTTTTAGGCATGTTAAAAATCTTTGTTTTTAAATTAAAAATGTGGTTACACATCTTTTTTGAGACCTTAAAAAATAAACTCAAGGATGTGGTGACGCACCTTGTCCAATAATATAGTTAACCTTCATTAATTAAAAGTAGAGACTCATAGATAAAATCGTTAGGTGTGACTTCAGAAGACAATTATGTCTCTAAATGTCACGACCAAGAATGTTGTTACGCATCTAGGTTAAGAACAAATAAAAAATTCAACAATAAAAAGTGCAAATAAATCATGACATGAAATATTATATCCAAAAATATTTTTAAAATAAGTATAAGTCAATAAAAGCGATTGTGCTAGAACCACGGGACTCAACGGATGCCTAATACCTTCCCTCGGTCAATAGAATTCCTTACATGAATTTCTAGTTCACAGACCATACAAAGAGTCATTTCCTTTTGATTACGAATTAAACAAAAAGGTGACTTGGAACACCATAACTCAATTTCAAGTGGCGATTCTGAAAATAAAATAATCCCTAAATCAATACCGTCACTTAAATTGGAAAAACCCTACCACCGTGTGCGCAAAAGGGCTGTGATAGGGAATACTTAATTCCCATATATCATTTTAAGGAAAATGAACTCGACTCTACTCTTTCTCAACTCAAGGTCTCAAGTCTTAAAATCATTTTAGTAAAAAGTTGTAAAAGACTTCTCAAAATAGGGTTCATGCCGAATGATGGACGTGAACGACTCAATTCAAGGTTTTAAATAATCATACAAAGAACTCGATACTCAGAACTCAACAACTCAGAACTCAAGAACTTCAATGATACTACTCACTTCAAGAATGCTCAACTCGTAAGGTTCATGCGGAATTATGGGCATGATCAATTCAACTCCAGGACTCAATGATACTCTTCATCTCAAGATTTCTCCACTCATATGGTTCATGCGGAATTATGGGCATGAACTACTCAACTTAAGGACTTCATGGGTAACATGTAATAGCTCCATGATTAGGAATATAATCTCAAAAGGGTTAGAAACTCAATACTCAAGACTTAGAACTTGAATATACTACTCCTCTCAAAGGTACTCAATTTATGAAGTTCATGCGGAATTTATGGGCATGAACGACTCGACTCGAGGGTCTACATAACAATATGAAACTCATGTATCCGAATCTTCTCATTCTTATACTTACTTCCTCAAAACTTAGCTCAAATCGATAGTTGATCTCAAAGGATTCACAATTGAATTCTAAGAGTTTCTTGAAATCCACTTTTAACTCTCTCTTGAATGTGAATTATGAATTCAAGAGTTATGGTTCATGATATGAAGGATATCGCAATGATAAAGTACACTCATGAATACATTATCCCCATTCTCATACTCACTTGCTCAAGTCTTGAAAGTAAGTTGCTAGAAGTTGTAGAAGACTCCATAAAAGGACTTAAAGGGACTTTCTTAGAATGTTCGAAAGAATTCTCGAAACTTAACTCTTAACTCTACCTTGAATTTGAATTATGAATTCAAAGTTATGATCATGTTATGAATGATTCCTAGGTGTTTAGAAGTAGCTTAGAGTAGTTAGAATCGAAAGGGAGTGAAGGTACACTTTAAAAGAACTCAAACAGGGCAACCGACTACAAACTGGATGGGGCAGGCAACCCTAGCGCACTGAGTGGCGTGGGGTGCCGGCCCTTAAACTACAGAACATAATTTGGGGTGCATTGGATGGTGCGGTGCGCCAGGCCCCAACCCAGAAAACCCGACGAATTTCTTTGCTCGTTTTCTCACCCTAACTCGCCTAGAATTGAATGGTTTTTTCCCAATCACTTGGATTCAATTACTTAACATAAGTACATTCTAATATACTTAATACATCACTCAAAACACTCACTTTCAACTCAAGAAATAATCAAAACCCCAACAAAATAAGATTTAGGATGAACTTCAAGAACACTTATCAAGAACTCATCAAGAACTCTAATCTTTCAAGTTCAAGAATGAAATTTGCGCTGAAAATAACATGATTGCTGTGTGGGTGAACAAACCCAACACTATGGAAGCTTACATACCTCCTAGGGATCAAATCCATGGCAAAAATCCGTGACAAAACTCAAGAACCTCGACGAACGTCTTGATCCTCTCCTCTTTTTCTCCTATTTTCTCTTCTTTTCTCTTCTTGAACTCTCAACTAAAACCCTAGGCGTATATTAGGACTATAAAACTGAACCTAATAGGTTTAGACCCTTAAAACCTTACTAAAAATGAATTAAATCTGATTTGGTAAGGAAAATACCAAAATACCCCTTACTATTATCGGGTAACTTTCCTTAACTAGACAGCCTGACTTCAAAAGGGCATATCTCACTCATCCGACCTCGAAACTTAGCAAACTCAGTGGCGTTGGAAATATAATTCAAAGACCTTTCATTATCTATCTTGTAGCCCACCTAACTCATCATGTACTAATAGTTATGGTCGTTTGAAGTTGACCCAAAACTCATAACTTAAGTATAACTTGCAAAATTTCAGATTTTGCTATTTCCAATTTAGTTCTTTTTGGAACTCAAGGCGCTACATCTAGTGACCTGGCCTTAATACTTAAGAAATTTTAAATCCTTGGTAAATTCCTACTCACAACGAAGGATGGTTTGAGTCTTAGTTCAAAAAATATTTGGGGTGGTACATTATCTTCCCTTTGGGATCATTCATCCTCGAATGACAGCTGGACTGGGTATGGAACGGGGTTACTCTTATCATCTATGCCATACCAACTAAAATTTGCCCACATTACTATTCGGAACCAACTAAGGTCTCTCATTTAGCTATTTCTCATACTAAAACCTCATTCTCTTTTTCTTCCTCATTTATAACATTATCTTCCCTTTGGGATCATTCATCCTCGAATGATAGCTGGATTGGGTATGGAATGGGGTTACTCTTATCATCTATGCCATACCAACTAAAATTTTCCCACATTACTGTTCGGAACCAACTAAGGGCTCTCATTTAGATATTTCTCATACTAAAACCTCATTCTCTTCTTCCTCCTTATTTATAACCTTAGACAGAATTATCATACCGTGACAAGTCATTATCACGATAGGATCATTAAAGCTTCTCTTTCTAACATTACTCTATTACTAAAAGGACCTCTGAAAAGATCTCTCCCATACTCTTTTGAACTCATTACTATCTTATTCTCAACACTTGACTTGAATTCCAATCTTATCATCTCCCTCTTAGGACTAAAGCTGACACTTGAAGGCTATTGACCTATTCCAACATCTCTAATTGATCTACATCCTCTTTTACTCTAACACTCAGGAGAAGTTTATTTCATGACTACCGAACTCTCAATAAGAAGGTACTAAGACCTCTTTCTAAGGTGTTTCTCTTAACCTCTTCTGATTACATACCATCCCAGAACACCTCTTAATGCTCTTGTGACTTAGCCACACTTCACTGCCATTATCTAAAGGTTAGGGACTCTCACTTGTGCCACTCATATTTATTGTAGCTAATCACCTCAATTCCTCACCTACTCTATGTCAAGTCTACCAGATCAAATATCAAGACTAACATCATCACCCTCATGTTACCATTCTTTGGATCATGACACTCAACTCAAATTCAAGCTTAATGTTCATTACTAAACCCGAATACCAATACGATTGCTCACCTACTATACTATACCTCATTACTTGATCAGTTCTACAACCTTATGAACATAGTGACCCTCTTAAACAAATCATAAGTCTAGCTTAGATCAATCACTTTATGAATACTTTTGCTCTTCTATTCAACACTTACACTTGGTCATTACCTCCACAATGACACTTTATCGCAAACTCCTTTCTAGCTAAAACACACTCTACCTCCTATGATGGAATCTTCACAACTCATCACTTCTTAGTCTACCCATAAGGGAAAACTCCTCATTAATAACTTACTAGGTGTCTGACTATAGTAACATAGCTTGTCTAAACACCATCTCCCTTACTTAGATTACTAAACCTCTACATTATTTTCTCTAACTCTGAGCTCTTTCTCTACTACTGCTCATGATCTCATAACTCATGCTACCTTTTAGGGTGAAAATATTACTCGAGCTCTAAACATACCACCTCATAAGGATCTCAGCTGAAACAAGGCTTAGGGAAGAGAGTACAACTCGCTTTTAGCTCAAATGCACGACTCATGTAAATATGGGTGCATTCCTCTTAAACTCAACACTTAACTCACTCATGGGCATCTCTCAAGCCCCTCTAGAGTCTCATGAATTCCTCACAATTTTTTCTAAGAGTAACTCATTGATAAAGAATTGACTTTGTTTTTCAACCATCTCTAGTATGGGGATAGTCGAATGGATATAAGAACGCGCGAGTTAGAATAAGTCTCTATGACATAGCTCTATTGCACAATTCAGAATATGAAAGAAGGGAAACTTTTCTTAAATATACTATAGTCCCTCGTTTATAGAAGTGGGCCCTCACAACCATAAAGAAGACCCTACCGACACGGCTTCATAGACACCCTAGGACACTTGAACTCTGTGCTCTGATACCAAGTTTGTCACGACCCGAGCCTATACCCTGGATGTGGCCGGCACACGAGAACCATTGATGGTCCCCAAGCAAACCCTCATCCTCGCTGACTACAAGCGGAAGACTAACTCAAGCATACAAAGCTTAAAAACTGAATAAAATTTCATGAAACTCAAATACAAAACTTTAACTCAAATGAAAAACTCTGAATAAAAATAATATAATCAACTCGCCATAAAATAGGCAACTTAAGTCTTTAAAACATTTAACAAAATAAATGAACAGATTTCTAAAACTCTATTGTCTATCTATGAAGCCTCTAAACATGACAAAGATGGAAGTCGAGTTAAGACCCACGACATCCTAACAACTAATATAACTGAAAGTAAAAGTGGAACCCTCCGAAAGCAAGGAGGCTCACCATAGCTAACTCGAACTCCATGTGGTATTAACGAAGCTCTTGTTAATGACCCTGAATACCTGTATCTACATCATGAAACGATGTAGGCCAAATGGCTCAGCACGTTGAATGTACGAGCATGTAAGGGAAATTCTAAAGCATAAACATAAGCTTAAACTAGTAGCAAAGAAACATACTTACCTCTTCTAGAACTTACTCAACTAAAGGATACTCAAAACTACTCAAACTTACTCAACTCAGAAGTACTCAATGATAAGATACTCAACTCAGTAATAAGGCTCTTAATTCAGTGAAATGGGGCTCAACTCAATAATAAAGTACTCAACTCAATGAAGCACAGTTCAACTCAAGATACTTAATAATAAGCAAATGTAATATATGGAAAACTTTTGAAACAGTAGAAAACAACTCAATGTATTGAAGAATATAATAACAACTCAACTTGTATATATTAAAATATAATATAACTCAATGGGAGTTTCTCTAACCAACAACCATCACTATGAGCTATGTGATGAAACAACATCTCGCCCACGCTGCTAGAACTATCCTATAGTTTGCCACGATATAAGACCTCTCAACTAAGTGGATCCACTAGTCTATGTTAAAAGGCATTAAGGAATCATCTAAAAAGTATGACCCTTTCTACCCACGTCAGTGATTAACGTATCAACTACACCTCATCCGATACTAGGTGTAGATAGTTGTTAAGCAGTATAAACCCAACATAAGAGTTGGGGTCGATCCCACAGAGAGAAATTCTGTTTTGAATTCAAATATGAAGTTATAATAGTGATTTTTGTAGCTAAAGAACTAGAGATTTTTGGGAACTATCCATGAAATTTGAAGGATGACAATAATGTCATGGTGAGGGGTTTTTAGATTAGACAGTATCCTCAACAAGTAATTAGGAACAACCAAATACGAGAAAGGTACTTGGGGGATTGACCAACCAATTGCTAAACTCAACTCAATGGGTGCAAATTGCTAACCAAAAGTGCTAACTCTTCATGGGTAAGATGAATTTTAGATGAGGCATTTTTTTTTCGAACAACTACCTCGTTTTGATTGAGTTCTCTCGAACCTCAATGCTCTAAACATAAAGACAAGTCCACTACCTCACCACATCCACTCTCTTGAGCTAGATACATAGAATGAGTCTTGGGATTCACTCTCTCGAGCTGAATCAATCATGACCCACTAACTATGAGTGCCAACTTATCACTTTATCTTTACACTTCTTTCTCAAGCAAGCATAAAACACTAAATTATATTGAAATAAGCATTTAGTAGAGTAGTTAAACCACAACAATAAGTCAGACCCACTTCAAATTACCACTAAAATTGATAATAACTAACACACATCAAGTCAAATTCAGCAATTAATCACATTATCAAACCCCAAGATTGGGGTTTTAGCTAATCATCATAAAAGAAGGAAATTCAATACCTAATACATGCTCCATAGCTGGGTATTGAAAATCAAAGTTTTAAGATGAATAATATATTTTCTATTAAAACACCCAATTGAAATTTCTTGCTAAAATTTTCTTAAAATCAACAAGAATAGTGTTTTTGTTCTCTCTATATCGTTCCACAATGAGTGGATGCCTTCTCTCTCTTCCAAAAGTCAATTTATACTAATCTGAGATGTGGCTTTTTAGGGTTGATCGGCGAGGAAAGTTGGGCTTTACCGACCAGTCGGCGACTCGCCGATCGTCCTTGCCCATTGCCCTTTTTTCTTCACATTTTACTCCATCAGGCACTATAACTTTAGGCAATCTAGATCGGGATAGTCAATCACTTCCGCGATGCGCCCCATAGTCCTTTAGCTCACCAATTCAATTTCATCTTGGTCTTAATCAGTGCGTTCGGCGGTAAGATCTTCCTTCGTCGATGAATTCGACGATTCGCCGATATGGAACATAGTTCACCTAAGTTTTTCTCATTTCAGGCACAGTGTACTATAAAATTAGGCGGTCTAGGGGCAACTTAGAGATTTGCCGAGTGCTCTTGGCGAGCGTCAGGCTTGCCTTTCTCCCCTTCTTCAACTTGTTTTGTTCCTTTATCCACATACCTAAAAATCAAAGGTTTAACATCAGTTTATGGCACAAATTAAGCATTTGAAGTCACAAAATCAATGTAAAAAAATCCCTAAATGAGTCCAAATCTCAGACTCATCAATACCCCCAACTTAAACTTTTATTTGTCCTCAAGTAAAACTCAAGATCATCAGTTCAAAAGGATATCTCAAATAGTGCTGCATAAGACTCAACATGAATGCACACAACAAGATTCAACTTACCCATGCAATGATCAATTGTGCACTCAAAGATTCAAATTATGACTCACCATTATCAAAGATGCTCAAGTTCACAATACTTGCTTCAAATGCAAGTTCAAGCTCAACAAAGGTACTCAAATGCCCTCACAACAAAAATGATTCCCTATTCACACAAATTTCTTCAACAATTTATAGTTTTGGAATCATATACGACTCTCACACTCACAAAGATGAACACATGCATGACTTCACCCATAGATTTGCCCTTATTTTCCAATCAACATTCATTTCAGCTCAGTCAAGATTACAAAGGTCTTTTCAAGGCTTATAACGAGGTTGAGTGTAAGGGTATGGTCATTTAGGCTAAGTGGTTGCTACCCTCATGAAGTGTGGTCTGAACATCACTTTCTTCTTTTTCTTTAACATTTTGATCATGCTCATAATTCACCCCATTATTCAACTTCAAATAGACTACCGGATACCCCAGTTATTTTGCAACTTCCACTACTTTATTTCACAACTTTTTCATTCTTTTTCTTTTGCTTTCTTCTTTTCTTTCTCTTTTTTTTTTTTTTACATAGAGGGGTTCCATCTTTTTCAAAACTATTGCTCAAAGGGGGAATTTCTCCCACTACTTGATTTCCCTTCTCTTTTTACCACATCTCCAACTTAGGCTTTTGGACTAAGTTGGCTATTCAAACAAACCATACTTCATCAGAGTTATGGGTGAATGGATAAAGAGGGGTCACAATTGTTCAAGTTTCTTCCAAGAAAATGATAAGGCTCAAGAGGGTTCAAGCAAGGTTCACACATCTCACAAGGTTGGCCACAAAAGAGGTATATTGTCAAATTGTTTCACTCTTCAAAATTATTTCCTACGATCATTTCAAGTGATTGCATCACTTAGTCAACCGGACCAACGGGGCAAATTCTAGGTGTCATCACACACAATGTTTAAGGTAATCTCATCACACAAGGCACTGGCACCAATATCAAACAAGACTCCACACTTTCTAGCTAGTATGCAATGTTCATCACAAGAGACTCATTCGATAATCGGCTAGTCCCAACGAGACGCTAAAAGTTCACACATTGTCTATACAACTTCATTTGGCCTCATCGTAGTCACATATTCATTTGTTCAATTAAGAGAACTATTCGAGTCATCGGTATTGATCACAACTGATACTTGAATGATTTTTTAGAGAACAAAAGACTTAACAGCAGACCCCTACCACCCCCACCAAAAGCATCCAACATTGTCCTCAATGTGAGCAGAGAACAAACATTAACAAAAATAAAGATAAAATACTGGTGCTCAAACAAACAGAGTAAGGTAACAAGAATCTTCACTAGGCACCCATTTGGCGAAGACTTGCAGGAATCACCGAACTGTTAGGCGAATTGCCAAGTTGCATGAACCTCGCCGAATTTTCTAGTATGTAACCATTCCATTTTGGGGCAGGAAGGCAAACAAGAGCAAGGTCGCCGAATAACATCAGTGCATCACCTAATAGATGTGGAACCTCGCCGAAAGATCCAAGACTCCAGGCTATCAGGGATAGTAAAAAAAGGCGGAGAAAGTCGGGTCACCCAATCATCTCAGTGAATCACCAAATGGTGCATGTATCCCACCTAATGTTCCAGTGTCAAAGCCCATTATTGATGCCAGAAAGGCGATCAACTTCGCGATCGCTGAACTTACTTGGCAAACCGTCGAAAGAGTCTTAGCCTCACAAAATCACCTACACCTGCACATTTAGCGCACATTATTCAAAGCAGCTAACACTTGGGTTGCCTCCCAAGAAGTGCCTTATTTAACATCATGGCACAACGTGGAAATGCTTTCAAGCATCTTCCAAGTACACGACTTCAATCACTAAAATATCATGGCATTTTCCAAAATACAACTTCAAGCGTTGCCCATTCACCTTGAAGATAGGGCCCTCGTTACCTTTGACTTCAATGGCTCCATTTGTGAACACCCGTGTTACTCTAAATGGGCCTGACCATTTTCGTTTGAGCTTTCTCGGAAAGAGTCTCAGTCGAGATTTATATAGCAACACCCAATCTCCAACTCGAAACTCCCTCCTAAGGATTTTAGAATCGTGTCACTAATTAAACGTATCACTAACACTTTATCCAATTCTAAGTGTCAACGACCGCTAGTCAGTATAAATCCCAACTAAATGAGTTGGGGTCAAATCCCATAGGGAGTGGTACGTGTTTAAGAGTCAAGTGAGAAGTACAAATATGGTCAATTTAGTCATAGAAATAGAGATTATTGAATAAAAATATCATTCAAATCAGGGGGTCACACGAATGTCAAATAACAGGGATTTTGGTTTTAATTATCAACTACATCAGCAACAAACAATACAATATAACAATAATGAGATGGGTTCTTGGGATGTGATTCGATTATAGGCTAATGCAGAAAATGGGTAATTGAAACTATTAGAAAATAGCCAGACATTAGTGAGTAAGTTATGCTATAGATGAGGTAAACTTTCTCTTGAACAATTTACCCAGAATCAAGTTGATATCTCTGAACATCAACAAGCATGCAAAATAAGGACAGCCCACACCTTAGTCCATTCACTCTCTCGAGGTGAATGTGTGGAATTGGGTTTAGGATTCACTCTCTCGAGCTGAACCCATGTCAGCCCAATACCCACTGGCCATCAATCAATAATCTTAGTTTTAAAATCTCTCTCTCGAGCAAGCTAAAAACACAAAGGTAGAACTACATTTGCAACTACAATTCTTAAATTAAACCATAATTAATGATTGAACTCACTTCTAAACAACATTTAAACTAACAATTAACAATACCCATAAACTAAATCAGCCCATAATCACATAATCACACCCCAAGAATTGGGGTTTTAGATAGACATTATTAAAAGATAAAAATTGTAACCAAATTAAGTTTCCATCAATTGGGTAAGATTAATTTTGTCTTTACAATGTTCCAAGTCGAAGAATATCAAAGACCCACTTCCAATTTCTCAAAAGTGAAAAACTTCAATTCTTCAAAGCTTAGGAAAAAATTAGAGAAAACTTGTCTCAATACTCAGAATAATAAACACAATTTAATATAATGAAAACTCAATCCTAAACTAAATGTTCAAAAATGTACTTATAGTTGCCAAAAATGTGCTGCGAAGTGTCACTCGGCAAAGTAAGTCGGGCTCGCCAATCCACTCGGTGATCCACCTTTTGTTCAATTCCATCATCTTTCTACCTTGGCCTTCATCAACCTCAAGGTCTGTAACTTTGGGCGATCCAACACTGTATTGCGGAACCACTCGACGATCCACCGACTGCTCCTTTCTCTTGCCAACTTGGTTCTTTCCTTCAACGCTTGGCACACTGGAACTTTAGGCAGTCAAGTGGCCATTCGGTGACTCGCCAAGTGGACTTGGTGATCACCAGCCTTGCATTTCTTCATTTTTTTAGCTCGCTTTGTTCCTTTTTGCAAATTAGTGTCCTTGCTTTGTTCCTCAATCCATATACCTAGAAATCAAGGGTTTTACATCAGTTATTGGCACAAAATAAGCATTTGAAGACACTAAATCATTGTAAATAAATACCCTAAATGAGTCCAAATCTCGGACTCATCAGTCACTTCTTCACTTTTTCCTTGTAGAGGGTTGAACTTTCATATGCCCTAAACCTGAATTCATCCAATTCATTTAGTTGATCTACTCTTCCTTTTGAAGACTTGACCCAGTCTAGATTTAGAGCCTTTAATGCCCATAATGCTTTGTGTTCCAGTTCAACCGGTAAATGGCAAGATTTCCCAAAAACTAGCTAATATGGAGACATACCAATTGGTGTCTTCTAGGCAGTGTTATATGCCCACAGAGCATTATCTAGCTTTCAAGACCAATCAGTCCTATTTGCATTTACAGTTTTAGCCAAGAAACTCTTGATCTTTAGATTTGAAACCTCTACTTGGCCACTCATTTGAGGATGATATGGCGTTGCTACTTTATGCCGCACCCCATATTTGCTCAATGCGGATGCTAAAACCCTGTTGCAAAAATGGGATCAGCCATCACTAATAATAGCCTAAGGGGTGTCGAACCTAACAAAGATATAGCATTTTAAGAACTGAACAACATTTTTCCCTTCATTGTTTGGTAATCCTACAGCTTCCACCCATTTAGAAACATAATCTACTGCCACCAAAATGTACTTATTACCAAACGAACTCACAAACGGACCAATGAAATCTATTCCCCAAATATCAAATAACTCAACTTATAGAATAGGTTTGAGAGGCAGCTTATGCCTTCTGGACACTCCACCTAGTTTTTGACATTGTATGCATTTCTTAACAAATTCATGAGCATCTTTGTAAAGGGATGTCCAGTAGTAACCACTTTGAAGAATTTTAGCGGTTGTACGCACTCTGCTATGATGAACACCAACCGGTGAAGCATGATAATCATGGAGAATTTCATTGAATTCCTCTTCAAGCACACATCTCCTAATGATATGGTTTGCATACTCTCTGAATAAGTAAGGTTCATCCCAAAAGTATTTCTTGACATCGAACAAGAACCTCTTTTGTTGATAAAAGTTTAGTTCTTCAGGTACCAATCTACACACTACATAGTTAGCAAAATCAGCATACCAAGGAGTTTGTTGTAGAGTTACCGTGAATATCTATTCATTAGGAAAGGTATCATTTATGTCTATCTCCAGCTCGTCATTCTCCTTGGCTAACCTTGATAGGTGGTCAGCCACCTGATTTTCACAACATCTAATGTCTTTGACTTCAAAGTCAAATTCTTACAACAATAGCACCCACCTTATCAATCTTTGCTTGGCATCTTTCTTTGCCATCAAATAACGCAGAGCAGCGTGGTCAGTGTGAAAACCCACTTTGGTGCCTAGCAAGTATGCCCAAAATTTCTCAAATGCACATATCACTTCAAGTAATTCTTGCTCCATAACTGTATAGTTACACTGAGCACCATTCAGAGTTTTGCTTGCGTAGTAAATGGGATGGATTATTTTGTTGCATTTTTTCCCTAACACGACACCTAATGCCGTACCACTTGCATCACACATCACTTCGAAGGGTGCTGACCAATTGGGACTAATGATAATCGGGGTGGAAATCAATTTCTCTTTCAAACACTTAAAGGCTACCATACATGCATCATCAAAGTTGAATTTTACTTCCTTCTCCAAAAGATTGCACAAAGGCTGTGCAATTTTTGAAAAGTCTTTGATGAACTTCTAGTAAAAGCCAGCATGCCCCAACAAACTACGAATACCTTTCACCGATATTGGTGGTTGTAGCTTCTCAATTACTTCGATCTTTGCTTTATCAACTTCCAGCCCTTTTTGTGACACTTTGTGACCAAGAACTATACCTTCCCTAACCATAAAGTGCCATTCTCCCCATTTATGACCAAATTTGTCTCCACACAACTTTGAAGGACTTGCCCCAAGTTTACCGAATATGCTTCAAAAGTATCACCCACAACTGAGAAGTCATCCATAAAGACTTCCATCAAATCTTCTACCATATTAGTGAAAATAGATAGCATGCAATATTGAAACGTTGTTGGAGCATTACATAACCCGAACGGCATCCTTTTGAAAGCAAAAGTTCCATATGGACAAGTGAAAATAGCTTTCTCTTGGTCTTCCGGGGTAATTGAGATTTGATTATATCCGGGGTACCCATCTAAAAAGCAATTCCATCCTCTTCATGAAAGCCGATCAAGCATTTGATCCATAAAAGGCATGGGAAAGTGATCTTTTTTGGCCCACGAGTTTAACTTCTGGTAATGCATGAATATTTTCCATTCGATTACCGATCTCATAGAAACAAGCTCCCCCTTTTCATTTGGGACTATCGTGATGCCTTCTTTTTCTGGTACACATTGTACCAGACTCACCCACTTGCTATCCGCAATAGGGTAGGTCACACCTGCATCCAACCACTTTATTATATCCTTTTTTCACCATCTCTTACATTGGTGGGTTTAATCTCTTTTGATGCTCAACACTCGATTTACACTCGCTATCAAGTTGAATTTTATGAGTGCAAATGCCCGTGAAATGCCCACAATGTCAGTGATAGTCCATCTAATAGCTTTGATGTATCTTCTCAACACTTCAAGGAGCAACTTTACTTGCCATTCAAGCAAGTCAGCTGCACTGATTACGGGTAAGGTGTTATTTACCCTAAAGAATACATATCAAAGATGAGCGGGGAGCACTTTCAACTCAAGCTTTGGTGGTTCCTCCGTTAATGGCTTGGCGGGAGGATTTTCTCAATTTTTTAGAACAATATCCACCTTTAATGGAGTCTTTAAACATTCCCCTGAACCCAAAAGGGAAGCTACCACCTTATCGTAACCTTGGACTTTAGACTCATCATAGTTTGCAAGCACAGCCTCAAGTGGCTCACTCATACACATCAAATGGCTCATACTAGCCACTACTTCATCTATTACATCAATAGTTGAAACCACATGAATATCGCTTGGGTGCTTCTTTGACTTACACACATTAAAAGTGACTTCATCTTCATTCACCAGGAAATTCAATTCTCCACTTTCAACATCCACCAACGCTCTCCCGGTTGCTAAGAATGGTCCTCCAAAAATAATGGGAATTTCAGCATCAATCTCGCAATCAAGGATGACAAAATCATCCAAAAAGATGAATCGGTCAACCTTTACCAAGATATCATAGAGTATCCCCACGGGGTGCTTGATCGATCGGTCTGCCATCAAAAGCCTCACTGTTGTGGATTTCGGTTCACCCAACCCAAGTTGTTTATAGATTGCGTATGGCATTAGATTTATACTTGCTCCCAAATCACATAGGGCCTTGGCAAATTGGAGCATACCGATAGTGCAAGGAATGGTGAAGGATCCGGGATCTTCTTTCTTTTTAATCATCTTATTAGTCATAATTGCACTACAACTATGAGAAACTTCAATTGTTTCAAAGTCCAATCTTCTTTTCTTTGTGACTAACTCTTTAATAAACTTGGCATAACCTGGCATCTCCAACAATGCTTCCACTAGTGGGAGATTAATCGATAATGTCTTGAACACCGATAAGAACTTCTTGAACTTCTTATCCTCATTTTTCTTCTTGAGATATTGGGGAAACGAAGGAGTTATTTTGGGGAGAGGTTGTACCAACTTTGAGATTGCGGTGCTTTTTTTTGCATTTTTTTGTAACTCTTTGGCAATGCTCTGTTGGATGGGTATCTCTTCTTCCTCAACACATTTGTCTTCTTCATGAGCTTATGCTTCATCATTACCCTTCATATCACCTTCCGCTACCTTTCCACTACGAGTAACCACAACTAGATCTCTATCACCATCCTCCACCAAAGTTGTTATGTGTACGGTTTCACCGTCCCCCATTACTTTTGGTTCCAATTGTACTGGAAACTGACTCAACTGACCTTCGAGTAGCTTGATTGCATCAGTGTGATAGTTCACTATATTGTTTAATGAGGAGAAATCAGCTTTCATACATTTTAGCAAGTCATCTGAGCCCTCAACTTTGTCAAGGATGGGAGACAACAAATCGTCCACTCGGAGACTACTTTCACTCCCCTTTGACTTTGGGCTCTCAATTGATTGAGTGTGATCCTCTTCATGATCATTCTCTCTTTTCCAAGGATCACTTTGCTCAGCCCATTCTTGATAGTATCTTCTCCACTCTTCTTCTTTGTGAGAGTTCCAACCTTGATTCCCACCCCGCTGCAAGTAGCGTGAGTGGAAACCCTCCTCAAATCTAAACACTCCCCTTGCTTCTTTGGGTTTTTCTATATTTTCTAACACTTGTGCTTATAGCAGCTCCATTTGGGATAGCATCTTGTTGATGTTCTCATCCCTTTCTCTTTATTTATCAAGTTGTTCTTGAGTCATTCTAAAGTAAAAAGGTGAAACTTGATCTTTTTGAGTGTACCATGCTTGATTTATTTTTTTCATGTCATCAAGAAGAAATGAAGCCACCTCAAATAATTGCAACATTATTCCACCTAGAACCAATTGATCAGCTACTCCTTTATTTACCGAATCAAGACTTCGATAGAAGTATTCTAGCAGCACATTGTTTGGAAGTCCATGAGTCGGGTATTAAAGTAGTAGCTTATTAAACCTCAACCACATTTCATGGATAGGTTCACCTTCCAATCGGTTGAAACCATGAATGTTGTCTCTGAGTTTCATCATCCTCAACGGGGGAAAGAATCTCACATTGAATGTTGTGGTAAGCTCATCCCAAGATGTGATGGAATTTTTTGGTAACTCAGCCAGCCATTTGCTAACTTCAATCATCGGAGATAATGGGAATAACCTGAGACGGATTGATTCTTGTGATACATTTTTGAATAAGAACGGACCACAAACATCTATAAAATTCTGCATATGCTCATGTGGGTCTTCGTGAGTGAACCCTCTGTAGAGTCCCTTCATTTGCAGGAGATGGAGAGTTGTGCTAGTAACATGGAATATAGCATTTTCTACGGTTGATGGTAGACAGATTGCACCAATTCCACCCAATTGGATTAGGTTATGCACACTATTAAGATCTTCAATATCACCTTGGTGGCCCATTTGGCTACCGTTAATCTTTGCCTCACTCATTTCTTCTTCTGCTCAACACAACCAACACAAACAAAAAACAAATCAAATTGATTCAACTACAGCCAACAAATTCACAAATTAAACTTTGATAAGAGAATTCTAAACAACACCACTCCCCGGCAGCGGCGCCATTTTGACTAACGTATCAACTACACCTCATCCAATACTAGGTGTAGATGATCGTTAAGCAGTATAAACCCAACAGAAGAGTTGGGGTCAATCCCACATAGAGAAGTTCTATTTTGAATTCAAATATGAAATTACAATAGTGATTTTTATAGCTGAAGGACTAGAGATTTTTGGGAACTATTAATGAAATTTGAAGGATGACAACAATGTCAGGGTGAGGGTTTAGACTCAACAAGTAACTAGGAACAACCAAATAGGAGAAAGGTACTTGGGGGATTGACCAACCAATTGCTAAACTCAACTCAATGGGTGCAAATTGCTAACCAAAAGTGTTAATTCATGTTTAATGAGAAAATGAGTTTTCATGATTTATATTCATCATGTTGATGTGCATTTTGCCTTTATACCTCATGAGGTGAATTGTTGAACATGCTTAAATGTGTTTTTTAGGGTAATTGCATAATTTGCCTCATGATGTTATGATGAGCATGCTTTGAGTTGGAGAAGATAGTTCCTCCTATGTAATTGAGCAATGTTGAAGTTTTCGTGCATAATGGGTTGTTAGATGTAGTTTTTACTTCCTTGTGTTGCATTGAGTATATTGAGATGGAGTTGATGTATCCTTCTTTGAATTGAGCATTATTTGATGATTCATGCATGATGGGCTATTAGTCTTGAGTCTTTAATTTCGTGAAGTGTTTAGAAATGTCATTCGAGGACGAATGTTCCCAAGGGGGAGATAATGTAACACCCAAAAAACCAGTAGCTAAAACTAAAGCCTTACGTGAGAGTTTTTGAGTTTGATGTGTGGTTTAAGAATTGTGAAATGGATCCCGTACATAGGATGAAGTGTTTAGGGGTTAAACATCAAGGTACGACTCCCCAAGGATCAACCTTAAGGACCCCAAAACTACCCATAAGTGTGAGCTACGAATAGGACCTACGGGGCGTAAGTCTATCCACGCCACGTGGGGCAGGCTCGTGGGTCAAGAGACAATTTTAGGAGTTGCAGGTCATGACCTACGGACCTGCAGGACAGCTAGTAGGCCTATCCACGGACCGTAGGTCCCAGGTATAGGTCATGCATGCAACCTGCCCAATCTCAGCCAAGGTAAGGTCAATTAGGTAAATTCCTAGGTTAGTTATTATTAAGTGAGGTCATTTTATATTGTTTATTTAGACCTATATACTTCATAAATCCCAACTACCCAAATCATAACCAACTTAACCCTCTCCAAAATCCTCTCTAAAACTCCATAGAAGAAGAAGAAGAATATCAAGTTAGGGCTTGAAGAAGAAGGCTTTTCACACGATTTTTGTTGGATTTCTTCACCTAAGATATGGTAGTCTTGATTCATGGAAAGCGTTCTTCCATGGAGTCCTCAAACTTTCAATTTCAAAGAAGAAAATTCTCCAAAACCTAGGGTTTTCACTCCAAGTCATGGATTCTTCCTAAAAACATTTTCAATGATTTAATTATGATATATTCTGATTGAATTGATGTTTTATGGTGGTTTTATGATAAAATCTTCCATGAATCCATGAATTCCCCATAACCCTAATTTATGACTTTGTGATATGGGTGAATTGTAGTAAAATGAATACTATGGAATTGTTATTGTGGTAGTTTAATTACTTCAATCATGTTATTATCCATGCCTAATTGTAGTAATTCTAGGTGTGTTGGTGAATTATGATTCATAGTCCTTGAAGGGCAAATTGTGAGATTTTGTATAATCATGATGCTTATATACATGCTTTGTGAATGCATTGAAAGTAATATGATCATGACTATAATGTAATTGTGGTGTTGTTGAAAGGCTATTCTCAAATATACACTTGTGAATGATGATGACATGTTGTAAAGGGTTTTCTCAATGCATAATATACCTTGAATTGGTAGGCTTAGGGCATCCTCTTCTTGTGTAACTAAAAGTATCTTGACTTAATAAACCTTGAATCAGTAGGCCAATGGCATCCCTTTCACAAATGACTAATGGAGTATTCTAGGCTTTTTTCTTGAATCGGTAGATCAACGGTATCCCTTTCATGATGAGTCCATGAACTACTATAATGATGAACCTTAAATCGGTAGACCAAATGGCATCCCTTTCATGAGGATTCAATGAGCTATTCTAATTATTTACCTTGAATCGCTTGGCCAATGGCATCCCTTTCATGTGTGTAATAATGTACCTTGGGTCGGTAGGCCAATGGCATCCCTCTCATGTGTAAAAATGTTAAAAGAGAATGAACTACTCCATGGGAATTTAATGCTTAGCACTGAGTGGATATTGTGAGGTGGAATCTCTCCCCATGTTAGGCCAGGTTTCT
Source organism: Solanum pinnatisectum (assembly GCA_035578085.1). Taxonomy (NCBI): domain Eukaryota; kingdom Viridiplantae; phylum Streptophyta; class Magnoliopsida; order Solanales; family Solanaceae; genus Solanum; species Solanum pinnatisectum. The sequence continues at coordinate 38,475,734 of CM069080.1, read as the reverse complement.
AGTAACAATTTCCTTATCACATAACTATGTGCCCACATAGGTTATTAGATAGTGGATCTACCTAAGCTAAATTATCAGTTCTACCTTAGGCAAGTAGACCAACCCTTTACGATGTGGGATAGACATCGGATTCCATACTTTGCTCACATGGTATATGTCGGTTAGGACTTATTCCTATTATGTGAGTTATGTGATTTGGTTACTCAAGAGGTTCTATGAAGTGTGGGTGGGGGTATGGGACTTCATCCATGCATTGCACGAGTAGGCTTTGAGAGTGGCTATGGTGTGTTCCTCAAAAGTTATAATGCCTAATGGAATGAATGTGCTTATAATGATGCTATTGAGAATGTTGACATAAAGGCTAAATGTAATAATGAATGATTAACTTGGATTGTTGCTATAGGTTGTTTTCCTTGTCATGACTTATTAAATGTGAATGTTCCTTGTTTATGAGTAGTAGCTAAAGATGGGATCAAAGAAATGGTAAACATGACTATGGTGGCCTAAAAGGGATACTTAGTATGAGTGCTATTATGGGATGCCACTCATACATTGCACAAGTATAACTTAGGGTTACCTAAGTGATGGTTCTATTGCGTTATAATGATTTGCATGATGCATATGCTTGTGACTTATGTTTTTATACTAAAAGTGAATAATGATTCTCAAACTTGTTAAATGCATAGTTTTCAACTAAAATGACCTTTTTAGCATGATTTTTGCATGGCTATCATACTTAGTGCAATATTTGTGTAACCCATATGTCTTCTACATTTTCACAAAAGTGTAGGTTTCGGTTCTTAAGGTGATCTACTTTTGGATTCAAGCTTGGATCGACTATTCTCCTAGCTTGTGGGGAGTCCTCAAGATTCGGGGACGTATGAGTCTTTAGTAGTTTCTTTCTCATCATTTTATGTTTCAGATTATGTTGAAGGGTTGTGACCCTATTGTTGATTCAAGATTGTATTAGATGGCTAAATGAGACAAGTTAGACTTCTGCTTTCTTTTATAAAAGATTTTGACTGTATGGATAAAAGTTTTAAAATTCCACATCATTTCTTATGTCTTATGTTATGAATGTTATGAGGCTTGTATGAGGCTCTTCGGAGTCTTATACATCATGTCACGTCCAGGGTGTAGGCTCGGGTCGTGACATGCACTCTGTCTTCACCAAGTTAGATACTCCAAATAGGAACTTACTCATTTGCGCCTCCGGATCGGCAACCATATGTGGAGCATACCTGGAGAGCTAGGTAAACTTAAATCCGTACTCTTGGACTGTCATAGAACCTTGCCTCAAATTCATGAACTCTTGAGCTTTTGCCCCTCTCAACTCTCCTGGAAAGAACGTGTCTAGAAAATCTCCTGTAAAACACTCCCAAGTTACAGGAGCTGCATTCTCACCCCTAGTTGAACCAAATGTGAGCTACATCCTTGAGCTGGTAGGACACCAACTCTACCCTATCATTTTCGATCACTTGTATCACTCAAAAGATCTTCTTGACCTCATTAATGAAGTTTTGGGGGTCCTTACCAACATGAGACCCTGGAAACTTATGCGGATTCATCCTAACAAAATCACAGACTCTAGCTGCCACTGATCCACCACTAGCATTTGCAAGAATTGGAACCTACTAATTGTTCTGGTTGGCTACACTCTGGGCCAAAAGCTGAATAGCGTTTTGAAACTCTGCATTTGAAACCTCATGGTCTCGGACTAGAGGAACTGTATCAGCGTTGTGGGCATTAGCATTCCTTGCATAAGTTATACGATGAGGCATGATCTGAAACGCATAACGTCAAGTTACAAAGGAGATCATACCCACGCACAATAAGAATAACAAGAAAGTGAAGTTTTCCTAAAACACTTCGTAACCTCCCTCTCATTAGATGTGGTGCACTTCGCACCCATGAAAAAGACTTTAATTAGTGTGGCTTTTAGACATTCTAGGACTCTTAAACCTAGTGCCCTGATACCAAGTTTGTCACGCCCCGAGGCTACCCCCTTGACGTAAACAAGGGACCTAGGATCATGGTGACACCAAGCTAACCCTGAGCTGGCATGTCATAAGCATACAAAGGTAAACTGAAGTAAGAAGTACTATGTGGAAGCTTAAAACATGATATAAACTGAAATGGGGAAAATACTCAATATTGTCTAAATATAAAAGACTATGAGTTTAATAACAAATAGAAGATCAAACTCAAAAACCAAAATTGAATCTAATTATGTCTGTAATAAGCCTCTAATTGACTAGAGATGCTGGTAAATACCCCCAGCTAACTCTAGCAAAACTGAAAGACTGAAAATAAAAGAAAACATGTATATCATCCTCGAAGAATGAGGACTCACCACTGATACTATTAAATACGAATAGGGAATCAATCTAAACGTGATCTAAATGCTGAGGACCTAAACCTGCATCACGAGAAGATATAGCGCAAAGTATGCGTTAGTACTTAAAAGGTACTAATCCTGCAGGATAGGATAAAGCTGAACAAATATATATAACTGAACAAAACATACTGAGTAATGATATAAGATGAACATGATGAATATACTGAACATACTGAATATGACTAAACTGAATGCAATGACCAAGTACATAACATACTGAAACTAATTACTGAAATATAATTGGTAACCTAGTCAAATGCACTAAAGTCTGACTGTAGGAGCTACTATTAACCGACATATAACTACATGAGATAATGTGAAGTCCGATGTATACACCCCATCGAAAGGACCCAATATACCTTGACAGAGGTATAAAGGCATGACTGGCGTGATCACTAAATGATGCCTAACAGAGGGGACTTATACTCCTATGGGGGCACATAGTTCTGGGACTATGAGGGTGATTGACCCTAGTCCAACTTGGTGTTAAACCTACTCCCAACTAGAAATGCGTACAATAAATATAACTAAAATATACTGGATAGATCAATATTCTGACATGCTAACTAAAAATGCAAAATTAAAGTATTGATAATGAAATATTTGAAAACTAAGGCTTGTATATCTATTTATGTCACGCCCCGAGCCTACACCCTAGGCGGGACTAGCACTCGAGAACCATTTCTGGCCCCAAGCGAACCCTTGGCCTGGCTAGACTCTCAGCGAAGACTCTAAGCATTATTACAATGATCAAATGCACTTATAGAACAACTGTCTCAAATTAAACTCAGAACGTTTAAGAATAAAACATTCAACTAGCCATAGATGGAAACTTAAGTCTTAACATAAGAAATAACAATGTAAAGACAACTTAACTACTAACTGTCTATAAAGCCTCTAAAACAAGGAAGGATGTCTGGACAAAACCCTCGATCATTCTAATTACTAAAGTACTAAGCAAATGATAAAAGGAGCCCTCTGAAAAGCAAGGAGGCTCACCAACTGACTCTGAGTGCTCAACTGGATCAACGAGGCGCTGGATGATAATCCTAGTTACCTGTGTCTGCATCATAAAATGATGCAGGCCAAATGATGTCAGTACATTGAATGTACGAGTATGCGAGGGGAATACTAAAAAAACATAACGTAAGCTTGAAAATAATTTGAAAGGAACAATTACCTTGGCTTTACTCAACTCATGAATAACTTAACTAAATATAAAGCAACAATACACATACAATAAATGGAAAGATTTTAAAATAGTAGAAAGCAACTCAGTTTGTTAAAGAAATGCAATAACAACTCAACTTTCTCATATAATATAGCAATATAATTTCTGTGGGAGTTTCTCTAACCGACAACCACCACTATGAGCCTAAGTGGTGATATAGCGTCTTGCCCATGCTTTCAGAACTTTCCTATACTTTGCCGTCATATAGGACGCCTTAACTAAGTGGATCCACTAGTCTATGCTCAAAAGCACTAAGGAGTCATCTAAAAGTATGATTCTTTACTACCCATGATGGCTACATGGTTTATAGAGACTTGAGTTATTATGAACTCGCATCCCCATATTGGTGCTCAATACTACTCCCAAAATATAATTAGTTTATGTGTTTTTAAAACAAAACTCTTTCTTTAGTTTGAGATAATTACTCAAAACTTAGCTTAAAGCTCTCTTGGAATCGATGTTCCCTTTCTTGCTCAAATGTGAAAACATTTCTAACTCTTGGAAATACTTAGTTCCCATATAATCTTTGAAGAAATAAACTTTTACTCTTACTCTTAGTGAACTCAAAACTTAAGTCTTAAAATGAAGTTAAAATGTTTGTAAAAGACTTTTGAAAGACTTTATGAACTTCTCTTGACTAGATTCTTAACTTATTGACTTGAGTCTTAACTTTCCTTGAATTGAATTATGGATTCAAGGTTCATGATCTCATGTTTACGGATGATTTCATGATGTTTATACGTACCTTAGAGTGTTGGAATCAACTAAGAAATATAGGTATGTTGCTAAAGGACTAATACGGGAAGAAGGGGAGAAAATAGGAAGAACTGGCGTCCCTAGCGCTCTAAGAGGTGCGAGGCGCCATAGGGTAAACTTGAGAGGGCTGGGGTGGGGCACTCTAGCTGGAGCGGTGCCCTAGAGCCCAAACTTCAGAGCCCCTCTTGGGGCGCTATGGCTGGGGCGGCGCCCCAAGCCCCTGCCAGGTGCACTCCAACTTTTCTCCTTCGTTTTTCAACTCTAAAACCCCTATTTCAACTTGGTTCTTTCCCCAAACACTTAGAATCAACTATACCATCAATGTGTGTAAGATTCTAATTGAAAACATAGCTAAATTAATGAATCAAACTCAAGAAACTTCAACAACACCAACCCACAAGAATTCAAACGAAATTTCATCAAGAACTCATAAGCTTTACTTTCAAATCAATATACTTCGCTAAATTGAATCATGATTGGTGCACGGGTGAACTAACAAAATGCTATGTGATCTCACATACCTCGTAGGATCACCCCTTGACAAAATTCATGATCCTAGCTTCGAGAAATTACAGAATCTTGCTTCTTCTCCTCTTTTCTCCTCTTCCTTTCTCTTCTCTCAAAACCCTAACTTTTCCAAAAGCGTAAACTGACCAAGATCATTTTTGAGCCCAAATAATTACCAAAAAACAAAATTTAAATATTAGGGTATGGAAAAGACCATAATGCCCTTCTAAAATAAAGATTAGACTTTCCTTATTCGAACAACCCAACTTCAAATGGGCATATCTCACTCATACGAACTTAGAATCGCGCAAACTCAGTGGCGTTGGAAATATAATTCTAAGATCTTTCCTACGGTATCTGGAATCACACCTAACTCATCCTGAGCTAGGAGTTATGGTCATTTAAAGTTGACACAAACTCAAACTTACCATGACTTAACAAATTTCTAGATTTTTCATTCTTTCCTAAAAATGACTATTTCCAATTCTAACTCTTTTTAGCTCTTTCGAATTTTGAGGTGTTACAGTTTATCTGTCCTAGCTAATGTAAATCATGAACTAAAGAACTACACAACTAGGGTTCTGAGTTTCATGCAAGAATCCACGCGAAAGTGTTACGAATACTTGACAATCTGAGTAAGAACGCTATAGCCAATAAATCATCACAAATTTCTGATTTTCTAGAAACCCTAGGCCTAAACAATATGAAGGGAATCGATAAATCTGACTGAATTCTAGGGACCTAGTGGACGAAAGGAATCCACTAGTGAAATTCCACATACCTGGTGATGATATTCAAGGAGAAATTTTTCAATTTTGGGGCTGGAACTGGAGAAACCTTGTTACGTACGAGTTCTTGAGAAAGCTATCGCATGATTTTCCCCTTTTTTTCTCTAAGTCTGATGAATTTTTGGTGAATAAATCACTTAGGGTAGGTACTGACTAAGTTACTAGGCTCAAACTGACCAAAACTACGTAGTTTAAGGGTTAAAAGACGTAGTTTAGGCGTCCAACACAGAGGGGAAAAGACTGAATGACCCCTGAATTAAAATTTGTCGAGGCAAACCACGACCCAGTGATAGACCGTCACTGGGACCAGGGCCCATCGACTGGGTCATGGTCTGCAGGCAACAGCTACTGGTACTGGGGTCCGGTCCACGAGCCCTACCAGAGATCGTGTAGAGGACCACGAACCGTGAATGTCACTGTGGTCCCTCACTTGGGCTGGTAGTCTATTAGCTCAAGTCTACAGACCCTCCCACAGCCCGTCATTAGGACCACGTCCCGTGGAGAGCTCCCTGGTTTGATGTCAGGGCATGAGAGGTTCTATCTCATTACCACGAGCACCAATACGGCTCGTGTGGTGGTCCACGGCCCATGAAGGGTCTCGTGGTTCACCATTCCTGGGCGGGGTGTTAACCACAAAAAGGTCGACGGACCATGGTTCCATTCACAATCCATGAACCCTGTTGTGGTTCACCCATTTTTCTGGTGTTCTGGTCTGATAAGTTGTGAGGTGTTACGATACCTCTCACTAATTCGGGTAACTTTCCTTAATTGGACATTCATATTTCAAATGGACATATATCCTTCATACGAGCTTGAAATTTAGTAAAACTCAGTGGTGTAGGAAAGAGGATTCCAAGACCTTTCATTTGATATCTTATGGATCACCTAAATCATAATGTACTGAAAGTTATGGTCATTTGAAGTTGACCTAAAACTCTTAACTTTGCATTAACTTGCAAAATTTCAGATTTTTGACTCTTTCCAAATTTGGCGCTTTCTAAATCTAGATTTTTCTAACACCGGGTGTTACATTAGTTTACCATACACACAACTATTTCTGCAACATTCTTCATCTAGTTGCAATTCAGTAAGTTAGTGATGCGAAGCCGCATGTGGACATGCGAAGACATCATAGAAGCAACAGTTTATCACATGTCAACATTTAAGCTCAATTATCATTCATACAATCTATGTATTATTTCATAAAAACAATTTGAAAATGGTAATCACCTCTTCTATTTATATGTGCCAACTCAGGAAATGAAAATCCCCGAAACATATAGTATAAATGAAACTAGAGAATTTAAGATTCAAAATCAAACACTCACTCTCAGGTAGATGTCAACATGCACACATGTAGTATCATAAGCTTGTCCATTATGTATTTCTCTACTAATTCATACATACTCATTTTAAGGTCAATTAGGACTTCTGGGGTACGAGAAATGAAAAGGTGAAGACAAATCGTCACCACTCATGGTAAATGCCAACCAAACAGAAAACAACTATCAATACCAATTTGACACATTAGACTCTATAGGAATGACAACAACTTAATGAAAACATTAACACTCAATATCATGGATCATTTTAAAATTGACTTAATTTATTTGGATCATATTAGTCACTTGTTATCAACCAAAGTATCCATAGTATCTTACATTGACTTTGTCTCTAGCAAATCATGAATTGGACAAGTCACCCGATTTGACAATAAAGATAACTATTGGGAAACAACTATAGTATAAATAAAACCTAAAGGATATATACTATAATGCATGAATATGCACAACAAAAAATAGATATTTAGACCAATAGTTGTTCAAAATTAACAGGACATGGCCAGACGGGAAAAATTATCACAACATAAGCATGCCCATTCGAGTCAAATGAACATCATAAAAAGATATTTCAACAAGCTTAAAACATCCACCCACATGTTTCAATAACCTTAGGATATTTGTAAATCTCGATTTATATATATAATTTGGTGTATTATTAACCATCATGGTTCAGTTTTTACCTATTAATATATTATCATCTCCCTTGCCTTATTTTTTATTTCTTATCTGAGTATTTGTGTCCTTCAATTGATAAATAAACACAAAAAATTATATTCCTAATGCAGGGGATACATTTATTTTTTCAAATAGACTTAGAACATAGGAAGAATTTCTCTATTTCACGTAGGGAGTAAAAATGAGAAAAATGGAACCAAAATATAAATGTGATGGTCAAATTCTATGTTTTGGGAGTGCAAACATCAATTCTAAAAATTAAGTTAAAATAGAACTGTTGAAGTTTTTAACATACAAAAGCCACAAAATTAATAAATCTTGTACTATCACCATATTTTTTAAAAAATATATGAATATTAAATAAGACAATTTATTATATTGTTTAATTCAATTTTAATATTATATGTGTTACTAGCTTACACCAGAAGGTTTCAAAATAAAAATTTTACCCTATATGTAAATTGGTTTGTTAGATTTTGAAGTGTAAGAGGTCATTTTAAAAAATTATACTAACAACATCGTTTATCCCGTTTTAGTTCTTTCAAAGGGTACCTTTACTCCCCTTTGATTCTAACTACTCTAAACTACTTTTAAACATATAGAAATCATTCATAACCTTGAATTCATAATTCAAATTCAAGGTAGAGTTAAGAGTCAAGTCTTGAGAGTTTTTTCGAGTCTTTTGAGAAGTCTTTTGCAAACCTTTTTAAAGTTGTCTAAACACTTGAGCATTTGAGTTTGAGGAAGGGTAGAGTTGAGTTCATTTTCTTTAAAATGATAAATGGGAACTAAGTATTCCCAAGAATAAATGTTTTTACATTTAAAAAAGAGGAGGAAACTAAGATTTCCAAATGAGTTTTGAGGAGTTTTGAGCACTATATCTTTTTAGAGAAATCTTTTGAGTAATAAACTCAAAGTTGAGGATGAGGAAATATTTTCTTTAAGACATATGAGATAAGTTATACTTTGGGAGTAGTATTGAGCACCGATATGGGGGAGAGTTCTAACAACTCACAGACCTCATAAACCATGTTGCCAACGTGGGTGGAAAGGGTCATACTTTTTAGATGATTCCTTATTACTTTTAAGCATAGACTAGTGGATCCACTTAGTTGAGGAGTTCTATACCCCGATAAGGTATAGGACAGTTTTGGCAGCATGGGCAAGACGTTTGTATCATCACATAGCTTACAGTGATAGTTGTCGGTTAAAGAATCTCCCAAATAGAGTTTATTTTGTATTTTCGTATGCAAACAAAGTTTATATTGTATTTTTAAATACATGAGTTTTTATATACAGTTCTAAATGCTTTATATAAACTGCACTTTCATTGTTGGTTATACTACATAGAGTTGAGTATTTTTGAGTTTGAGTACCTTTGAGTTGAGATGAGGTGAGTATGTTTCTTTAGTTCCAGTTCAAGCTTATGTCATGCTTTAATTTTTCCCGTACATGCTTGTACATTCCATTTACTGACACCATTTGGCCTGCATTTTTCATGATGCAGATACAGGTAACCAGGATCATCAACCAGTGCTTCATTGATCCAGTTGCGTTCCAGAGTTGTTTGGTGAGTCTCCTTGCTTATGGAGGATCCCTTATTTATCTTCAGTTGTTTCAGATTGTTAGGATGATCGGGAGTCTTGTTCGGATATCCCTCATAGTATTAGAGGCTTCATAGATAGATAGACAGTAGTTCATGAGTCTTTTCATTTTCAAATGTTACTGTTTAAAGACTTGAGTTTCCACTTTTGGCTAGTGAATGTTTTACTTCTAAAATGTTCTGAGTTTACTTTTTAGACAGTTGAGTAAAGTTACTTTTAAAAGTTCTTTTATTTGTGAGTAAGTCTTTCGCTAAGAGTTAAGCCAAGCCAAGGGTTCGCTTGGGGCCAGCAATAGTTCTCCAGTGTCGGCCACATCCAGGGTGTAGGCTCTGGCCGTGACTGATATACAGTGAGTTTACGGTATTTCTAATACATTTCACTTAAGAGTTTTGTAGGTCTAGGACCAATTTATATTAGAATTAATGTTTATTGTGTTATATTTGCAGGGAATAGGCTTGGACGAGGTCGAGAGAGATGACAGCTGAAATTCTATAGAATAAGCCACTTATGAAGGTGACCTATGGACCGTAGGTCCAGTCACGGTCCATCGTGGGTAGGCGTGGAATGATCATCAGGGAAGTCTGACTAAGTATGGAACCACAGAGACCAGTGACGGACCATAGGTTGACCCACAGTCCGTCCTATACATCCGTCAATGAGATCAGAGATTTTGAGTTCCAGTACCTGATGAAAAGTTCTAAGTGTGGAGCCACGGAAGGGGACCCATGGACCGTAGGTCAACCTACGGTCCATACTGCACACCTATCATTTGTATCTAAAAGTTGAAGGTTCCATCTTCCGAGAAAAAGTCTAAGTTTCAAGCTACGGAAGGGACCTACGGACCGTAGGTCTAACCACAGTCCGTAGGTCAGTCTCATCGATCGAAGTCGTGTCCAGCAGTTTTATTTCCTTATTTCATTTTATTTTTGTTTAGGACAAGTTTTTCTATAAATAGGGTATGTAAACCTCGTTTTTGGGGGTTAGACATTATTGTTTACTTTTAGTTCTTAGTATTTTCTTGGGAATTAACTTGCAAAGTTTAGCAATTTGATTTCCAAATTTCAGTTTATAAAGATTTTGGCTTCGAATTTCAATTGGAGATTTTGGGTTTCTTCTACTCACTACGTAAGTTAATGAATTCTTCTTCTAAAAAAATGAATTGTGTTCTTCCAAGCATGAGTAACTAAATCCACAACTAGGGTTGTGGGAACTATGAGCATTTAACAAAGTATGAATAATAACTAAATAATTCTTGAATAGTGTTTTCACAACCCAGGGGTACCCCATAGACATAACATGGAATACTTGACCCCGAAGGGGTCTCATATAAACCCTTAGCATAATCATAACATAAGATACTAGAAAAGTATGGGAAAATTTAAAACTTCTTTAAAACCATACAATCGAAAACATTTTCATAATCAAGCGGAAGTCTTTACTACTCATTTGTCTCAAACCATCTACTAAAACTCTAGAAAAAAAGATCCCGGACGCAGCCCATATAAAAGTCTAAAACATAAAGAAATGACATAAGGGAACTATGGGTTTGTCCTCGAAACTATGAGGACTCACCAAATCTTCAAGTCTTCTTGCACCTTAGAAACCTAGCCTCCAAAGCAATTCAATCTCCAAAATCCTACATTTGATTAGAATGTAGGCAATATGCGTTAGTACAAAATGTACCAAGTATGAAAGCTAACACAATATCATAAGAGTATCTCAAAATGGTTAGTCAACATAAGACATAAGCATAAGAGATAATAATATAGTCATAAGATAATCATCATAGTTATAGTATGGTCTCCAACCTAAGCATCTTATAAACATAGGTCAACATAAGACATAGTTAATGAGCATTGGAGATAAGTCATAATCAAATAAGCATAATTGACCCTTAGTAATCTGTACCATAATAGCACCATTCTCAAGTAACCTCAAAAACAAACATGTGCAAAGCAAGAATAGCATCCCATAATACCATCCAAGCCAAGTATCCCTTTTTGGTCATCTTGATCATAGTCTACATACATGGTCAAGTATTTGAACTCTTATAACATAAGGGCACTATACTCCCAAGAGAACATCAAGGCACATTTGTGCAATGAATGAAAGGCATCCCATACTACCCTTCACACAAAGAATAACCTTGAAGTCATCCTAGTCATACATACCCTCCTTTGGTATTATCATTATCTTACCTTATCTAGATAAGGGAACTATCACCTTAAGTCAAACTCATCTTGGAAGGCAACTATAGCTTAATCCTATCTCAACTCCTTTCTTTAGTAACCCTAAGTCATACTTGTGCAATGCAATCATAGCATCCCATAATACTAATCATGCTAAGTACCACTTTTAGGTCCACTTACTATTGCATTCTTGGTTTGGAACCTAGTTCTTCTCTTAATCTTTAGAACTCTATGAGGTACTCTCTTAAGCACATCTTAGTTCCTTACTAGTTTGAATCCTATGAGATACTTCTTCTAGTATGTCCAAGTTCCTTACTCACATGGACCCTATGAGATACTACCTTAAGTATGTCTAAGTCTATTCATACTCATGAACACTTTGAGTTGCTTCATTAAGTAATGTCTTAGTTCATTTAAGCTTTGAACACTATGAGATACTTCTCAAGCATGTCTTAGTTCACTTATTAAAATGGACATTATGAGATACTACCTTGAGTATCTCTAAGTCCATTAACGCTTTTGAACAATATGAGATGCTTCATTAAGCATGTCTTAGTTCATCAGATATGGAGATTGCTACTAGAAACCTTAACTCAACTATGTGAAGGCTTTCATCTCATGAGACCTAACTTTGGGAAAACCCACACTCTACTACATAAGAGTTCCCCCTTTTTCTTGGATAGTACTCACATCAACTAGGTGTGGTTCTCCTTTATACTTGGAGCTCGGACCCTTTCTTGTGTGATACTCCATCTCATGGTCAAATCCACTAGGGGCCAAGCGTATACCCCTAGATTCACTATTAAGTCGTGCTTAGCATTCATATCGCAAGGAAGGATGTCCTTAACAACCAATCCATGTTAAAGTGATTCTATCACTTCATACTATCAAACATTCATAAGGTAGGTTAGGTGAGTATAGGTCTTTCATCACATTTGTACCTATTAGACTTCTATTTCTCTTTTAGACGTTACTCTCAAAGCCTTAGTACATCTAGTTCATCACATTGGCTTTTACTCTCAAAACCTTAGTACCCAACCTTCATTACTATGAGTCTTCACTCTTGATCATTCTATAACCGCCAAGCATATTATGAACCTGAGTTACAAGACATTCAATCACATTACTCATTACTAGGTGATTCTATCCATAATTCATCTTAAAGGTTCACTTTCAACTTTACAAGTCAAGATCAATTACATTCAACTAGGTTTAGTTCAATTCATGATTTCATATTCATATTCTTGAATAATTTCTATACATGGTGACAATTCTAGAAGATCTATCAAGAATCATAAATTTCACATCAAAAGACACAAACCCACATACTTTGATTTCTAGGGTTAACCAAGGAATTCACATAAATTCTTCATAATATCATGAATCAACACCAATTTAACCATAAATAATTATTATCCAACCAATTAGAATCATACCCAACTATACACACACATTGGAAGCAACCCTAGCTTAGATTGGGGTTCTTCTTCACAAATTTGGGGAAATCTTAGGGGATTCTATGGGTGGAAGAACCCATAGATGAAAAGCTTAACATACCTTAATCAATACCCTAGCACAAGCCTTTAACAATGGAGGTTTGTTCTTGGTCCAAGCTTCAAGTTGTATTTACTTCTTCAATGGGGGTTTCTAGAGAGAGAAATATTCTTTGGAGAGAATGAAGTTGGGTTTTCTTTGGATTCTAGGGAGAATGACTTAATTCAAGGAAAACTAGGGTCTAAATAGTTTATATACCTACTAGGAAGGATATAAAATAATGTAGGGTCAACTTTGGAAAAGAACTAAGGACCCTTAAAGTTTCAAATTAAAATCTACCAACCCATACGACTTAGCTCACCCTTTTGCTCCTCATGGCTCGCCAAGGGCACTAGGCGACTCGCCAAGTGGACCCTTGGCTCGCCCATTTTTCCAGTAGCTCACTAAGTTGAGCAGGCCACTTAGGCAATGGGGGAGGCAGCTTGGCGATTCGCCAATCCAACCGGCGAGCCCCAACTTGGCTCGCCTAAATTTCCAGTACCTAGGCCAAGGGGATAGCCACTAGGCGACCCCAAGTGCCCTTTGGTGCATCGCCAAGTCACTTGGGCGATCATGCTGCCCAATTGCCAATAAGGTCCCTTAAAGAACAAGTTCTCTTCCACTCTACTTTGATACCTTAGGCCCTTGCCCACTCCCTAGACTTGACAACCCCACATACCAATGCCTAGGTTAGCCTATAAGACTACGGGGTGTAAGACGTGCCTTGACGTTCAACCACTAAACCCCTTATTCTATGCGCGGGAAGTCTCATCTATGACTCTATTCCTCATACATCAAGCATTAGAACCATAGCTTATGGCTCTAGTTAGTTCTTCTAATTTCCGGGGCATTATAAGTGTTGATGCATGCATTGGTAATTCTTTCGCCTAGAAGTCTTTTTAACAAGTGCAAGTGTTAGAACTCGCCTTGTTGCTACTTGCCGGACCAAGGAGGTAATTAATAAGAAAAGAATTATCAACAGAGATTTAGTGTGATACTATCTAATAGTCTAATGTCAATTGGTGTGAGGGTGAAAACTAAGCCATACATTGATGTGACATCTAATCTAAGGTAAAGGTAAGAGTTAGTAAATTATACACACGTAGCCGAACCAAGGTGTGGAGTGAAATTCCCTATTTGGAGGACCAAGGACTTAGGGATACATATCTTACCACTGTGCATGTGATACACTAGGAGAGGATTACTATTATTAGGATTACTGCGTTAAGAGCTTATGGGAAGCATATACACCCTAGTTTCTCTCTCTCATTGATAACAACAAAGTTCGAATCTTGCTCACTTGTTACTTAACTACAATCAATTATTTGTTACACAACCCCCCCCCCTTTACTTAATTGTCTCGGAAATAAGTTGACTAAACGAATATAATAGTGAGTTAAGTTTAATTCTAAACCATATTCCTCGTGGGATCGACCCCAACCTACCAGTTGGGCTCTTTATTTGACAACGATCGCTTATACTTCTTTAGGGAGGTGTAATTTGAGCGTATAAAATTTTGGCGCCGCTGCCGGGGAATAAGGCTTTTAGATTAAGTTTAACTACATTATTGAACTTCAGTCAATTATTTCCTAATTTTACGTTTTCTTTTTATTTTTTGTTTTCTTCAAGTCTCTACTCTAGTGTATGCCAAGTACACGGAGTCTAGGCAAACCACTGACCCCATACGATCCAGAGTTGAGCAAAACTTTGAGAAGGATGAATAACCAAGGGGTCCGAAATAATCTAGCCAGAGGTGAGCCTGAGGAACAAGTGAACAAAGAGAATGTTCAGGTTCAGGCTGAGAATCTACTTGGAGATGCATTGAGCGTACAGAATCCACCAGAACCAATGTTGCATGATAACTACAGGGTCGACTTCAATACCATTGAATTCGAAGGACCTATTGTGCTACCTCATCTACCTCTGGGGCATACATTCGCGGTGACTAGCAGTCTGATGCAGATGCTTACAGCGAGGGCTTTGTTCTTTGGTATGGCATGGGAGGATCCGCATGGGGACATGGCCAAGTTAAGGAGTGTCTGCAAGAGTTGCGTGGGTCGATCAAAATTTGATATAGATGTCATAGCGTTGAGAGTCTTCCCTCTATCATTGATCGGTAATGCTGCAGTGTGATTTTTTGAGCTTTCATATAACCCAATTCACACATGGGACAAGCTGCACAAAGTGTTCATGGCTAAGTACTTTCCATTGTCAAAAAAGTTGAACCACAAATATAAACTCAACAACTTCGTGGCACTACCTAGAGAGTCTGTGAGTAGTTTGTGGGATAGTTTCACTACATTCATAAGAAGTGTTCTGAATCACCGTATTGATGATGAGTCGCTGAAGGAATACTTCTATAGAGGTCAGGATGACAATAGTAAGGCTGTGCTTGATACTATCATTGGGGGTTCATATGGTGAGTGCACTTTTGAGAAGATTGCTAAGAAAATGGAGAAAATTTCTCGAAATAACAAAGCTTGGAGCACTAGAAAGTCAAAAACTGGGAGGAGCACATTTGCAGTTCAATCTGCACCTAGCCAATCTGCCAATGACATTCGAGAGGAGATGGCTCAGATGAGGACCGAACAGGGGTTGGTGTTGAAGCATGTGAGCGGAGGTGCAGAAAAGGTAAATGTTGTGAATTATTTGACAAGGAATCCACCACCACTGGTTGAGGAATGCTATCATGAGGAGGATGCTTACTTGGTGAATGATTAGACGGGGGGTTTCCGAGCCAACACCCAAGGTTCCAATTCAGATAATTGGCACCAAGGTCAAGAAAACCAAGGTCAGAACTATGGCAACTAAAATCGAGAGGGTGAATATGTCCGGGATGGGAACTACAATCGCTACAACAACTACAACTGAAACAACTATGGCAATAGAAACAAGAGAAGTGGGCCTTATGTTCCACCAGCAAATCAAGAATTTGGTAATAGGGAAGCTAAAGGTAGTATGTCACGAATTGAGGATATGATGTAGAAGATGATGAAGAGGTTTAACTCGACTGATGAGAATCTGAAAGAGATGCGAAACGACTTGTCTGGAATCGGTCAAAAAGTTGATGCCCATGCCGTGTCGATAAAGCAACTTGAGCGGCAGTTTAATCAGTTGACCACTACAGTAAACCCATATCATCCTGGCACACTTCCTAGCAACACCATCTAGAATTCAAAAAATGATGGGCATTGTATGGCAATCACTACTCGAGGGGGTAAACGGACCATTGATCCACCTATGTCGTCTGAGGTTGAAACTGTGGTTAAAAAAGATGATGATGAGATTTAGGTTACTGGATAGTCCAAGAAAGCTACAACGAAGGAAGCGGAGATAACCCAAAAAGTTGTTCCCATGCCTAGACCTGCACCTCCATTCCCACAGAGGTTGGTAAAGAAGAATGAAGAAGGGAAAGACCACAGGTTCATTAGTATGTTGAAACAGCATTCCATCAATGTTCCGTTGATAAAAGCTTTGGAGAAAATTCCTGGGTACGCAAAGTTTATAAAAGATTTGGTGACGAAGAAGAAGGAAATCAGTTTTGAAGATGAGGATAGGTTGCAACATTGCAGTGCTATTGCTACTAGGTCGCTTGTGTAGAAGAAAGAGGATCCTGGTGCTTTCACTATTCCTTGTACCATCGGATTGCTAGATTTGGCTAAGCCGTTGTGTGATTTGGGTGTGAGCATTAATCTGATGCCATTGTCTATTTACAAGAAGTTGGGTTTGGGGATTCCAAAACTGACTGCTATGCGACTACTCATGGCCGATAGAACTATCAAGAAGCCCATAGGTGTTCTCCAATATATGCTTGTGAAAGTGGAATCGTTTATTTTTCCGGTGGATTTTGTGATACTTGACTATGAGGTTGATTTTGAGGTTCCCATCATCCTAGGGAGACTATTCCTTGCTACTGGGCACGCCTTAGTCAATATAGAGAAAGGGCAGATTAAGTTCCGACTGAATAATGAAGAGGTAACTTTCAACATCTATAGGTCTATGAAGCAGGGAAGTGAGCTCAAGTCAGTATTAGTGGTGAATCATATTGTGGAGCAAGGTTTTGAGGTGTCTATTGAAGAGAGGTTAGGTGTTGATGCACTGGCAGCGGTAATGATGAATTTTGAGGGTGATGGGATTGAAGACTATGATGAACTAGTCGCTGCACTTGATAGGTTCGAATTCCATTCTAAACCAAAGAAATTGGAGTTAGACATGAAGAATGGCGACTCTCCACCCGCAAGACCGTCTGTGGAGCTCCGAAATTGGAGCTTAAGGCTTTACCAGCGCATTTGAGGTATGTATTCTTGGGGAGAGTGATTAACGTATCAAAGCACTTTATCCAATACTAAGTGCCAACGATCGTTCGTTAGTATAATAACCCAACTACATGAGTTGGGCTCCATCCCATGGAGAGTAGTGTTTCCTTCTAATTCAATAATAAAAGTATAATGACAATCTCTTCAAGCAAACGCTTCTTGCATAATTAATATTTAGATCTCTAACGCAAGACTTCAATTATCACTCCAAACTCATACTTCAACACAAACAATCAAATAGTAGAATTAAAACTTGGGAATTTGATCAGCCAATTATCAAATATAAATGAAGTGAATGAATGTTATTGCTCACAAAGGGATAATTTGTCGTGGGTAGGTCGAACCATATATAAGGTAACTTTCTCTCAAACAATTACCTTCTGTATGTTGAATTCTCTCAAACTTCAACACTAATCGAAAGATACCCAGTTCTTCTCCCTCATCAAATCCACTATCTTGAGCTGAATACAAAGGATGGATCACTTGTTTCACTCTCTCGAGCTGAAACCAAGGAAACCCACTACTAAGGACATTAAGATTGCCACCTTGGTTCCACACCTCTCTCTCGAGCAAGTGCACAACATTGAAATTGATACATGAAGTCATGTAATTCAACCTCGAAACATAGCAACAACTTAGACTCACTTCAAATTAACACCATTCTTTGCAATTAATAAACACCTACTAAGTAAATTCAACAATTGGCTTCATGATCAAAACCTCAAGTAGAGGGTTTTAGCCACTCATATTAAAAATACAAAAATTGAAATTAATTGTCACTCCCATGGTTGAGTACAAATGAGAATTATAAAATGGAAATCTATTAAGAATCCTCTCTCTTACAAAATCTCTCAGAAAATTTTGTTAAGATCACCAAGAAAAAGCCTTTTGCAGTGTTGTCTCCCTCTCTCCTTTTCTTTCCTCTTTTCTGAATAATATCTCCTCTTTCTGCCAGAACCCATTTAAACAAGTCTGAAGTATCGCGCTTTAAGACCACTCGGCTAAGTAAATCGGGCACCGCCGATAGATGGGCGACTCGCCGATCGTTCTTCATCATTCTTTCCTTTTTCACTTCTTCTTGGCCTAGCTACTGTAACTTTAGGCGGTCCAGGTCGAGGTCACCGAGTGATTCCGCGATTCGCCCTCTTTTCCTCTATCTCGCCCATCAGCACTTACATGAATCTTCCTTAGCACTTTTAGTGACTAGGTTTATCCTTCGTCGAATAGATCGATGACACGCCGAATGGCATTGCTGTTCGCTGAAATTGTCCTATTTTAGCTCCAGCATTTTGTAAATTTAGGTGATATCTTGTCAATTTGGTGATTTGTCGAATGACTTCGGTGATCGTCAGGTTTTCATTTCTCCATAGCTTTAGCTTGCTTTGTTCCCTTTTTGATCAATCGCGTCCATGCATCCTTCCTAAATCCAAATGCCCGAAATTCAAGAATTTACATCATTCATTAGTACTAAACAAGCCTTTGAGGACACTAATTTTGTTAAAATAAGGCCCTAAATGAGTCCAAATCGTGGACTCATCAACACCCCAACTTAAACTTTTGTTTGTCCTCAAGTAAAACTCAAGTTCAGCAGTTCAAAAAGGATGTCTCAAACAGTGCTACACAAGACTCAATCATGAATTCATATAAAAAGACTCAACTTATTCATGCAAGGATCAATTGTGCACTCAAAGATTCAAGTTGTGACTCACCATTACTAAAGAATCTCAAGCTCACTATACTTGCTTCAAATGCAAGTTCAAGTTCAACAAAGGTATTCAAATACCCTCACACAAAGAATGATTTGGACTCATTTGAAGTTCAATCATTTGAAGTTCCGGAATCAAAATCAACACTCACACTCATAAAGATAAATGCAATGCATGATGTCACCCATAGGTTTTCCCTTATTTTCCAATCGACTTTTGCTTCAACTCATTCAAGATCAAAAAGGTCTTTTCAAGGCTTGTAACGGGGTTGAGTGTAAAGGTATGGTCATTTAGGCTTAAAGTCTGAAATCCTCATGAAATATGATGTGAACAATACCTTTTTTCCTTCTCTTTATCATTTTAATACAAGCTCAAAAGTCACCTCTTATTCAGCTTCCATGGACCGTTAGAAACCCCATTTTCTTTGTATTTTCACAACATTATTCCACAACTTTTTCTTTCTTTTTCTTTTTAATTATTTTTTTCTTTTTCTCCTTTTTTTTATATTGAGGGGTTCCATTTTTCTCAAAGCATAGGCAAAAAGAACTTCTTTGCACTTTCTTGGTTTACCTTCTCTTTTCACCACACCCCCAACTTAGGCTTTCGGCCTAAGTTGGCTATTCAAACAAATCACAAATCATGAGGATTATAGGTAATGGGTTAAGAAAGGTCTCAATTTCATCAAGTTTCTTCCACGAACAAGGTTAAGGCTCAAGGGTACTCAAAAGGAGTTCACACACTCACAAGGTAGGCCACAAAAGAGGTATAATGTCAAATTGGTTTACACTCTTTAAAATCACCTAAGATCATCTCAAGAAATTGCACCACTTAGTCAACTGGACCAACGGGGAAAAATTCTAGGTGTCATCATACACAGTTCAAGGTAAGCTCATCACACAAGGCATTAATGCCAATGTCAAACAGGACTTCACACTTTCTCTAGTGTGCAATGTTCATCACAAGAGACTAAATTCGATAATTGGCTAGTCACAACAAGATGCAAAGAGTTCACATATTGTCTATGCAACTTCAATTGGCCTCGTTGTAGCTGCACATTCATTTTTGTTTGATTATGAACACTATTTAAGTCATCGATATTGTTCAAACCGGTACTCAAATTTACAAGAGAACAACCACATTCAACACAAACAGGGGAAGTGGCATAAAGAGAAGGAGGTTCGTTTAGTTCACTGACCAATTTCCACTCCCCACCAAAAGAATTCAACATTGTCCTCAATGTGGGTGGCATTACCGCAAATAAAACAAAATAGAAACAATACATAAAGACTAACACGAAATGAAAACAATCTAGTATGTAAACAACTAGAGCAGGGTAATGATGAATCTTCACTAAATGCCCATTTGGCTACGGAGTGAAACGGTCGCTGGATGTGTCGCCGATACGCCTAATGTTCTTCAGATCTCCCTTAGTTCCAGTGGACTGCACTCTCAGGGAATGCAGGTCGACGAAGATGTAAAGGGTTGGCGAGCAGATCAGTGATCCGCATAATGTACTCAGAACCTCGTCGATCGATCCTTGAGGGACGTTGTCAGCGTTGACTAGAAAGGGAGAAAAAAATTGGGTCACTGAAGCACATCGGTGATACACCAACAAGGGAAGGTGTCCCGCTGAATGTTCTAGAGTCTTAGCCTTATTTTTGAGTTCCATAAGTCAAACCAAATTGTGCTCACCAAACTGGTTCAGCAATTCGCCAAGAGCACCATTGTCTCACTCATGACCTCGCTCCTGTAAAATCAACACGCATTATTTAAAACACTAACACTTAGGTTGCCTCCCAAGAAGCGCCTCAAGCATCTTCCAGGTACACCACTTCAATCAAAGAAATCTCCTGGCATTCTCCAAAATATAATTTCAAGTATTGCCCATTCACCTTAAATGCAGGTCCTTCTTGACCTTCAACTTCTACGGCACCATTTGTGAATGCTCGTGTTACTCTAAATGGACCGGACCATTTGGACTTGAGCTTTTCGGGAAAAAGTCTAAGTCTGGAGTTGTATAGCAGCACCCAATCTCCCACCTTGAATTCTCGCTTAAGTATTTTAGCATCGTGCAATTTCTTCATCTTTTCCTTGTAAAGGGCTGAACTTTCATAAGCTCTGAATCTGAATTCATCCAATTCATTTAACTGCTCCACTCTCCCCCTTGAGGTCTTTGTCCAGTCCAGATTTAAAGCTTTCAATGCCCACAATGCTTTGTATTCCAACTCAACGGGTAGATGGCAAGATTTACCAAAAACTAGTTGATACAGAGACATCCCAATAGGTGTTTTGTAAGCAGTCCGATATGCCCATAGTGCATCATCGAGCTTTTGAGACCAATCAGTTATGTTGGCATTCACTGTCTTGGCTAAAATGCTTTTGATATCTCTCTATTTGACACTTCTACCTGGCCACTTGTTTGGGGATGAAATTGGGTTGCTACCTTATGTTTCACCCCATACTTGCTCAATGTAGCTGAGAACCACTTGTTGCAAAAGTGGGATCCCCCATCACTAAAATCGCCCTAGGAGTGCCAAATTTAGCAAAGAAGTAGCGTTTCAAAAATTGGACGACGTTTTTTCCTTCATTGTTTGGAAGTGCAACAGCCTCCACCCATTTGGAGATATAATCTACAGCCACCAAGATATATTTTTTTTCCAAACGAGCTCACAAATGGACCCATGAAATTGATTCCCCATACATCAGATAACTCAACTTCTAAAATAGGAGTCAGGGGCAACTCATGCCTTTTAGACACTTCGCCTTGTTTTTGACATTGAGAGCATTTCTTCAAAAATTCATGTGCATCCTTCTAGAGGGATGGCCAGTAATATCCACTTTGGAGAACTTTAGTGGCTGTGCGCACACCACTATGGTGACCTCCAACTGGAGACGCATGACAATCATGGAGAATTTCTACCGCTTCTTCTTTTGAAACGCACCATCTAATAATATGACCTGCACACTCTCGAAACAAGTATGCTTCATCTCAGAAGTACTTTTTAACATCAAAAAAGAACCTCTTTTGTTGGTAGAAATTCAGCTCATCTAGCAGTAGTCCGCACACAAGGTAATTTGCGAAATCTGCATACCAGGGAATTTGTTTGATAGATATTTCAAACATCTGTTCATCGGGGAAGTAATCGCCTATGTCACCCTCAAGCTCGTTATTTTCCTTGCCTTCCAACCTTGATAAGTGGTCAGCCACCTAATTTTCGCAACCTCTTATATCTTTGACCTCAAAGTCAAATTCTTGTAATAGTAGAACCCACCTTATCAACCTTGGTTTTGCATCTTTCTTTGCCATCAAGTAACGGAGTGCAGCATGACTGTGTAAACGATTACTTTAGTGCCTAGCAAGTATGCCCGGAATTTCTCAAATGCATACACTACCGTAAGCAATTCTTGTTCAGTGAATGTATAGTTTTGTTGAGCTCTATTTAGAGTTTTGCTTGCATAATAAATTGGGTGGTAAAGTTTGTTGCATTTTTGCCCCAATACCACCCCCAATGCCATGCCACTAGCATCACACACATTACTTCGAAAGATTCGGACCAATCAAAGTTGATAATGACCGGAGTGGATACCAATTTCTCTTTCAAGCACTGAAACACCGCCATACAAGCGTCATCAAAATAGAACTTCACTTCCTTCTCTAAGATTTTGCACAGGGGATGTGCAATCTTCGAGAAATCCTTGATGAACCTCCGGTAGAACCTGGCATGTCCCAAGAAGCTGCGAACACCCTTCACTGAAATCGGCGGAGGTAGTTTCTCAATTACCTCATTTTTTGCCTTATCAACTTCCAATCCCTTTTGTGACACCTTGTGCCTGAGAACTATGCCTTCCTTCACCAAGAAGTGGCATTTCTCCCAATTCAGAACCAGGTTTATTTCCACGCATCTTTGGAGTACTTGCTCCAAGTGTGCCAAGCATTCCTCAAATGTGTCCCCTACGACTGAGAAGTCGTCCATGAATACCTCCATAGAGTCTTCTACCATGTCCGCAAATATGGATAACATGCAATGCTGAAATGTTGTCGGGGCATTACATAACCCGAATAGCATTTTTTTAAATGCAAACGTTCCATAAGGATAGGTGAATGTGGTTTTCTCTTAGTCTTCCGGTGCAATAGAGATTTGGTTGTAACTGGAGTACCCATCTAAACAGTAGTACCAACCCCTTTCTGATAGCCTGTAGAGCATTTGATCCATAAAAGGCATTGGAAAGTGATCCTTTTCGATCAACGAATTGAGCTTTCGATAGTCCATGCATATTCTCCACTCAGTCACCGATCAGTCGGCACAAGCTCCCCCTTTGCATTTGGGACTGCAGTGCTGCCTCCCTTTTTTGGTACACATTACACCGGGCTTATCCATTTGCTATCCGCAATAGGGTAGATCACACCTATGTCTAACCCTTGATGATCTCTTTTTTTACCACTTCTTGCATTGGTGGGATCAATCTCCACTAATGTTCAACACTAGGTTTACACTCATTGTCAAGCTGAATCTTATGAGTACAAATGCCAAGAGGAATGCCCACTATATCAGTGATGGTCCATCCTATGACTTTTATATGATTTCGCAACACTTCAAAGAACAATTTCACCTACCATTCAAGCAATTCAGTTGTAATGATCACTGGTAAAGTGTTTTTTGCCCCCAAGAAAGCATATCGGAGATGAGAGGGCAGTGCTTTCAATTCCAAATTAGGTGGTTCCTCTATTAATGGCTTTGCGGGAGGACCCTCTCTATTTTTTAGGTCAATATCCAACTTGATTGGATTCTTTCAATATACTCCTAACCCCAATAAGGCAGCTACTACTTCCTCATAGCCCTGAACTTCGGATTCATCATAATTAGCAAGTACGGATTCAAGGGGTTCACTTATGCACATCAAATGGCTTACACTAGCTACCGCATCATCAATAACATCATCAGTAGACACCACATGGATATCACTTGGGTGTTTCATAGATTTACAAATATTAAAGGTTACCTGATCTTCGTTCACCCAAAACTTTAATTTTCCACTTTCAACATCCACCAATGCTCTCCCGGTTGCCAAGAATGGCCTTCCCAAAATATTGGGAATTTCAGCATCGATCTCACAATCTAAAATCACAAAATTAGCTAAAAAAATGAACCGGTCGACCTTTACCAAGATGTCATAGAGTATCCTCACTGGATGTTTGATTGATCGGTCCGCCATTAGAAGTCTCGTTATGGTTGCTTTCAGTTCACCCAACCCCAGTTGCTTATATATTGCATAGGGCATTAAGGTGATGCTTGCCCCCAAATCGCATAAAGTTTTTGCAAATTTGAGCATGCCAATGGTACAAGGGATGGTGAATGACCCGGGATCTTATCTTTTTGTGATTATCTCCTTAGTCATAATTGCACTGCACCTATGGGACACTTCAAATGTCTCAAAATCCAAGCTCCTTTTCTTTGTTACTAGCTCTTTCATGAACTTGGCATATCCCGGCATTTCCAACAATGCTTCCACAAGGGGAAAGTTGATTGATAGTGTCTTGAACACCAACAAGAACTTCTTGAACTTCTCATCTTTATTCTTCTTCTTTAAGCATTGGGGAAATGGTGGAGGTATTTTGGGTAAAGGTTGCATGACTTTTGGAATTTGAACATGTTGTTCCACTTCCTTTTGTGGGTTTTTTGCAAGGTTTTGATGGATAAGTAATTCTTGTTCCTCCACTCCTTTACCTTCTTCATGCTTTTGAGTATTTTCATTTCCCATCACCTTACCTATTGCCACCTTTCCGCTATGAGTAACCACAGCCAGCCCTTTATCATCATCTTTCGTCGCTATCCTTGGTGTCAATTGAGTTGATAATAAACTCAATTGTCCTTCAAGTATTTTGATGGAATTAGCATAAGAATTCACTTTACTATTTAATGATGAAAAGTCATTTTTCATCCCTTTCAATAAATCATTAGAGCCCTCAACTTTATCATGTATGCGTGACAATAAATCATTCACCCGGGGACTACTTGCACTCCCTTTTGATTTTGGGCTTTCACTCGAGTGAGTATGGTTCTCCTTATGATCATCTTCCCTTCTCCAATAATCATCCTCCTCGGCTCAATCTTGATAATATCTCCTTGGTTCTTCTCCCTTATAATAGTTCCAACCTTGATTTCCGCCTCGCTGTTGATAGTGTGGGTAGAAATCCTTCTCATATCTTTTGGAGTTCCAACCTTGATTCTCCCCCGGCCTTGAGTAACCAGAAGAAGAACCCTTCTCAACTCGAAATGCTCCACATGTCCCCTTCATATGCTCTTGTAGAAATTCCATTTGGGTTAATATCTTCGTGATGTTTTTGTCCCTCTCTCTCTCTCTCTTTATTAAGTTGCTCTTGCGTTAATCTAAAACAAAATGGAGAGACTTAATCCTCTTTGGTGTACCACGCTTTGTTTATTCTAGTCATGTCATCCAAAATAAATGAAGATACCTTGAATGATTGTAACATTATTCCTCCTTGAACCAATTGATCAGCCACTCCTTTATTAACCGAATGAAGACTCCGGTAAAAATATTGAAGTAACAAATCATTTGGTAGCCCATGAGTTGGACATTTGAGTAGGAGCTTCTTAAATCTCACCCACGTTTCATAAATGGGTTCCTCCTCCTGTCGCTTGAAGCTTTGAATTTCGTCTCTAAGTTTCATTATCCTCGATGGACGACTGAACCTTGTGTTGAATGCTATAACTAGCTCATCCCATAATGTAATGGAATTGTTTTTTAACTCGGCTAACCACTTATTATCTTCTCCCGTTAAGGATAATGGAAATAACCGCAGCCGAATTGGCTCTTGTGACATATTTTTAAAGGAAAAAGGGCAGCAAACCTCTGTATAGTCCCCTCATTTGGAGTAGATGAAGAGTCGTACTAGTGACTTCAAACATTGCATTCTCATCAGTTTGTGGGATGCAAATTGCACCCATTCCACCAGATTGAATTGGTGTAGACACTATTGATCTCATCAATACCATCTCGATGACCTGCCTGGCTATCATTCATCTATTCCTCACTCATGTACACTTTAAGTAATCCAACCCACACTTTCACACAGCAGTCAAAACTAACTCAATTGCATCGAACAAATTTGAGAGTGTCAAACCTTTAATCAAAGAATTCTAAGCAATGCTACTCCCCGGAAGCGGTGCCATTTTGATTAACGTATCAGGGCAATTCATCCAATATTAAGTGCCAATGATCGTTCGTCAGTATAATAACTAAACTACGTGAGTTAGGGTCGATCCCACAGAGAGTAGTGTTTCCTTCTAATTCAATAATAAAAGCTTAATGACAATCTCTTCAAGCAAACGCTTCTTGAACAATTCATATTTAGATCTCTAACGCAAGACTTCAATTATCACTCCAAACTCATACTTCAACACAAACAATCAAATAGTAGAATTAAAACTTGGGAATTTGATCAGCCAATTATCAAATATAAACGAAGTGAATGAATGTTATTGCTCACAAAGGGATAATTTGTCGTGGGTAGGTCGAACCATATATAAGGTAACTTTCTCTCGAACAATTACCTTCTATATGTTGAATTCTCTCAAACTTCAACACCAATCGAAAGATTCCCAGTTCTTCTCCCTCATCAAATCCACTCTCTTGAGCTGAATACAAAGGATGGATCACTTGTTTCACTCTCTCGAGCTGAAACCAAGGAAACCCACTACTAAAGACACTAAGGTTGCCACCTTGGTTCCACACCACTCTCTCGAGCAAGTGCACAACACTTAAATTGATACACGAAGTCGCTCAATTCAACCTCGAAACACAGCAACAACTTAGACCAACTTCAAATTAACACCATTATTTGCAATTAACAAACACCCACTAACTAAATTCAATAATTGGCTTCATGATCAAAACCCCAAGTAGAGGGTTTTAGCCATTCATATTAAAAATACAAAAAATGAAATTAATTATCACTCCCATGGTTAAGTGCAAATGAGAATTATAAAATGGAAATCTATTAAGAATCCTCTCTTTAACTAAATCTCTCTAAAAATCTTGTTAAAATCACCAAGAAAAAGCCTTTTGTAGTGTTGTCTCCCTCTCTCCTTTTCTTTCCTCTTTTCTGAATAATATCTCCTCTTTCCATCAGAACTCATTTAAACAAGTCTGAAGTATTGCACTTTAAGACCACTCGGCGAAGTAAGTCGGGTGTCATCGAAAGATCGGCGACTCGCCGATTGTTCTTTATCTCGCTTTCATTTTTCACTTCTTCTTGGCCTGGCTACTGTAACTTTAGGCGGTCCAGGTCGAGGCTGCCGAGTGACTCCGCGATTTGCCCTATTTCCTTCTATCTCGCGCATCAACACTTACATAAATCTTCCTCAGCATTTTTGGCGACTAGGTTTATCCTTTGCCGAATAGATCGTTGACACATCGAATGGCATTGCAGTTCGCTGAAATTGTCCTATTTTAGCTCCAGCATTCTGTAACTTTAGGCGATATCTTGGCAATTTGGCGATTCGCCGAATGACATCAGCGATCGTTAGGTTTTTATTTCTCTATTCCTTTAGCTTGCTTTGTTCCATTTTTTATCAATCGCGTCCATGCATCATTCCTACATCCAAATGACTAAAATTCAAGGATTTACATCATTCATTAGTACTATACAAGCCTTTAAGGACACTAATTTTGTTAAAATAAGGCCCTAAATGAGTCCAAATTGTGGACTCATCAAAGAGATGGCACTTTATCGGTTATCATTGTTGTAGATTTGAATGCGATACAAGTTGAGGCATTGGTTTCTGTGTTGACAAGGTTCAAAAGGGCTATTGGATGGACTATTGCGGACATTATTGGGATTTCTCCTGGCATTTGTTCTCATAAAATCCAACTCATGCCGGATCACAAACCTAGTATCGAGCACCAAAGGAGACTAAATTCGCCTATGCAAGAGGTAGTGAAAATGGAAATCATCAAGTGGTTGGATGTTGGAGTCATTTATCCCATTGCGGATAGTAGTTGGGTTTGTCCTGTTCAGTGTGTGCCTAAGAAAGGTGGGATTACAGTGGCTCCTAATGCGAAAAACAAGCTTGTTCTGATGTGGCCAGTTACTAGATAGATAGTATGTATGGACTACCATAAATTGAGTGCTTGGACAGAAAAGGAACACTTCCTTATGTCGTTCATGGATCAAATGTTAAACCGTATTGCTGGTAAGGGTTGGTATTATTTTCTTGATGGTTATTCGGGCTATAATCATATCTCCATAGCTCCAGAAGACCAAGAGAAAACCACATTCACTTGCCCTTATAGGACTTTCTCCTTCAAATGGATGTCATTTGGGTTGTATAATGCTCCAACGACCTTCCAGCGTTGCATGATGTCGATATTTTCTTATATGATGGAGGACACTATTGAGGTATTTATGGATTATTTCTCTGTGGTAGGTGACTCATTTGATGGTTGCTTGGATCATTTGGCCGAGGTACTTAAACGGTGTGAAAAGTGCAATCTTGTGCTCAATTAGGAAAAGTGCCACTTCATGGTGAAAGAGGGGATAGTTTTGGGTCATCGGATTTTTAAGAAGGCTATTGAGGTTGTTAGAGAGAAAGTTGAGGTAATAGAAAAGCTTCCACAACCTATCTCTATTAAAGGTGTTAGAAGTTTTCTTGGGCATGCGGGTTTTTATAGGAGGTTTATCAAGAATTTCTCCAAAATTGCACACCTATTGTGTAAATTTCTCAAAAGGGAGTGTAAGTTTGATTTTGATGATGCTTGTCTGAGAGCATTTGGAGAGTTGAAGGCAAAGCTAGTTTCCGCACCTATTATTATTTCACCGGATTGGGGGCAACCGTTTGAGCTAATGTGTGATTCAAGTGGAGTGGCGCTTGGTGTGGTATTCAGACAAAGGCGAGAAAAGATTCTTCATCCTATTTATAATGCAAGCAAAAATCTACATGTGGCTCAAAAGAACTATACAGTGACTGAACAGGAACTCCTTGTGGTGGTTTTCGTATTTGAAGAATTTCGATCCTACTTTCTTAGTACTAAGGTCATAGTGCATACTGACCATTCTGCATTGAGGTATTTGATGGCTAAAAAGGATGCAAAATTGAGGTTAATTAGATGGGTGTTGTTAATGCAAGAGTTTGATTTTGAGGTGAAAGATAGAAAGGGGACAGAAAACCAAGTTGCCGATCACTTGTCCAGATTAGAGAAGAGGCTATGCTCAAGCTAGGAGATGGGGCTGAAATCAAGGATGTTTTTGCAGATGAACAGGTATTGGCCGCTTCTAATGATTTGATTCCTTGGTTCGCAGACTTTGCTAACTACTTGGCAAGTGATCTGGTCCCATCAGATTTGTCTTTTCACCAAAGGAAAAAGTTTATGCATGATGTGAAGAAGTTCTTTTGGGATGAGCCTTATTTATTCTGTATTTGTGCTAATGGATTATTCATCGTTGTGTGCCCAAGGTTGAGATGATGAGTATACTAGAGGCGTGTCATTCATCACATGTTGGTGGGCATCATAGTGGTATTCGTACTGCGCACAAAATTTTGTAGTGTGGGTATTACTGGCCTACCATCCACCAAAGTGCTCATGATTTCGCCAAGTCTTGTCATTGTTGCCAAAGAGAAGGAGGAATTTCAAAGAGGCAAGAGCTTCCTATGAATCTGATATTGGTGATTGAGCTGTTTGATGTATGGGGCATTGATTTTATGGGTCTATTTATGAGTTCACATAGAATGAAGTATATTCTTATTGCGGTTGATTATGTGTCAAAGTGGGTGGAAGCAATTGCGCTTTCAAACAATAAAGGTAAAAGTGTCACCACATTCCTGAAAAAGAGTATCTTCTCAAGATTTGGTACACCCAGGGCGATTATCAGCGATGGAGGTTCCCACTTCTGTAATAAGTTGTTCAAGGTGCTACTTGAGAAATATGGCGTCCACCACAATGTAGCCACTCCTTACCATCCGTAGTCTAGTGGGCAAGTTGAAGTGTCCAATAGAGAGATAAAGCAAATCCTTCCTAAGACTGTGAATAGAACTGATTGGTCAAGGAGGCTTGATGATGCTCTATGGGCCTATCGCACCGCATTCAAGACTGCCATAGGTATGTGCCCCTACCAACTTGTATATGGGAAGTCTTGCCATTTGTCGGTAGAGATAGAGCATAAGGCTATGTGCTCGCTAAAGAAGTTGAATTTAGATTGGGGCTCCGTATCGAGTCAAAGAGCGAATAACATGAATGAGCTTGATGAGTTTCGCCTAAAAGCTTATGAAACTTCAGCCTTGTACAAGGAGAAGATGAAGAAGTACCATGATCAAAAGATATAAAAGCATGAATTTGTTGTGGGTGATCTGGTGCTTCTATTCAACTCAAGGTTGCGCTTATTTCCTGGCAAGCTCAAGTCCAAGTGGACCAGGCCATTCATATTCACTCAAGTGTTCCCACATTAAGCGGTCGAGCTCAAGAACAAGAAGGGAACAAGGTTCAAGGTGAACAGACAAAGGATCAAGGTCTACATGGGAAAAGAGGAGAGTGTGCAAGAAGTGGTAGAGGATTACTACTTGATGAAGTCTATGTAATCAAGGGTCCTACGTCGTGCCACGACATTAAATCAAGCGTTGCTTAGGAGGCAACCCAAGATGTACAATTTAGCCAACTATAGGTTTTTCTTTCGTTATAGGAATTCTATTCTTTTATTTTAATTTCTGTAATTTTTTAGACTGGTGTTTTATTTTTGTTTTAGTGTTGGCTAGATATAGAATAGGGTCCGTGTCTAAAAAGTGTTCAGAAAATGTAAAAAGAAAGACCTCATGGTTGCTACATGTGCAGGGACAAACAGCTGAAACTACAGAAAACAGGTTGTTCAGAGGTCTACGGAACCCATCGACGATCCGTGGGTCTATCCACGGACCGTGAATAGTGTATATAGACCCCCAGTTAAGTCCTTAAAATTTCTAAGTGTACGAGTGATCTATGGAATGGACCTACGATCCGCAGGTCGACCCACGGCCCGTAAATGGGTTTTCGTAGGTCCAAACCTAGGGTTCTGTTGACCCGACCCAGACCTCCCTTCAATAAAAACTCTTCATTTCAAATACACCCTCCATTACCCAAATTCCCTCCTAACCGTTTCTAACCCCTCCAAATCTCAAAACTCCCTCACTAACTCCCCAAATCACTCCCACTCTCCCATACATATCCTCTCATCTCCCATAATCATCCTCCCCTCTCTGAAATTTTCTTCCTCTCTCCTAAAAACACCCCACTCTCCCTACACAAAAGAGTTCAAGGTCCGGGTTCGATGTCAAAGGGCTTGCAAAAAGGGTCTAGAAGTTCATTGTATCACACACTCACCATTGTTGAATACTTGTAAGGTATGTTGATTTCTCCTAAACTTTGAAATTGTTCATAGTTTCCTTTTGAAATCACAACAATACACTTGACCTTGGGTTGTTAATATTGTGTTAGTATGTTGAATTGTATGTTAGAACAACCCTTGGTATGATGGTATGTGAGTGTGCAGTTTAGTAAAACAAACTAAATCAAAAAAAAAGGTCTAAATGGAAGTTTTGACTTAGGTTTCTAGTTTCGATATGTTAATAAGCAATATTATATGTTAAAGGAACCCTAAGGATGACAAACTACCATATATTGTGTTGAAATGCATAATTAGACTTAGGTTGATAAATTGATTGGTGGAAATAATAAGTATAATGAAAAGCATATCTGATACCTGGCACAAAACTAACCCACGACACCCCGTCCATGGACCATAGGTCGGGTCCGTGGGTCTGTTGCACATGAAAAATCCACTAAGTGTGGAACCACGGAGGTGGACTATGGTCTGTCGTTCCATCGATAGACCTTTTTGCACATTCGTGGTTCCCATCAGAGTCCCAATTTATGGGACTTCTGACCTACAGAGGGGACCCACGGGTTGTAGGTCCATCCACGGACCATAGGTACCCAACGTAAGAAGTCACTGATGCTACTATAAAAAAAATTAGTTTTGTTTTGGTTCATTCTTTAGTCTAAAAAAATTTCGAGTGTGTTATTGGTTTATTTTGGTACTAATTAAGCCTCCACAGGTACCATGGCTTCCAAGAAAGCTCTGACTTACACCGCGAGGGAAAAATCAAAATTTGTGGCACCCTCCTACCGGTTGATCGATGAAGACACTGATTCAAAGACTAACCCTCCATATGTCCCACTACTACTAGGACATCCCCCACAGCACCACGCACTACACGGAATCAAACCCTGTAGGTGATTTTCGACGTGGTCACTACCTTCCAGTCTGATGAGAAGGATACACCTATCAGTTCATCGGCCGGCTCTGGGTCTATATCTGGCTCTGGCTCTGGCTCCGGTTCCCACGGCATGACCACCTCGTCTGATGAGGCTGATAGCATGGGCAGCATTCCAGTGCTCCCCAATACCAATCCTGCACCAGTTCTTGAGAAGCCCAATAGATGGTGCGTGAGTGGCCAGCATCAGATATACAGGGACTCCCGAATGCTGAATGAGAAGGATAGGATGACTCGACTTGTCACTGATGAGCGTCGGGTACTCACTGGCAGCCTCCACACCGCTCCCGCCATCCACACTCTTTTCCAAAGTCATAGGTGCGAATGGATGCCCCGTATCCCAGGGTCCTTCAATGAGGAGATAGTTAGGGAGTTTTATGCTTCATACACTGCCACCCTCAGAGGATTGATTGACAGATTGGCCAAGCCCGCCGCCCAGCCTCCACTCATGTCTACACTAGTACGTGGGTTTTCAGTAGACATATCGGAGATCACTATCCGCAGGTTCCTCTATGGTCTAGGAAATATTTTTCCTATCAACACTACCGAGTTTGACTATCGCATGGACATTGTTTAGAGTTGGGCATTTCAGTTGAATGCCGACCAATGGGAGTCTTTTTTGAGCTGGTTAGCCCATCATCTTACTACAGACGGAGAGTGCGCCGAGTGGGTCAGCACCCCGAGCTTAGGTATCAAGAAGACCACCCTGACTTTTGTGGCCAAATTCTTCTGGTTGTTGGTGCAGAACCGGGTGTCTCCTACTCAGGCAGACAATGTACTCATATAGGACCGCGCGGTTATGGTTGCAACCTTAGTTGCAGGGTTGGAGATGGACTTTGCTTGCATACTGATTACGGAGATACACGAGAGGGCCTTCAAGTCCACCACCACCTTACCCTTCACATGCCTTATTTTCCAGTTGTGCAGGGATGCTAGAGTACCGGTTTGTCACTAAGAGCAGTAGGTTAAGGTGCCACCAATGGGAGCGGACTTGGTAGCAGATGTGGAGAAGATGTAGGGTGAGGAGTCTGCCCCTCCAGCTACTATTGAGGATGCCCCGGCTTCCCATTCTCCGACCGCTGGTCAGGCCCCTAGATCCTCAAGAGCCACCCCCTCCTCAGGGTCTGTTGTTGTGCCCGTAACTCGTGTACAGAAGTTGGAGGCTCAGATGGCCACACTGCTCCAGCATATGAAGCCATGGATGCAGAGATCGATAGTATATTCTGAGGCGCGAATGGAGCAAATGATGGACCATAAGGTTCAAGCCGTTCACCAGCGCCTTGATGTATTTGAGTTGTTCATCTTAGAGCGACCAGCCCCTACCATTGATGTTTCTACTTTCTAGACGAAGTTAGCCAGTCTCTGGACTGATCTTGATGCCCTCCTAGCTCTACCAGAGACTGAGCCTAAGTCGTCCCCTATAGCATAGGTTGATAATATGATGCTGGATGCATTATTCGAAGAGGATATGTCATCATCTCCTTTTTCCCGTCCTGCTAGGAAGCGCCCCTGCTCTAGTCGGACTTCTGATGATACTGAGGCTGGAAGAGCTCGTAAGAGGGAGCACCAGGAGCTCGAGGTGGCCCGGAGGGCATCCATCATTGATGAGGAGTTATGGCAGTAGAGGGCTAGGGAGTTTGGTGTTGGTGCCTCTAGCAGTGTGAGCACTATAAATGGTGCGGCGAGGGTTGATGTTAGCACTACTGAGGGTGCTGAGACAGTTGATGCGGGCACTACTGAGGGTGACCCAATTTTTTATCCAGCGGGTTTTGGAAATCGGACTTACCCACTTGTTGAGAGGTCTTCAGCGCTTATGCGCCACAAGTTTGCTTCACCCAATCCTTTTTGTCTTACTTTTTGTGCATTGGGGACAATCGCACTCTATTTTGCTGGGGTGGGGTAAATGGATTGTGACTGATAGGGTGAAGTCTGAGTAACCCAACTCATAATCCTCTCTTAGGGTTTTCTTGCCTGTGTTCTTTCTCCCCAAGAGACTGTTTTAATTTCTGTTGAACCGCCATGTTTAGGAATATATGTGTAGGAGTAAGTGTAGAAAAATGAATGCATGATGGCATGAAATGCATTATAAAAAACGATCTCTGTCCAACTGTTGAATTGTGCTAGATCTATAGTCTTGATGAGTTGAATGTGTTGGATCTAAATGTGACACGATAAGAACAAATTTGACCTCATGACTTAAGCTAAAAACTTGAACTGGTAATCTGATAATCTGATAATGAAACAATGTGTCAAGAGTGTGACAATAGTTGAATGTTCAGACAGTTTGTGCCAATCTAGAACTTGCCCCGTTGGTCCTGCTAAGATGATCGAGGCTAGAAGTTGGGAAGTGATCATAGGCCCTTGTTCAAATTAGTCCACTTAAGCCTAAAATGATCTAACCAAATGAAGTCAATAATTCCCTTTGATCCAAATATTTGAGCCTTAAATAGACCATTTCTTTTGATTCACCTAACTCACCTTCCCTTAAAATATTGTCTTGGCCTCGGTCCCTCCTTAGACATGTGCACCTTGACTTAGGCCAAAAGCCTAAGTTGAAGGTGGCTAAGCCAAAAGTTACCTTGATCTTGGCCCTGGTCCAACATCGGACATTGTGCACCTCAACTAATGCAAAATGCATAAGTTGAGGATGGCTATGAAAGAGGAAACCAAATGAAAAAAAAAAAAGGTATGAAAGAGTTTAGTGTTGAAAAGAGAAAAAGAAAGAAAGAGGATGTGACTTTGTGCAAAAGAAGCAAAAGAAAAATAAAGTGAAAGAAAAAGAATAAAGTGAGAAATAAGAGTCAAAAAGTCCAAAGTCACATCCACGTTGCAAAGAGTTAAGGGAAAGAGAGTGAAATTGGACAGATGCCAAAAATAGGTCAAGGAAGAGGTAAGCAGCCAATGTAATGTCAAGGAGGGCAGAAAGTCACTAAAAAGTACCCAAATGTATCACACCTGGCCTTGAGCCTACATTACAAGCTAAGAAAGTCTTATAGTGATCTTAGCAACTAGTTTGGAGAGTCTAAGCAGTGAAAATAAGGGCAAGCCTATGGTATTGAGCACTATCTGTACTTGAAACTTCTGAGCGTAAGTGTTGAATGAATCCTAAAACTCAAAATTCATATCTTCTATGTGAAAAGGATTTTGTTTGAAATGAGGGCACTGGTGACATTGTCGGAACGTTGGTACCTTGGTGATTGTGAAAAAATGTATGTTGTGGTGTCTATTGGTTGATCTTTGTCATATCTTGATCCGCATAAGCTAGCTTGTTGAGTCTAAGAGAAAAGATTTGCACTGAGAAAGTGGAATGGATTAAAATAGCCATGTGATTGCTTGAGTTTGGATGTCTGCTTCTACACAAGTGTCGTTTAGAGTTTAGTGTGTCGCTTGAGGACAAACAACAAGTTTAAGTTGAGGGCGTTGATATACCGTGAGTTTACGGTATTTTTAATACAATTCACTTAAGAGTTGTGTGTCTAGGGCCATTTTGTATTAGAATTAATGTTTATTGTGTTATATTTGCAGGAAATAGGCTTGGACGAGGTCGAGAGAGATGACAACTGAAATTCTGCAGAAGGAGCCACCCACGGAGGTGACCTACGGATTGTAGGTCCAATCATAGTCCGTCGTGGGTAGGCGTGGAATGATCATTAGAGAAGTCTGACTAAGTGTGGAACCACGGAGGCCAGTGACGGAGCATAGGTCGACCCCGGGCCGTCCTGTACATCCGTCGATGAGATCAGAGATTTTGAGTTCCAGTACCTGATGAAAAGTTCTAAAGTGTGGAGCCACGGAAGGGGACCCACAGACCGTAGGTCAACCTATGGTCCATACTGCACACCCGTCGTTTGTATCAGAAAGTTGAAGGTTCCATCTTCTGAGAAAAAGTCTAGTGTCAAGCTACGGAAGGGACCTACAGACCGTAGGTCAATTTCGTCGATCGAAGCCGCGTCCAGCAGTTTTATTTCCTTATTTCATTTCCTTTTCGTTTAGGACAAGTTTTTCTATAAATAGGGTTTGTAAACCTTTTTTTTGGGAGTTAGACATTATTGTTTACTTTTAGTTCTTGGTATTTTCTTGGGAATTAACTTTTAAACTTTGCAATTTGATTTTCAGATTTCAGTTTATAAAGATTTTGGCTTTGAATTTCAGTTGGAGATTTTGGGTTTCTTCTACTCATTACGTAAGTTCATGAATTCTTCTTCTAAAAATATGAATTGTATTCTTCCAAGCATGAGTAACTAAATCCACAACTAGGGTTGTGGTAACCATGAGCGATTAACAAAGTATGAATAATAACTAAGTAATTCTTGAATAGTATTGATACATGCATTGATAATTCTTTCTCCTAGAAGTCTTTTTAACGAGTGCACGCGTTAGAACTCGCCTTGTTGCTACTTGCCGGACCAAGGAGGTAGTTAATAAGAAAAGAATTATCAACAGAAATTTAGTGTGATACTATCTAATAGTCTAATGTCAATTGGTGCGAGGGTGAAAACTAAGTCATACATTGATGTGATGTCTAATCTGAGGTAAAGGTTAGGGTTAGTAAATTATACACACGTAGCCGGACCAAGGTGCGGAATGAAATTCCCTATTTGGCGGATCAAGCACTTAGGGATACATATCTTACCACTTTGCATGTGATACACTAGGAGAGGATTACTATTATTAGGATTACCACGCAAGAGCTTATGGGGAACACATACACCCTAGTTTCTCTCTCTCATTGATAACAACAAAGTTTGAATCTTGCTCACTTGTTACTTAACTACAATCAGTTATTTGTTACACAACCCCCCCCCCCCCCGCTTTACTTAATTGTCTCGAAAATAAGTACGAATATAATAGTGAGTTAAGTTTAAGTCCAAATCATATTCCTCGTGGAATCGATCCCAACCTACTAGTTGGGTTTTTTATTTGACAACGATCGCTTATACTTCTTTATGGAGGTGTAATTTGAGCGTATCAGTGACATATATCATGTAAACTCTTGGGATATTCATAAAGAGATCGAGATACTACCTGACTCTTCTTTGCTATCAAATAGTTCAAGAAGATCCACATAATCCTCCTTACATGAAAATCAAATAAATATTAAGAAGGTTCAAATCATTCTACGTTTGAGAAATACGCTATCAATAACCATAAAATCACAAGAAAATTTAGAGAAAAAAAATCATAAGAGAAACAAAATTGTAGTCGCACGATTTATCAATAAAATATTCTTATTTATTCATACTTTATTTGTAAATTTTTTTTATGACTTTAAAATTTGTTGCAAATAACAATAATTAATATTTCGCCAGATAAATAAAATGTCTATTTATCTCAAAAGTGTTTTTTAAAAAAAAAAAAAATTAACTTCTGAACAGTAAATTGTGTCAGTTCGTAAAAATACTTATTTCTCTAAAACCTCAACCAAATCCTTCAAAAAAAATTAAAAATTAATTAATCTTGCGAAAGCTGGACCAAACATGCTATTTAATTGAGACAAAGGGAGTCAGGAACAGAGCAAGATAGAATTAAAGGAGTTTATCTAAACTTTTTTGACATTCCATGTACAAGGTCTCAGTTTCAAACCTGGCCAACATCCCTTTTTTTCATTATCATTTTTAATTCCTTTACTTTATGTAGTTCTTATAAAATAATATAATTCAATTATTGAATATTAATAATCTATGTTATTACTTATTTATATTTTAGTCACTTCAATTCATTCCTTTTTTAGATTCAAATTATAAGAACTTTGGTTAACACTTTACGATGTATTCTTTTATCATATTGATATGCAAAAAATTACAATTTATAGATTTTGAATATCTAAATTTTTTGTTAAAAATATTGAATTAATGTAATCTAATTTAACTTATAAAATTAGTTAAATTAACTTTTGAAAAACGCAACATGACTATTAAAAGTGGACGGAGGGAGTAGTAATTAGTACAATTATTTGGGGCCCACTTCAATTAGTACCTCCAATTGTAAATTTTTCAAATATCATTCTTGTGAATGTCAATCTTTATTTGCTAATAAAAATTTAGTTAACTCTCAAAATTTTATTGTGCCTCATAAAATGGGACTGAAAAAGTAGCATATATTATTTGAAAATGACCTAAAATTACTAAAAATCACAATAATTATCAACTTGAAATATTTAAAAGACATAAAAAATTGGTTTAATTCTCGAACATAAAGGTAACATATGTTATTAAAAAAATGAAATATAAAGTACTATAAATTATAATAATTAATAACTTAAAATATCTACAAGACAACAAAAAAGACTAATTTTTGTACTGCTTGTGTCACATAAATTAGGGTTGGGATGATTTTAAAAAATTTAATTTTGGTTATACATTATAAAATGGCCAAAAATTGAAATGATATAATTTTTAAAAATAACCGACTGAATCATCCTATTGATAGCCCTAATGTTACTTCTATTCTATTTATTTTTACTTAAATTTAGAAAGATATGTTTCATTTCTACCCTCAATCTCATCGCTACATTTATTTGTTATTTGAATTTGAAATTAAAAAGACAAATAACAAATAAGTTTTTATATTAGCTCACTTAAGAGCAAAATATATTATAGCAATCTTACTAATTTATTAACCGTACATAATACATAACAATAACTTTATCCCTGTTGGGCCCGAACAGCGCCCGAACTTCCTTTACTAGTATACATATATATATATATATATATTGAACATATTTGAAAGTGTCATTGAGAGGGAGTATATGCCTTGAATTTGATTACTCCTAAATTGAGGGGACAATATCTACAAGACAAGTGTGTAGAAACAAACAGTCATACAAAACTCAAAAAAGGTAAACTTCAAAAAATGGAAAAAAAAAACAAAATTCAATTGCATACATAGAAACCGACAGACAATATCTGAGACTTCAATGCAGAATGAAATAGAAATAAAATTCCTCTGTAACATTTCTCTAATAATAAAAAAACTCAATCTTTTCTTCTGAGAATCATCATTTTGGCCGACACCCTCTTCTTGAAAATAAGGCAAAAACAGAGAAAAGGTGAAAAAGTTTACAACTTTATTAAGGGGTTGAAGAAAAAAGTTTTTATTATTGATTCTTGAATTTTACTGTAAGTTTTCATGTTGGTTTTTGTTTTCTTCTGAATTCTTGTGTTTGAAGGAAAAAGTTGGAATCTTTTTTTATTGGTTCTTGAATTTTACTGCAAGTATCCATGTGCGGTTATGTTTTCATCTTAATTCTTGTGTTTGAAGTTGTTTTTGTTTTTTAGCTGGTTTGGTTAATTGTGATAACATTGGGTTTTTGTGTAACTTTGGTTGTAGTGATACAAGAAATAAAATGGGGTTGATAACTGGGATTCTTATGGGGATGATCTTCGGGGTTGGTTTAATGGCTGCTTGGAAATACATGACGAGTTATCGAAGCACCAAACGAAGTTCAAAGGTATGATTTTGATGAATTATGATTTGTTTGAATGATCATTATCATTTTTTTTTGGTAATTTTGGTGCGCTTTACTATTTTAATGTTTTTGGGATGAACATCATTAGGGGTGGAGTAGTTAATCACGCATTGTTGATTCGGTAATGTTAGTAGTTCAGTTGGTTAAGTTGGTTAACTACCTGAACTTTTCCCTTGTTGGTGAGATTTGATTCCCACCTTGTAATCAGTGGCGGAGCCAGAAACTTAGCAAAGGGTGTGCAAATTTTCTTGTCAGTTGTGTTAAGGGTGTACAAAATTAAATATACACTCATAATTGCTAACATTTAACCTATGTATACCATATAATTTTTCAACAGGGTGTGAAGCGGACCACGCTTCACCACCTAAGGTGGCTCTACCCCTGGTTTGTAATCCCCTTTACCTAGTATATTGATTTACATGGTTCTCTTTATCATGCTTGTTATTACAATGCATCATTTATATTTCAGAAGTGGTGCAGCTGCTTTTTCCTTTCTGAAAGACTGATTTTCGTGTCATCTTTTCATTGTATTTGCTCCTTTGACAGGCAGTGGAGGTTAATCTAATGAGCTCCCTCAGTAGGGACGATCTAAAGAAAATGTGTGGCGATAAATTTCCTGAATGGATATCATTCCCAGTTTATGAACAGGTTGTGGGATTCAATTGTTTATTTTTACCCTCATATATATAGTCTTTAAAACTCTCGTTGTTGTTCTATCTTTCAATAGAATACTTGATCCAACAAACTGACTTTGACTGAAACCATTCTGTAGAAAATGTACTTACTTTTGAACGGAATATTTATGATGGGAAGTTTATGTTAGCATGAATAAATGGTTTCAATATCATGGGAAGAACTATCAGAATTAATCGGCTAGCTTAATGTATATTTGGATCGGATTTATGGCTGTTACTTGATGAGTTAGAACAAAAAATACATTGCTAAGTGGTGATCAATGAGAGAGAAGTTTTACTAGTTAGGGAGCTATATGCCGTTTTCCCTTTGTTTTCTGTTTAGCTGCGGGGTTGGTGAGGGTTGTTACACTTAAACGGGTAGTCACAAATTGTGACGGGAAGCAACACAACTGTAGTGCCTGAACTTAGTGAGAGGACAGAAAAATATCTGATATATATGTGAGTCTTTGAAGCTACGAATTATCTGGTGTTTTTACATGTTTCCTTATGAAATCCAGGGAAATAAACTAGCATAGTGTACATTGCTAATGTTACATGTGTGTCGCTAACACTACTCTGAAGAGGAAGGAACATGAGAGCTTTTGAAAGGGGAGGAACAGGAATCTGTACAGCCTAGGCTTGTCGTTTTTTCTTACTAGACTCTGTGGCATAGATGATTAGGTGTCTTATGTGAAGAACCATATCTTTGTGTAGGCTCTCTACTTTTTGGTATTGCTTTGTCAACAGGGTATTTTCCTCATGGCATCTATAAAACATTACTTTCTTATAAGAATATTTGTCTCATGCTGTTTCGCCCTGCAGGTCAAATGGTTGAACAAACAATTGAGCAAACTTTGGCCATTTGTTGCTGAGGTAAGCTTTTGGCTCTTGCCTTGTGTAATCATGTCATTTTTGGTAACTTTATCATCATCTGGATTTTGTACTACGAACTTCTCAGTAAGCCGTGTTAAATTCCTTAATAAGGCTTCAATGCTTGCAAGTGGCTCATAGTTAAAATTAAGACTGGAAAGTTGGTCAAGTGTATAGTGGAGATGGATGATTCTTTTTATAGATTTGAGAGAAGGGGGTTTTTGGTTACAGATTTCGTTCAATGTATTGCTCGACGCAATTAAGTTATATAGTTTCTTTCCTATATTGCATCACATATGGCGGTTACTCGGCATGAATAATTTAGACAATGAAGTTCACATTCTTCATGTGCAAGCACTTGTATCAACGCCAATCATTCAGTTAGAGCAGTAACATTAGTAGTTCCATTAGTGTGGTTGAACGAAGTTTCTCCTTTCCAAATGCCATGTAGTGAAGTCATTAATCTTATCTCTTAAATGTTGTCTATGCAGGCAGCTGAGGCTATAATAAAAGAATCTGTTGAACCTCTTTTAGAAGACTATCGACCTCCTGGGATTACTTCATTGAAGTTCAGTAAATTGTCCTTGGGAACTGTGTCACCTAAAATTGAAGGTAGCAACATAAATAGTCATTACTACGGATCACCCAAAAAATGAATTGTTTCATTATTCTGCTTTTTGCTTTATCATTATACTTTGTACTGGATTGCCTATTAGCACATTCTTAGTTCTTCTAAAAAATTTATGTCATCATTG
Organism: Solanum pinnatisectum; assembly: GCA_035578085.1. Taxonomy (NCBI): domain Eukaryota; kingdom Viridiplantae; phylum Streptophyta; class Magnoliopsida; order Solanales; family Solanaceae; genus Solanum; species Solanum pinnatisectum. Next base: position 38,433,599 of record CM069080.1, on the reverse strand, counting down.
CTAATCATTTTGTACTTTGGTACTACATATGAATTGTTTCGTATTTGTAGAACAGTTTGGTGACTTGATCGGAGACAAAAGTGCTAAGTTCATAAGTTTTTGCAGCCTAGTTTCTGCGATCAATTCGCAATACATAAGTACATTAAATTAACTAGTTTTCTGCATAACTCACTCTGGTCCAATTCTCAGTAGACCTGGTTGCATTATTCCCAAGATAGTTTCTCTGTTTACATTTGGAAAAGAAAGTCAGTTTGCCTTTTTGAGTTCGCTGCTGCTACTGTCTAGTTTTCAAGCTTTGAGATTCATCTGAATCTTCTTCAGTGTATTTATACTGATGATTTGATTCCAAAAAAGTGTAGTTAGCCATCATCTTATGCTGGAAACCATTAAGATATACAAGATGATTGTTTTTTAATGACTTTACTTCTGTAGATAATGCTGAGTCCCACATCGGTAAGATGAGGATTAGTTGATCACTTTATATGGTCTTAGACAACCCTCACCTCTTGAGTTCTTTTGTTAATGGTTCGACAAGTCACCTGAATGAACATGGACACTCAAGATTTACTAATATTAGTGTTTTGGGGTTAATGTTTTGGCAAATATTTAGTAATCATCGGGTTGTGATTCGGCAAAAATTGAGAGCGGGAGACAAAGAAAGAGTGAGCCAATTTCTATATCTATGATGCCTATTTTTGTAGCACACAGTTGACCAAGAGATAGAAAATAATTTTGATATGACATACTTCATGTCAGTGGAAACGAAGTAATCCACATAGAGCTTATCTCTCGTCATTATAGTGTTGCATCCCCAATAAGACATTTAATGATTTGGTTTCAGTTGCATGTGTTAGATTCCTTAATTAGTTTGTATTATTTCACTCAGCATTTTAGCCTTCTTTTATTGGGGGATAAATGCAGGTATTCGTGTTCAAAAATTCAAAAAAGATCAAATTACTATGGATATTGATCTTCGATGGGGTGGTGATCCCAATATCGTTTTAGGTGTGCAAGCTGCAATGGTTGCTTCTATACCCATTCAGGTAGGTGTCTAATCTCTTTCACCTGTCATCAGATCTAAAGAGAAGAAAAAAGACAAATCTTTCACCTCTCCATGTTCCTCTGACTAGTGAGTTGTATGGAGAAAGAAAGTTATACTAACCATCGTCCATCACAAACTGGTTGCAGTTAAAAGATCTTCAGGTCTACACAATTGTTCGTGTTATCTTCCAACTAGCTGAAGAAATTCCTTGCATCTCTGCCGTTGTTGTTGCTTTACTTTCTGAGGTATAGCCTAATTCTATTGCTGAATGTGCTTCTTCTAGTCTTAGATCCCTTTAAATTATGGTCCTTTTAATACTTAACACCCTTTCCCTCTACCTCCTTTCTCCCCCAAACGAAGGGGAGAGAGACCAGGAGAGGGTGTGGTTCGTCTTGATATTGGTTGTATCAGCTTTTGGTGTTTCGTTAGACTGTGTGTTGATAAAACAACATCTTGGTTGAGAGACTTGAGTACCTCCTTGGCTAAGCATGTGGAAACATTTGTCGATAGGCTATAGTCTGGACACTTTTTATTAAGTCTGGAAACTCAGAATGATGCTTCTTGTAAATGTTTGAAGTGGTTAGAATATTATATTATGTTGCAAAAATGTTTCTCCCTTTTTCTTATGCAATTCTATGGGAACTAATTTTTGTGTAGTGGTAGAACTGATCGCTTAAAATGAACCGAAAAAGGTAAAAAAAAATGCCCTTAAATTATGTGGAAATTCACTATATTTGTCCTCCGTTAATAGTTGGGTGTAATTATGCCCTTGTCGTTACTTTATTGGGTAAGAAAATGCCCCTATTTGACACAACTTACGCAAGAACATATTTGGTCCAATTTAGTTCCTGACTGAAATTATGCAACAACTTGTGAAGTTGCATTTACGAAGCAACTTGATTGAATTGTAATGAATTTTTTTCACCAATTTAAGGCATCACATATAGCATATTTAAGCCATTTTTCAGCAACTTACCATTTTTTACAATTTAAATTAGAAACTCTAGGTAAAAATACAACAACCATAATGTCATAAAACAAGAAAATTCATTACATTGATTCAAATCACAAAATATCTTTACATTCTGTTAAACCGTTGAATGTCATAGATTCCATCAACCCGCAAAATTAAGAGAGATTCACAGTAGGACAGGGGGATGAGCAATGTTATGGTTGTCCCTACTTTTTCCGAAAAACAAGATTAAAGCACGAGAACTTAAATTTAAATGACATTCTTCCCTTCTAACAAAAAAGTTTATCAAAAGTCAGCAAGACAAATTCTTTCCGTCTGTAATCATCCTTAATTAAAAAAGAAAAATTCACATGTAATTCAGAATTGATGGAATCTAAAGACGATTTCTTGTTTGAAGCAGTTGGTGGGTTTGATTATGTATTTTGATGCAATATAACTTTATTTGTGATTTGATAGAATGTAAAGATACTTTGTAGTTTGAAGCAATGTAGTGAATTTTCTTATTTTACGACATCATGGTTGTTGTATCTTTACCTAGATATTCTTATTTAAATTGTATAAAATGACATGTTAAGTTGCTTAAAAATTGCTCAAAATTTGCTTTATGTGATGCCTTAAATTGGTGGGAAAATTCATTACAATTCAATCAAGTAACTTCACAAATGCATCTTTACAAGTTGGTTCATAACTGTAGTTAGGAACTAATAAATTGGACAAATTACGCCCTTATACTATGCGTGTAGCCGTGTACGTCCAAATATACTCTCGTTTATGTTTTGTGTAAAAAGGGCGTTTTGGGATCAATAAAGAGAATTATTGAGTTCTCTTGCTTTCATAACATAAAATGTGCTACCAATTAAGTTATCATATTCTCGTGATTACTTTCTGATGTATGTTTATGTAACTGACTCCTTGTTTGTTTTTTCAGCCAAAGCCAAGAATTGATTATACTTTGAAGGCTGTTGGTGGTAGTTTAACAGCTCTTCCTGGAATTTCGGATATGATTGATGTAAGTGTTAAAAACTTGTTCTCTTGCTGAACATTTCTTACTCGAATATTTTCTCCGTAGACTGACGCTGGTCTCTTTCTCATTGAAAGGACACTGTAAACTCGATTGTTACAGATATGCTAGAATGGCCCCATAGAATTGTCGTTCCAATTGGCGTAGGTGTGGATACTAGGTATATTCAGTTTTAAAAGTATTTTAGTCGTTGATAATGTTAATGATTTTTTAGCAGTGGATTAGTGACAGCTGCATTTCAGTGTTTAACCGAGTTTAAACACTTAAATATAATGGATTAGTGACAGCTGCATTTCTTTGGCGTCATTCTCCCTTCCTTTGGTCCTGTGTCACTTTAATTTGAAACCAATACTATTATTTGTCTCTGTTCCATCAGTGTTGTCTTTTCGATGGGAACGATAACTCTGTCTTGTAACATGTCGTCATTATATTTTTCATTTTTATGTGACGTTATTTGTGTGTTTCATGCAGTGATTTGGAGCTTAAGCCTCAGGGAAAGCTTATAGTGACCGTAGTCAGGGCTAATAGCTTAAAGAATCATGAAAAGATTGGAAAATCTGATCCGTATGCAGTTGTATATATTCGCCCACTATTTAAGCTGAAGACGAAAACCATCAACAACAACCTAAATCCGGTTTGGGACCAGACGTTTGAGTTGATTGCAGAAGACAAGGAGACTCAATCTCTTATCCTAGAGGTCTAATTTCTGTACATTTCAGCCTCTTATCTGTACGGGTTTCCATAATCGTATTCATGATCATTTTGAACAGGTATTTGATAAAGACGTTGGACAAGATCAGCGAATGGGGGTTACAAAGTTGCCTCTGAATGAGCTGGTAGCGGAGACTCCGAAGGAAATTGAATTAAGGTTACTGCCAAAACTTGACATGCTTAGAGTCAAAGATAAGAAAGATAGAGGAACTATCACAGTGAAGGTACATGACAAAGTCTACGTGTTGCGTTATTGAAGTTTCACCGTAGTATTATGCTCTTACGTATTGATTTCTGTCCGGAAATTGGCAGGTATTGTATCATGAGTTCAACAAAGAAGAGCAGTTAGCTGCTCTGGAGACAGAGAAGCAGATCCTAGAAGAAAGAAAGAGGTTGAAGGCAGAAGGTGTCATCGGAAGCACTATGGATGCCCTTGACGGAGCAGCATCACTCGTGGGTTCAGGTGTTGGCATGGTAGGCACAGGCCTTGGTGCAGGAGTAGGTCTTGTCGGAACAGGGCTAGGTGCGGGTGCAGGGATGGTAGGTAGTGGCCTTGGAGCTGTTGGAAGTGGCCTAAGCAAAGCCGGTAAGTTTATGGGGAAGACTTTCACGGGGCAATCGAGCCATTCAAGGAAGAAGAGTGGTTCGGGTTCCCATACTCGAGTAAACTCTGTTCAAGAAAATGGAGGTGCAAAGCCACTCTAGGCTCTGCCTTTGTGATGTTGGCTAGTTTTGTGAAGTCAAAACTATCTAGTGTTTGTAAACTTGTAGGATTTAGATCAGATTTAAGCATGGCGTTTATCGATGGAATTAAGGTGTTCATAAGTAGGTGAAAGCAATGCAAATGTGCACATTTTACAGGCCTAATGTCTTTTGCGCTCCGTTTACCCCACTACTTTGCGAAAATAAGAGGAGGTTTAATGGACTTTGAACTTCTAAATGAAGCCCTTACAGGTCGTTTTGTGGCTGGTTAGAGTTATACAGGATTGTAAGCTTGTAACCGACCATCGTACTTTGTTATGCTGATTTTTTAATACATATATAGTTCACTTCTAACTAGCAATCAAATGACCCTTTGGTGGATAAAGGCAAGAGTAAACATTTTGCAAACCTCAGGGGCAACTATGGATTTTCTGTCATAATTTTTTTCTTAAAAAAATATTTAATGTCTCCATTAGTAAAAAGGGATGAAAGTAAATTATTTCGTAAATTACTGGGTATATGTGTAGGGGTATTAGTGAATCAAACTTTTAATGGAGAAAAAATATAAACCTTTTCGCGAAGTACAGATAAATATGATGCAGAAGCTTTGATATGTTCCCTCCGTCCACTTTTATCTGTCATGTTGCGATTTTCGAAAGTCAATTTGACTGATTTTCAAAGTTAAATTATATTACATTAATTTGATATTTTAAATAAAAAATTTAGATATTCAAAAATATATGGAAAGTACTATAAATTGCAATTTTTTGCATATCAAAACGATGAAAAAATACATGTAAAATGTTAGTCAAAGTTTTTATAGATTGACTCAAAAAAAGAAAATTATGACAATTAAAAGTAGAAGAATGTAGTATTTGTTTGGCTATGATTGTGAGAAAATTGGGGAACACTGCAAAACCTGTTTTCACTATTTGACAGTTGTCCATTTCAAAAAAAAATCCCCATTTTTTTTTTATTTTTATAAGAACAATCCCATTTATTTCTTGTTTAGCTAGAATTCAAAATGTTAATAAGTCAAAACTCATTTGTTTTTAGTTAACATAATTGCATAGAAGTTGTATATGAGTTGCATGCAGGGGCGATTCTAGACCCAAAAAATGGGTCAACTGAACCCGTAGTCATCCGACAAAATTCGATATAAATACTTGTATAATTTGTAAAATATATCAAATAGCAACTGAATGAACCCGTGCTCACAAATAATTGGATGGCTCACTGGTTTGAGTGTTTGTTTATATTCATTTCTTGCACCCGTCTTCTTGAAATCCTAGATTCGCCTCTGGTTGCATGTAAATTGTAGCTTTTTGACTGGATTCCCTACCCAAAAAAATGTACACAAATTGTACAAAACCGAAGTATATATATATATATTAGTTTTTTGATACGTGTCATTACATCATATGTATATTAAATAAAGTATATGTGAACTTTGAACAACTTAACGGCTGCAAATCTCACTTGAGTTTGTTAAGAAGGGGAAGAGTAGAAAATTTGTAGCTTAAAAATGAGAGAAAATTCCTTTATTTAAAGTGCAACAAAAAGTAGTATGAATAGGTGTTTGTTGTGCCTTATCAAATAAGTCACGATTAATCAAAAAGTAACTGTCCTTCAATGTGAAAAGGGAGTTTATCATCATATCATATATCATATATTATTATAAGTAGGAAGATCCTAACCTCAAAGTTGGATTACCATTTTGTCCTTATCTTACTCTTAAAATAAATTAAATATTAATATCTATTTAATTAATTAAATATTAAGTAATAGTTATATTTAAATTCATGCGTCAAACAAGATCTTAATGCAATCATATATTCATGTACCAAATAAATGTGGGTAATGAAGAGTCTAATAACCTTCAATTTGAATTGGTAAGATAAGTGGGGGTAATGAAGAGTCTATTACACTCATCCAAATTTGTGATCGTCTTACATTCTACATTAGGTTAGTCTACATCATTTATACAATTTTCATTACCAATTTGTAATTGTAAGAAGTCTTACTGATTCATTTATCTGTATTCTTTAAAATTTTATTCATATTCATCTTCTTTTTGTTGAGAAATATGTAAATTATCATTATTACAAGATGAATATTCTCCAATATGAAGTTGTAAGTGAATTTTTATTTTTCATATCTCCATCTTTTTGAGTTTTTAAATATAACTTCGTAATTGATTACTATATTTTTGTATTCTTCATTTCTTCTATCTTTAGGATATAAATATAATTAAGCTAATCTCAATTTATATTTAAACTAATTGTTTTGAGGGTAAGCATGTTAAATCCGACAGAATATTTTCACAACTAGACACGTAAAATAGCAAGTCTTTGATAAACATTTATAGTTATGTCTTCTTCGTTGTTTGATGATCATTTATCTTTTTAAAACAATATGTTTGTACCTTTTCCTTTTTATATGTAATCTCAAATGTTTAGAAATTCATGTACTTAACTATTAAGAGACGTACAAAAATTAGTGCAAAAGTAAAAATAAAATAAAACTAATGTAAAGTAAAAATTAGTGCGAATGTTACATTGAATTTGATTGTATTAGAATTCATATTTAATTTTTATATACATATCCTTTAATACATAGTTCAAGAAATGTAGTGTATTTGTATTCTTAACATAATCATGCTTTCTTTTTTGATTTTGTTTTTTTTCTGATTTTAATTTTTTATACATATGAAACATTTTGTCTATAGCAAATCGACTTCAACAAAATGTAATTCAATCAATATGACAATATTTTTGTCTATATATTTTAATGTGATATCTTTTATTATGGATGTCATGTCTTTATTTTTTTTTCTTTCTTTTCCGTTTGAACTTGTAATTTTTTGTATAAATTTGATTTTACACCACCTAGACTTTGTAATATTTTTTTTATACATTTTTTTATAGTCAATTTCTTTTTTTATTATTAAAACTTACGTTTAGTAATTAAACTATTATTGATTCCTCTTATATAATAAAAGGTATATTTTTCATGAAGCATTAAAAATATCAAACCTCCAACAGCTGACACAAGATTTTCATGTTATATTTTGTGAAGAGTTATATTCTTATGTCAAACTTACATACAAAAGGACTTAGCTTTGAACTTACCGATGAATTTATGTACGCTCCACTATGATATATTTACTTATATAAATTAATTTTTCAAATGTCAATTAGGGGACAAACGTGCAACGCACGTTTTCAGGACTAGTATATACATACATACATACATACATATATATATGTATGTGTGTGTGTGTGTGTGTATATATTCTAGAGGAAGCATTCAAATAAAAAAAGAACCATAACAACAACAAAATAATGTGATAACCAAAGCGAGCTTCAAGGAAATGAAATAGTTAACATGATCATGAGGTTAAACTACAGAGTATCATCTACTTATTAGTCAATTAGGTTCCCTCTTCCTATCTTAACTATATATATGTAAAATAAAAACTACAGTATAAACTAGTACTTAATCATTAATTATAAGTTGTAATTGGAACTTTGTGAAACTAATTGAAACTCATGTCTAGTTATGTTCCCTTTTCATCCATTCATTCTCAAGTTGTCGTTCTCAAAATACCCCTTCTACTTACTTTAACAAACAACTAAACATTTCAACTTTGAGAATGCACATCTAGACACCTCAACTCATCATACAATGTGGGTCGTGGACACCCAACGCTGACATAACACATTTTATGAAAGGTGTCTAGATGATATTTTGTAAGTTAGGGTGTGTTTAGTTAAGGTGTACTCTATCCATATCTATGCGCTATGCATGCCAATTTCAAGTTAGGCATTGGAACTTGCTTGTTTCATGTTTTATGGTTACTGAAGATTACAACTTCAACACGAGTGTGTGCTCGCACACTTTAGAAGAATCAAAAAATACATAAGATCTCATGGTAATGAAAAGCACGCATGCATACAATATCTCATCCGTTATAATAACACAAGTACTGATAGCTAGCACTGTTTAGACTTGATAAACAGTTATTTACCACATTAATGTATCAATAAACGAAACGGATATAGAAAAACCGTGTTGGAAGAAGGCATACATGTCTTTAGGATCGGTTCATCAATTGAAGCCTTTACAGGTTGATATGATCTGGCCAACCTTTGTATGCGTTAGCTCAATCTCTCTGCAAAGAACATATATTGTATCAGTTAAAAGTAATATTGGAACAAAACATAACATTTCTAAGAGGAAAGAAGTTGATGAATTCGTACTCATACTCACATTCCCTAGACCATCTATCATGGAAGCATACGTCAAGCTTGTCTTTTCCGGTCATTTCTTCAACATATTCCTTAATATTGAAAGTCAAATTTTTAAGCTGAGGGTTGTACCATACATTGATAAACTTTAATGACGCAATATCTCCAAAACTGTCTGGGATGTACTTAAGCTCATCACATCTACATATATATAATATCTCGAGCATGGGAAAGGATTCCTCTCCACCAACCTGCCATTCAGAAAATTCCACACTATCCAATTTTAGAGATCATGAGATTCTGGAAACAGGGGCGGATCTATTAAGGAGCCGGGGGTGCCACGCCACCCCCCGACTTCGACGGAAACTCTACATAGGTATATATATATATAATATTTATATAAATATAAAGCGTGGCACCTAGTGAATAAAATTGGCTTGTGGTGCCATGGTTGGAGGTCAACTTTAGATGGCTAATGTTGCGGGTTCGAATCCCATTTGCTGCAAATATTTTTTTAAGGAAAAAAAAAAAGGCTCCAAGCACCTTTTTTTAAGGAAAAAAGTTGGCACATTATTTTTTTTTTTATAATTGTTTTTGACTTAAATTAAATTAATTATACTATTACTCCTTTGACTTTTCTTTTATTTGATTAAATACAAATAAAAAGTTCTCTCTCTTCAACTATTTCCAAACCCTTCTTCCTCCAAGTTTCAACTTTTCCAAAATTTTCATTGCCCCATTCCAAACCCAAATCACTTGTTGTCGTTGCCTCCCGCCTCCCGCCGCCCGTCTTAGCATTCCGTACAACGGCTAAGCCTCATTTGGGTGCTATTGTTTTCATTTTTGTCCATCCATCCACAACCTTCTATAGATTGTAAGTTTGTAACTCTATTTTTGTAAGATTTTTTTATTTCTATTTCTTGAGTTCTTTCAAGTTTAAATGAGTGATGATTGATTATTTGATTTTATATTAGACAAGAGCTTTGATTTTACTTTGATATTCTAAATTTCTAATGAACATTGTAAGACATTATTGGTTAAAAATTGTGTGATATGAAGCATGTTAATTTGAATTAACTATGACTTACCCTATTAAATTTGAATTAATTGTGAGTTAAATTAAATTTTAATTTTTGTAGGAAAGTGTTCAGTGTTCTAGTTTTGTGAATTGAGATGGAGAAGTTTCTTGCGAAATTTAATCATTCTCAAGCAAGTTCTAGTACGAATGGCAATCCTTCTAGTCTTATAGATGACCTTAATTTAGATTCACTTGAAGCCGATCCAGGAAAAGAGTACCAATTGCTCACTATAATAACCCTCGAATAAAGGATGAAGTGAGGAAACATTATATTCAAAAAGGGCCTTGTCAACCTCAAATGGATTCATATCCTCCAACTAAAATTGGAAAAAGAGTGCGTCAATTTTGTAAAATTTGGTTTGAAGGTCCATATTCTAAATGGTTGGAGTATAGCGTGGAGAAAGATTCTGTGTATTGTCTATGTTGTTATTTATTCAAAGATGATTTTTTCCATGGAAGTACAAGTGAGTTTTACACAAAAACGGGTTTTAGGAGTTGGAATAGGGCACTTGAAAGATTTCGTAAACATGTTGGTGATGTTAATAGTATTCATAACAAATGTTTCAACAAGATGCTAGATTTGTCAAATCATCATCAATCAATTCAAGTTGTTATTGATAAGCATTCTCAAAAGGTAAAAAATGAGTATCGAATGCGTTTGGAAGCCTCAATTGATGTGTCAAGACTTCTTTTGCAATATGGATTACCTTTTCGAGGTCACGATGAAAGTGAATCTTCAATTAATCAAGGCTTCTTTCTAGGATTATTGCGATGGCATGGGGACAAACATCCGGATGTGGGAAAAGTGATATTAGAAAATGCCCCACAAAATGATACTTTGACTTGTCCTATGATTCAAAAAGATATTGCCAACGCTTGTGCAAAAGAAACATTGAAAGCAATAATTGGGGACTTGAATGGAGATTACTTTGGTATATTAGTTGATGAGTCTAAAGACATCTCTCACAAAGAACAAATGGCTCTTGTTTTGCATTTTGTTAATAAGAATGGTGAAGAAGTTGAACGATTTATCGGTCTTGTCCATGTTAGTGATACATCGGCGTGTTCATTGAAGAAAGCGATTTATTCTTTGCTTTCCGTTCACTCACTAAGTCCATCCAAAATACGTGGACAAGGTTATGATGGGGCAAGTAATATGAAAGGAGAGATAAATGAGCTCAAAACTTTGATTATGAAAGATAGTCCATCGGCATATTACATTCATTGTTTTGCTCATCAATTGCAACTAACACTAGTGGCTATTGCTAAAAAACATTTGGATGTTGAAGATTTTTTTGATCATGTTAGTAATGTGTTGAATGTTGTTGGAGGATCTTTCAAGTGTAGAGACTTACTTCGTGATCACCAAGCCAAAAAGTTAGAGCAATTATTTGAATCCGGTGAAGTTCAAAAAGGCCAAGGATTACATCAAGAACGTGGGCTTCAAAGACCAGGTGATACTCGTTGGGATCACATTACAAAACTATAGATAGCTTTATTGTTATTTTCTCATCTATTGTTCATGTTCTTGAAATGATTGAACTTGAAGGGTCCACATCAAGTGATAGAAATCAAGCGGAGTATCTTTTGACAAAGATTAAAACATTTAAATTTATTTTTGTGCTTCACTTGATGTTGAAAGTGTTGGCAATGTCAAATGAGTTGAGTATGATTTTACAAAAAAAAGATCAAGATATTGTTAATGCCGTGGAGTTTCTTAATATTACAAAGAAAAGATTGCAAGATATGAGGAAAAATGGATGGGAATCTTTGTTGGATGATGTTTCCTCATTTTGTGATGTGCATGATATCTTGATTCCCAAATTGGATGAGTCTTATTTTCCGGAAAGTCAAAACGTAAGTCTTGGGTGTTAGTTATGCGCACCACTTGTGTGTTGAAGTCTTTTTTGTTGTTATTGATGTGCAACTTCAAGAGCTTAATGACCGTTTTGATGTAGTGAGTAGTGATTTGCTTCTTGGGATGGGTAGCTTGAATCCGGTCAATTCTTTACGTAATTTTGACAAAGGTAAAATCATGACTTTAGCAAAGTGTTATCCAAGTGAGTTTGATGATGGAAAAATTCGAGATTTGAGCTACCAACTTGATACTTTCATTATTCATATGCGAAGTGGTAATCCCAAGTTCTCCAACTTGCAAGGAATTCGTGATTTGGCGAAGGCATTGGTTGAAGCAAATCTTGTGGAGACTTATTCACTTGTTTATTTACTTGTAAAGTTGACTTTGATTTTACCTGTTGCTACGGCTACTGTGGAGAGAGCATTTTCGTCAATGAAGCACATAAAAAACGAAGTGCGGAATAGTATTGGTAATCAATATTTAAATGATTGTCTAGTGTGTTACATAGAGCGTGATGTATTTAGAAATGTTAGTAATGATGTCATTATCGATCGTTTTCAGAATATGAAAACTCATCGAGGGCAATTGTAAATGAATGATGAATATTTATAATATTAGTAATATTATTGAAAGTTTTAACTTTGTTAACTTCATGCTTTTAGTGTGGAGTGTAGATTTGTAATATCTTATTATTTATATTTTATTGATTGATTAATGATATATATCGAAAAGACGAATAATTTAATCAAATATAAAATTAATTTAATCGATAAGTCTATTTGGCACCCACGGACTCTAAATCCTGGATCCGCCACTGTCTGGAAATGCAGTGCAATTACTTGTATCCAAGATGTGTATACAATAAAGTTTAGTAAGTTCACTGTTATAGTGGATAAAGATCAGTTGCTTTAATGTGACTATCAATAGTTTTGTGAATTTACTATAATAACAGATAACGTTATACAATTATATATAAATTTTGACCCTTCCACTGGTTTCTGACAAAAAAACAAAAGAGTGTTGTATTGGCTGGATATTCAAAAGAGTTAATGTTTGTGCACTGACAATGTAAAGAATTCAAAATAGTGGTCTTGTTGACATTAAAACGTTCTATCCTATATCGATTGTTATGTATATGAGTCAAAAGGAACAAAAGCATCGTCCTGAAAGGATACCTGAACAACAACAACATACTCAATGAAATCCCATAAGTGAGGTGTTGTTGGGTTTTATTTGCCCTGATTTCTTACCATAAATAGGTTTTCCTTTTAGGAAAAAAATTTTATATTTTGACTAGTCCTTTTCTTGTAGGAAAGGTTTTAGGACTCTATAAATATAGGTTTGTTCCTTCTAACTTAATCAACATTCACAATGTAGCCCTAGGGTTTTGAGAGTTTTGGTTATGGGGGAGAATTTGTGAACCTCCTTGTATCCCGAGTGAATTGGTTGAGATTATTTCTCTCTATATTTTGTACTCTCATATTTATAGCGGATTACTCATCTCCTTTGTGGATGTAGGTCGATTGACCGAACCACGTTAAATCTTTATGTCTTACTCATGGTCTTTCGAGGTTTTCTTTGCTAGCTTTCACATTACACCTGCTTATTTTCGATCCTAACAGGTTTGAGGAGGATAGAGTGTACACGGGGCTTACGGCCTCGACCTCATGAAGGTAGAAAGTTCGTTTTCGAAAGACCCTCGGCTCAAGCAACACATATCAAGAAACATACAGAAGAAAGGAAAAGAAAGGAAGACAAAATAAATACTAGAGGAAGCATTACAAACTATTCAGAAAAAAAGAACCGTAACAACAACAAAATAATGTGATAACCAAAGCGGGCTTCAAGGTAATGAACAGGCAGATAGTTAACATGATCATGAGGATAAACTACAGAATTACATCCACTTATTAGTTAATTCGGTTCCTCTTCCTGTCTTAACTATATACTAGAGGGGCATGGGCCCGTGCACGGGCCCAACATTTTACATTTTTAAAGTGATAAATGCTCGAAGATGCACAATTGTAAATGCCATTGGCTATATTCATATACAAATGTGTCGCGTAAGTACTTAAATTTACACAGGAGAACGCCTTCATAGGCAATATAGAAATTTTTACATTAGTAGTTAGCTAAAACAAAATAACACCATCAGTGCCTAAAAATGGCTCATTTAATCCTCAGACCTTAAACTCACTAATATAGTGAAAACTAAAATTTTTTTGTTTTACTCAGAAGCATCATGATGCAGGATTCTGAGATCAAGTTCAACCAAGTAGAAAAACTCCCTCTCAAATTCTCTAACTAAACTGCTTCAAATAAAGTCTTACTTCTGCCATGCACAAGAACCGAAAAATGATTTTGAGATTAAACAGAGTTCATTATTTTTGCCCATGTCTCACACGAATCGATCCATGACATCGGATTTCACAAGGCATTCAAACGTTGTATTCATGTAGTCCATCTCTACGTATGTTATGCTTTGCTGCAAAATATAACATTTCTCGAGTCTCTTTCATTCCTCCCATAGTCCCATTGTACTCCCAGCAATTAACTTCCTTCCTGTTCTCTACATTGTATACTTACTTCAGTATGAAATTTAATAGTTTAAAGAGTAACAACAACAAGAATAAGGCATAATATATAGACAAACACTTAAATTTAGCCTCGACTGATAAGTAAACATTCCAACTTTGAGAGTGCGACTTGGCCCTCTCTACTCAAATTCTCGACATTCCCGACAGGATCCAAGAATAACTTACTAAACAAATACATATTAATGCAGTATGTTTTTAAAACTATTTCATACAATCTATAGTAGCTTTACAACAACATAGTCCTTACAATCTATAGTAGCTTTACAACAACATAGTCCTCAATACGTACTCACCAAACATACTAACCTGATTCATCAGTAAAGAGAAACAATTATAGTGAGAATGTAGAGTGAAAGTGTGTGTCATTCAATAAATAAAAAGATGGTTTCATCTCTTCACCACTGTTACTCTAAAGTTCGGAAGAAGGGCTATAAAAGACCCAATATTGAGCAGAAATTACAGCATGCACGAGTCTAGTAACTTGCCATACAAAAAAACTGCATTTTTCTGTCGAAACACACAAATTCCACAACCTCTTTTAACCATAAATCCGAGGCGAATCCAGGATTTCAAGAAAATTGGTGCACCATTGCTTTAAAGATAGGATTAAAAAATTTATAATAACAATAACTAAGCGAGCAAAACATAAAAATTATATTACCACAAAACTTACAGAATTTAGTTTGTTTTTTTTTTTTTAATGAAAAACGTGTTTTTAGTTAGTAAAAATAAATTGAAGCGAATTGGGGTTACCTGGGATCGAACCTGCGACCTTTGTATTGAAATCTTACAGTCGTACCAGTGAACCATCCAGCCATCTTGAGAACGGGTTCAACATGGTTTAATTTAATATATTCTTTAATAATTATAGAAGTAATATATCGAATTTAGTCGGATGACCACGGGTTCGGGTGACCCAAAAAATATACATAAATTTGCCCCTGCCATACATCAATGTCTTGCACAAATTCCACATAGGCACAATCATAGTACAAGAAAGAACATAAAAATTGACAATGAAAACCAAAAACACTAACACGATTCATCATTCAACTGTAATGAGAATGTAGAGAGTTAACTTTATTAAACATTGTTGATAGGCTCATGAGCCTACCATCGTAACTATATAGTAAGTTAGCAGCTACCACCTTTATCACCCTTAATTTAAGCTTTATATCAACCCTATAAGCAAGTAATAAGGTTGTGTTAGCTTCCGATTCTGAAAGCTTAGCAACTAACTTTTGCTACATGGCTGATAGCAAATTCAACAATCAAAAATTAATTAGTGAATGTGCTTCCTGACACAAAAAAAGTGATCTAACACGGGCACAAAAGATGAAAGGATGTTATGCAGTATGCACCAAGGGGCATTAGCATATTAAATGGAACATACCCTACATTTCTCAATATGAACATAGAACTCGATATTGACTCATAGATTAGTTAATTATATATGGAAAAAGAGAGTTGAAATGGAATATGACAGATACATACACGGATGCACCTTCTTACATAAAGGAGTGTTTGAAGACCATTGTTTTCCAAATATGCAGCACTCATTCGTCTTGTCGAAGCCTTGGTTCAATAATCTTGTAGAGTATCAAGCCCTCATACTTCACTTGAGAGAGCTATGGATTGTACTTACATGTGCTCAACTTTCATGAGAGATCCATTGACGGCAATCCATCGACGGCAATGACATTCTATGCATATGTTACCTGTGAAAACCAATAGCCCCATAAATTAGCAGATTTGGCGTTGATAATATATAAAGCAAATTTTGTTTAGCTACTGAACCTCTCCGGACTAACCCCCTACTGCTAACTACATAATCGAATTTTAGAAAAAATTTATGCAAGAAACAGAGAAAGTATATCTGTTTTAAATAATAAATTCTAGTCACCTGCCATTTTGGTTCAAGTTGATAAACATGACATAGCAACCTCCAAGCTAGCTACTGTAAGAACTTATATTTTCATCTGAGTTCAGAGATAGAATACATGATATCTCTTGGACATGTAGACATCTCATGAGAAATTTTAGTCCAAAACAACGGGCAACTATTACAATTTTTCATGTTCAAAGCAAAAATTCAGTTCTCTGATATTCTTCTCACACACAACACCAAGGAAAAATAACTGTAACAATTGTTATATTGTTATTTTACAAGGATTCTACCTTGAAAAATATCAATAGAATATCCACATTGTTTAGAGATTGCACATTTGTATCCCCACAAGCTCACATGCATTGATAATAAAAGAATTAGATGCAATCAGATTTTAGTGTAAGAGTTTACATAGCATATTGAATCTCATGGAATCTACTTACTTAAGAAGTTAAGTTTTCAAGAAATGCAGAACAAGTCATAAGAAGATAAGCGTTCACAAGTTGGACTCAAACCGAAGCAAACAGACTTTAGAAAGGCAAAAAAGCACAAGTTCTTCTTACTTCGGTCGGAAACACTTACTTGGAGAAATTGCATGAGAGGTTTTCCTAACAAAAATAAAAATTGCAGAGAACATATAGATAACATCACCAAATGAATGAAGAAAGTTTACCCAAAGATGTATTCATTCAGAATAAACAAAAAGGCTTCATAATCAACCACACCATGTACGTGCCGCGATAAAAGAAAGCATGTTAGCAATAAAACATAACACCTACTCTCGTTGTATATTTGGAATCGAACAATTAGATACTAAATTCTAGAAATGTATGGCAACAATGGATAGAGTAACCTTAACCTACATTCATGAGGAAAACATAGTTGCTACTCTCACTGGTGAAAATGTGGAAAACAGCATATGACATACTCCATTTTTTACTTTTGTATTAAGTTATCCGCTATCAATATAACAGATTATATTTCCAGTACACTGCCACTCAATTGTACTACAATTGCCCTGTCTAGTCCCATATTTTTTCTTAACTAATGAAAGAGTTCACAACCGCCTGCCGTAGTAGTCTCAAATATATCATCTACGGATTTCACATTTTTATGAAGGCCACCAGGAAGAGAAATAGCAAGCATATAATGACATCAAGTATTTTATGAAGAAAAATAGTACTCCCTCTGTCCCTGTCCCAATTTATATGACACATTTCGAATTTCGAAATTCAAACAAGTTTATCTTTGACAGTAAATTTTTCATATATCTTTTAAATATTTTGAATTATCAATTATTAGGACTTATAGTACTTTTTATGTAGTTTACAATATATATAAATTTCATTTTAAAAAATTTGAAGATTTCATGAGCAAATTCTCGATCAAAATTAAACTGTTTGACTCTCGAAAAGCGAAATGTGTCACATAAATTGGGACAGAGGGAGTATACATCATTAATCATAGTGCAGAACAAATATTTCTATGGAGACAGGGCAAGTGCCAATTTAGTTTGGATTAATCGATAATTGTTCCTTTTAAGTGTTTCTCCAACTTTAAAGTAAAATGAGTATATTTCCATGTACCCAGATGTTGAAGAATATAAATAGGCTACATGTGTGAACTCAAACTTGTATCTTTTCTTGTGCTGGTCGTTCTTACTTTTATGTGTTATTCATGTAAATTTTATCCCAATTTTTGAAGAATCTAATACCAAATAAAATCTCTTCCTAATTTCAGAATTCGAAACCAAAATGCTCGAAAAGAATCACTATTAAAACGTAAAATACTCGAAAATCGAAATCAAAATTCATGATCTGAGGCAAATTGCAAAACCTAATCATTTTTCCACACACTAACCGCCAATATACTAACCTATTAGCTATTTATAAGCCCATTAAAAACCTGATCGTGTGTGAGATTAAACATGAAAAAAAAAGGATCAAAGTTGACAACTAAAAACAACAAATTTAAGATAATTTTTACAAAATCACAGATAAAAATCACACCTTGATGAAGAGAAGTGTTGATTAAGCTTTGAAGCCTTGATAGAGCAACCATGGTTGCAAGAGTTGGAAGCAATTGATGATTCTCTGCATGGAGGAAGAGTGGGAAAGATGGATCTGAAATTGAGACTCGATTACTGTTGTTTTGCATATGAACTGGTATACGTGGCTTGCTTCAAATTAATGACAGTACACGTGTTAAGACAGTAATTCAATACAAATGACATAACCTTTTGTACAATTGATTATTGCTGTGATAGTCCCAACCTTGTTGGCTTATAATATAGGGTAATGTAAAATAAAAACTACAGTACATACTAGTCCTCAATCATTAATAAGTTGTAATTGGAACTTTGTGATACTAATTGAAATTCATGTCTACTTACTTCTACAAACAACTAAACATTTCAACTTCGAGAATGAACATCTAGACACCTCAACTCGTGATACATTGCGGCTTGTCGACACCCAACGACATATATTATGAAAGGTGTCTAGACGATCATTTTGTAAGTTTCAATTTTTAGTTAAGGTGTATTCTATCCATATCTATGCGCTAGCGCTCCAATTTCAAGTTAGGCATTGGAACTTGCTTGTTTCATGCTTCATGGTAACTGAAGATTACAACTTCAACACGAGAGTCGCACACTTAGAAGAATCTAATAATACATAAGATCTCATGGTAATGAAAAGCACACATATATACAATATCTCATCTGTTATAATAAAGAACACAAGTACTGATAGCTAGCACTGTTTAGACTTAATAAACAGTTATTAACCACAATGTTATCAATAAATGAAATGGATATAGAAAAACCGTGTTGGAAGAAGGCATACATGTCTTTAGGATCGGTTCATCATTTGAGGCCTTTACAGGTTGATATGATCTGGCCAGCCTTTGTATGCGCTAGCTCGATCTCTCTGCAAAGATGATTGAATAAGTTAAAAGTAATATTGGAAAAAAAATAACATTTCTAAAAGGAAATTTAATGTACGAAAGAAGTTAATGAATGAATTTGTATTCATACTCACATTCTTTAGATCATCTACCATGGAAGCGTACCTCAAGCTTGTCTTCTCCGGTCATTTCTTCAACATATTCCTTAATATTGAAGATCGACTCTTTAAGCTGAGGGCTGTACCATACATTGATCAACTTTAATGACGCGATATCTCCAAAACTGTCTGGGATCTCCATAAGCTTATAACAGCAATTTATATCTAGTTTCTCGAGCACGGGAAAGGATTTCTCTGCATCAACCTGCCATTCAGAAAATTCCACCCTATGCAACTTTAGAAATTTGAGATTCTGGAAGGTGACATCTTCCATGTTCCATTCTTTCCCCTCCTTGATGATTGTGTCTTCTAGACTTAGTCTTTGAAGGTTGGGTAGTCTAGCAATTCTTGACATTGAATCGAATGTCAGAGCAAGCCCTTGCAACCTCATTTTCTTCAAGCTTGAAGGGAAGCCGTGTGTATATTCATTGAATGAATCCCAAGAAGAAGATAAATGGAGTTCTTCAAGTTCGTTCAGGACATCCAATCTTGGAAAACAAATCTTCTCTGCTGAACAATCTGATAGTTGTTCGATACAGACTCTAAGGTTTTGAAGATTAGGAAACCTTTTGAAAATATTCTCCGTGTCTTCTGAACCGTGAAGGTAGAGCTCATTTAAGGTTTTCAAATTTTCTAACCTTGAGTCCTCGTCTAACACAGTTGGTTCGTTGATGTATGGATCATAGAAAGAACAAATGTTGATACGCACATCTCGTAGCTTTGCAAGACTCCAAAAACAAGGCGATAGTATCATGTATGATCCCTCCCAGTTATCCACCATCAGAGTTTCTAGATTGCAGAGGTTTGAAAATGACGGAGGGAGAGCTTTTGACTTCGTCTGAATGAATAAGTACTTCAAATGAACGAGCATACCGATTTCATTCAGCAAAGAATCAGTCAATGTTATGCCGTGTAAATCCAAACTTTTAAGAAGCCTCAAGTGTTTTAGGTGACTGTTGTAGGGAAGACAATGCTCATCAACCTTCAGAGAGAGGAGGTGTTTAACATAAGGATTCTTCATTTCTGGATCAAACACGACAAAATTTTCATCCAAATGAAATAGATATTTATTAAAACGAATGTTAATTCCACGTGGCATAAGATCCGAATAAGAAGAAGAGGAAGACGGAGCTTTTGAACCTCCTATGAAGTGAAGCAACTTTTCCTTTCTAGATTTAATATAACAAAAGTCATGCACAAGATCATGAATTTTGCAAATAGAATTATCGAAAGGTATTACCAAGCTACTGGAAATTAACTCATCCACTACTTCTTCTGCACTTCTCATCACAATCTGCTGCACAAGTCCTTGAGAAATCCACAAATCTTTCAACTCAGAGATCCATATGTCTTCGTCCTTTGGATAACTTGCAAGGTAAACCAAACACGGCTTTACGTGATCTGACAAATGGTCATAACTTAATTGTATAACCTTCACAAGTTCCTCTTCATCCTTAAAAATAAAGGAACTCAAATTATTGAGAACTTCAAGCCACAAAGTCTCTTTCTTTTCCTTCCTTGAAATGACTCCACCGATTAGATCAAGTACTAAAGGAAGCCCATCACACTTTCGAGCTATCTTTTCTCCAACATCCTTTAGTTCATCAGGGCAACGTTCTTCTCTGAATACCCTTTTCTCTAATAACTCCCAACATTCTTCTGATCTTAGCAATCGAAGATAAAGAGGATCACTGTGGCGTTTTCCATGCAAAGCAACTTCCTTTTTCCGACTTGTTAAAATAACTCTGCTTCCTTTCTGTAATTCAGGAAAAGGTCTTGTTAGCTCATCGAATGTTGCAGTATCCCACATGTCATCCAAGACAATAAGGTACCGTTTTCCAAATAGTTGTTTCCGCAGCTTATCAGCAACGTCATCATCTATGTCCTTCTCACTGAATCTTTCTTTCAAACCAATAACTTGATTGAAAATTTTCTGCAACAACTTTTTCTCATTACGTTCCTGGTCTACTGTGCACCAAGCACAAACATCGAAATGATCAACAATGGACTTATCATTATACACTTTGCATGCCAAAGTAGTTTTTCCAAGCCCTGGCATGCCGACTATGGAAATGACATCTATCTCAGCTGGTCCGCTAGTGAGCTTCCTAATTATCCACTCTGTCTCCTCCTCAAAACCTACAATTATTTTACCAACTATACTCGATGAGTTTCTTTCAACCGGCTTGTTGGGAGCATTTGCAACAATAATACTGCTGCTCTTGGGGATCTTCTCTTGTACCTCTTTTTTGACAAGCTTGATCTTTTCTACGGTATCAGGAAGTATGAAGATAAGCTGCAATAGACCATGATATCGGGCAAGAATTGAGTTGATGACATGTTCAGCCTCATATGCCACATCTAGAACACGAGTCCAAAGATCTCTATGCAACTCTTGCTCAGCATACCCGAAGAACGATCTTATAGTTTCCAGGTCTTCTTTCACCTGCTTAATTTCTTCTTTTATCAAAGCAACTGAAGAAGCATTTGAATTGACCAAGTCATTTAAGTTTGTGAGTAGAAGAGTCATGAAGAGTGGTCCATCACTCATGGGGAAGCGGAACTGAGATGAGTCTGCACAGGCTTTCAAGAAAACATTCTTGAGATCTTCCTTGAGGAGTTCAATATTTTCCAGCAAGTCTAGACCTGTACTGCTTGTTGCGTTCATATTCTCTTCTAAGTTGCGAACAAGAACGAATACTTCCTTGGTAAGTTCTCTAACACGTGCCAAGAGAACAAACAATTTGTCATGACGAATAACGTCCTTTGGCACATCAGTAAGAATAATCAATAGGAACTCTATCATGACATGAATGTTACACGTAGAAGCGCTAGGAGTAACAGCATTCACCATGTGCTCTTGTAGATGAATCAGAGATTCTCTAAGAATGTCCGGAGAGGCTTCTACAAGCTGATTGATGAAACGTCCAACTTCTTCCGACTTTGAACCTTTCAAATTTGTACAACATATGTGCATAACCTCCAGTTCAACAGGAATAACCTCCACCAGTAGATTAGCTAGCTTGGAGTTAACTTGAGAGACATCTGATTCATCTAATTCGTCAAGTTGACAATACAAAAGAGTAAAACAGAAGTTTACAACTCTCTGAGCCATAAGTTGAAGATGGGGTATGACATATTCGATTGTCTCATACTCGATGCAACCATTTACTTTCAACCTATGGAAATCTCGTAAATTTCCAAATACATTCTGAAGAAGCTCATATTGAGTCATTGATGTAAAAATAAACTCATAACACAACTTGGGTAGATATTGGAGATACATGAGGATGGCATCCAAAAGTTCAACCAAACGATCCTCGGTCATGGTTACAAGACTTGGTTCAGCATAGCTAATATAACTTTTGATATTCTCAAAGAGGTCATGATAATTCATATTAACGAGCATGTCTTCTCCATGTCGATGCAAAAGTGACTGAACCAGATCATGAATCTCATTTGATATGCAAGACATTTCATCATTACAACCTTCCGAAAAGAAAGAGTAATAAAGATGACAAAATGCGGACACAAACGTCAGCTCCAATGTCAAATCTTCAATTTGATCTATGTCAAGAGAAGTTAGAACACACCCATTACTTAACCTCTCTATGAAATCTATAAGATTGACAATGTCCTCGCGAAGTACAGCGAATGACACCTGCAAAATACCAATGTTGTGTCAAATTATGTTAATACATGGATGGTGATAGTTTAGATAGAAAAAGGGAACACTTGATAGTTACGTGTGAAACTCATTAAAACGTGATAGTTCATATCCAAAAAGGGAACAACTGATAGTTGAGGTGTGAAACTCACGAAAACGTGATAGTTCAAATAGAAAAAAGGAACAATTGATAGTTGAGTTGTGATCAAACTCGCAAAAACGTAGATAGTTTATGTATGTTTTGATTATTAACTCTAATTTTCAGTCTTAAATTACAACAGTCAACTATCACAAGTGCAGAAGACTTTCTCCAGAATAGCCTAATAGAGAAGCCAAATGTTTATTCTGTTACACCTCAATTCTTAAAACAAAAATGACAGTCTGGTGCACTAAGCTCTCTCATTGTTTACGCGCTATCTCTCTAAACAAAAGCTCTTACTTTCCTAGTTCTTAAGCCATTCCGAACATGTTGTACTTAGGCCACCAAGGCCCGATTCTCAGGATCTAATACAAGGTTTGATTATAGTCTTGCCCTTATATTCATCTTTTTCTTATGACCGTAGTGTCCAAGCCAAACTTCACACAACTCGACTGATTCCACGGGATACCTGCCACCTCCCACCAGCAACAGGTACCAGGCAACTCTGGCCACCAAGGCTAGGACATATTGGAAGAATCACCTAGTGTTTTTTGTCTCGCTGTGTTTTGAACCTAACACCTCAGGATTTTCAACCACCCTTATATTCATTGTACCTTGCTATTTTTGTGATTTATGTCATTTCATTCAAAAGATCAATCTAGCTCGCGTGTCCTAAAATGAATTTGATAAATTCAACTACAGAAGATGATTTAGTGTATAGATCAGTTTACCTTATATAAACAAAGATTAAATTATCGATACTTATGAGTTATAAAGATTATATTCACCATCTAAGTTACATTAAGCAACAAACATACTTACAAGAATATATTAATCATGTGAATGAAAAAAAAAATTAAATATTATATGCAGCATACCAATGACTTGTTATCTTCCCCTTCTGTTTGTCCTTCATTTTCTTTTCCTCTTTCCATTCTCACTAATCAAGCCAAAGTAGTTTTAAAAAAATTTCCTTCCTTTCAACTTCTCAAGAGAAACAATTTACATCAAACTAAGAATGAAGGAAAATTAAAGGTGTAATAAGAATCTTTTCTTTTCCAGTTGAGAGTTGTAAAGGTGTTAAGAGAAGCCCACTGATAATGGCGCACTAGGTGGGATTCCTATTTGGTCCTTTGCACTTTTAGAATATATTTTTCAGAAAAGGGTCAAAAATGCATTTTAAATTAAGTGAAATGAATAAAATGTCCTATGTTTATAGTTTGGCTTAAAAATGTCCTCTGTTTATAGTTTGGCTTAAAAATACTCTTGTCGTCAATAATACTTTGGTTCAAAAGTACCCTTGCAATTAATATTTTGATCCAGAAATGCCCCTATAGTTACTAAATGGGTCAAAAATGTCCTTTTCCAAAATTAATACATAGTATATTATTTCATTTTTTTAAAACACATATTCTACCTAATTAAAATATATTTAAAGAACCCTATTCTTGTTTTCTTTCTTTTAAAATCAGTTTAATAAATAACAATATAGGGAAAGAATCTCATTTTATCAAAGGAAAAAAGAACAAGTATATCCCGAACTATCATAAATGATACTCCCTCCGTTTCAAAAAGAATGATATTCTTTCCTTTTTAGTCAATTTCAAAAAGATTGGCCTATTTCTTTTTTTGGTAATATTTTAATTCCAGTTTTCCATGTGACATGTTTAAGGCCACAAGATTAAAGGGCAATTTTGTACATTTGACATAACTTTAATTTAGGATCACAAGATTCAAAAGTTTTCTTTATTTTCTCCAATTTCGTGTCAAGTCAAACTAAACCGTTCTTTTTTAAACGGAGGGAGTACATATATATTCTTACGTATGTATGTTCTCCGCTGTTGCAATTCCGTGGGAAATTGCTTTTCTTCTCCAGTATTGCAATTTGTTATGCATCGTTCTCCACCCTCTAATCTATTTTTTCCAAAAGCAAAGTTGGATCAGTGGAATCGTCCATCAATCTCTTTTTGACAGCCGGCAACGGAGCTCCGACATGTTTGACAGACGGAGCTAATGCAAAAGAACCAAAAGATACATAAGACACCAAAATGATAATTGATAATGCAATTCTGTGGGAAATCATCATAGCAACACTATACGTTAAAAGCCTCAATTGGATCACAACAGGGCTCAACGAATTTGGAAATTAGGATTTGATGGTTATTAATTGGATGTTACAAATGGATAGTTGAGTGGGTAGTTTTATTTTTAGAAAAATAAAATTAAAATTGGATGAATGCCTAGCATCTCCCTAAAATTGGCGGCAAGGGTAGATATATACATACCATTTATGATAGTTCGGAATATATTTGTTCTTTTTTTCTTTTATCAATTAAGAAAAATAATTTCATGTACACTTTCGACGGATAATATATGTCATATATATAAGATCATAGTATATATCCATCATTAATTTTTATTTACATAACGATAAAAATATAATTATAGCAAAATAAAAAATATTTTTTATTTTTTATTTTTTTCTGAATTGAAGTAGGATAAATATTTGCTAATTTTAAAAAATACTAATTTCTGAACACGTGCAAAACATATGTGTATCCCATATTAATTGGTACACTCAATTTAAAATAAAAAATAAAAAATTTGAATATGTGTGTCATGAGTTGCACGAAATTATAGAGAATTTTTTTATAAAAAAAAAAAAAAAAAGAATGCTTAGAGATGTATAAAAGAAAAACTGAAGCATCAATCTAATGCTATCATCCTCTAATGTATAAAAATAAAAATGCCAAGACATGAGAACTGGACAAGAAGAGAATATTTTTCCTCCATACGTTCATAGAAAAAGGAAAAAGGATGATCAATCAAGCGATTATCAAATGTTTATCAAAAGTGGCTAATATGAATTTACAAACATAAATATAGGAAACAACTCATGAAAAGTCATATAACTCACACTCACAGAGACAATCTTGTTTTAGCAACCTGTCAAAGATAGATAAAAAAATATTAAAAGTCACAAGATATTGTAGGAACAAATATTATGAACGAAAAATAACCATGTGATTAATATTTATTTTTTGCATTTTAATTTACATGTCTACTTACATAATAAAAAGAGATCAATAAAGATGTAATTACAAATTACAATAAATTTTTTCAAGTATGAATAATCAGAAATCAATTAGTGGAAGAAATCAAAGCATTGGAAAATTTGGGTAAAAGAAAGAGATACATCTATAGAATTAACTGGCTCTTTTAACATACTATTTGACTCTTCATTATCCTTCACCTATGTTGCAACTCTTTGTTATCCAAGTCTACAACTTTTCAGCTAATTTTTAGTTGTAAGATGAAAGCATCTACAAAGCAATGAATAGATTAATGTCCAAAAAAATTAATAGATTACACTAAATGCTTGCCACATACAGGGAATTCAGCCAACTATAATGGTAATCCAACTTTGAAGTTTAGGATCTTCCCACTTTTATAAGTAAGAAAGAAAGAGAAACAATCATAAATAAAGAATTAGAATTGAAACAATCCTTTCTAATTTGAAAAAAAATAATCTATAAATGATAAAAA
Organism: Solanum pinnatisectum; assembly: GCA_035578085.1. Lineage (NCBI taxonomy): Eukaryota > Viridiplantae > Streptophyta > Magnoliopsida > Solanales > Solanaceae > Solanum > Solanum pinnatisectum. The sequence continues at coordinate 38,407,062 of CM069080.1, read as the reverse complement.
TCTTACAAACAAACAATAGAAGATGGAAAAAGAAGGAACTTTACCATAGAAGTACGTAAAAATGCTAGTGGAAGAATTCAAGATAACAAATTTGTATTTGGTAGTCTCTTCATATTCTTTAATTTAAGATTAAAAAGGGGGAGGGAGGATTCTAGAAATTCTAATTGGGTCTTGTTCCATTTCTAATAAATGGCCATATTCATTGTTACGTAATATTGTTAACAATTTAAAAATTAAAATTATATTATATAATGAAATTATAGTGTGAGGTATACATTTATAATTTACTAAGAACATAACTTTAATAAAATATAATCCAATAATCTCTATTAATGTATATTGTGCAAATATAGTTATATTACGGAATATAATACGATAATCATGTCTCAGTTTTAACTTCAATAAGACGTTCAATGCAAATTTTTAAAAATAGCAATAAATTAAAATTAAAGTAATCTAATCGTAGTTGAGAGTGTTGCATAAAAAAAATGCATATACAACAGTTTCATTAATACTTATAAGAAATAATGGGAAAAGAAACACACGCCTAGTACAACTACAACTATATGGAAACCTCTTTCGGCTATAAAATAACAGGTTAACAGTAAGATAGACATAAATCAATTAGATAACATATAATAAAACATCTCAATCTAGCTATTTATATATATATATATATATATATAGAGAGAGAGAGAGAGAGAGAGATTTACCTGAACATTTTTGTTGGAGATGAGCAAAATAAAACAACAAAAAGAGTAGATTGTTGTGGAGAAGAGAAAATAACCAAATGACTTGATACCTTGGTGTCTTACTTATATAATTAAAGTGGAAGCTACAACCTATGCATAATTGTTGTTGTAATAGTAGCAACTCAAAGGACAATCAAATAAATATTGGAATGTGAAAGATGACAGTTATGAAAAATTATTACCTTCATCTGATCGATTGAAAATTTAATATTCAACTTACTTGCACTAAATTATAAATTACATCAATTTGATCTGAATACAAAAATACCATATATTATATTATGTACTATACAAATATATTAATATTGGGTAATGGAAGAGACTAATTATTAATTATGACACCTTAAGTGCTAATGATTCAAGTTTGAAAGTTTGCAGAGATAATGAATCTGCAGTATGGAAACGTCAGTGAATGTGTTTGTATTTATTATTTAAGATAATGTGTCTATATTTTTATACTAAAATATTAAATGAATAATTTTTAAATTAAGGGTAAAATGATAATTTAATTTTGAGATTAGGAGCTTCCCACTTTAGTATAATACTAGTATTTAGACACGTGCGTTGTACGGGTACTCCATAACGATGAATATGAATTATTAAATATCACATAATTTTTTAAAAATTGTATTTGAGTTACAACAAAAATATGAAAAGTAAAATGATAAATGTTTATGGTGTATAGTTAACTCATAAAAAGAAACTCTTTTGCATTTAGTCCTCCCCTTATTATAATTTCGATAAATAAATTTTATATTGTTAGAAAAGACAAAATAAAGTAACAAAAACAAACATAGAGGCACACTACCTTATGATTAACTTCCTTAAAATGTCTCTCTTGTCTCATAAAATAGAGTAAAAATGTTAAAATTAAATTAATAGTTACACATTTCAAGAAGATAAAATGTTTTAACATTAATTAGTAGAAGATGAAATTATCCTTCTCATTAAGTAGAATGCAATTAAGTAATTCAAATTTATAACTAGGAAACTTAATTAGAAGGAAATAACTAAAGAATTAAAGTGCAACAGTTGATATTTAAATTTTGTCATTATATAATTAAAATATTAATATTTGATCAAATAAATCATATTTTTATTTAGTGGAGAGCCAAAATGGCAATATTAATATTTTTACAATTACAATTTTTTAAAAATATATTTTATGTTTTTTTTGTTAAAAATATAATAGGAGCAATATTTGATCGGAGGTTAAAAGATTAATAAACTTATTATTCAAAATAATTATTTGAGTCTTTATGTTAAAGTGTTAGGTGAGCATATCAGCTCTCTTGACAAAAAACTCGATGATTTGACTATTTTGATAAAAGATATAAAGGTCAATATGGCAAAAACAGATTTTACTACTACCAATAATATTGCTTCTACTTCTGAAAGAAAGCCTACGGTAGTTTCTACTTATGTTCAGATCGACCAACGAACTAATATAGTTAAGATAAATGATGATGCTTCTAATAAGGATATTTCATAATAATCATAATAATAACAATAACAATAATAATAATAATAATAATAATAATAATAATAATAATAATAAGAAGAAGAAGAAGAAGAAGAAGAAGAAGAAGAAGAAGAAGAAGAAGAAGAAGAAGAAGAAGAAGAAGAAGAAGAAGAAGAAGAACAACAACAACAACAACAACAACAACAACAACAACAATAATAATAAGAAGAAGAAGAAGAAGAAGAAGAAGAAGAAGAAGAAGAAGAAGAAGAAGAAGAAGAAGAACAACAACAACAACAACAACAACAACAACAACAACAATAATAATAATAATAATAATAATAATAATAATAATAATAATAATAATAATATAATATAATATAATATAATATACTATAAATAATTAATAAAAGAAAATAAGCTAAAAGGTGAAAAGGCAACCATTAGTAAATAGAATAAGATATAATTTATAAAGAAGATAAAAAGACTACATGTAGATTAAAAATTCTTTCAATTAAGTAGTAGGCTAACATTAAAACATACAAATTATTATATTTAATAGCAGGCATTCTTTTTAACTTTGTGGCTTCCGCTTTTAGTATAATATGATATATTTTTAATTTAATTAAGTATATATTTTAATTTGGTGTAGGGGTAAAATGGTATTTCAACTTTTAACTTTGTGGCTTCCCATTTTTAGTACAATATGATATATATATATATATATATATATATATATATATGTCCGGTATGAAGCAAAAATCAAAGATTATGTCGAGAATTCATATGTAATCTAGCAATATAGTATGAATTTCCGCAAATATAAATGTTGTATCATATTATATATTAGGAATTTAGGATAAGTAACGTAATATTTTATGTTGGATGGTATATCTTTGAAAATTTAATACATATTCTTTTGACATAATTGTTCACCGATAGTATGAATACACTGAGAAAGCAACAAATTTTTATCCCATTATACTTGTCAATTTTTACAAATCAAAAAAAGACAATATGTTTTATCTATTATACCCTAAATTTATTTAGAGAGTTAATATTTTTTTAAAATGTAGAACTTCTTTAATGAGTAAATTGATTTTTGAAATTCTATCAATTAATAGGGGTAGAATGATAAACTCACTATGTCAATTATTATTTTCTTAATAGGTGTATCAAGTAAAAAATGAACAAGTAAGTAGAGAGGGACAAAGGGAGCAAGTTTTTATTCTTGTTCTTCTGCAAAGGGACTTTTCTTTATCATCAAAATCTAAAAATTATACTCCCTTTATTTCATATTAACTGAATCTTTAAGGTAATGCACATATATTGAGAAAATTAATCAAGGACAAATTTGAATCATATTTTCCTTTATTGCCCTTTTGTTTATTCCCAAGTCATTACTCAAAAAGATTTGGATTTTGACCATAATAATTACTACTCCCTCCGTCCAATAATAGTTGTCCACTATATTGAAAATAGTTGTTCCAACAATACTTATCCAATTTAGAAAATCAAGAGATAGTTTATCTTTCGTGTCTATTTAATTCTTGTTATTAAATATTATTTATTATCTAACACATTTTTCAAAATATTAAATTTAATAACGTCAAAGAATAATATAATAATACTACCCTATTATTTATTGTTTCTTAAATGGCATGTCAAGTCATTAGTGGACATCTATTATTGCACACGGCCAACAGAAATCAAGGAGTCCATTTGGTTCCCAATGTTAGATTTTCAAGTTTAAATGTGAAACCATAGATACATGTATTATGTATATAACTACCTTTTAAAAAAAAAAAAAATCTAAGAATTATATAGTAATAGTGTTAGTTGAAGGGGAAAACTGTCATCTCAACCTTTGAAGGTAAATTTGTGATTTTAACTTTTGATTTACAATGCTTCCGTTTTAATATAGTATGATGATGATATAATACACACACATATATATATATATATACACACACACTCCATCTATCCAGTGAGTTTACTATATTCCTATTAATTATGAAGTAGATGAATCAACAACTTAAGAGTTTCAAAAAGTTCTATATTTTTCATAGTAATTAATTGAGGGTATAATAGGTAAAAAAAAATTGCTCTTTCTTAATTTGTCAAAATAAACAAATAATTAGAGACAATTAAAAAAAAAGTGGGCAAGTAATTAGGGACAGAGGGAATATGAAACACAAATTATTTTTATCTATTAATCCGATGTGATTTGAGTGCAAATAGGCAATTTTCAATTTTAATGAACAATTTGGGTTATAAAACAAAAAGGCAAAAGGGTCTGATAGACCCTTGTACTTGTATATGTTTGTATTGTGAATCATTCTACTTAATCCTTTATCAACTAAATCCTTAAACTCAATCAAAGATTTTTAAACCCCTACTATCATGTGTGTAGCTCACTATCCTTTAATTAGATGACATGTCAAATCCATGTCATTAAAATTAATAATAATCATCATTTTCTTTACTAATTGTTATTTAAAAAAATTATTAACTAAATTCATTAAATAAAAAATAAAATAATAAGAATTTAATTTATTTCTTAAAGTAAATCAGCTCGTAAACGGCCACTCCATCGGCACTAGTCGGTAAACCTTTTCCGTCGTGACCAATTCCTCGCGTCATCTCCCGCCTCGTTCTCCCTTTCACTATTTTCCTTTCTCCACACCACCGACGACCCCCTGCGAACCATCAGAAATGGCGTCTCGTTTCCATCCTCTTCGCGTACCAGAAAACTACCTCACCGCCTCTTATTCTGGCGGAAAAGGGGCTAGCATCGCCTCCCATTCCAGCGAAAAGGGACCAGCGCCGCCTCCCTCCCTCTCACACCACTGCGAATCGGCGAGCACCACCATGAAACCAGCGCCACTCTCTCCCTCCACTGATAATCGCCATGAAATTTGACATCACGAAAGTGTCAATGCCAAGATCGGCTAAAGAAGATAACGATAGGGTGTGGAGAAGAAAGAAAAATGGGGTTGGGGCAGCGATGGGTGGGGGTGGCTGAAAAAGAAAGTGGTGTGGGGAAGAAGATGGATTTTTTTCTATTTAAAATTTATTATTTTATTTTTTTATAATTTTAATAATTTAAAATTTAGAAGTTAAAATTTAAAATTTAAAATATCATGTTCACTTGCCTTAACAGGCGTGTAGTTACACTCTCTTGCCAACTCATCTATATTAATGTCACATAAACATGGTTAATGGTCAGAGGGGTTTAATATATTGTGTTTTATTGAGTATAAGGGTTCAGTTGACAAAATTTTAAGTAGAAGAGTCCACAATACAAACTCATACAAATATAAGGGTCCACCAGACCATTTTACCAAAAAAAAAAGATTTTACTTAGTCAACATTGAAGTGGGGTTAATATTTTCCAATTAAAACACAGCTTAAGAAGTCAATTAGATAATATAATGTTCGATCATCAATCAATGTTCCCTTGGTAAATGCTAAAGAAAGATAAACAAATGTATATATAATCATTTGATTACTTTGGTTCCAAGTAACATAAAGAAAGTTTTTTTTTTTTTTTCGGATCTGTGTTTGGTATTGGTTCAATTAATACTCCTTCAGTCTTATATTAGATAGGTATTTTTTATTTTATACGGTGATTAAAAAAGTATAAATAAATTGATCAATTTTATTATTTTGTCCTTTGTTCATATTTATTTTTCCCGCATACAATAGCTATTTTAGATATATCGAAAAAAATTCGTAGCAAATTACCACAGCAACATCTTTTGTAATTTCCATTAAACGTAAAAATATTATTTTATGAATAGTAAAGTGACTAATTTGATAATTTTGGTTGCAATAGATAGAAACATAATCAACCATGCATATACTATGACGTAGATTAAGATTTATTAATCTCCCAATCCAAGCAGAGTTTGTAAGCTTGTAGAAATAAATAGTAACGAAATTAGAATTTTCATTATAAAGTTTCAAAACGTAAAAGAAGTATACACAAATAATTCAACATATATATAATATAATTTCTATTAAAGATAGTTTTATTTTTAAGGTTCGAACTCAAAATTATTTTTTACTGATTACAAATGCTTGTTTTTATTAAAAGGGAAAAGGTTCATATACACATCAATTTTGTTATTTAGAGCTCATATACTTCTTGTTATAAAATTGACTCACATATACTCCTATCATTACGAAAATGGCTCATATGTACCTCAATCTTTTTTCTTTCTTTTTTAAATTTATTTTTAAAATTTTAAAAAATTCCTGTAGGATATATTTTTTGTGAGAAAGTAAAAAAAAAAATTGTGAGAAAGTAGAAGAATATAATATATAACCCTACATGATATGATTGATTATAGTTATTTGAGTTTCTTTTTCTTATTTCATTTGTTTTCTTTCATTATTTGGTGAAAAAATAAGAGAAATAAAAAGAAAGAAGTGCGAATGAAAAAGGAGAAAAAAAATTAAAATTAAATTTTTGTGGGCATATTGTAATTTAAAAATAATTTTTTTGCGGGCATATTGTAATTTAAATTTTTTTTTGCGGGCATATTGTAATTTAAAAATAATTTTTTTGTAGCTTTATTGTAATTTAGTTTTTTAATCTAAAAAAAAATTGAACCATTTATAATAAATTTTAAAAGAAAAATAGTAAGAAATAACATTTCACCATCAAAATAATAAATCCAAATTAATCATTGAATAAAAAAAGTCTGAGAAAGATTAAATATATCCCTACATGAATTATTATTTCTAAAATAAAATTTTAAAAACTAATTTAAAATTATTATTTTCACTTCCACTAAACAAAAAGAGTATATGTGAATTATGTGCAACAGTTACTCATGAATGATATATCAACCAGAGTATACCAAACCTTTTTTCCTTTATTAAATTACAATAAGCATGATTCGGTCATTTGTGTCTGACTCAGTAATTTCCATTTAACAAAACAATAAGTATTATTTTATGAATAGTAAAGTGATTAATTTGATAATTTTTATTGCAATAATTAGAAACATAATCAACCACGCATCAAGTCCATATTATATACTATGACGTAGATCAAGAGTTATTAATTCACAATCCATGTAGTGAGTGTTAACTGGTTGACATATAGTGGCGGAACTAAATTTTTCTAAAAAGATTCAAAATATAAAAAATAAAATACACAAAATTGTTAACTGAATATATATAATTCACTTATATCCACCCTATAGAAGATTTCTTTAAATAAATAAGTAAAAGTATAAGTAATAATTTATAATTGTTTGATCAAGCTTCTAAAAAGTCTGATTATTATTTTTTTAAAATGAAGCTTATTTTGGACTTTTGAGAGTTGAGATGTTTCATAAACCTATTACAGAAAACATAAGGGGTCATTAATTGGTAGTTAGGTTAGATGTGAGTTATGCAGGTTTTAAATTCTGCATAAGTAATATTATATTTGGTAGTTGATTAGGAAGTAAATTATTCATATATAAAAGGGTAAAAAACATAAATATACAATATAAAGACCTTAATAACCACTATATAACAATATTTTTATAAAATTATGATGATGTCCGATTTACAATCTAGAAACCCGCATAATTAATATATGTATAAGTTATGAAGAAATCTATGTATTATTCTATGCAAAATAGAAAGTGGAATAATTAATATATGTATAACCATGTACATGAATAACTAATCTCTAAATAACTAATACCAACAAAATGTAACACTCCCTCCATTCCTTTTTACTGCCTCCGTCCCTTTTTATTTGTCAAATTTTGACTTGGTACACCAATTAAGAAAATAATAATTGGTATAATGAATCTACCATTTTACCACTATTAATTGATAGGGTCCAAAATATATTTAATCACTACATATTTCAAAGACATTAACTCAATGTTAACAATTGAGGATATAATAGGAAAAAAAAAATTGTCCTAATGACAAGTAAAAAAAGAAATCAAATTATGAAATATTTGACAAGTAACGGGACGGAGGGAGTAGTTGTTATGTTGCGCTTTTTCAAAAATCAATTTGACTAATTTTCAAAGCTGAATTAGATTACAATAATTTAATATTTTAAACTAAAAAATTATATATTAAAAAACTATACGAAAAATACTATAAATTGCAATTTTTTACATATATTAATATGATGAAAAAATACATCTTAAAATGTTGGTCAAAATTTTTATCGTTCGACTCTAAAAAATAAAACTATGATAACTAAAAAGGAACAAAGGGAGTACATAGATTCAATCATATCATAACTAATCGCTACATTACTCATACTTGCATAACTCTAATCAACTACCAACCGAGTCCTAAGTGCTTTTTTAGTTGTAGCAAAAGCTACTTTCAAATCTTGACCAAATACAATTGTTGTTTTAAGATTGACAAAAATAGTTTTCAAATAGATTAGTACCCCCGCCCCCCACTTCGTAATGTGGCAATACATATTACGTATAGTGAATAACGTCACATTAGTCTGAAAGTTTCAGTGAAATTGCATAATTAACTTACCCAATACGCTACTTTATATGATCATTATATCAAATGATAGAATTAGTCAACTAAATATACCGTGTCCTATGTCTATAAAATATTTCAAAATTAAGCAACTTGAACAAAATAAAATCACAATCATAGCCAAATTAAACTTAGCAATTTCAAAAAATGGCATATTCATTGGTTTCTCCCAACACCTTTGCTCTAAAACTAAAAATACATTGCAAAAATTGTGAGAAAAAATTGAGAAACATGTTGTTGAAAATACAAGGTGTCCAATCAGTACAAATTGATGAAAAGCTTGGAAATTTAGTCATTTCAGGCACAGTTGATCCTACAACAATTCTAACCATGTTAGAAAAACTTGGTAGAAAAGCTGAACTTATATGGGAACAAGGACAACCGATAAACGTTCAGACTATCACACAATCAAAAGTGATTAATTCGTTGAACGATTCAGACATTATAACTCGTCAACTAGAGCAATTGTCTCGAATTCCAGCATTGCAAACTATGGAGGTGATAACAACTATCAGGTTGACTATCCAAGGCGAATCAAGAAATGACCCTAGTGATAAAGTCTTGGAAATTAGGACTACCAACAATTTGAACAAGCCTAGTCATCCATCATTTGATCATTCACAAGGTGATGGTGGATTTTGCGTGGCATCTTCATCCTGTTGTGGTTGTCATCATGATGCTACAACTCAGTCATAATATTCATGGATGTTGTTGCCATGGTGGTAATACTAGTAAAAATAATTGTTGGGGTAAGGCACACCCCTCTGACTCTCAACCTCCACTAGCACTAACACCACCATCGTGGTCAAGTGGTAGTAGTATTGCATCGGCCCCTCCTTTGCCATACGACGTTTATCATTATCAGACACCACCACCACCATCATCATCGCCAATACACCACACCTATTACAATGCGTTAAGCGATGAGAATGCAAATGGCTGTGCAATCCTATGATTTGCTGCCATATATGTGCGTGTGTTTTTGTGTGATCCTTCATGTCAAAATGTGGTTTAAGGTACAAATGTTACACCAAAAATAAGGGAGCAATTCCTAGTAGTTCATACAACTGGTTAACTGCTCTTCTAACTGTACTTTTTAAAGTTTGCTCTTTGTAGGGTAAATGCTATTGTTTCATAAAAAATTTAAGGTGTGGAAGGTACTTTTGTAAACTAACTTTTTTTTTTTCTAGAAGCTATGCAATGCATTATTTTTAATACAATGCATAAGAAATAATCTTTAACATAACTAATACAAGCATTACTTATACACTCTACCAAATGACGATCATGATGAGGAAACACTATTCTAGTGTTCAGAAACTAACTGGCTTAGTCCATGGGTATTACAAATATCAACATAAGAATTTGTCAAGGAAAGACCCAAAATCACTGTTCCACAAACTTTTGGGACATAGAGTTCACTAAAGGAAATCACAAAGTATCATAAAAGTGTTGACAATACATAACGATGGAGTTAGCGAAGAATGCAGTTAAATCCCATGACATACTAACAAAATATAACAGATCTAGTCATAGAGAACTCAAGACATAATCTCAGATTTACAGCGAAACTGAACATTAGGTCAGCTTATCAAGAAAAATACAGATTATGTAGACGTAAGAAGAAACACAAAGTAGTACCAAGTCTACATAATTCTGATTCCAATACAGGTGCCATAACGCTCACTGGAACATGATAGCCACATCCAAGTAATCTCCTATCTGAAGTGGCAAAAACAAGTCAATACCAAATTCCGAAAAAAGGATTCAATAATCTCATATATACAGTGTGTTACCTGAAACTTAAGTTCACTCAATGTTTTGCTGCCATTATCTGGTCGCCTCATATTGGGGTAAGAAAACGTAGTCCCCACCTTCATGTCACAGATAATAAACACTATAAGATCACAAACATATATCATTGCATTACAAATGGAAATGCAATCCTGGATTTCTCACACAATAACATCTGAACAGTAAAATTTTATTGAAACATTGCCAGCCTAGGAATCTGAGGATGTAAATACTACAATTAACTGTCACTTTTTCCAAAATCTCAGAACTTCCTAATTTCCTTTTATTTTGTTGCTATTGGGAATTGAAATTTAACCATAAAACTACGACACGTGCATTGTTAGACTGTAGGAGCATGAATTCCCTGGACAGAGTTCAAGAATAACTTTTGATCAATCCCTACTTGAGCATTTTGGCTCATCACCAAGGGGAAACAATGAAGACAAAAGAGAATTATCTCATGTTTGATTGTCAGCAGTTAGACCACAGTCAGAGTTCAGTTTCCACTTTGTAGTTTCATCATCTTTCTGGAACTATATTTTGGGTGTCTTTCAAAATAGAATTATTAATCTACAAGTTCAGTTTAGATAGTGTGTTATATTTTCCTTAACCCTCATACAATCCTCTAGTCACATGGGTAGCAATTTCAATGCACCAAAGACATTTTTGTTTTCCTTGAATATCATCCATATAGATGTGTGCACATTAGATGAAAGTTGACAAATTAATAATTTTGCGTCTGATGATAGTTCACCAATCACAAAAGATTAATCTAGCCAATAAACATAATATCCTAGAAAAGAGGTTGGAAGGCAAACAGATGAGAAGATAAAGGGCATTGACGGATACAAGGACGCTTTCAAATGCCAACACCAAGTTCATGTACAAACAAGCATATAGAGAAGTGAAGTGAGATAGACCTCTCTAACGACAAATCGCCCCCTTTTATCAGGATAGACAAAAGCAAAGGACAAAATTGCATCTCTTCGTCTTGCTTCTGGAGCTACCTCTTTGACCTGATACAGTCGCAGGAAATAGATAAACCAGATGGAATGTAAATGTTTGGCATGGAAATATACAGCTACAGTACAGCTATATTGGCATGGTCCCAGAACCAATGGTCTACAAATTGTGCCACAGAATTGAAGATGAATATGATTACTTGCACTGCCATTTTTTGCTTGGCATCCAGGCAGACCAAATAAGGTTTTTTTAAAAGAAAGATAACAATATTACAAAAAGGTTGTGCTGGAAGCCATATTTACATGACCATTTTAAAAAAAAAAAAAAAAACCCATATTCAAGGATTCAATAATTTCTAACAGGGAATCCAAATCTTCTATCAGGTTTTCTTAGCACCAAAAATGAAAAGTAAAAATTCAGTTCAAATTGATTTTGTGAATAGAACTACTTCCTTCTAACCATCAGTAAGTTAATTTCCTTCAAAAATAAGGTGTTTTCATTTCTGATAAGTAGTTGGCTCACATAGAACCATAAGAGAGACCGCTTCGACATAACCTGTTCAACTGTCTAAGCAATAGCTGATAACATCAATTGGTTCAGGACACCTTACACTCTTAGGGGTCGTTTGGTTGGGAACTAGTTATCCCAAGATTAATTATCCTGGGATAACTTATCCCATCACTATGCTATAAATGGTGGGATAAGTTATCCCAAACATGTCAACCAAACAAGACATCAAAATATTATCCCAGGACTATTTATTCTTATCCCTCACACCAAACGAGCCCTTACTTTCATGCCAAACATTATCAATATACCAGCTCACAGAGGTCAGAAATTCATTCAATGAGGTACTATATATGAACTGAACAACTCAAATACAAGCTATGTATATGGAAGAAGACTCGGCACTCAAACGATAAAAACATCTTATCTCCTAGACAATTAGTCATACAAGCCAAGGATAGAAGGCACATTTTTAAGAAAATTGCAACAATATCCTAACATCTTGAATTGCTTTGTGCATGCTGGCAGATAGTGAGCATGAGAATATACGAAGAGGAGGGAGACAACAACTAAATTGAAGAGACCAGTTAAAAGATATACTGTGTTACTTTCTTCATACCAGATCAGTTAGTTCGCGCAGAGTAGCATCCATCCATGTATAGATTTGGACCTCATCTTTAGGTTCCTTGCCTCTCACAGCAAATTCATTGACATTGTGATGGCCTCCAACCTGTAAGTTCCAAAGTGAAGCACCCACTGAGTATATCATTAATTAACCATAAAGCAATTCAGCTTTTTGTTTCATACTTGTCTTAAAAGTGGTGAAACAAAAAATGTGCTTGCATGGCCACTTTTTGGGGAAAATCAACTAGTGAAGCATACGCAAATCATATACATTTCAAAGGCAAACACGATACGAAAAGCAAAATCGTACAGATAACTTCATTTACTTTCAGAATTTCCAAAGCTGGTAAAACTTAAGGGGTCGTTTGGTAGCTGGATAAGAAAAAAGTTATCCATGTACTAATTTTCATATAACTTATACGACGTTTGGTAGGTAGATAGGAAATATGTTAATTCATGTAAAAATTAATACAATGTTTGGTTAACAATTTAGAAACCCGCATAACAAATACATGTTTAAGTTACGAGGGAATCTATGTATTATTTTATGCAGGACATAAGGTGGAATAACTAATTCGTGTATAAATAATCCCTACATAACTAATACATGCATAAAATAATACATAGATTCACTTATAATTAATCCCTACACTACTAATACCTACATAACTCTAACCAGCTACCAAACGACCCCTAAGGGTTGTGTCCAATAGAACACCTTCGAAAGGTCTTTGTCTTGCTCATGGTTATTCCATTATAAAAATTTACCTTTTATCAAAACATAAAAAACAAAAAAATAGAGTTCGATTGGAGAACATACCTTAGTGAAAACACGAAGCAACAGAGGACAAGTCTGGTTTTCGATGATATCCCCAAAAGAAACAAAACGAAAGGTTTTGTAAGTAATTTCCAGTATGCAAAGAATACTCGATTTATGTGCATGGCATTAGCATAGCAAGTACGAATAAAACATGCAAAATATTTGTACATGTTAATAGAAAAATACATGCCAACTCGCTGATAAAGAGAACACACACAAAAATAAAACAATCATTAGATTACTCAGCATGTATGGTCCCAAGATAATACAAAGTGATGCCAGGTCTCGGTTCATATATTTCTAGTATCAGTTACAACTCCATTTTCTTCAACTTGGCAAGCAGCTTGTACAATAAACAACACAAGTGCCTGCATGCCTTTTACCTTTTTAGTCTGCCCAGGCTGAGAAGGAGGAGAGGCAACCAAGCTTCCATTCTTTTGAAAATAAATGTAAAAGCAAACCAGACAAAATTCTATTTATCAAGGTACATGACATGAATTAAACATAACAGCCCATTCGGTGATCGGTACTGTACCAAATGACGGACACTGTCTCCTCACAATTTACAGCTTCTTTTATGGCAGGCTAAAGGTCTTTTTTTGGGTACATTGGCTAAAAGTTTATGCATGTACATATCCTTGATATAGTACTATGGTAAAATCAGAATAGACATGGAAGAAAGTAGCATATCACCATTGCATTTTATTTTTCTTTCAATTTACATAGTGATGCATTCTCCTTTAACTTCTAAATTCTCAACCTTACATTTGTTTTTGGGGGCTAGTGTTAAACTTCCATTTACCGAATCAAATTTCATTGCTTGAATAATAATACACCAATCAGAGTAAGACTAGTCAAATTAGTATTGAAACAAAAAGAGTCCAAATAGAGCAAAATGATATGGTCAGCCCAACAGTGGCAGAGGTGAGATTTTCACTAGAGGTTCATAAACACACAAAGAAGTCAAAAGGAAATTTAACATCTACTATATATACATGCACATAATTTTAATACTTAAAGGTGTGGCCTACTGGCCAATGAAGTGGTTGAGAGTTATGAGGTCTCATGTTCAAATCTGAGCGGATATTAAAAAACACTAGGTGATTCCTCTCATTGTTCTAGCCTTGGTGGAACATGTTGCTGTTGTGAGGCAACAGGTATGTGGAATTAGTAGAGGTGCACAAAAGCTGACTAACACATAATTTTAACTATGTATAAGCAATATAATTTTCCGTCTCAGAGTTGTTGTTGAATAGCAATACACCATAAGAAAGATCTTTTCTAACCAAAACCCTAGCGAGAGTCCGCAACATAAGAATAGCTTCGAAACTCAAAAAGCACCAGCACAAGCTACTTCACTCCAAAAACAACCTAAACCCCTAACCAAACCAGTGTAACCTAAGTCAGAAACAGAGGATTCAAGCAAGAAAGAAAGAAAAAAAAAGTAGGACCTTTTCGCGATCAACTGGTACGGGGCGTGGAGCAATCCTTTGAGGAGGTGGACCAAGTGGACCTCTGGGTGGAGGAGGAGGTAATGGTCTTCCTCTTCTCTGAACATCCGCCATTGTTGTTCACTCCGGTCTCCGACGGTCTGTCACTCTTTACAGGGGTTTAAGCAAAGTTTTCTAGCTTTGGGTCTTCATCTTGGGCCTTATAGTATTAGAACCCTGTTGGGCTTTAATAAAATTGAAAATTTGGCATAGAATAGCCATGTTTTGATTATCTGCATAAAATGGCCATTTGTATTTTTTGGGTCAAAGAAAAACACCTTCTTCTATCTTTGCTACCTATGAAACGAGTCTCTCTTTCATTCACTAAAGAAAATTAGCACCACAAGACCCATAATCCTTAAATAAATATAGGTGTTTTTTACTAGTAATTTTTTCGTTGTGTACTTCTTTAAAAAATCATTTTCTCTATTCGAAGTTTTAGTCTCTTCATTTGAGGCGCTCTACCGTAGGAAGTGTAGGTCTATTATTGATTGGTTTAAAATTGGTGAAGTGGCTTGATAAGGTTTGATTCAGTTCATGAGGTTATGGAGAAAGTTTGACTTATTAGGGATAGGTTGAGAACGGCCTAGAGTAGACAGAAATTTTATGTCGAAATAGGGAGGAGAGTGCTTGAATTTGTTGTAGTGATTGGGTTTATCTGAAAACTTCATCCATGAAAGGAGTGATGAAGTTTGGTACTAAAGGGAAGCTCAATCCCTACTATGTAGGTTCTTATTAGATTTTGAGGCGTGTTGACAATGTGGCTTATGAGTTGGATTTGCCTTTAGAGTTAGCATTAGTGTATCCAGTGTTTCATATGTCCTTGTTAACTTTAGTTGTGCCTTTAGAGAGTGTCGGTGTGAAGGAAAGTCTCTCTTACGAAGAGGTCTCATTTGAAATTCTTGACGGTCAAGTTCGTAAGTTGAGGAATAAGAAAATCGCTTCACTAAAAGTCCTTTGGAGGAATCAGTTAGTTGAGGGTGCTTATTGGGAAGCTGAAGCTGATATGATGTCTAAGTACCCCCCCCCCCCCTCAATTTCTTTCCTTCCAATTCAGATTTAGCGTGAGGTAACAATTCCTCCTCAATACACTTTCATATTCATGTTATTCTGTTTTTTCACATCTCAGTATGCATGCATGTTTAGGAAATTAGTTTAAACTTCATATTCTTGTTCAGAGTCGGTCTCTCCTTCAATTTTCAGTGTTTAGGTTTCAGTATTGGGTTGGAGATCTTTCTCTACTTTTTTCAGCCTAGTTAGACCATATTCGAGGACGAATGTTCCCAAGGGGGAGACATTGTAACACCTTAGAAGTCCCTCAGTGTATATCAAGTTTGAAGAATGCAGAAAAATCTGAAATCTACAGATTTTTGGATTTTACGAACAGATTTTAAGAGTTGTAAAAGTAAGTACGACTCGTAGGGACCCTTCGTAGATGATACTTTAAAAATAGGAAAATTGGTTCAGTGATTACGATTAGGTTTCACAAGTCGTGTTTGGTTTCACGAGTCGTAGACATATCTCATAGGACAACTTCAAAAACATGAAATTTTTACTTGAACAAGATATAAGGAAAACATGCGATGTAATTGGATCTACGGTTCGTAGAAAGGGTCACGTAGATCAAACTTTAGGGAATATGCATTTCAATATATTGTTTCCTATGGATGGACAGTACGGATTGTACAATGAACTACAGGTCATGGTTTTAATTCGTGGTTCGAACGTCTAAAAACTCATAAATTTCCTCCAAGTTCTATAAGCAAAGACATATGATCAGTAGAAAGAATTATGGTCCGTAGATACCCTCATAAAGTCCTTCCGACTGTTTTTAATGAGAGTCATTTTGGTCTTTTCTCATTCTTTTAATCCTCATACTACATCGTTTTGACCTATTCTAAATGGGATTAAAGGATTCCCATTGGTCCAAATCCCTAATTCTCTCATAACTCACCCCCAAAAAATATTTTCTTCTCTGAAGTCTTCTCTCTCAAGCAAGCTAGGATTCCAAGCTTCAAGCCTTCATCGAAGAAATAAAGTTAGGGTTTCCATTTCAAGTATGTGGGGATTTAATCAATAGGAACCTCAATTTATTCAAGTTAGGATTTCCCCAAAACTAAGGGTTAGAAGATTTTCATGAGTTCTTATTAAAATTCAATTTCTCCTTCATGATTAGTCTTCAATTGCATGATTTTGATTATAATTCAACGTTTTCAATGATATTTTCATAAATCCATATCAAGCAAGTATTTTCATGATCAGAAATTATGTTATTTTCATATGTATGCCTTAGATTATCATATTTTTATGAATTATGATGCTTTCGAATAAAGTATCTCTAAGTATATATACATATATATCATGATTTAGATGCTTTCAGATAAAGTATCTTTCATATTATGTTTAGTTATCATGATTTATGAGCTACTCAATATTTTATTAGTTATCTCGTATGATTCAGTAGTACAAATAATTATTATTGTTTCTAGATTTATGCATATTTCCTTGGGAGTATACTTAGCACCAAGTGGACTTTTGAAATGAACGTTTTCATTTAGCGTCTGTGGACCTTTAGTAGCAATATCTAAGTTCTAGAACTACGTGTTATCGTAGGACTAGTCTTTATAGACTTTAGTTAGTGAATCCACCTTAACTTAGCGATCAGGTTCTTACCTTTGCAAGTATGTACACTCTATTTTCAGTGTGGGAGCAGTACACTAAACTCCATGTATTAGCTCACATGATTTTATGTTGGTCTTAATATCCCACACACTCAGATTTTCAGATATTACATGACTTTGTATATATGTAATTTCAGATCAGTATATCTGAGTTTCATGTTATTTTGCTTGATCATTACATCATTGTGTTTCACAGATTTAATATGTTCAGATATCATGTTTATTATGCATTTCCTCATACTCAGTATATTTAAAGTACTGACCACAACTTTATGCCTATATTTTTGATAATATAGATGATGACGCTTATCATCGGGCTAGTGGTTAGTGCTATCTTTGCTCAGCTAGTAGAAACATCGGTGAGTCCTCATCTCATCGAGGATAATTCGTATGTTTCTTTCGGGATTGGACTTTCAGTTTCAGACATGTTAGAGTTAGCCAGGGGTAGGTGTGTGTATCGATCGGTTCGGTTCGATTTTAAATATTATCGGTTCGGTTTATCAGTTTTCGATTTTTAAATATGCTAAACCGATAACCAAACCAATAGGATATTTGTTATCGGTTTTCGGTTTATCGTTTTGGTCTTTAACGATTCGGTTTTTGGTTTAACCAATAAGAAAATGCTTTCAAAATAAATATATGACTTGTCTAACAATTTAACGCGAAATAAAAAATAGATAAATCTAATTACTCATTGAGTGCAAAAATTCTTCTTAGTGTAGTAAAAGTATAGCAAATACTCATAATTCACAACCCTAGTCACTGCCTAACCCTTGTTGTTGTCGTTGCAAACCCTAGACGTCATCGTTCTTAGTTCTTTAGGTTTTTGATGTTGTGAACCTAAAGACTAAAGTAATACTAAAACCTAAAGGGTAAATGCAAAGAGCAAGTTAATTAAGTAATGTTAATTGTGTAGGTCCTTATAAATATAGTCTAATATAGTGATTATACTAATATTGTTTGTTTGATATTTATGTATGACTAAAAATTAAAATAGTAAATTATTATATTCTTAATGGGTTATCAGTTAACCCAATAACTCGATATTAAAAAGCCAATATCAAACCGATAACCCAATAATTTTTTTAATAAAACCATTAAATAACCGTTAACCCAATAACCCAATAACAATAAATCAATAACACTTTTTCGGTTCGATTTATCGGTCGGTTCGATTTTTACACACCGCTAGCCAGGGGTTTGTCTTAGCGACTCATGTTAGTAGAGTCTTTCAGACAATCAGTTAGATTCTGTTATGTTATGTTGTCTTCCGGACATTTTCTATTTCAATATTATGAATTCTATGCAGATATTTCAATTTTAGCTTCTGCAAATGTATTTCAGTTTTCTGTTGTTTTGCTAATCTTAGGGTCATTTAGTGTGAGGGATAAAAATAAATAGTGATGGGATAAGAAAATAGTGATGAGATAAAAAATTTGTATCTTGTTTGGTCGTCATGTTTGGGGTAACGTATCCCACCATTTATATCATAGTGATGGGATAAGTTATCACATATACATAGTGGATAAGTTATCCCAAGATAGCTAACCCCAGGATAACTAATCCTGGGATAACTTGTTCCCAACCAAACGACCCCTTAATGTCATGTTATGCCATGAAGTTAGCTTGGGATCACTCGTGGTTCTAAACACCATGTCGCATCTAGGGGATAGTGTAGGAGCGTGACAGTACATATATTATACATACATATACATATAATAAACATATCTATACATACTTATATATATAATTTACATATCTATACATACTTGTACATATAACATCCATATGCATATACTATATATACACACCCATGCACAATCAAGTGTATATGTAGTGTATACTTCAATCATTTTTGATAAATTAGATGACCGAATGGTATATATTGGTAACTATCCCAAAATTCTAAAAAACTATAGGGCCTGCCTGACCAAGAAAATTGGCATATTTGAAGCGAAAGAAATTTTCGCTTTCAAAATAAAAAATGAAATTTAAAAATCGGAGTTGTGTTTAACTATGAATTGAAATTTGATCTGTTTTTTAATTTTTATGAGTGATTTGGAGTGAAAGTACTGAAAATAAACTTTTGATGTTTTTCAAATTTCAAAATTAAACTTGAAGTTTGAGTTTCAATTTTTTGAAATTTTAATGACCAAACATAATTTCCTGAATTTTACTCCGAAAAATGAATAAAATATTCACGATCAAATGAACACAAATGAGCATAAGAAAATTAACTTTAAATCCTAATTAAACTTCCCATCAAAGACTTGTACATATATTGAAATAATTGAAATAGGGAGAATATATCTTAGCTATAACTTGAATTGGTTTAAGCATCTCTGTACATAAACATAGGCATAACAAGAAAGAAAATAACATATCCACTCCATGACACTAAATTAATTGTTAGCATAAATTTTGTTCCATAATAATGTATTTTGTAAACCATTACAGTAAATATAAAGAACTAACAATTAGACCATACTTCTTATTTAAGTAACAATACAACACAGTAAAGACAAATAGTAACGTAAACAACTAATATAATGGACGTTTAATTAGTTAAATTTCTTGGTTGCACCTTCACCATCAGTGGGGTTTTCATTTCGCATGAAAGCCTTAGTACTTCAGACAAATCAACCGTTTTGGATCCATCAGTAGTCCCGAATTCGAACTCTTGCAAGAGCGATGCTACCCAAAAAGTGACTGTGGTCAAACCAAGTGTCTTTCCGGGACAACTTCGCCTTCCAGAACCAAATGGTGCCAGCCTTAGGTCAGACCCCAACACCGAAAAAATAACAGATTCGGTCTGGTTCATGAACCTTTCGGGCTTAAACTCAAGTGGTTCATTCCAAACCTCTTCACTCCTTGTGATGGCCCACATGTTTACCATAGCAGTGGTCCCCGCAGGAACATGATACCCATCCACTGTGGTGTCCTCAATCGCGAGACGGGCCCACGCCAATAGTGGGCCCGGAGGGTGCAACCTAAGTACTTCATTCACTACTGATTGTAGATAAACCATGTTGGTTACATCAGACTCCATCACTGGTCGCGACCTTTCAGTAATCCTGTCTACCTCCTCTTGTACCTTTGACTGAACGTCAGGATGAAGTACCATTCGTGCTAATATCCACTCTATTAAAATTGCCACCGTGTCACTCCCCCTAAATATCATTTCCTACATATAGTGACAAAAATAAAATTAATTTCAAAATCAATCAAAGAAACAAAAGGTTTATATTAACTCTAAATCATGTATATCATATAGTTGCTTACCCAGAGTACGGCAATCATATCAGAGTCTGATAATGCTTCCACACCTTGAAGAGAGAGCAAAACATCCACAAAATCGCGATGAACATTACTAGGTTGAGCTCGATGTTCATCGATGATCCTACCCACGAGTCGATTCACTTTAGGCACTAGATGTTCACACCTATACTTAATTTTTTGTGGATCAAATTCAGCTAACCAAGGTAGGTGATCAGACCAATTAAGTATTCCCAAAAGATCATAACCTTCATCGACTAACTCGCTCACCTCCTCCGTCTCATCGTTAAAATAATCAACGAGACTATACTTTCGTCCAAAAACAGAACACATCATATTATTCAAAGAAGCCTTTTTCACCACATCTCGAACACGTAAACCTTCACTCCCATTAAAAATCGCCACCATCTGTTTCGCGATTTCAAATCGTTGAGCTTCAGACGCTTTAATCTGTTTTGGACAAAACATATGTGTAGATGCAATTTTCCTTAGCGTTCTCCAATAAACCCCGTAAGGGGCAAACCCGATCGCTCTATCGAACATTAAACCATACGCAGATTCATTAACAGGACGAGCAACAAAAGCTGTACTGTTCAATACTTCTTTTGCTACGACATGATTACATGTTACGATAAATCTGGTATCACCTAGGCTGAACGACATGAGACGCTTAGCTTTGAAAAATTCAGCCATATTCGCGATTTTTTGATGAGCTAAACCGGTCATCATGTACATACTACCTATAAAAGGAAAGCCCTTTGGACCTGGGATTGGATTTTTTACGAGTAAATATTTTGTTAATTTGTTATATTTACCCCAAGCTGGACCACCGGGGTGAGTCCAGTAAATCATATTGATGATAAACCAGATGAAAGATAAAATAAGTGCAAATAACATGGAGTTGATGGGGTTGAAAAAATTGCATTTTGTGGCTAAGGCAAAAACCCAGAGGTTTTCTGTGTTTGTTGTCATTGTTTTTTGGATTTAATTTGGTTTTGGTGTATAAGATATGAGGTGTTGAATGGGTTTATATAGGCAAAAGTTTGAGTTATATTTTTGGGAATAAAAGTGAAAAAAATATTAGTCATGAGTAGAATAATTGTCACGTGATGTGGGAATATTGTTAATGGATAATACAAGTATGCAACTAGTGGAGTAATATTTTTTTGATGTAGAAATAACACAATTGAGTCAACTATTAGGTGATACTGAGGAGGGATGCACGAATGCATGACAATTGATTAATTAAGGTGGAGGCAACTAAGAACATATACGTCAGAGGCGGATACTAAATTTATATGATCCTTGTTAAAAATGTTGAGTCGGGATATTATATTTACTTGGACGGAGTCAGGGTTTTATCTTAGGGAGTTTCAAAATATGAAGAAATTAACACACAAATAAGTCGAAAAGGGTTCAATAACTACTATATATACATAAAAAAAAATTCATATATATAAACAATGTAATTTACTATCAAAGGAAATTCGAATGAACCTCTGAGCATTTACTAGCTCCGCCCCTGAACTCACCAGCCACCTCATTTTGACACGTCCAATTCAGCATGGGACGCACTATTGGATGCTGTAACGTAAGATGAGAAATATTTTAAAGAGGTTTGAGGTTAACGATTTGAGAATTATTACATCATTAAGCTACTTAAAAGATAATCATATATACATAATATTATTTAACAAACAGATGTTGATGGATAAATTTAGATATATAGTAAGTAATCTGCTCTAATTGACTAAATTATATAATTGACATAGAATTCCTTATACCTCTAAATTTACATCATGGTTTTGTGGATTAAAATATGTGACATTTTAGTTCATAGTCATTATTAGAACTTATTAAATTCATAGCCACCATAGCACTATAGATAAAATTATAGAATATATTCCAAACGATAAAACAAAGCCAAACCTTCTCACATTAGAAAAAATGTGCTTGATTGGCATCATCAAAGCCATGATATAAGATTTTATCCTACGATGTTGGAATATTATAAACGTATGTTATGATTTTATTTTTTTAAAAAAATGTTATAGCCAATGGGAGACTAAATTTTCGACTATAAGCTTTGTTAGAGCTTAGCTCACTAGGAATATGCTATGTTATTAGAAGGAGAATGGAGTGATTAGTAGCATCAAATTGGATTTATTCGATGCAAGAAAGCTTGGAATATTAAAAAGTAAAAGGAGAACCAATAATATTTCATTCAGTTCATTTTATATGTCTTAGTTTGATTAAGAGTAAAGGGCCAAAACCTATATGAAATATCTTGTGTTTTTGAGTTTCATAATTGAATTATAAGGTGTGTGAGTTTTATATCTGAATTATAACCAAATATTTATCAAAATATACCTCAACTATATATCAGTTGTTCACTTTTTCCTACCTATAATATCACCATCGTTTAGGTAGGAAAAGTGAACAACTGATAGTTGAGGTGTGTTTCAATAAACATTAAGTGATAGTTTAGGTTGGAAACTCACAAACCTAATAGTTCAAGTATAAAACTAAAAAAATGATATTTTAGTGTGTTTTTGACCGTTCACTCTTTTTTATTTAATATAAAATTTAAGCATAATGTATAATAAAAACTATTATTTTATATAAATAATTTATTCTGAACTCGACTTTTTTTTTTTTCTATAATTCAAAATTTATAATTCCACTCTAATTAAGAGTTTGTTTTGATAGACTTAAAAGTTGGTCAAACTTACTTTAAAGTCATTTTTAGCTTTTGAGAGTGTTGACAAAGTTAAAAATAACTGAAAATGAATTTAAAATGACTTCAAAAAATTAAAAGTTAAAAGTAGATATTCCCCTACTTACATTTTTTAACTTAAAAGTTACCGAAATTTTAAATTTTCTAAATACTACTTTTTTTTTTAAAGTTAAACCAAACGGACTCAAAACCTCATTCTAAAGTCATAAATAATGACATTAGTGTCATCACCAACATTTCATAAGACTATATATATAATGTATAATGATGTGGCAAAGCAAACAGCTAGCTTTTATCGCAGTCTGTTAGATATGATATGATTCTCCAATAATTTGTTAGTACATAATATAATTATTATTTTTGTTTAAAATGGTTTACTAGCTAGCAAGTCATATATATAGTAATATATAATCCATGTCAATTTCATCTACGTATATTTAAACATTATATTTGAGGATGTAAATTTCATGGTGATTTCTTATTAGTGGCAGCTGCTTTATATATTAATATAATAATTAGTGGTCCTTCCCATATTTGATTACGCGTATCATATATTCTTAATTTTAATCATCATTTAAGGTGGAAATTAATGCGGTTAATCTGTTTATCTACACTATCATTAATATATTAGGACTAGAAACTATCGTGGAAGAATATAATGTTAACAGCTGGAATATTTCTTTAAGGAAATAATATTGAAATTTTCTTCCAATAATTAAATCTTATAAGAATTAATAATCTTCTCTACAATGAATATTACATTACAAGTTCTTCGAAATTATGTAGAGTATCTACCACCACAACACTAGCTTCTAGAAAACATAAAATTAGCTATGAAATTTATCGACAATTTTTAACTAATATGTCACTAAATAGTTGTTAATCCATCACTAATCTGTCGTTAAATGGAATTAGTATGAGATTTTTATTGTTTAGCTACAAAATTTTGTTCATCACTAATTGTTTATTTTCTAGTAATGAAAAGGTTGCAGTGGACAGATATGCAGCGCTAAATATCAACTTCTTTTTAAATTAGAATATTTAGTTTGAGAATAGATTGAATCGCTCTTTAGTAAGTATAGATGAAAGTATGATATTGTGAGGATCCTTAGGTGTCATGCAAAAGCTAGCAAAACAAACCTCGAAAGATCACAAGTAAGAAGACAAACGAGAAATATACCAAAAGACATAAAGATTTAACTTAGTTCGGTCAGCCGACCTACATCAGCAAGAGGAGATAAGCAGTCCACTATATAAACATGAGAGTACAAAATATAGAGAGAAATAACCTCACCCAATTCACTCGGAATACAAAGAGGTTCACACAAGTGATCAAAACGTATCACTTGTGTCCCACAAATTCTCCCACCTAACCTAAACTCTCAAAGCCCCTAGGACTACATTGTGAATGCTAGTTAAGTTAGAAGGAACAGGTCTCTATTTATAGAGTCCTAAGCATTTTTCTACAAGAAAAAGATAAGCCAAATATGGAGACTTTTATGATTTCATTTTAGGAAAAGAGAAACTCAATTATGGTAAGATACCCAACAAATCTCTCCCTTGACATGAATTTTTGACAAAATAAATTTGCTTCACCTTCTTCACATAATCTTCGACAGTTATATCTCCTCTATAAAATCTATGTCTTGACACATAAATGTAGCTTCCACATGACACCTAGTTATTTCAGACCTAACAACTGGTTTCAGAGCCAATTTTCATGGTTCATGATGGAACTAGGTCTAGTGGTTCAATGATGGAGTCAGGTTTAGTGGCTCGATAATCGATAATTGAACCAAGTTAAAAATCAGGTGTTCATCTTGACGGGTGTAGTTCTAGCCGCAACTTATTTGACAGTAAGAAGACGAACGAGAAATACAAAAAGATACAAAGATTTAACGTGGTTCGATCAACCGACCTACATCCACAAGAGGCGATGAGCAATCCACTATATATATATAAACATGAGAGTACAAAATATAGAGAGAAATGGCCTCACCCAATTCACTCAAAATACAAAATATCACTTGTGTCCCACAGATTCTCCTTCCTAACCAAAACTCTCAAAGCTCTTAGGATTACATTGTGAATACTGATTAAGTTAGAAGGAACAATCCTCTATTTATAGAGTCCTAAACCTTTTCCTACAAAAAAAAAAAAATACTAGTCAAATATGGAGATTTTTATGTTTTCCTTTTAGGAAAAGGAAACTCAATTATGATAAGAAACACAAGGCTTAAGATATATACATCGAAAGTTTAAAGGACATTAAATTAGTTAAAACACTTATTAGTTCGTGTTGGTGTATTTCATACCAAAATACCAACGTAACTAAAATACTAACTTAATTGGTAAAATTATTTTGTATACCAACATAATTAGCATTCTGATATAAACAAAACATATTGTATACTAATATAAAAATCAATTTGGTATGTTGCATTAAATTGTAAACACCATTCTGTTATATATCTATATTGCTGAATTTCTTATCAAATTATAATTGTAATATGTTGTTCATGTACTAGTTATTTACTAATCTCACTAATTGTTTTGAATTTTGATTAACAATAAGGTGTAATGTAACACATGAAAGTAGTCATGTAGTTGTTGCTATCGAATACAGAAACAAACATCGCGAGAAAGCAACCTGCAGAGAGACCACCAAATAACGACCATAAGAAGGGATTCAATGAAGGGAAATTCAAAAGGTGTAAAGTCCATTGTAGTAAATGTGGTACACCCGGGCATAACAAGAAGGCTTGCCCAAATTTCCACCTTTGAATTAACATTGTTGTGTCATAATTGTTTTTTGGTTTTATTGAACTTTTTATGTTGTTGGATATTTTATGATTTTATTGAATTTCAGTTAATTTTTGGAGAATATTGATTTCACTTTGTACTAATATTGGTGAATGTTGAATTACTAATTTGTAATATTGGTGTATAGAATGTTATAACATTGGTGTTTGTTTGAATAACACATTGTTGTTTTCTTGATTAAAATACAATTCATATTTTTTTTTGTTTTTGAGATATTTAATGATATAAACTAAGCTTTTTATATACCAAATTTATATAAGAAAATGGTTCTGTAAAGTTTGATATATATGGTTATGTATTCGTAATATTGGTGTAAAATGAAAAGTTATTGGCTAATTTATAATATCGGAGTAATAAATATTATAACAATGGTGTTTGAGTGTTTGTTTAAGGGAACTTTGTTTAATACATTGTTATTTTCTTGGTGTAAATAAACTGCAATTTTTTCTGAGATAAACATAAACTTACATTTTTGAATATCATACTTACATATTCATTTCAATTGTTGGTATAATATGTATTGATTGTTGGTAATATAT
Source organism: Solanum pinnatisectum (assembly GCA_035578085.1). Classification (NCBI taxonomy): domain Eukaryota; kingdom Viridiplantae; phylum Streptophyta; class Magnoliopsida; order Solanales; family Solanaceae; genus Solanum; species Solanum pinnatisectum. The sequence continues at coordinate 38,380,069 of CM069080.1, read as the reverse complement.
ACCAACATTACTACGTGATTCTGTAAAGGTAACTAAATAAAAATTGTATTTTGATACCACAATGAAACCAACATTGTAATAATATATACACTAATAAATATATGTAATAGTTATCTGATAAACAAAAATATGCATTAAAATGATTAAAAATACCAATTAAAGTGTTATCAAAATCTCTAACAAAAAGTATTATGTACATCCTTGTTTCAGTCAATATCCTTCTTTTTCCCATAATAATATGTGCAAATTAAGAGCACAAGAATCATTTTTGACAGTTTTTGCACCACTCCAAATGCCGCTTTTGTATGCTTTGCCCCAAGTTCACCTCATTGAAAATAAATCGATGAGGAAGAACTTAATATGAAACGACGGATAAAACCTAAAGAAGATGAACTGAATATGAACTATTAAGAATAACTAAAGACAATAATGGAGAAAACACTTCTACCAAAACTAGATTACATACTAAAAAGTAATCAAAATAAATGCTATGGAGAGAATATATGGTCAAATACATAAATATTTTTCTTTACATACATACATAGATTAGCTCAAAAAGGAAGAGAGATAAAAAAAAAGAATGAAAAAGAAGAAATCCTGTAGCCATTAAACTTTAATTGGAAAATTTTTTAAAAAAAAAGTAATACTATCATATTTATCCATTCCCATAAATTATGCACATAATCCAAAAAAAAAAAAGGGAAAGTTTAATATTAAATTAATAATATTAATAAAACACGAAAAATCCAATCTTTGTCATATTGGTAATTAAAACGCTAAGTTTATAATTAAAAAGAAGTATGTGCATATTCTATTAATAAAAGTCTTAAATTGTATATTCTTGTAATTTTCACAAATTTCGCATGATACCTAATTATTTCGGATCTAACAAGTGGTATCAGAATCAAGTTCGATGGTTCATGATGGAGCCAAGTTCAATGGCTCGATAATCGATGATTGAACCAGATTAAAAATCGGGTGTTCATCTTGGCGAGTATATTCTAGCCGCAATATATTTGATAGTAAGAAGACAAACGAGAAATATACCAAAAGACACAAAGATTTAACATGGTCCGGTCAACTGATCTACATCCACAAGAGGAGATGAGCAATCCACTATATAAACATGAGATTACAATAAAATATAGAGAGAAATAACCTCACATAATTCACTTGGAATACTAAGAGGTTCACACAAGTGATAACGTATCACTTGTGTCCCACTAATTCTCCTCCCTAACCAAAACTCTCAAAGCCCCAGGACTACATTGTGAATGCTAATTAAGATAGAAGGAACGACTCTATTTATAGAGTTCTAAACTTTTTCCTACAAGAAAAAGACTAGCCAAATATGAGGACTTTTATGTTTTTCTTTTAAAAATCGAAAAATCAAATTATAATAAGAAACACAGGACAATTGATACCTAACAAATACCATAAGAGGATTTATTGGAACTCTCTATTGAAAAATTACGTTACATAGATAGAATATTGATTAAAATTACCTTTGACTTCTTAAATTGACTGATAATAAGTAGTTCTACCAAACACCAAATGATTTTTTAAAAATATTAAAGTAAGTGAGTGTTAAACTAATCGATTAGGAATTGTATTTTTTATATATTTTTTGACAGGATCTTCTTGGTTGGAAAATTCAATGAAATAGACATAAATAGTACATTATATATAGGTGGAATATGAGATATCCAAGGAAGGATTTCACCAAAACCTCAAACTTCCGTACTTAAATATTCAAACAAACCAAAAAAATATTGAGTTAATTTGTTATGGAATGAAAATGAAAGCAGGGTCCATTAAGCAAATTTTTCATTTTAAAAAAATTGAGAGTGGACTGTGGACTCTTTTAAAAGATTATTCCATGTTCGATTGGACAAAATCATGTAATAACTTATTTTAGGATTGTATTTTATTTTTATTTCATATCGAGGGTGGGGAAACAATCCTGAAATAATTAATTCTGGGATAATTTATTTCCTCAAAGTTTCCAAAATGTTCTTTTTGTTATAAAATAAATAAATGGGTTTTTTTTAATAGAAAAAATAATTAAAAATATAAGAAAACTAGAGTTTAATTTTCAGAAATTGAATTAAAATACTTTTAAGACAAATAAGCATGAAAGTTTGTTTCATGCTTGAAAATAAAGATAAAGAATAAACTTTTAATGTTATCGTTCTGACCATAGACATTTTTTTCTCTACAATTTTACTTAATCTAATTGTGTCAATGTTTTCCCACAATTCCTTTTTTTCTTTTGCAATTACAATTTTGGGTTGATACTGTTTCAAAGAAAGTAATAGTTACACCCTCTTTTAAAAAAAAGAAGGGTAAAATGTCTGAAATATATCCGAACTTTGATCGAAATTGCTGTAACAATATCGAACTTTGGAAAGGACCTTTTACCCCCTGCATTATTTAATAGTATACTTTAAAGGTATATATGTGCTCACGTGGACACGTTACTATTTATAATTATGTAATATTTATGATGTCCACGTGGACACATATATACCTTTAAATACACTATTAAATTGTGCAGGGGGTAAAAGGTCCTCCATAAAGTTTGGTATCGTAACAACAATTTCGGCCAAAGTTGGAATATTTTTCAGACCCTTTTCCCAAAAAAAATGATCTATCTTTTTGGAATTTTTAGTCTGTTTTGAAAAAAAAAAACTCACTTTTTTTTCTTTTTTTGGGTAATATTTTAATTTTAACTTTTTATGTAATATATTTAAGTCCACCAAATTAAAGAATACTTTAATATATGTAACTAAACTGTAATTTAAAATCATAAAATTGAACAGTCTTCTTTATTTTCTTAAATTTTAACGAGAGTCTCTCTTTAGCAAGACAATACTAATTGCCATGCTTTCTTTAATCTAGAAACATAGACAGTTATCATGCATTACTTAGTCCAAATATGACATTTGTCTCTCTTTTAATGGATGACTATAATTTATGATTTAGGATATAGTTGACATGTTCTAGATCCAATCTGACATATGATAATTTGAACATATTTTTGTTAATTAACACTAGTTGATATTATAAATATATGGCATATGGTATTCTTTTATTATAGTTATTATTATCAACTGTTTGATTGATATGATAAGCTCCTTGATTGAATTTTGGGACTTGTTATCACGATAGAAATCATAATAATAAGAGTCACATCTCTTATAATTTAATTCAAATTTTGTTCTTGATCATATGTTAATTAATTAAAGTTGAAAGTTGAAGTTAGTGATCCTAGATTAATATGTACATGATGATTTTTATGCGATGAATATTAGTAGATTTCATTAATTAAATCACATACATATATAAATGATGCATATATAGAGATATGATTATTGTTCTTAATGATTACAATTATCATAAATTGTCAATGATATATTATCTTGAAGAATGTGTCGTAATAATTTTTTTTTATTTGAGATCTTCATAATAATTGATCGACAAGTTATTCATTGTACTTTGATATCGGATCATTATGGACCTATAGAAATAGTTGAAAGAATGTTATGTATGACTTTTTTTAGAATTAATGATTGATCAAGATTAAACCTGAGAACTTTAGATAAAGAGTTTAAGATCTATGTTATTTTTTTATTAATACAAACGACTAAACTAGAAAACGAAACAAAATATTTTGTAAAACATAGATAAACATAGACATAAACATTTTCATGCTTGAAACTAAGATTTTTAAAAAATAAAGTTTAATGTACTCATTCTGACCCTAAGCATTTTCTTCTATACATTTCTACTCCTCTTGTTTTAGTTATGTTACTTTTCCCCCGCAATTCCTTTCTTTTTGTGCTAATACCACTTTGAATTTGAGGAGATGTCTAATTGTGGTCAACTAGGTGTCACTCTAATTTATGTAACTATGAACAATGAATGATCGTGATCTATTTAGTCTTTACGTATTCATATTTATGTTGTTTGAATTTTTTTTTTAAATGTTAAAGAGTGTCTGTTGAATTCTTTAAAAGTAGTGAATTTTTCTTTGAAGGATTCGAGATGAATGTGGCAAGTATTGTAGAGAGTAACTTTTGAAGAATTTGATACGAATGCAAAAAGAGTTAAGAAAGTCGAACAACATAATTTGTTATCGCCATATTGGATAAAAAATTGTTTTAGTCAATGTTCTATAAGAAGAGTGCTATAATCGAGGTGAAATTGAGAAAAGCGAAGCTGGAAGTCAAAGAAAGTCATGACACACAAAGGTGGAACAATAATTTAGTACTTATGAGTTCTAAATTGTACGTGATATTTTTAAGTTAGAAAGTTCTAAATTTATAATTCATACATATTTCAATGAATTTTTTAGATACGTATCAGAATTGAACTAAAATTACTGAATTCAATTGAATTCGTAACTCTAGGTCCACCCTGATGACACATATGATCTTTCGGTGATATTATTACAAAAAGATAGATATGATAAGGTTTAATGTGTTGAAATAAATAGTATAAGGTCAAAAGTGTATATGTGTTATTCTGTAGTTGCTTTGAGGAATAACAGCAGCTGAGCAAGTGTATACATGTTGGACCTCCATGTCCAATTGATCATTCTTCATCTAAAAAGCAGCCTTTTGGAATAATTCCATATGGTGTCAAAAGGGACATTAAACATGGGCAAAGATTACCTTAATCTTGCAAGTATGGGTGATTGATAGCACTTCCTCCGTTCAGATTTACTTATTTATTTTGAGCTTTGTATGTTGGTTTCTTAAAAAAACGATCATCTGATATTTTATCATAACATTTATAATATTTTTTCTTGATATATTAAAAGTGACAAATATAAGTGGAGATCTCCGCATCTATCCAAGCGACACCACTTTACTAAAAAATTAGTATATATATATATATATATATATATCCTTTTAACTTTGTTATGTATTTAATAGCTTTTTAAAAATATATTTTAACTCTTTTAATGAAAATTCTAACTGTGCTACTTATTTTGAATTAATTAATAAATTATGAATTTGCAACTCGATATCCATAATAGTTTAAAAAATTTAACATACATCTATGATATATGCAAAAAAATTAAAAATTATCGAGTTAATTAAACCAATGTCGAAACTATAAATTTGCAGCCCAACCCCTCTACAACAACAACCACATATCTAGTGTGATCACACAAGTGAGGTCCGAAGAGGGACTTGTGTGTACAATAGATCTTACTCCTATTTTATGAAGGCAAAGAAGTTGAGTTTGTAAGACTCGACTCATGTAAAACAATTTAAAGCGGGTTTGAAAAGAAAATACATTAGTGAAAAAGTCGTGTTGAAAATAATAGAGAAAAGAACAACAACATACTCAGTGTAGTCCCACAAAGTGAGGTTTGAGGAGGGTAAAAAATGACAACAATAAATAATATGATAATCAAAGTAAACTAATCAATGCTCGACTGTCTACTAACCTTTCTATCCTAATTTCCGATCTTCATATCTTCTTATCTATGCCCTATGGTCATCTCCTCGGTAAGCTACATGTGTATCATGTCATATTTTATCATCTATCCCAATACCCCTACCTTTCCTTAGACCCTCCATATCCAGCCTCTCACAGCTTCTCACTAAGACATCTTCTATTCATAGGCTCTGACCATCTGATCAGTCTCACAATTTCCTCATCTTGCCCACCACGTAGGCTAGTACCCTCAGCTTATCATGAATATTTTTTGTTCATAATCATTTCTCTCCTAGTATTATCGCACATTCATCTAAGCATCCTCATTTTTGCTAGCTACTTGCATCTTTTGAATGTATGAGTTCTTGATCGGCTAACACTTCATCCCAGACAACATAATTAGTCTAACCATCACTTTATAAAACTTACCTTTAAATCTTAGCATCATATTCTTATCACACAAGATATATATGATGCAAACTTCCATTTCATCCATCGCTCCCCCTCTTTTTACAAAATTAAAGAGTCTTTGGATTTGATTGCATCTAAGAATTCCTTTGTTTGACCATTTTGGATGTAAGTGTATGACGATAGAATATTTTGACTGGAATATATGTTTTCTTTTTTGTCAAGATTTGAATCTTTGGCTAGCTTTGCACAATTCTTATTAGACACACTTTATAATTTGCATTATTATTATTTTTTGACTAAAATACTCAAATTGGGATTTGTCACAAAGCATCATCACTAGGTTCCTACTCCCACCATCCCCTTACTTTATTGATGAATTTCTAAACCAAAATCTTTCCTCCTTAAGAACTTAGTTTTCATTACATTATATTTTCCACATTTAACTATTATTGTATAAAAAAAAAGAATGTTCACAATTTACTTACATGCCCTATTGTAGCTAGGCATTTTAGCACAAATTGAGAAGCGACTTAAAATATATTCTCCAACTAAAATAAATTATTAAATTAAGTTGGTTCATTGTATTGTTTCTTTCAAAATTTTAGCTTAGAATTGAAACAATTCCAAAGCAAAAGATTTTTTGTTCTTTTCCTGTTGGAGATCAAAAACTTTTTATCCAATAGCAAGTGGCATCATCCATTATTTGACTTCTCCATTATTTATTTTTTTCATTTAATTTAGAGGATTCTCAATAAAATAAAATAAAATAAAAGGCATGCAATCATAGTAGTGATATCAATGAGCTTGGGGTTTCATATTCTCTATGTAAGATTTGATTTGAGATTGATTGTTAAATGCAACGTCCACATGTTGCTAAAAATCTTATACTGAATTTTTGTCTGTATTTTGTGTTGATCTTTAATTTTTATTTTTCAGGATAAATTTTTAATTATGGGTTATAAGTTTATATTTTCGTATCATCATAATATACCACAAGTTATATTTTGCGCTTAAAGAATTTATGTTTGACATGTATAAATTTGATGACCAAGAACAAAAATTAAAGATCAACTCATTTGAAGAACAAATCGTGCAATTAAATGTTCATCTTTTTCTTTACTAGTTTTGATGGTACTGTAAATCAAAACGACTCTCTTCTTCTTTCTCTCGCTTTATCCCTCTTTCTCTTTCTCTTTCTCTTTATCTCTCCCCCCCTCGTTCTTTCTCGCACTTTCCTTTTTCTATTCAATGAGGACGTGTATCGGTGCATATTTTAATATATCATATACATGTAACAATATATGATACATTCATGAATATATCAGTGGATATTTTGATACCAGATATATGTATCTTTGATATCACATATATATTGTATCTATGCATGAATATACTAAATATGTGATATCAAACACACTAATGAAATCGATATTGAATACACATGATGATATTGATATCAGATACACGTGATGAAATTGATTTTGGATACATAAATTCATGAAAATTGATATCGAAAACATAGAGCTTAAAATTTGTGAAACTCATATACATTTTGACGTACATATAGATATGAGAGGAGAGAGAGAGAGAGAGAGAGAGAGAGAGAGAGAGAGAGTCAATGTATCTCAGATACATGTGAATCACGCTTGGATTTAGTGTATCTAGAATAAATTACACCTAATTTGATGTGTGTGTATCTGAGATACATATATTTGTTTTGTTTGATATATATAATATTCGAAATAATATTTTTTGGAAGTAAATATAATTAAAGAAATTGTTATTTCAGTATGTAATTAGCACCAATAACAATGTATTTTGTCCAAATAGGCCCAATTTTAAAGAAGAAACTAAAAGGCTAAATATATATATATACACATATACACACACAAAATTGTGTGTGGACGTGGAGAACCAAACCTGACTAATTTGCATTTAAAAGCTCTATGAACACCCATAACCGCTGAGCTACTACTCCCCATTGTGTTTAAGGGGTTAAAAATTTTATATATACAAATATAAAGTAATATTTAACTTATTTATACGTGTTATCTTTTCAATGAAGAGTATTCAGACAAATATCTGATAATTTATATAAAGTAATATTTAACTTATTTATACGTGTTATCTTTTCGATGAAGAGTATTCAGACAAACATTTGATAATTTATATAGAGAGAAGACTACTAGAAAAAATAAAATGGAAAAAAATGACAGCTGTGGGATTTGAACCCACGCCCTTTCGGACCAGAGCCTAAATCTGGCGCCTTAGACCACTCGGCCAAACTGTCACATATGTATATCAGTTGAGTTAATTTATATATGACAAATACTTACATGTTGAAGATAGTTTCAACAGTGCGTTCTCCTAATCTTTGTGATGTTACATCATGTTGTATGTATATTATTGCAGTTATGTTTTAGTTGTTCAATTCCTCTCGTTAAAGAATCTAGGAAAATGAGTTATATTTGTCCCTCTACTAATAAAAGAGATTTAATGTTAGCGATCAATATATGTCCGCATCAATCATTCTTGTTATGCCACTACTCAAAGTCACTAATACCTTTACCATATGTACCATCACAATCAACATATACCATCTGCCAATCGTTCGTTATCGTTGGATATGACAATTTTCCTATAATGAGAAAACTAGCTATGAAATATAAGTAGTAAAAAATCAATAGTCAATCCTCATTCTGGTAAAAATAAATTACTACCTATAAACAAAGAATTGTTATATAATTAGAGCAAACAAAATATATAAACAAAGACAAAAGAAGAGAGTGTATAAATTTTCTCATTTCTTCCAAGTGTTTCTCAATTCTCAAGTCTAGTATACATTATGCACTCTTATGCTTCTATTAATAGTTTACATAGAAACATACAAAAGGTTGTCATAAACATGAAATTAATCATGAAGGTTATGGGAGTAGATCATGGAGAAAATTTATGGAGGTGTGGGAGTTGACATCGTAAAAACGAGGAGTAGTAGGGAATTTATGTCTAACGTAGTGAACATCCACACTAGCTAATTGTTTCATAAGACTCTCCATTGGAGTTCCATACCTTGATAGGTTATATGACTCATAAAATCTAACTAGTGAAAATTATGTGGGAAAAAGAAGGATATATATATATATATATATATATATCTTTTAATACATATTGTTGGTTGCCTCGTTAAAAATCTTGTCAGGAAATAAACCCAATGAGATAAAATCTTAAAGGAAAAAGTGCTTATTCCCCCAATGAAAGCATAACTTTATTTTCTTTGAGATGATGCACCTCAATATTATATATACACATTTAAAGATCATGTCTAAAAAAGAATTTTGGCAAAATATTCTTTATTTGGCTGCCTTGATATACTCTCATTTAATTGAAGGCAACATCTATCTCCATACAATATTGACAGAGGCGGACCTACATTGATCCGTGAGGATGCAAGTGTACCCGATAACTTTTCGAAACAAACTATATTTATGTGTATAGATACCTTAAGTAATGATTATGTATATAATTGCGCACTTTAATAACCAAAAATTCATGAGTTGGTTAAAGCCGCATCTATTACCCACCATGTTGTGGGTTTGAGTCCAGCACGAGCATCATTTTTTTCCTATTTTTTGCCTTCAATAACTAAAAAACTAAAAGATAGTGGTGTGCTCCCAATCTTCAAATCTTGGGTTCGCCTCTGAATATTGAAATCTTTTTTTTTTCAAGAAAAATCATACATTATGTATTAAATAAGTTGCTAGCATCTTGACATGACTTGAATAAATATCAACAATTAGTTGTCTCGTAAATTATTATGCTAGAATCTTCACATGCAACTGTAACGACATGTTCCCGTTGTTATAGAAAAGCCAATGGAGAAAGAATTGGGGCCAGAAAACTTTTGAGTAGTGACTTGGAAATTTCTAGCCTAATCCAGATTTGGACGAAATCTGAGTCAAGTATGTTCTAAGGAAATATGGTAATGAATGGGGGATCTAATTATGAATTTGATCACATGAGTAGATAGCTAAGACATTAAGGAGCCCATACGTCTTTACAAAATTGAATTCGGGCGAGTAGAACTCCCGAAACTGTTCTTAGCGTGAAGGGGTAGTTTAAGAACGTCAAGGTTTGAAGGTGTGTTGTGAAATGAGAGTTTGGAACTCAAATTCTGACTTTCTGTCTCCGTACAAACCGCCAGAGCGGGGTTAGTTCTGCCAGGGCGGGGCTGCTGTGACGGGTTGGGTCCTAATGTAGTGGGACAGTCGTGACTTAAATCTAGGGAAATCCCCAAATTCGTTATTTTCTGCAAACCTTCGTTCTTGAGAGCTAAGAGACGACCTAGGGCTATTTCTTGACAGATTCCAACGACTTCTAGCGTAAAAGGTAAGATTATTACTCCCCTAATCCATTTTTCGATCCGTAGAACTTAGATTCTTGGGTAATTATCATTAGGGGAGGGTTTTGGCCTGGTGTTAATGGTGGAAAGCTCTAATTAAATAATACGATCTTGGGATGACCATAGATTTATAGATTGTTTATTATCCGGGTAAATTAGGCCTTGTTTATTGGTCCTTGCATTAAATTACTTGTTTTAGACCAAGAACAAGCGGAAAGAATCCGGAAAGGGAAGGCTCAAGTGTCTTAGGAGGATTCGAGCTTGGTTTCGAGGTAGGTGATACGTTGATTTTCCCGTTGTGTGATATATGCTGGTAATTGCTTCATTGTATGCATACATGTATGAGAATAAGGAAATTAAACTGAATCTAATGCAAATGAGTATATGTGTATGAATAATTACATGCCATGAACCCATTACTTGATTGTATGACTATGAGTATTGCTCATTATGGGTGTGATTGTGATTGTGGTTGTGCTGACTAGATTGGGTATCACGTTTTGACACATCTATTGGGTGTCACGTTCCGACACATATATTGGATCAGGTGTCACGTTTCGACACATAAATTGGATCGAATGTCACGTTTCGACACATGTATATTGGATCGGGTGTCACGTTCCGACACACTAATAGTTTGGGTATGGGTTCCATAAGAGGACCACTGTGATTATACATTCATGTCTAATTGGCATTGATATTGGGAACTGTATGTTGCACTTGAAAAGATAACTGAATTGCGTATTCTGTAGATGTGTGTTTACTGTGTTGTAATTGCTTGCCTATGTTTCGCTTACTGGGGTGGCCGCATGATCCTACCAGTACATTGTGGTTGTGTACTGATACTGCACTTGCTCATTCTTTGTTGAGTACAGGGCATCTTCAGGCAGTTACTGATCGACCTCAGCTAGGAGATAACTGATCGAGACCGGATTTAAGGGTGAGCCAGTTCTTTCAGGCTGTCATGGGTCCTCTTTTGTTTAGTCCATTCTCTTCGGACTCAGACTAGTGTTTTAGATATTTCTTATGCTTGGTTGGGGTTGTACCCCTTCTTCTTAGACTTGTTGAAATTAGAGATTTGGTACAATGACTTTCAAGTTCTAGGAGTTGTTTTCCGCAATAGTTTTGGTAGTTGTTTTTGTTAAACTTCCTGAGTTTATGGAAACTCCATAATTCTTTTGACATTTAAACCTGCTTTTGTATCTTTAAATGTTCTAGTTTTCGTTAAGTTGCTTGGTTGGGCTGTAGTAATGGTTCTCCCATCGGAGGGTTAGTGTGGGTGCCAATCACGATGGTCTGGGTTGTGACAAAGTTGGTATCAGAGCCCTAGGTTAGTTGATTTTATTGTACCAAAACAAGTCTAGTAGAGTCTTTTGGAATGGTATGGAGATGTTTGTACTTTTCTTCAAGAGGCTACAGGACTTTAGGAAATCTCTCTGTCTTTCTTTCTCCCTTCGTGCTATGACTTGATTCCAATTGGTATCTAATTCTCTTTCACTCTTCTGTCCGCAGATGGTTAACACGTAATACAATGGCGTCACGCCCGTAGCCCCCACTAATGAGCCATTTGAGGAGCCCATAACAAGAGGCCGCAATCGAGGAAGGGGTAGAGGTCACGAAAGGGTAGCACCCGCCAAGAGTGAAACCCTAGTTGAAATTATCCCAGGAAAGAGGAACTTCCTGACCCCAAGAAGAGGTACAAGAGAATGTGAAAATAAAAAAACTAGGAGGATGCTGGACCAAAGGAGGAGGTACATGCTGACAAGTATTCCTCCCTTAGACTAGTGTTAGCTCAACAAATCATGACGTTTCTGAAAGGATTGGTCGGCCCCGGAGTCCTTCCCACAGTTCAAGTGGCTCAACCTCCAGCCAATCCCCCATTATTATTGCTATTCCTAAGATGGGTAGAATAGTAGACACTGATGCCTTTTTCCGTCCCCTTTTGGGTCCGGTGATGACTGGTAGTGAGCATGAAATGTTGACTAAGTTTCTGAAGTTGAAGTTGCCTGTGTTCCATGGTTCTGAGAGGGAGGACGCCTATGAGTTCATTTTGGATTGTTATGAGAGGTTTCATAAGTTGGGTATTGTACATTATGATGGAGTAAAGGTCAGGGTGAGGCTAAGTAGTTGTGGAGAGCCTATGTGGAATGCAGATCGCCAGTCTTGCCCCCACTCACTTGGACACAGTTCTATGCTTTGTTTCTGGAAAAATATGTGCCCCGGACTTTGAGAGATCTTAAAAAGGATGAATTCATGGCTTTGGAGTAGGGTGATATGTCTGTAGCTACTTATGAGGCTAAGTTCCATGCTTTGTCTAGATATGCTACACAATTGGTGACTACTAAGGAGGAGATGATTCGTTTATTCGTCAAGCGACTGAACCCAAACTACAAGTGTTGTCTGTTCACATGACCTCTGTAGGGAAAAGTTTTAATGAGGTGACAGATTTTGTGAAGAAAGTGGAAGGAGTTCGACGCGATGGGCAAGTCAAGGCATTAGTTAAGAAGCCCAAGAGCATAGGTAACTTCCATGGTTCCTACTCCAGAGATTCAGGTAGGCCAACACTTGCAGCCCGGCCAATTCAGTCAGCCTTGCCCGCTTCTACAGGTAGTTACTTGGACAACATAATTTTATTTAGGATAGCTGTCACGACCCGAGCCTACACCCTGAACGTGGCCGACACTCGAGAACTATTGCTTGTCCCCAAGCGAACCCTCATTCTGGCTGACTACAAGCGGAAGACTAACTGAAGCATACAAAGCTTAAAACTGAATAAAATTCATTGAAAACTTAAATACAAAGCTTTAACTCAAAAGAAAACTCTGAATAATATAATATATTCAACTCGCCAAAAATAGGCAACTTAAGTCTATAAAACATTTAACAAAATAAATGAAAAGACTTCTGAAACTCTATTGTTTATCTATGAAGCCTCTAAATGACAAAAATAGAAGTCGAGACAAGACCCACGACATCCTAACAACTAATATAACTGAAAGGTAAATGAAATCCTCCGGAAGCAAAGAGGCTCACCATAGCTAACTCGAACTCCATGTGGTATCAACGAAGCTCCTGTTAATGACCCTGAATACCTGTATCTGCATCATGAAAGGATGCAGGCTAAATGGCTCAGTGCGTGGAATGTACGAGCATGTAAGGGAAATTCTAAAGCATAACATAAGCTTGAACTTGATAAAAAGGAAACATACTTACCTCTTTTCAGACTTACTTCACTCGAGGAATACTCAAGGATAATCCAACTACTCAAACTTACTCAACTCAGAAGTACTCAAGGATAAGATACTCAACTCAATAAAACTCAACAATAAGGTACTCGACACAATGAAGCACAGATCAACTCAAGCTACTCAACTTAAGATACTCAACTCGAAATACTCAACTCATGATACTCAAGGATAATACAATAGAAAAAGATGCAATATATATGAAAAGCTGTAAAACTGTAGATAACAACTCAATGTATTGAAAAATACTATAATACTCAGTATGTATATAAAAATACGATATAACTTTGTGGGTGTTTCTCTAACCGACAACCACTACTATGAGCCTAAGTGATGATACAACGTCTTGCCCACGTTGTCAGAATTATCCTATACTTTGTCGTCATATAGGACACCTTAATTAAGTGGATCCACTAGTCTATGCTAAAAAACACTTAGGAATCATCTAAAAAGTATGATCCTTTCTACCCATGATGGCTACATGGTTTATGGAGACGTGAGTTAACTGAACTCAAACTCGTCCCCATATCGGTGCTCAGTACTACTCCCAAAATACTCAGCTCATACGTTTAAAAACATAACTTTTTCTTTGATTTGAGATAATTACACAAAAATCTTTCTCTTAAAAGAGATGGTACTCAAACTGCTCAAAACTCTTTTGAAAATCTCAGTTTCCTTTCATCTTAAATGTGAAAACATTTACTCTGGGAATGCTTAGTTCCCATATATCATTTTAAAGAAAATGAACTTTACTCTTACTCTTTACTCAACTCAAAGCTTACGTCTTAAAACAAAGTTAAAATGTTTGTAAAAGACTTCTTAAAATATAGTTCATGCCAAATTATGGATGTGAACGACTCAATGCAAGGTTTTCAATAACCATAGATAGAACTCAATACTTGAAACTCAAAAACTTCAATGATACTACTCATTTCAAGAATACTCAACTCAGAGGGTTCATGCGAAATGATGAGCATGAACTACCCAGCTCAAAGACTCAAAGACTCAAAGATACTTTTCATCTCAAGACTGTTTGACTTATAGGGTTTATGCAGAATTATGGGCATGAACTACTCAACTCAAGGACTTCATGGGTAACATGTAATAGTCCCATGATTAGGAATATAATCTCGAGAAGGTTAGGAACTCGATACTCAAGACTTAGAACTTAAAGATACTACTCATCTCAATGATACTCAATTTACGGAGTCCATGCAAAATTTATGGGCATGAACGACTCGACTCAAAGGTCTACAAACTACATGGAACTTATGTATACGACTCTTCTCTTTCTCTTACTTACTTCCTCAAAACTTAACTCAAATCGATGATGGATCTCAAAGGATTCACCATTGAACTCAAAGGCTTTTTTGAACTCTACTCTTAACTCTCTCTTGAATGTGAATTATGAATTCAAGAGTTATGGTTCATGATATGAAGGATCTCATGATGACAAAATAGATTCATGAATACATTCTCCTCATCCTCATACTCACTTGCTCAAGTCTTGAAACAAGTTACTAGAAGTTGTAGAAGACTCCACAAAAGGACTCAAGGGACTTTCTTAGAATGTTCAAAAGAATTCTCAAAATTTAACTCTTAACTCTACCTTGAATTTAAATTATAAATTCAAGATTATGATTCATGTTATGAATGATTTCTAGGTGTTTATAAGTTGTTTTGAATCAAAGGGGACTAAAGGTACCCTTTGAAAGAACTCAAACGGACGGAACGATGAAGAACAGGTGGGGGCAAGAGACCTTGGCACTCTGAGTGGCGTGGGGCGCCAGCCCCTAAAGTCCAGAGAAGTCGTTGGGGTGCTCTGGCTGGTGTGACACGCCAGGCCCCAACCCAGAAAACTTTGACGACTTAAGTTGCTCATTTTCACACCCTAACTCGCATAGAATCAAACGATTTCTTCCCCAATCACTTAGATTCGATCACTTAACATAATTACACTCAAATATACTCAAAACAACACTCAAATCACTAAATTTCATCTCAAGAAATCATATAAACCCTAACACAACAAGATTTAGAATGAACTTCAAGAACTCATCAAGAACTTTAATTTTTCAACTTCAAGAACGAAATTTCACTGAAAATAGCATGATTGGCATATCGGTGAACTAACCCAACACTATGGAAGTTTACATACTTCTTAGGGATTAAAGTCATGGTAAAAATCTGCAACAAAACGCAAGAATCTTGACGAACGCTTTGATCCTCTCCTCTTTTCTCCTTTTTTCTTTTCTTTTCTCTTCTTGAACTCTCAATTAAAACTCTAGGCATATATTAGGATTATAAAATTGAACCTAATAGGATTACACCCTTAAAACGAATTAAATCTGATTGGGTAAGGAAAAGACCAAAGTACCCCTTACTATTTTCGAGTAACTTTCCTTAACTGGACTGCCTGACTTCAAAAGGGCAGATCTCACTCATCCAAACTCAAAATTTAGCAAAATCGGCGGCGTTGGAAAGATAATTCAAATACCTTTCATTTTTCATCTTATGGCACACCATTCTGTGATAAAAGTTATGGTCGTTTCAAATTGACCCAAAACTCATAACTTAAGAATAACTTGCAAAATTTCAGATTTTACTATTTCCAATTTAGTTCTTTTTGGAACTGAAGGTGATACCTCTAGTGACCTTAACACTCAAGAAATTTTAAATTTCTTGCAAAAATCTCACTCACTATGAAGAACAGTTCGAGTCTTAGCTAAAAAATTTTCTAGGGTGTTATAATATCTCCTCCTTGGGATCATTCATCCTCAAATGACGAATGTACTGGGTATGGAATGGGGTTACTCCTACTAAGGTTTGAGTCTAATGGTCTACTCTTACTATATTCAAGCTTAACCAAAATCCTTAAGTTCGAGTTCTATACCTCTCTACAGGGAATCTCATTCCAAGACTACTACTCTTTACCACCACATTGGTTTCATATTAAGAACCACCTGATGTTTAACAACACCGCATTCAAGCTTAGTACTCTAACAACTTCATGGACTCCTAATAACCAGCTCCTTAAGAAATTCTCAACACTTGACTTGATTTCTCATCTTATCATCTCCCCCTTAGGTCTAAAACTAGCACTTGAAAGCTATGGACCTATTCCACATTGACAACTCAATTATGCTATCCAGGCACACATGGAAAATTATAACTTAATTGGAACCTCATCTAGTAACATACTATCTCAGCACACCTCTTAATGCTCTTGTTACTCTTATGACTTAGCCACACTTCACTGCCCTTATCTAAACGTTAAGGTCTTTCACTTGTACCACTAATATTTATTGTAGCTTATCACCTCAATTCCTCACCTACTCTATGTCAAGTCTTCTAGATCAAATATCTAGACTAACATTATCACCCTCATGTTTCCATTCTTTTGATCATGACACTTATCTCAAATTCAAGCTTAGTGTTTATTACTAAACCCAAATATCAATATGATTGCTCGTCTACTATACAAACTCACCACTAAAATGCGCAAATTTTAGAAACACTCGTCCACTAAAACCTTATCACAAGTAGTTAATCCTCACCTCTTAGTATTCATACTTACAATTTACTATCACATTTCCCTTCACAACTTGAGTACTATTCACTCATTCACTATTCATCAATGCCTAATTAGTTCTATAACACTTTGAATATTATGGGCTCTCCCTCAAAATCATATGCCTAGCTTAGATCTATCATCTCATGAATACTCATGCTCTTCTATTCAACACTTACACTTGGTCATTTCATACATAATGACACTTCATCACCAACTTATTTATAGCTACAACACACTTCACCTCCTATGACAGAATCTTTACTACTCATCACTTCTTAGTCTACCCATAAGGGAAAACTCTTCATTAGTAACTTACTAGGTGCATGACTATAATAACATAGCTTGCCAAAACACCATCTTCCTTACTTAGATAACAAAACCTCTACATACTTTCCTCTAACTCTGGGCTCTTTCACTACTACTGCTCATGATCTCGTAACTCATGCTACCTTTTTAGGTGAAAATCTTACCCAACCTCTAAACATACATTCTCATAAGGATCTCAGGTGAAACGAGGCTTAAGGAAAAGAGTACAACTCGCTTTTTAGCTCAAACACACGATTCATATAATGACATTACTCTGAAACTCAACACTTAACTCACTCATGGGCTTCTCTCAAGCCCCTTTGAAGTCTCATGACTTCCTCAAGATTTTGCTAAGAGTAACTCATCCATAAAGATCTTTAAGCTTTACTTTTCAACCACCTTTAGTATGATGGGTAGTCGAAGGTATAGGAGAACACTTGAGTTAGAACAAGTCTCTATGACATAGCTCTATTGCACGATTTAGAGTATGAAAGAAGGAAAACTTTTCCTAAATGTCTGTAGTCCCTCATTTATAGATGTGGGGCCCTCACAACCATAAATAAGATCCTACTTGACACGGATTCATAGACACGCTAGGACACTTGAACTCTGTGCTCTGATACCAAGTTTGTCACGACCCGAGCCTACACCCTGGACGTGGCCGGCACTCGAGAACCATTGCTGGTCCCCAAGCAAACCCTCATCCTGGCTGACTATAAACGGAATACTAACTAAAACATACAAAGCTTAAAACTGAATAAAATTCATTGAAAACTTAAATACAAAGCTTTAACTCAAAAGAAAACTCTAAATAATATAATATATTCAACTAGCCAAAAATAAGCAACTTAAGTCTTTAAAACATTTAACAAAATAAATGAAAAGACTTCTGAAGCTCTGTTTTCTATCTATGCAGCCTCTAAATGACAAAGATGAAAGTCGGGACAAGATCCATGATATCCTAACAACTGATATAACTAAAAAGTAAATGAAATCCTCCAGAAGCAAGGAGGCTCACCATAGCTAACTCGAACTCCATGTGGTATCAACGAAGCTCCTGTTGATGACCCTGAATACTTGTATCTGCATCATGAAAGGATGCAGGCCAAATGGCTTAATACGTGGAATGTACGAGCATATAAGGGGAATTCTAAAGCATAACATAAGGTTGAACTTGATAAAAAGGAAATATACTTACCTCTTTTCAGACTTACTCAACTCAAGGAATACTCAAGGATACTCAAACTTACTCGACTCAGAAGTACTCAAGGATAAGATACTCAATTCAGTAAAACTCAATAATAAGGTACTCGACACAATATAGCACATATCAACTTAAGATACTCACCTTAAGATACTCAACTCGAAATACTCAACTTATGATACTCAAGGATAATGCAATAGTAAAAGATGCAATATATATGGAAAGCTGTAAAACTATAGATAGCAATTTAATGTATTGAAAAATACAATAATACTCAGTGTGTGTATAAAAATACGATATAACTTTGTGGGAGTTTCTCTAACCTATGCTAGTCTATGCTAAAAAACACTTAGGAATCATCTAAAAAGTATGATCCTTTCTACCCATGATGGCTACATGGTTTATGGAGACGTGAGTTAACTGAACTCAAACTCGTCCCCATATCGGTGCTCAGTACTACTCCCAAAATACTCAGCTCATATGTTTAAAAACATAACTTTTTCTTTGATTTGAGATAATTACACAAAAATCTTTCTCTTAAAAGAAATGGTACTCAAACTGCTCAAAACTCTTTTGAAAATCTCAGTTTCCTTTCATCTTAAATGTGAAAACATTTACTCTGGGGAATGCTTAGTTCCCATATATCATTTTAAAGAAAATGAACTTTACTCTTACTCTTTACTCAACTCAAAGCTTACGTCTTAAAACAAAGTTAAAATGTTTGTAAAAGACTTCTTAAAATATGGATGTGAACGACTCAATGCAAGGTTTTCAATAACCATAGATAGAACTCAATACTTGAAACTCAAGAACTTCAACGATACTACTCATTTCAAGAATACTCAACTCAGAGGGTTATGCGGAATGATGAGCATGAACTACTCAACTCAAAGACTCAAAGATACTTCTCATCTCAAGACTATTCAACTTATAGGGTTCATGCGGAATTATGGACATGAACTACTCAACTCATGGGTAATATGTAATAGTCCCATGATTAGGAATATAATCTCGAAAAGGTTAGGAACTCAATACTCAATACTTAGAACTTAAAGATACTACTCCTCTCAATGATACTCAATTTACGGAGTTCATGCGAAATTTATGGGCATGAACGACTCGACTCGAAAGTCTACAAACTACATAGAATTCATGTATACGACTCTTCTCTTTCTCTTAATTACTTCCTCAAAACTTAACTCAAATCATTGATGGATCTCAAAGGATTCACCATTGAACTCAAAGGCTTTTTTGAACTCTACTCTTATCTCTTTCTTAAATGTGAATTATGAATTCAAGAGTTATGGTTCATGATATGAAGGATCTCATGATGACAAAATAGATTCATGAATACATTCTCCTCATCCTCATACTCACTTGCTCAAGTCTTGAAACAAGTTACTAGAAGTTGTAGAAGACTCCACAAAAGGACTCAAGGGACTTTCTTAGAATGTTCGAAAGAATTCTCAAAATTTAACTCTTAACTCTACCTTGAATTTAAATTAAATTTAAGATTATGATTCATGTTATGAATGATTTCTAGGTTTTTATAAGTAGTTTAGAGTGTGTAGAATCAAAGGGGGGTAAAGGTACCCTTTGAAAGAACTCAAATGGACGGAACGATGAAGAAAAGGTAGGGGCAGGCGACCCTGGCGCTCTGAGTGGCGCGAGGCACCAGTCCCTAAAGTTTAGACAAGTGGTTAGGGCACTCTGGCTGGCGTGATACGCCAGGCCCCAACCCAGAAAAGTTCGACGACTTTCTTTGCTTGTTTTCTCACCCTAACTCACCTACAATCGAACAGTTTCTTCCCCAATCACTTCGATTCAATTACTTAACATAATTAAACTCTAATCTACTTAAAATAACACTCAAATTACTAAATTTCATCTCAAGAAATCATCAAAAACCCAACACAACAAGATTTAGAATGAACTTCAAGAACACCTATTAAGAACTCATCAAGAACTCTAATCTTTCAACTTCAAGAATGAAATTTCACTGAAAATAACATGATTGGCGTATGGGTGAACTAACCCAACACTATGGAAGCTTACATACCTCTTAGGGATTAAACTCATGGCGAAAATCCACAACAAAATGCAAGAATCTCTATGAACGCTTTGATCCTCTCCTCTTTTCTCCTCTTTTCTCTTCTTTTCTCTTCTTGAACTCTTAACTAAAACCCTAGGCGTATATTAGGATTATTAAACTGAACCTAATAGGATTAAACCCTTAAAACCTTACTAATAATGAATTAAATCTGATTGGATAAGGAAAAGACCAAAATACCCCTTACTATTTTCGAGTAACTTTCCTTAACTGGACAGCCTGACTTCAAAAGGGCAGATCTCACTCATCCGAACTCGAAACTTAGCAAACTTGGTGGCGTTGGAAATATAATTCAAATACCTTTCATTTTATTCATCTTATGGCACACCTAACTCATTCTGTGCTAAACATTATGGTAGTTTAAAGTTGATCCAAAACTCATATCTTAAGCATAACTTGCAAAATTTTTGATTTTGCTATTTCCAATTTAGTTCTTTTTGGAACTCAAGGTGCTACCTCTTGTGACCTTAACACTCAAGAAATTTTATATTCCTTGCAAATATCTCACTCACTACGAAGAACGGTTCGAGTCTTAGCTCAAAAATTTTCTATGGTGTTACAATAGCCAAGTAGTTGCACCTTCGACGGGCACCAGGCCATCTTTGAACCGCATTTGTTACAATTGTGGAGAACCTGGGCATATGAGGAGAGATTGTCCCCATCCGCGCATGTTTAACCCTGCGCAACAGCAGACAAAAGCAGTGGTACCCACAAGTAACGGTAATAATGGCAGAGGACATCCACAAGGTGGGCGAGGAGGGAATCAGCGAGGCCGAGGAGGCCAGGAAAATGGTAATGTAGGTAGAGAAGCACTGCAGCTAGGTAAGGAGGTTGTTCATCAAGATGACATGGCTTAGTGTTATGCCTTTCCGGGCAACAGCGAGGTAGAGTCTTCTAACGCAGTGATCACAGGTATTATTCTTGTCTGTAACCGAATGGTTACTGTTTTGTTTGATCTGAGTTCTACTTATTCATATATGTCAGTTCAATTTGCCTTGGGATTTGAGGCGGTTTGTGATGTACGTGATGCCCCCATCTATGTTTCTACCCCAGTTGGAGAGTCTGTCATAGTCACCCATGTATATCGTGTTTGTCCTATTATGTTTATGGGTTTTCAGACTTGGGCTGATTTGGTTATTTTGGATATGACTGACTTTGATATAATCTTAGGCATGACTTGGTTGTCCCCCTATTATGTTGTGCTTAATTGTAATACTAAGTTTGAGACTCTAGAGATCCCGGGTAGGGTAAAGTTAGAGTGGGAAGGGGTGTACAAGCCTAAGCCAACTAAGGTCATATCTTTCTTCCCGGCTTGGAAACTGATGGGGCAGTGGTGTTTGGCGTATTTGGCTCATATTCGGGATGTGGAAGCCGAGCCTCCCTCTATTGAGTCTATTCTTGTAGTGTCTGAATTTAGAGAAGTATTTCCTACCAATTTGCCTTGTATGCCTCCGGATAGAGATATAGATTTTTGCATTGACTTGGAACTGGACACTCGCCCCTATCTCCATCCCTCCTTATCGCATGGCTCCGACAGAATTGAAAGAGCTTAAAGCTCAAATCCAAGAGCTTCTTGATAAATATTTCATTCGCCCTAGTGCTTCCCTGTGGTGTGCTCCTGTCTTGTTTGTTAAAAAAATGATGGTAGTATGAGGATGTGCATAGACTATTGACGGTTGAGTAGGGTCACCATTCGAAATAAGTATCCATTGCCTCGGATTGATGATCTCTTTAACCAGTTACAAGGTGCGTTGGTTTTCTCTAAAATTGATCTAAGGTCTGGTTACCATTCGTTAAAGATTAGGCTTGAGGATGTACCAAAAATGACATTCAAGACCCATTATAGGCACTACAAGTTTCTAGTGATGTCGTTTGGGTTAACAAATGTGCCTGCAGCTTTCATGAGTTTGATGAATAGTGTGTTCAAACCATTTCTGGATTCTTTGTTATCGTCTTTATTGACGACATTTTGGTGTATTCGAAAAGTGAGGAAGAGCATGCCGACCATCTTCGTATAGTTTTGGGTGTCCTTAGGAGACAAAAGTTATATGTTAATTTTTCCAAGTGTGAGTTCTGTTTGACTTCAGTTGCCTTTTTGGGGCATATAGTTTCAAGGGAAGGGGTAGTGGTAGATCCCCCAAAAGATCGAAGCTGTCAAGAATTGGGTCTGACCTAGCTTTGTGACTGAAGTTAAAAGCTTTGTGGGGCTCGCCAGCTACTATCATTGGTTTGTGAAGAATTTTTCTTCCATCGCCACGCATTTGATAAGGCTGACAAAAAAGAAGGTGCCTTTCGAATGGACTGAAAAATGTGAAGAGAGCTTTCAAAAGCTCAAGACTCTTCTGACCACAACACCTATTCTAGCACTGCCGGTGGAAGGTAAAGATATCATTGTTTATTGTGATGCTTCACATTCGGGTTTGGGTGTTATGTTGATGCAGGATAAGAATGTCATAGCTTATGCATCGCGACAGTTGAAGGTTCATGAGAGGAACTACTCGACACATGATTTGGAGTTGGCAGCGATAGTGTTTGCCCTTAAGATCTGACCACATTACCTTTATGGTATCAAGTGTGAGGTGTTTACTGAACATCACAGTCTACAACATATATTCACTCAAAAGGACCTAAATTTGAGACAACGAAGGTGGATAGAGTTACTTAAGGATTATGACGTCACCATCCAGTATCATCCAGGTAATGCTAATGTGGTGACATATGCATTAAGCTGAAAGACGGCGAATATGGGTAGGCTAGCTTGCTTGGGTGTGCCCAAGCGACCTTTGGCCAAGGAGATTCAAACCTTGGAGTCTAAATTCATGCAGTTGGGCATCTTAGAGAAAGGTGGGGTGTTAGCTAGCATTGAGGTTATACCTACGTTCATTGAGGAAATCAAGGCCAAACAGTTTGAGGATGAGAATTTGAATGAGCTCAGAAAGAAGAAAGTGTCTGGCAAGGCACAAGATGTGACTCATGATAACGGGTGTGCTCAGTTTTAAGGGAAGAATTTTTGTTCCCCAAGTGGATGACTTGACTTAGAAAATGTTGGCAGAATCCCATGGTTCACGGTATTCCATTCATCCGGGTGTGACCAAGATGTACCGAGATTTGAAACGACTTTATTGGTGGCCTGGCATGAAGAAAGACATAACTAAGTTTGTGGGTAAGTGCCAAAACTGTCAGCAAGTATGAGCACCAAAGGCACACAGGTTTGCTTCAGCGAATGCCAATTCTAAAATGAAAGTGGGAAAAGATATCTATGAATTTGGTGGTTGGTCCTCCCAGACCTTATGGAAGTTTGATTCCATTTAGATGGTGGTTGATAGGCCGACTAAATCCACCCACTTCATTTCAGTCAGAATAGATTATAATACGCAAAAGTTGGCTAAGGTATATGTGAAAGAGATAGTGAGGCTGCATGGGGTTCCCCTTTTTATCATCTCGGGTAGTGGTACGCAATTCACATCCTAAGTTTTGGGGAAAATTGCATGAGGAGTTGGGCACTCAACAACACTTTTAGCACAACTTTCCATCCACAGTTGGACGTGAAGTTAGAGAGAACTATTCAAGTGTTATAGGACATGTTGAGGGCATGCGTGATTGACTTTGGAGGACATTGGGACAAGTTCTTACCTTTGTGTGAGTTCTCCTATAATAAGAGTTACCACTCCAGCATCGACATGACACCATTCGAGGCACTTTATGGGAGGAGATGTAGATCACCCATAGGATGATTTGAGGCTGAAAATGTAAAACCTTTGGGGGTTGATTTGGTGAAAGATGCTAATGATAAGGTAAGAAGCATCCAAGCTAAGTTTTTAGCAGCCCAGAGTCGATAGAAGAAGTATGCAGATCATAAGGTAAAAGACATGACATTTCAGGTCGGTGAACAAGTTCTTCTTAAAGTGTCACTCATAAAAGGGGTGATGAGATTTGGCAAGAAGGGCAAGTTTAGTCCTCGATACATTGGACCATTTGAGATCCTTGACTGTGTAGGGCCAGTGGATTATAGGTTGGCCTTACCCCCTAGCTTATCTGGAGTTCATCCAGTGTTTCATGTGTCTATGTTGAAGAAGTATCATGGGGACGAGGATTATATCATAAAATAGGACTTAGTTCTATTAGACAAAGACCTTTAATATGAGGAGGAACCAATTGCAATTCTTGATCGTGATGTCCAGAAGTTGAGGACCAAGGAAATTAAGTCCGTGAAAGTTCAATGGAAGCATCGTCCGGTTGAGGAAGATACTTGGGAAACCAATAAGGACATGCGAGACAAGTTTCCCAGTTGTTCGACGATTTATGTACTACTCTACTCTTACTTTAGCCAATTTTTCTAGTTTGTCACTCGGGTATGAGTGATGGGTAAATTGGTATCTATTGTAACGACCTATTCCCGTTGTTATTGAAAAGTCAATGGGGAAAGAATTGGGGCTGAAAACTTTTGAGTAGTGACTTGGAAATTTCTCTCATAGTATAGATTTGGATAAAATTTATGTCAGGTGCGGTCTAGGGAAATCTGGTAATGAATGGGGGGGGATCTAATTATGAATTTGATCATATGAGTAGATAGATAAGATGTTAAGGAGCCCGTACGGTTTTACGAAATTGAATTCGGGCGAGTAAAACTCTCGAAACTGATCTTAGGGTGAAAGGGTAGTTTCAGAACGTCAAGGTTTGAAGGTTTGTTGTGAAATGGGAGTTTGGAACTCAAATTTTGACTTTCTCTCTCCGTGCAAGCCGCCAGAGCGGGTTAATTTCGCCAGGGCAAGGCCGCTGTGGCGGGACAGTCGAGACTTAAATCGGGGAAAAACCCCAAATTCATTATTTTCTGAAATCCTTCGTTCTTGAGAGCTAAGGGACGACCCAAGGCTCTTTCTTGATAGATTCCCATGATTTCTAGCGCAAAAGGTAAGATTATTACACCCCTAATTCATTTTTCAATCCATAGAACTGAGATTTTTGGGTAATTATCATTAGGAGAGGGTTTTGGCCTGAAGTTAATGGTGGAAAAACCCTAATTGAATAATAGGATCTTGGGATGGCCATGTATTTATAGATTTTTTATTATCCAGGTAAATTAGGCCTTGTTTATTAATCTTTACGTTAAATTACTTGTTTTAGACCAAGAACAAGTAGAAAGAATTCGGAAAAGAATGGCTCAAGTGTCTTAGGAGGATTCAAGCTTAGTTTCAAGGTAGGTGATGATTTGATTTTCTGTTGTGTGATATATGTTGGTAATTGCTTTGTTGTATGCATGCATGTATGAAAATAAGGAATATAAATCGAATCTAATGCAAATGAGTATACATATATGAATAATTACATGCCATGAACCCATTACTTGATTGTATGACTATGAGTATTGTTCATTATGGGTATGATTATGATTGTGGTTGTGCTGGCTGGATCAAGTGTCACGTTCCGACACATCTATTAGATCAGGTGTCACGTTTCGACACATATATTGGATCAAGTGTCACGTTTCGACACATAAATTGGACCGAATGTCATGTTCCAACGCATGTATATTGGATCAGGTGTCACGTTCCGACACACTAACTGTTTGGGTATGGATTCCATGAGAGTACCACTGTGATAATGTATTCATGTCTAATTGTCGTTGATATTGAGTACTGTATGTTGCTCTTGAAATGATAAATGAATTGCATATTCTGTATATGTGTTTACTGTGTTGTAATTGCTTGCCTATGTTTCGCTTACTGGGTGGCCACGTGATCCTACCAGTACACTGTGGTTGTGTACTGATACTACACTTGCTCATTCTTTGTTGAGTACAGAGCATCTTCAAGTGGTTACTGATCGACCTTAGCTAGGAGATAACTGATCGAGACCGGATTCAAGGGTGAGCCAGTTCTTCCAGGCTGCCATGGGTCCTCTTTTTTTTAGTCCATTCTCTTTGGACTCAGACTAGTGTTTTTGATATTTCTTATGCTTGGTTGGGGTTGTACCCGTTCTTCTTAGACTTGTTGAACTTAGAGTTTTGGTACAATGATTTTCAGGTTCTAGGAGTTGTTTTCCACAATAGTTTTGGTATTTGTTTTTGTTAAACTTCCAGAATTTATAAGAACTCCATATTTCTTTAGACATTTAAACCTGCTTCCGTATCTTTAAATGTTCTAGTTTTCGTTAAGTTGCTTAGTTGGGTTGTATTAATGGTTCTCCCACTGGAAGGTTAGTGTGAGTGTCAATCATGACGGTCTGGGTCGTGACAACAAATAAATTATTTGAAGAAGGAACTTCAGATAATGCGTTGTATTTGCATAACCAATAAAATCTTAAGAAAAATTGTTAAACTCAATAGAACTTATATTAATATTTGATTCACTTTAATGTCTCCATGGATAAAAGTGAAGTTATATTTGCATTGCAAATTAATAAAAAAACATGTTATCGTATGGATAGTAATTATAACGACTTGCATAGTCGTTTTGTTCTTTTGAATCTATATCTCCAATTTGAAATTTTTTATAGCTTCATTATGTTGTTTATAATTTGCAGGAAATGAGTGACATGATTCTCGAGGTGAATGTAATAGGATGGGGCAAGATTTTCAATTTTGAAAATTTGACCTAAGTCAATATTCTAAGATAATAAACTCGAATTCAAATTGTGACATATCCGTTAGATTTGAAAGGTGATTTTTGGCTTTGTTGGATGGTTGGTACGAGTCTCAAGGTTTTCGAGCATGATTTGCAGAGGCGTATCAAGGATTTTGAGATGATGGGTGCATTATTACGAAAATATGGATCTAAGATATAAATTTGATCGGTTTGACATGTAAATTTTTATCACTAAAAATCGTTAAAATTATAAGTCCAAAATTAATTCTTATCTATACAAATGGTGTATATATATTTCGTACCAAAAGTATTGAGATTTGAACCCATTGATTGTATGTTATATCATTCAGTACTAGTAATTTTAGTGTACATATTTAGTTTAATTATATAAAAAAATTACAGTGCTAAAAATCAGGAATTTCTAGTGTGACAAACTTGGAAATTTTGAAAGATTAAAGCTATATATCTAAAGTGCTATCAATAACCACTTAGAGATGTGTTACCCAATTTTAGAAAGAAAAATAAAGCAAGATAGATATAAGATTCAAATTTCTAACCTCACTTAGCGAGGTGCACCCAATCATCATTGTATAATTATATGATACTTCGAGTGTGGATTCACACATCTATTTTTAAATATTTTAAAAATATGACGCTACTATATATGATTTCAGGTGGGGAACATGGATTCACGTGAATCCGTTGACCCCCTCCTGCATATGCCTATGGTGATTTGAGTCTTTGATTGAATTTTTGTGTTTTAAGAAAGTTAAGTTTGACCACAGTCAACTTTTGATCAAAATGATCTCATATGGATGACTTGATGATTCCAACGGGTGCAAAAATGCACTACAACAAATAAAGAACTTTAGCGATAAATATTTAGTGGCAATAATTTAATTGCTGCTATACTATATTTAGTGACAATAATATAATATAGGTATTTGTAATCAATATCTTAAGCAATGTCGGTAGTGATTTGAGCAACTCTGGATGCAACTCATTAACTCACAGTGATAGTGAATAGAGTGATGATTAAATTAACCTATCCATACAAATGATAGTCTGTTCAAAATCTTAATAATTAAGACCTATTCATACCAAATAAGTACTTAAATTTTATTGTAAACAAATGCACTTAATGTCTTATGGTCTGAACCATTCATCTATGGAGTGGATACAAACTGATTTTAAATCTTAATGAAAACAAATGCACTTAATAACGTGGATTCTAAATTCAGACCTCCATTAAGAGAAAACAAATAAGGCCTAAGTATGTGATTATGTTTAATTATAATCAAGTTATTCTTATTCTTCTCTATTTGTACAACTACATATTTATTATTGTTAATTTAAGGGTCCTTGATTAACAAATTTAATTATATCATGTATTACTTGAAAAAGATTGTAAAATTAGATTTTAATTGAACAATGACAGTTTAAAGTTTCTAAGAAATTAACAACTTAAATTGAAAGACGAATTTAGAGATAATGAAACTTTGGTGATTTCGTGAATAGCATAAAGTGTTAGCTAGAGCTAGTTCGAGATAATAACTATAGAAAATTACTATACTTGATTGAGAGATACTTATGGTAAGAAAAGATTCACGATTGATAGAGTATAGTCCAGCGAAATTATAATTTTTTTTGATAACTATGTTAATTTCATAATCAAAGTAAACGTGTGTATGAGTACAAATAGAGAGCATTGCTGGACATCATGCTCCAACAACCTCCTAGCAACGATACATTAAAGCATAAACTAAACCAATCTAACAACTATTAGTAGTATGAAGATCTTAAATTGGATAGAAGTTGTGGCTTTCCAACCAACTAGTGAGTTTGACAATTTTCCTTGCTTTAATGTGAACTTCTTGGACTATTTGCTTGATCAACCAGATTGTGGTTTGCTTTTTGCTTTGAAAAATTCTAAGATTTCTTTCTCTCCACAAATCGTAGATAGTTGCTGCTACATCATTCTGTAAATCATTTCCCTTGAGCCTTTACCTTTAGCATGTTGCACAATCCATTAAAGTTCATCATTCCATGACACATGTGTTCTCCTAATATCAACCCATAGTAACATATTCTGCCACAACTGGGTAGAGACTTTTTAGGTAAAGAAAATATGAGAAATGCTTTCATTTTTCACTTCACGCAAAGGACAAATCTAAGTTGTTTGTATCTCCCATCAAAAAAATTTATCCTAGGTACTTAGTCTACCTAGAGGAACCAATCTTAGAATGAAATCCATCTAGGTAGACCAATGTTGTTGCACACCAATTTCCTCCAATTGACCTTCTCGAATTGCCCCCTCAATTTCAAGTACAACTTCTTGGTTGCAAATTTTGATATATGTGGGAGATCACATAATTCATATCTAGCAGCCACAAAATATTTTCCCCCTTTCAATATTTTTTGAATGACTCATGATGCATTTGGGATATCCACATAAATATTCCTATTATTATCCTAGGCGTCTTAATATTGAAAGGCAGTTGTTTGATGTACCTTTGTTAGTCTAATATAAATATTCAAAATATCGCACCTTGAGAAGTTGATTAAATTGATATTCTTGATGAGATGAAAATTAATTGAAATAGTTCTTTGAGTGATCGATTTCATATTTAAGAATCGAATGATATAATATGACGGTCATATTGAATTAATAAAACTTTCAATTCGATTTTTGATATTTTATGTCTAAGTTCTACGTCTAACCATACCTACATTGAGAATCTTACGCGTGTCACTCACTCTATCTTTTGTCCTTGTTCCTTGGTTTTCTTTCTGTTTCTCGCATACTTCCAGTCAAAATTTTCTGTTTCACTGTTTGTTAAAGCAAAGACCGACATATTGAACATTTTGCAAGTCTCTCGCCGGCAGAACTCCGTGTTCCGGTGACCGGCCGGCGTTTTCATTCCTCAAAAATAAATTCCGACGGATTATCGAGCTGGCTTCCCATATCTGGAGACGCTTCTTCCCAGCTCGATCCCGACGGACGCCCGGTCTACTTCTGCCTCGAATTACTACCACTCCTGCAATGGATCTCAATCCATTCAGGCTGTGCTCCGGACTCAAAGTTATCGGCTATTTCATGATCCTCATCGTTCTTGCTATTGTTGTACTTTCGTATTATGCCGTCGTCGTTCTTATCTGGGCTCCTCGTCTCCTTGATGGTGGCTTCACTTCCTTCTTATCTTTCACAATTATTATCATCTTTCATATCCTTGTAAGTTCTCATCTTTTGCCTTTTAATTTCTCGTTTCTTATCAATCTCTATGTACTCAAAATGGAATCTGTAATGAACATATATTGTATAGGGCCAGTTCATAAGCAACTTATTTTGCATTATTATGTATTACTTACTAATAAAGATGAAATTCTCAATGAATCGGAAGAAGAGAGCATGTAAATACAGTAGTAGATGAAGAAAGAACCAAAGAGTTAAGGAAAAAAAGGGAAGTAAAGGGGAAAGGGAAAAAGAGGGGTACAACAACATACCGGTGAAATTCCACTATGTGGAGGGTAAAGTGTATGCAGACCTTACCACTATCTTGCGGGGATAGAGAGGCTATTTTTGGAAGACCCTTGGTTCGAGTGCACCAAATCCAAGTACTATGGAAGAAAAAAACATTGTAGAAAATGTAGCAATTAACACGTTGAACCAACAAAATAGTGCGATAATGGAAATAGACGATGCGAGATATCAAAAGTAAGAACTGCAATTAAACTAGGTGATCTCTGGTTCAAAATCCAAAGACTATGGACATGCTAATACGATGAGAGGTAGATAAATGAGAACTGAGATAGTGAAGGTGCTTTTAGTTGTTCTTGCTCGTATCACTAGTCCAAATTGGACAGGTTCTTAGACAACATTGAGATGAGAGTTAGAATGTTTATTTAATTGGTGTCCATTAGGAAACTTGTACTACAGTATGTACTGCAGTACTGTGTCGCTAAGAGAAAAGAGATCTTATAGCTGTTCATATTGTACTACTTCCTTCTTTCTGTCTCCATCTCAAATTAAACTAACATGACTCTGCTACTTGGACTATAGTTGCCAATGTTTACTCTTTGCTGTTAACAAGAACATGTTGGGGTGACAAAATAAGTTCTTTTCTATTTGGAAATAGTAGGAATAAAAAATTCTTAAAGTGGAGCAGCGAGACCATGTAACTTTTTGTGTTATCCTTTACTTCAAATTGGATAACTCCCTTTGATTAGTAGATTAAGAAAGAAAGGTTAAATGGGTTATTACATTAAAGTTTGCTAATATATATTTCCTTTGGTGTTGTATAATATGAGGCAGAAGTTTCTTTAAAAAGAATGTGAACATTATTTTTTCTTAATACACGGAAAAAGTGTATGTTGGATTATGAATAGAAAGAATTGAAGAAGATGGAGTTAAACACAACTTCATGTACTGGTAAAGTAAAGGAAGGTCATGCCTAATTGTTGACAAATGGAGATAAAATTATTAGCGAGAAGGCAAAAGGTTCAAAGATCTTAGATGGAGAAATGGAAGGAGAGATTCATTGGGCAAAGTTTACCATGAAGATGGGAGTATATTTCTCTACCGACCACTAATAGAAGTGGAGGAATCATAATTCTATGAGATAAATATTCAGTGTGGTGATAGCTAGCTTGAGTTTTGAGACACCTTCCTTAGTATGATGGCAAAGACTCAAATCAATTACCTACTTCTTAGGAAGACTAATAGAGGTTCATGTAAGGACAACAACAAAAATAACATACCTAGTGTAATCCCACAAGTGAATATGGGAAGGGTGGTTTGTACGTAGCTTTACCCCTACTTTTGTGAAGGTAGAAAGATTGTTTTTGATAAGCCCTCAACTCATAGAAGTTTATGTAAGGACTATAAAGTTATTCCGAGTAATTACCTCATAAGTATAAACTCTTGGTAATAGATCTAGGGATTAGAAGAAAGAGAAAAAGAGACTTTGTATGACCAATCAAGGATTAGGTGAGGGGCCTGACTAAGGATAAAATTCAGGAGTTGGGAGAGAAGTTGATGACTATGGGGGCTTGGGACATTGTGGGGGATGCAAATAGTTTGTGGACTATGACAATTAATTGTATTAGGGAAACAACTTGGGGGATGTTAGTGGTCTCGAAGGGTAATTTTGGTGGTCATAGAGGAGATTGGTGGTGGAATGGATAGGCCCAAGGGAAAGTGGAAGCCAAGAAGATTGCTTACATTAAATTAGTGGAAACCATTCTTCTTTTAAGGAGATTGTTGGAGCAATACATGGATGGGAAAAAAGACTTATATATGGATATGGTGTTCATTGACCTAAAAAAGACCTACAACAAAGTCTTAAGGGAGGTTTTTTGTGGAGATGCATGAAGTCTAGAGGTGTACTCGTGACATACATTAGAGTGATCAAGAACATATATGACAGAGCCAAAACCTGAGTGAGAACAGTGGGAGGAGACTTGAAACACTTCCATCGAGGTGATCAACTATTAGCGTGTTTTTACTTTCCATGGTGATGGATAAGTTGCCACAACATATTCGAAGAGAGGTACCATGGTGTATGCTATTGCAAATGACATAGTATTAATTGACGAGACACGCAACAGAGTTAACAATAACTTGGAGGTTTGGAGACAATTAGGTTGAGTAGGACTAAAACAAGTACTTGGAGTGTATGTTCACTGACGCAACAATGAGAAGGGTGTGTATGTGAGGATTGGTACACAAGTTATCCCCAAGAGAGGGAGTTTCAAGTATCATGGGTCAATAATCCTAGGTGGGTCAATAATCTTAGGGAATAAGAAGATTGACGATGATGTCACATATCATGTTGGATTGAGGTGGATGAAAAAGAGACTTGCATTTGATATTCTATGTGATAAGAATGTGTCACCAAAACTCAAAAGTAAGTTTTATAGAGTACTTGTTACATCGACTATGTTGTATGGGATAGATTATTGACCATGAAAGAACTCACACATCCAGAAAATGAAAGAGACGGAAATAAAGGATGCTTAGATGAATGTGTGCATATTAGGAGAGACAATATTAGGAACGAGGATATAATGGGCAAGGTTTGCCTCTGGTGAGGACAAGATAGTTTGAGTATGCAAAGAGAAGTGCAGATACCTAGTGAGGAGGTGCAGAGATGTCAGAGATAGTCCTAAGGGAGGTAGAGATAGATCGAGGAATAGTTGATGAGAGGTGATTAGATATGACATGACACACTTTCAGCTAATTGATGACATAATCCTAAATAGAGTGCATGGAGGTTGAGGATTAGGGTGGAAGATTTGTAGGTAATCAAATGATTTTTTTTTTTCTTTTTCTTTGGCAGAGCATAGAGCACCTTATTCTTTCAATTTTATTGTTCTACATTACCTTATTCTTTCATTTTTTTAGTACAATAGTTGTTTCTTTTACTTTGGTTATCTTTTCTTTTTTGCATTTGATATTTTTCTTTTCCTCAATAGTCTTCTCATAGTTTTCTTTTCTCTTGTATTTTCCAAACCTATTTTGCAAAACACTTTTCTTATAGCCGAGGGTCTATCAGAGTCTCTTTGCCCCACAAAGGTAGGGGTAAGATCTCAGTACACCCCACCTTCCCAAGAGTACACTTGTGGGACCACATTGGATTATAGTTGATGTAATGATGGTGGTTGTATAAGGATATTGTATTTGATTTTCACTCTATCTGTGTTCTCTCAAATATTGTTTATTATTTTTCAATAATTTCTTGGGTGCATCAAAATGCAAGAAATGAATAAACAGTCTTGTTTTGAGCCCTTTCTAATAAAGGATTATCATTATACCTTGGATGGTGACTTAAATGCGTATAGATTCTTATGAGAAAGAATGGGGGGTATAGTCCAGCTATATAAAAGATATCTGATAGTTTTCCCAGCATATGGAGTCAATTGACCCTCCTTTATTTGCAGTTATATTTCAATAAATGAGATGCGTGCCTCTTGGCTGGATAATACCCCTCCAGACGAGCAGTTTCAGGAGCCTTCTGGTACAGTTACAACCATTGAAGCACCTAAGCATCTAGCTCAGTGTAAAGCCAAAATGATTGGAAAATATGTTCTAGGAGAGCCTGCAATGACTGGGAAATTGAATGTTTGTCCTCACTGCTGAAGGAATAGATGTGGTAAGGAAACCATAGAAGAATCAGATGCTACATTGTGGACTCAGAAAAGTGATGGCAATTTTATAGTTAAATCATGCTGTAATTCCCTAACTGCCTCAAGTAGTATCAATGAAAAGAATTGTGGAAGTTGATTGGAAAACCAAAGCTGCTAGTAAGGTTGGTCGCTTTAGTAGGATAGGTGCTGATAATGCTTCTCTGACAGAGAATAATCTATGGAAAAGAGGCTTTTAACTATGCAATGGGTGTTATCAAGGTCAGTAGTAATTTGAGCATACTAACATCTTTTTCCCCACTTCCCCTATGTCTTTCAGTTATGAAGACTCTCTAAGCATATATGGGATGATATAGGTCATGTCTAGAAGAATATGTTAAGAGAATTAATTTGAAATAGGTTGAGAAGTTCTATCTTCTGAGAGTACAATAATTCTTTTGGTGTTATGTGGGAAGGAAGACTAACAGGAGATAAAGATGATATGAATCACAGTTCTAGACCGTCTTTTGGGAAAATAATCAAAGGTGACGTGAAGGTTAAATGGGTTCTGTATATAGTTTGAAGTACAAGAGTTTGTATGTAATTGCTATGTGGTAGAACCTCAAGATATGTCTGCAGCGGCTATATTCATCTTTTTTCTTCGAGAAGGTTAAGATTTTTATATACAGAGCACAAATATATGCCAAAAAATTTACATAACTCAGTTCCTTTATATAGATCTTTTGTACCTATCTAGTTGTAACATAGTGCTGGTTGGCTATTACCAAAACTTTTGCTAGTTGTGTGAAAAGGTAGTAATAATCTATCTCATCCGAATTTGCGGAGGAGAAATACTTTATCTGGTTGTCATATATTGAAGACGTCAATCAAGACAAGTTTTTAAAATTTATCAACCTAGACAAATTTGAAAGGTAATTCCATCAAAGGAAAATGGATTGAAGGATGTACTTGGGAACAGTTACCATTGAGTGGATTTGGGCTTTTCTTCCTACAAGCTGTAAATGAAGGGTATAGATCGAGTTGAGATTGGAAGAGAAGTTATGTTATGCAATATGTAATTTTAGCAGTCAAGGGTTGGAGATATTTGAGCAAGCGATTAAATTTTTTTGAGAAAAGGTAACTTAAGCAAGCGATTAAATTTGGTCTTAGATTTTTCTCTCATGCCAGTTGTGATTAGCTTAGATATTACTAACTAGACAAAATCTTGCATATCATTTGCAAAAATAGTGACTACTTGAATGACTCAAGCATGAGGTAGACTTCCTTAACGTACCTGCTCAAGTGTCAGAATATGTGGAGAGAAGTTTGAAACTATATTCCGTACTGCTCAAAGAGAGAATGATACAGCAATGTATAAATGCTTAGCATACTTACTAAATCCTGAAGCATTCAACAGCTTTAATGAGCTATCTATAGTGTGCTTGTGTTCATGCCTTTGAGCCTTCCCATCCAATTCACAGATCTCTGAACCTGCAGTCTGTAGTATGCAAGTACTTGACAAAGCTTCTGTTCTGGCTCCTTAATAACATCCTTGATGTTATATTAACCAGATTCAAGATCATCAAAGATCAAACTCTCCTTTGCCTGTTGTGCTCGAACGACTCATTAATAAACACGACTCCTGGAAAATCCTTATTGGTTCAGAGACTGCCCTTTTGCTGTACTCATAAAATTCATGAATAATAATACATGACTCAGACATTTCCCTATTGTGTAGAAACTGCACTTTTGCTATCTCTGATATGGCTGGAGTTGCAGGTCATTCACTCATCTCAAACATGAAATGCAATTGTTAAAATTGCAAATTCACTAGAAGAATGCCCTAGAGGAGGCATCATTTAATTTGGAGGATTGTTTCCTTGAGTTCAGTATTTGGGTTTAACAAGCCTAATATAAAATTGTAATTCATCTTGCAGCTTGTATTGCTAATGTGGAGCTATATTAAGGTAGTAATTCAGGATCCTGGTTCTGTCCCTGAAAACTGGAAACTAGTATCGGAGCAGAACATAGAGGAGGGAAACTCAGTTGCTTTATCTGATTATGCATCAATCGAGAACCCTACTCCAACATTATCAACTGAACAGATAGAAAGAAGACAGTCTCAGTCTAGAGGCTATTGTAGTAAATGCCAAAACGGCAAGCCACCACGTTGTCATCACTGTTCTGTTTGTATGTGCTAGTCTGATTAACTAATTGCTTATTCCCAAACTTCGATTGTACAGATAAAGTTTTCCTTTTTTCCTTCAGTGGAAGTATAGGTGATAAAATGGGTAAATGGATTGTAATATGAGTTATATGATTCTTCACCCATGCTCATTTGTACCCTGCATATTTTAACTGTTTTGTCCATTTTCCACCTCTAGCCCAAAGGAATAGCATGTCTTGCAGCGCTACACCCTAGGAT
Organism: Solanum pinnatisectum; assembly: GCA_035578085.1. Classification (NCBI taxonomy): domain Eukaryota; kingdom Viridiplantae; phylum Streptophyta; class Magnoliopsida; order Solanales; family Solanaceae; genus Solanum; species Solanum pinnatisectum. The sequence goes on along the minus strand of CM069080.1, from coordinate 38,343,238 downwards.
CTTTATCTTAATCCTTATCTGGCATATTTGGTGTGAGATGAGAGGTTTACTTTCGTATTCATTTCTCTTCTCTATTGTCTTTAGACATTTCTCCTGTCAAAGTCTGGTCGATTTGGGTATGCATATTTTCCCATGAAATCGCATGCATGGTGATTTCGATTTCTCTGTACCATGTCTTAGAAGTGTCGCCTGATTATTTACATCATTTTATCCCTAAGACCTTTTGTTCTATGGCTATCGTGGCATGTCTCAATTTGCAGTAGTTTGGAACTTAAATGACCAAAAACTAATATCTGCTGAACTGAAAATTCTATTTTGTCTTGTAGGTCAAAGATGTGTTCTTAAGATGGATCACCACTGCATATGGGTTGTCAATTGTGTCGGGGCTCGCAACTACAAGTTTTTTCTCCTTTTTGTGGTATGGAGTTGGCTTTTAAACATTTTTGCTTAGTTTTGTAATGCTATTTGCAGAAAAAATCTAGAAGAAACACACCTGCAGTCTTTTCTTGCTGTGAATGAGGTCCTGAACATGTTCATATCCTAAATATGGTGAATCTATAACGGCCTTCTTCTTGCTGCTATTATTTTGTCGTCGTTATAGTTATGCCATTCATTAAAAGGTCTTAAAAGTAATCTTAGAAAGTTGATGCAAGTTTGAAGCACCTTCTTATATCCATTTTGGGATTTTCTGTTTCCTCTACATGTTTTTGCCTACTGAAATCTTGGTGACCGAAATCGACTTTAAGACCTTTTTCATGAATTTGGTGTGAAAAAGCTATGCTGCTTTCTTTAACAGCTCTCTTGATTTTTGATGAATGCATGAGGATTGAAGTTTTTTTTTGATGAAAGCATGAGGATTGAAGTTTTACGATAAGGCAACTGTCTTAAATTATCTGTTCTGACAAACCGAATCAGTAAGTAGTAAGTATAAACAAGCCAACTTATGTGACTCAATCAACTGTGATTCCCCATTTTGGAGTTTTCATATGACTCCCTATATCTATTCTTCTCGTTAGGGCCCAGTCCTTTTCAATACTTGTAAATAATTTGTCTTTTAAGGCAGATTAAGTCTTCTCTAAAAGTCTGGGTTCATTAAATTTCACACATTCCAATAAAAAGCAGAGTTTCACTAAATTCCACACCTTCCCAATAAAAAGTAAAGGTTCACTAAATCTCAAGCATTTGCAATTACTGAAATGCAATTTTCTTGCTCGACCAAAAAGCTTTGGTGAACAAATTATCTTACTCTTAGTGTAGGAGCAACAATAATTTATCGTTAATCTCAAGTTGATTTCACATATATAGCTCCTTTTTTCCTTTTGAGTGCTGTTCTTAGGGGCATTCATTTCTAGAGATTATAGATGTTTTAAGTTAATTTCCTTCCATTAAATTTTAGATTCACTTTGTCCACTTTTTAGTTCCTTAAACATTATCAACTATATTGGTGCATTTGTATGTCTAAGAAGCTAAATCATCTGAAATGACTTATAGTTTTATCTTTATTTGTGCTATCTGCATCCTCTAGCTGATTTAAGCATTCTAATCAAGTCCAATCATGTATGATCACATATCTAACTTAACGTTGGTAATTTACAACTCTTAACTGGAGGATACTTTGGGCCTTACTGACCCAATATTCACACTCATATAATATTGTCTGCATAGGGCTTTTCAATTTCAACCATTTTTGCTTTTATTTTATGAGTAACCATTACATTCTCCGAGAAGATAGGGTGCAGATGCTTGAATTATCTGCATTTAGATACCATAATCACATTAGCTCACTTCTTCTTTTATTCTTATATGGGGACTAAACTTGGAGGTTGCAGCACATATATTATGTCATACTTAAGTTATCTTAAATCCTAGTTTTCTAGGGATGCTTCTCCACAGTTACAACATTTTATTGACTTTTCAAATAGCATGCACTAAGAAATTTTTTCCTGTGTGCTATTAGTTAGGTCATCCATAAATAAAGTAGGCAAGTAGGGAATTAAGGAAATCTCTGATTTATAACCACAGTTATAAGAAACTCCTCTTGCATTTGTTTCCACTATTCTCACACTAGTGACCACTCCTATATACATGCTCTTTATTGCATTTATATATTTAATATGCTTTTCTTTTTACTGAAGCACCAACCAGATGGTTAGACTTTGATGCTTTACCATCTGCTATTTCCGAGTCTATGTATATCACGTGAATATCCTTCTATTTAAATTTTCATCAATATTTTTGATAAAAAATATGGTATCTGAGTATGTATAAACCAAATTTGCTCTTTATCCTTGTAATGTGTCTAAGCTTATGCTCTATCATCCTTCCAAAAATTTTCTAGGACACCTAAAGTTAATAACGCGAGAGTTTGCACACCTTTGAATATCTCTTTTATTCTTTCTATTTGGGACAAAGATAGACTTTTTCCGCTCATTCAAATCTTTTCTTTCTTTTATATAACACTTTGGTTATTTTTTTAGCTATGCTTCCACAACCATCTCCAATGAATTTCTAGACCTCTATAAGGATCAGATTTGAGCCATAGGTTTTTTTTGGCTGACATATTCTTTATGATGATTTTGCTTCAATAAACTTAATTTTGGTCATACTAGCTCATACTACTTTATACATTTTTCCCTTATTGCCCTAGCTTCTGATACAACTCGTGTAAGACTTGTCTTTCTTTTGTTTTTTAGCTTCTTAGCCTTCTTGTACTCTTTAAAGAACTCTCCATCTTCAAGGCTGGGAACTTCACTTTTTTTTTTTTTTGCTCTAACTGCTACTCAGATTCGTTGTTCTTCCACCAAGTTCTTGTGGTAATGTTCATATGTCTCAAGACATAGCTAGAACTTCACTTGCTATTTTCTTATGTCAACTTGTCATTTTCTCCAACCGAGTATTTGAATTATCTTCTTTGTCTCTTGCTTCCTCTTTCAATAGCTTGTCTTTAAATGCTATTTCATTTGTACCTCTTATTCTCCACCACCAATTTCTCAATGGGGTGTAGCTTCTTTCCTTTTTCCTTATGCTTGTTTACTTCACATCTAGAAGTATTAGTCTCTGTGGGGGTGGTTTGTGCTTTTCTTGACGTAAATATGTAGTCTTACATGTGGTACTGTCACTTTTTCTGGCAAGGATGAATTTAGTTTCTCTTCGGGTACCTCCAATTGTTAATCGTTATCAAGTGTGATTCCCTCTTTATAGAGTTGTTGCAGTTCAAACGAACGCACAAGGAGAACTCTAAAATATTATTCCTTTAATCCTATTTTATGTGACACACTTTCTTTTTAGTGAACCTCTAGAAGAATGACACCTTTTTATATTTAGAAACAATTTGACTTTAAACTCTATTTTACCTTGGTGAGTGGTGACATGATTTTATGGTCTCATAAATGTCATGACATGTTCTAAAGACTACACGTTGCTTTTCTTTCTTTCTCAAATGCCTGTGCGTAGTCAAACAACTTCATTTAAAATGGGACGGAGGGAGTATGTTTTTCTTCATTTCTAGTGTCATAGGCAGATCTGCCATGTGTTTGATAAAAAACATCAGTGTATTCTGCCACATGTCTATTTAGATCTTGATACAGATCTGGGATTCTTTGAAACAAAGTATTTCACGTCTTCTTAGAATTGTTTTAGTTTTTCATTATATGCACACATGATGTTTGATTGTCTCATTTTCTTGCACTAACCTTGACGGGATAGTCCTGTCATCCGTTTTCTTTACTTGTTTCTCAATCATCACAAATTATAGATATATTGATTAATATCTATTAGTATCGTGGTAAGCATTAGAAAATGCATCCAAGGTCATAACAATTACTTTGTTCCAATTTATGTGACATAGTTTGAATTGCCACAAAGTTTAAGAAGCAAAAGAAGTCTTTTAAAACTTGTGGTCATAGAAATGCCATAACATTTTTGTGGCTATCAAACTTTTGGACTTCTGGTCTTAAAGATACCATAACATTCATGTGGTTATGAGGCTTCTCATTAAGGGGATAATGGAAGTGTAATAAATTGTCTCAAATTTTGAGTTGTCATTCTTTTTGGAACGGACTTAAAAGGAAAACGTGTCATATAAATTAGAATGGAGGGAGTAGTATAAAATGAAAAGCATAAGAACATTATGACCTCTCAATATTAGAGGGATGGGGTTGAGCAATGGAAGCGAAACAACACCTCTTGGTTTTCCTTTCTTCTTCTTATATATATTAATATGCTATTGCTTTGAGTACTTAGTATGGTTAAGGAATTGCTAAGAAGTTGTTTGTAGTTTCAATTATCACACAAGAACCCACTAGTTTCTTCCAAAATTTATATTTTGCCCTTGGTATTGTGTATTGCCCTCCTGGTATTTCCTTCTGGACATGTCTCAAAACTCAGAGACACATGTTAAAATAGAGTGACACGTGTGTCTGAAATTTAATAAATTAATATGACATGGCAGACTCATATTCTCATTTGTTTGTGTTGGATTTGGATTCGAGTCAGCTCGTGTCTGTCACTCATTTGTGTTGGACCTGAATTAGTCTTAGATGATCTTTCTTATCCAAATTTTCTTCTCCTACCTCTTCCCAGAATGAATCTTAGATGATATAATGTTTGGTTTCTGTGCTTCTAAGGACACTCCCATACATATAATATGTAATGTTTCCGTTCCTGTTCCTGTCTCACAAGTATCTTTGCAGGTGTACACATTTTTGACAACTATGTTGGACACTCTGGTACTGCTGCCCAGTTTTATAAAATTCTTTCGCCAAACCAAGAATCAGTCATTATCACCAGGCACTATTGCAGTCATTTTTCTAGTCTTCGGTAAACAGCGCCTACTATCTTATGGACTTAGTCTTGATTGTTATGATTCCCTTGTTTCTTACCGATTTGTCCTTGATGCAGTTTTGAATCTAGCCTTTTCACTCAGTCTTCTCTGCTTTGTAATTATGCATGCATCTCTGCTCTCAAGCAACACCACTTCGGTGGAGGTATGTCAAACCTTGATATTATAGTTTATTATATGTCAATTTTGATGCTTTTCCTTCAACTCGCGGAATGATAAGGAAAACAAACAAATATGTTCCCTTGAATAGTTATCACGTTGTTTTCTGTCGTCTTTTAGGTTTATGAGAAGAAAAAATCCACGCAGTGGAAGTATGACATGGGCTGTAGAAGGAATTTTGAACAGGTATTTGGCGCAAATAAGGCATTATGGTTCTTTCCGTTGTTCTCGAAGAAAGATATGGAGAACATACCGGCACTACATGGAATGGAATTCCCAACACGTTCAGATGCTGTAGAATGAGTCGTTATATAGGGACGTATATATAACTTTGTATCATTACCTCAGACAATGCAACAGCAGATGCTAGAGTAGGCAGTTTCCTATTTACCATCAATTGATTGATTGATTGATATTTTCAAATTTACATTAGGGGCATGTTGGTTGTACTTATTTATCTCATGTGAAAATGTTCTGTAACATAATTCTGAAACCTGTCTTTGTATGAAAGCTCAATTTGTTGTTGGTAACATCTGAAATGGTGTAACGACTGCCCAGCCGTCTTTGACATGGATCTGGTGAAATTGAATTCTTCGGGAACCCCTATATGATGTCGAATCAGGAATGTTATGTTTGAATCAATTTTCTATTACTATAAAGTGAATACTATTCTCATGATCTAGAATCATGAAAGGATAAAACTTGCCAAGTTGTTAATGTAACATCCCAAAAGAAGTATTTAAGTTCACAACACATTCATAATTGAGACTTCTACACAGTTTTATGACCCCTAAGACACAACTTTTGTTATGACACTACACTAGTAACGTTCCAATTCTGAATGAGCGCGTAATGAAACATAGTCAAACGCCTTGCTAACAATATATTAGCTACCACAAAATAGAAGTATATATCTTGAAAAATGAGTTGTGTTAGAAAGCCCCAATAGAGGATATGTTTTCATAAAAATTGGACCAGAAGAAGCACATTGTATCGTTGGAATCAGTGAAGAATGTTTTTCAATGTCAAAATGATTAATAAGACAGAAATGGGTCAAAATTGCCTCTGAACTATGCGAAATAGACCACTTATATCCTGCATTACATTTTGGGATCAAAAATACCCCCGCCGTTATCCAAGAGACCACAAATACCCTCAAGAATTAACTGCCCAAAATTTTGGTGATGTGCCAAGCCACATGGGACTAATCACTCCACCTAAGCGTTGCCAACTAGGATTCAACACCAAAGAACTAGACCTTTAGCGGCGACAAAAGTCGCCACAAATCGCAAAGTATTGCCACTAAAGATTTTGAGTGATTTTTAGTGGTAACTAAGGCAGCAACACATTAATTTTCGGTTGCAACCTAATTTTCTAAATAAATAACATCCACTATCAATATTAAAAACATCCAATATTATTATGAAAATCATCAAAATTACTTCTCGATTCAAATCTCTAACTACATAATGCATGATTGTACATTTTATGCATTCACATATGACATAATAATAAAATATACAGTGTCTTCAAACTCCTCCTTAATCGATATCATTTGTGATTTTATAAAAAACAATGAAGAAAAAACACAAAAATCAGAATTTAATGCTAAAAATCAGTTAAAACCTTTAGTGGCGATATTATAGGCTTTTGTGTCGACTTGTGTCGCCGCTAAAGGTTTTGTTTTTTGAAGTGAATCCTAGTTAGCAATGCTTAGGTGGAGGGATTAGTTCCACCTGGCTTGTCACGTCACTAAAATTTTGGGGTGTTGACTCTTGAGGATATTTGTGGTCTCTTAGGATAACGGCGAGGGCATTTTTGATCTCAAAATATAACGAAGGATATAATGGTCTATTTCACATAGTTCATGAGCAATTTTGATCCTTTTCTGTCTTATTAATCATTTTGACATTGAAAAATATTCTTCACTGATTCCAACAATACAATATGCTTCACTGGTATGTGACACATTTCTTATGAAAAATATGAAAAATATTTAAAGACATCAATTAAAGAATAGTTTGTCAACATTATCCTTTTAATTTTTCTCAAACTCTTCTTAAAAGTAGAATAATTATTATTTGAGATCTAAAAATAGCTGAAAACTCCACTAAAAAGAGGGATGATTTTACAAAAAAAAAAAAAATTAATATTTTCTTGAACTTTTAAAAATTCATTCATTATGAATCATAAAAAAGAAAATCAATAACTCGTTTGTACTTTATATTAAGTGGTTTTTTGAGAATCGAACATAATTAAGAAAAAAATAGTTTATTTCAATACAAGGCTATAGTCGAAAAAATTTTATTTTATTTTTTACTAGAATTACACTTATTTTGGAACGGACGAGAGTAGAATTTCATTCCTTTAGTAGTGTTATTCTGTTTTGTAGATTTGCCGCTCATTTTGGAAAGCTTAGCCATGAAATTTTGGAGAAAGTCTCGCATATCATTCTCTTCTTTTTCATCCAATTATTATTATTATTAAAATACGAGCAATCTAACCAGTAAGGATTTTTCGTTTCCTCTATCACATTCGGTTTCCAGGTAATAGGGATATCTGCAAGAACTCTTACGAGAATGAGTAGTTCAACGTCAACGTCAACGTCATCGCCATTTAGTCGTAGCAGGACACGATTAGGGAAATACGAATTAGGTAAAACATTAGGTGAGGGAAGTTTTGCTAAGGTCAAGTTTGCCAAAAATGTACAAACAGGTGAAAATGTAGCCATCAAAATCATCAATCGTGATCGCGTCCTACGACAGAACATTATGGAACAGGTACCTGCCCTACCCTGTATACGTACCCGTGCAATGCATGGACATTATTAAGGAATTAGATATAATGTCCACACATTTTGCATCCAGGGGCGGATGTAGGCTATTGTATATCTTTGGCTCAAACGTTGTATATATGTTATGAAATTCAATAAAAATGTACAAAAATTAAATTTAGAATTCAGTTACTAGCACTTGAGATTGGTGTGAATTCAAAGTGTTATGATGTGTAATTGAACTAGTTAGCATAAGTAACTGTAAAAATGTACATGTCATGTTGCTTTTGTTCTGAATAAAGGAAAATGAAAGATGTTAGATGATGAATGCCTGTTACAAATTTCTTTTGATTTAGAAAGGAAAAGCGATTATGTGATCGACGATGTACTTTGGTTGACAGATTAAAAGAGAAATATCAACGATGAAGTTGATCAGACATCCAAATGTCGTAAGGATCTTTGAGGTATGTTGTATTCCTTCTGCCCTGGCTTCTTCCTCGTCACTCGTAAACATACAATTTTCTTGTAAATTTCTCAATTTTCTTGAGTGCTTCATATCTTTGTAATGACAACAACAACATATATACCCAATGTAATCCCATAAATGGGGTTTGGGGAGGGTAGATTGTACGCAAACCTTATCCTTAACTCGTAGAGGGTAGAATGTTGCTTCATATATTTGTAATTCTCTTTATTCCAACTCTGGTTACATATTAGGTTATGGCTAGCAAGACGAAGATCTATATTGTCCTCGAGTATGTACATGGAGGAGAACTCTTTGATGAAATTGTAAGTTTTCTCTTTCCCCTATTTTATGGAGGAAATGGAGATGATTGGTAAAATAGTTTTTTGTTGGAACTATTTGCTAAATGTAGATTACATGTTCATTTTTATAAGTTTTCGCTTGTATTACAATGAGAATGTCCTTATAAATAAGATGTATATCAGGCTAGACATGGCAGACTCAAAGAAGACGAAGCTAGAAAATACTTTCAACAGCTTATTAATGCCGTTGATTACTGTCATAGTAGAGGTGTTTTCCATAGAGACTTGAAGGTTTCTGACCCTTGATCGCATTCTTTTAGATACCGAAGTTTTTTTTCCTTCACGATTTGACTAGTATTAATATTGAGTTATGCGATTTGTAGCCTGAGAATCTATTGCTGGATTCATTTGGTACTCTGAAGGTTTCAGACTTCGGATTGAGTGCACTTTCCAAGCAAGTTCGAGTAAGTATTCTGTACGTTTGAAAGGTTAAAGAGTATATAAAGAGCTATTCACTTTGTCCCTCACTTCAATCTCATTCACTCTCTAGTATTATTATGGAGTACTCTCAATGTTATTCAGGACGATGGACTTCTTCATACTGCTTGTGGCACACCAAACTATGTCGCGCCTGAGGTAACAGCAACCTTAAGAGTAGTTACTCGACAGCTAGACATTAGTAACTTACTAGTTACTCCCTCCGTTTCAATTTGTTTGTCTTACTTTCCTTTTTCATCTATTTAAGAAAGAACGTCTCTTTCCTTCTTTCAGAACTCTTTAATCCTAACATCCCACATGGCATGTTTAAGACCATAAGATTTAAGGACATTTTGGCGTTTAAGATAACACAATTCATAAGACATATTTATTTTCTTAACTGTGTGTCAAGTCAAAACCAGATGAACAAATTGAAACGTAGGGAATAGTTATATCTTACTGTTTCCTGCCTTTAACAAGAAGTGTTGTATCAGGTGCTAACTGATAAAGGCTATGATGGTACAACAACTGATGTCTGGTCCTGTGGAGTCATTCTCTTTGTTCTAATGGCTGGATACTTGCCTTTTGATGAACAAAACCTAAATGCTCTATACCGAAAAGTAATTTCTGAAAGTTTCTTATTATCAGAGATGTTTCGGGAATTCTTTGTTCGTTTATTTTCAGAGTGCTATTTGAATAAATTTGCTTGTAACTTTCTGTCAGATCCTTAAGGCTACCTTTTCACTTCCACCATGGTTGTCCTCCAGCTCAAAGAATCTGATCAAGCGTATTCTTGACCCCAATCCACTCACAGTAAGTCCCTTTTATCTTTGCTTTATTCCTGGAATGAGCTATTGTTAATGATATGATACATAAATAGACGGCTTCAACTGACAAGTAAACACTCCAACTTTGAGTATGTGCATCTAAACATAGCTCAACTCGTCTCCACTGTGTTAGTTGAACACTCCAACTTACAAAATGATCATCTAGACACCTCTAAAATTTATGTGTCACTTCATCAACGGGTGTCCACGAGACATAGTGGGGACGAGTTGGGAGTGTTTAGTTGTCAGATGAGACTAAGTTGAAGTGTCTAGATGTGCAATCCTCTCCAGTTGAGGCCAAGTTTGAGTTTCTATTTATGTATTATGATGAGTGATTTCTAATCTTTTGTTTCAGAGGATCACTATTCCAGAGATCCTCGAAGATGAATGGTTCAAGAAAGATTACAAGCCGCCTCCTTTTGAGCAAGATGAAGATGTCAATCTTGATGACATTGATGCCATATTCAATGGCTCGGACGTAAGTCACATTTTCTTTTCACACATAATAAACTGTTCAAAATCTCAAACCAAGTTCTTTCCAATTATCTCCACTGCCTACACATCGCACCACAAAGATTTGTCAATAAGTTGAGACATGAAATCCTACATTAGTGAGAGACATTTAAACAGTTGCTTGAGAAATTTAGCTTAATGTAATTATAGAGGATATAAGTGGAGTTTAATAAGATCAACTATGTTTATAAGCTGTATCGAGAACCAAACATCCTGTGTGAAATGATACGCCTATTTTATGTTTTGCAGGATCATCTCATTACAGAAAGAAAGGAGAAACCTGCTTCTGTCAATGCGTTCGAGCTCATTTCAAGGTCAAAAAGTTTCAACCTAGAAAATTTGTTCGAAAAACAGGCGAGTACTTTCATATTACTAGACACTTGTTAACACCCTGACAGACATGTCTAAGTATATGATCTTTCAAATTCCAGTATATCTAAGAATAGTTAGACTGAGAAAGTTGCACAATACAGTAAGGATGTCATGTTGTTTGATCTTCGAGTACGATACTTGGACATAATCTGACTTTACAATATATTGAATGTGTCGAAAACGTGTTCATTCCTTTGCTAATGCATTTTCTAATAGTATGAATTGGCAAAGTATAGGCCCTTGTCAAGAGAGAAACACAATTTACTTCCCGGTCGCCTGCTAATGAAATTATCTCCAAAATTGAGGAAACTGCAAGACCATTGGGATTCAGTGTCCAGAAGAAAAATTACAAGGTAACTAACACCTTGCACCTATTAGTATTGGATGTCTGGATTTTACTGATATCAATTGACTCTAGTGTAAATTTGACTGTTTTACGAAGGATTTGACCGTCTTAAAGCAATTTTGTATCCTTGACTATTCCAGATGAAGTTACAAGGCGACAGGACCGGAAGGAAAGGCCACCTTGCTGTAGCAACAGAGGTGATTACTTAGTTCGTTTATGTTGATTCTCCCACATCAGTTAGTGATGATGCACTTGGACTTCTTATATGGTCTTGAGCAATCCTCACCTCTTGAGCTCGACTTTCTTTTATCACGACTTCATATTCCACCTCTCATCAATGTGGTACATTGTTGTATACTTGTTGCTTTCAGGTGTTTGAAGTAGCACCCTCATTGCATTTGGTTGAGCTCCGAAAAACTGGTGGAGATACATTAGAGTTTCACAAGGCACATTACATTCTAGTTTATGTTCCTCGTTTAATCGTGACATATTATGTAATCTGAATTCTCCTCTAATAATTGAACCTTAAAAGTTGCAGTTCTACAAGAACTTCTCTTCAGGATTAAAAGATATCGTCTGGACAACTGAACAAGCAACCGAACAACCCTCTGAAGAAAAAGGGTATCTCTTGTGCGTTGCTTCATTCATAAATGTTACTTACATGTTTGGTAATGTATTTACAATCAATGGTGCTTGTACAGGTCTTAACAAGTGGTGGTTATTGCAACGAGAGTTTACACGAATAGAGATACTTTGTAGATTTATCGATAATCCATTGTTTCTCTATCTGAATTTTGATCCATATATGCAGTATAATAGCGAGATATGTTGACACAAAGGAGGGCAAATGTGTGTACAGTTTCAATGCACAAGAACCCCTAAGATCATACTAACAAGATCTCAAACGTCTGGAGTTTCTTTTTGTATATTATATGAATGATCTGATCCGCAAAGATCATCCTTTTCCCAAAATTTTGTGTATATGAAACTTTTTTTTAGTTTTTTCGTATGTCCCAAGATGTTCCTAAGATTGTGTAAACAAATGAGGATGTACATCTTTTAGGTTTGTTTGTATAGAAGTTCTCTTTTCCTCTGTAATCCCTTTTCACAACCTTCATACTCCCTCTGTTTCATTTTATGTGAATACGTTACTATTTAAGGAATCAAACAGTTTCTCATTTTTGTAAAAACCAATAGCTATATTGACTTGTGGTAATTTTCGTATAGTTTTCAAATACGTAAAAAATAATAATTAAAGAATCTATACACATGTGATTTTTTTTTGTTGTCTTCTCTAGTTACTTAACAATTGAGGATATGATATAAAACAAGGACATAATATATCATGTGGAAATGGTTGAGAGAGTTGCCTTATTAGAGTAACTTTTTTTTTTCCCATCAGTGTCCGAAGTTTACATTGAAGTCCCGACTAAATTCAGATTGCACATTGTAGGACTCATTCAGGAGGTGACATTTCTAACAGAATTTTCTCCATATCCAAAGCTCGAATTTGAGACCTCTGATTAAGGGTAAAATAGTCTCACTATTGTACTACAACTCAGTCATTATTAATGTATCCTGTTTGGATTGGCTTTTGGCTTATGACTTATAAGTCAAAAGCCATAAGTTAGGATTTCTAACTTATGACTTTTGGCTTATTTTTGTTATTTTGACTTAAAAATAAGTGCTTATAAGCACTTTTTAACTTTATCCAAACATTTTAAAACTGCTTAAAAATTATTTTAATTTTAAAGCATCTAAAATAAGTCAATTCAAACGGGCTCCCTTCTCGAGAGATGTTGCTTTTTCCCCATTCCCCAGTATGGCTTGCCAGGGCTCTTCATGGATAATTGTGCACTTTTACACTCATATGGATTATACAACCAATAATGCCCCTGGTTTATATGAATTTGCCACATTTTTTGAGCACCATCTTTCATATTATCATATATAATTTATTTTGAGAAAAAACTCAAATATATATGTCATTAAATTTTGAGAAAAGACTTATTTATATTATTTGATAAGAGTTTGGTTCATCTATATCATTTTTGTTTGAAAAAAAGGTTAATCCATGTCATTATTTGTTAACTGAAACAATTTCGGTTTGCAAACACATTTTTTACATATGATCAATTATGATTCGGTTATGGCATTAATTAAATCATTTATTTTAAAGAAAAAAGGCTTAAATATGTCATCAAACTTTAAGAAAAGACTCATTATGTCATTCGTTTGAAACTTGGCTCATTTATGATGTTCGTTAAGAGTTTGGCTCATCTACGTCATCCCGTAAAATTTTAGCTCATCTATATCATTTCAGTTAACAAATAATGTCATGGATGAGCTTATTCTCTAACGAAAATGACATAAATGAGCTAAACTTTTAACATATGACATCGGTAAACCTTTTCTCAAACTTCAATAACATAGCTAAGCCTCAAGAATTTTTTACCATTTAAAATGTATAGTTTTTCACCATCTAAAATAATGTGACTGCGTTTAAAAAATTTTACCAAAAATCTACTAAATCATACGATACCGAAGAAAAATAGAGATGATTGAGCCAATTTTGAAAAATCTAAATTTGGTTAAGCTCAAAAGATCAGTAACCAAAAAATTAGTGTATGATATATTTTTTGGAAAAAAATAACCGGCCAAACCATATCACTAACCTTCTAAAATTCACAGGCATCATTAATTCAAACTAATTGCTAAATTAAATGCGAACTTGACGGATTAGCACATGGTCTATTTGCATATTTCTAAGTTCTAACAAAAAGTACAAGAGCATCGTGTTGATTCAAGTTTTGAAGTTTATAAATTTTTTTCAATAATCTCAAATAAACATAAAATAATTAATTCACAATCAACTATATATAAATATTTTATAATTTTTTTTAACACAAATACAGAATAAAAGTTACTAAATTTTTGTGGACCAATGAAACAGATTTAATTTATGCATTTGTTGGTACATGTATTTATAGAGTAGTTCATTTTAATTCACGTGAAAGTGTGTTGGCTGCATATGTATCTATTCCCACTAATTAATTAGTTTACATGTGCATTTTAATTTGTTTTTTTTTTCCTTGATTGTCACTGAGATGCATTGAACTTTGTGGATTTTCAATTTTGGAGGAAATTATCACACTTATTTTTCTATTTTTTCTAATTCAATTTGAGTTATTTAACAATTCTCTTTAGGTCTTTATTACTACTATATACAACGTTTAATGTAAAAGAAATTTAAACTTTATACTTTCGAGAGCTGTCAAATATATTCTATATTCTTTAAACACCTTTATATTTAGAGATGAATTGTCAAAAATTTCGACAAAACTTTTTTTATTTTTTTTTATTTTAAAGTCTTATTTATATCTCAGAGGTGATTAGGTGTACATTGCGTACTGCTTCACTTTAAAATATTAATTTTGTATATTCAAATTAAGAAGTGATACTTAAATAAGTGTCAATACTTATTACTCATTTCATCGATTTTCTTTGATTCAATTTATTTATCTTACTTTTCTTTTAAATTCGTTTATGTGGAGTAATTCAATCAAATCGAAAGTAGGTTTGGCAACTTGCCAAGTTGGAATGGAGTCCCACAAAGTTAAATAGAGTATTATTCCTATATTGAAATTGAGACAAAAGATTCACGTGAAAGTGTTTTTTCAATTAAGCTACAAATTAGCTTAACTGTTATTGGTGCGTTTATTTAAAATTCTCAAAAGATCTCCGTGATATTGACATTCCACTCGTACTATAAAAAATAAAATAAAAAATAAGAGCCCATTTGTAGGTAATTTTATCTTGTATTTTTGTGAATGACTATTTTTAAGGTATGAATCCGTGTTCTTCTGATCACATGATAACAATTTTATCAGTTACTTTGAAGCTCTCCTTCCGTTCCACTCGTACTATATCCTTCGTTATTGTATGTGTATATATCAACTTTACTGACATATTTTATTTATTAAATTTATTTTCACGTTATGGATTCAGATATATTATTTACTACGATTATATATATAAATTCATGTTTTGCATCAAAAGTAGTTGAACACTTCATCAGACAATGAGAATAGGGTTGCACAAACTCGACTATCAAGCCACTAAAATAATGGTTTGGGGCTCCAATTTTTTTAATAATACATGAAATTATTGTCAACAAAAATCTCATGTATAATTAAATTTGACGGGAAAAGTGGTTAAAAATATAATAACCTTTTACCTTATTTAATGTGAAGATTGTTGTGATAATTGAAAAATAAAAAATATAATAACCTTTTACCTTATTTAATGTGAAGATTGTTGTGATAATTGAAAAATTAAAAATATAATAACCTTTTACCTTATTTAATGTGAAGATTGTTGTGATAATTGAAAAATTAAAAATATAATAACCTTTTATCTTATTTAATGTGACGATTGTTGTGATAATTGAAAAATTAAACAATTTTTAGCTAATTGTAGTATCTTTGTTACATGATTATCTATTTTATTGTCTCATTTATATCTTGACAAATAATATGAACCCACATTATTATTTCTATATTTACATTTGTCATTCCCCTCTAATTATTGTTACCAGTATACATACCCGCGTTGCGCGGATATTTTAAAATATAATATTTTTTAAACTTAAAAATAATTAATATGAAATATTATTATTGAGTAACAAAAGTGCATGTATATAATAGTTGGATATAGTTTTTAAAATTTTAAATTAATTTTGTATAAATAATTAATATATTTTTTATAATATTAATTAGAAAAAGTTTAGACATTATAAATGCCACCAACATGATATTATGAATATAACGTGAAAACATACATGGTAATTCATTTCAAATCAATTTTAATTTGAAATTTGAAAGCAATGATATCAATTATTATCTTTATTGAAATACATGTGGAGAGATTTTATATGATAGAATGAAAATTTTGAAATGATAAAATAAAGTTGATCGAGATGAAAATCTAAAAATAACACTTTGCAAGTTATCATTCATTATATTGAAATCTTCTGAGCTTGTTAAATTGCTAAAGAAATAAGAATTACAACACAAATTAAGGTTGACTATATAAGTTCTCACTAATCTAAATCCTAACTTTTATCAACGTGAATCTCATCCATTTTATTCCATTTTCAAATGTAATTTCTAGTATAATAAGATAAGCCGTATATTTATAAAATTGTCCATATGTCTTTTATTTTGTATGTACAATTCAACGTTAGCTTTAATTATTATTTTTTATTTATAAGGATAAAAGCTATAATAATTTTACATTATGACAATTTAGTTTACACGATTATTAAAAGATATAATAGGGAATACTTCTTATTCTAAGTTAGCCTATATATTAAGATAAATTATTATTTTAAAATCATTTAATTTATTATTTTGGCTAAAGAGGAATTATTATTTTTTAAATTCAATTTATTATTATAATTTATAATAAATAATAAATTTGAGTTATTAAATTTTAAAAAAAGAAGAAGAAATTTCTTGTCACAGGCTATGCAACCCTTCAATCCTCAACATGCTATGCAATCCTTCAATCTGAAAAAAAAAAAAAATCACACTATTTTAAGTCATTTCGTCATAGTGCATCATAAAGATAATCATTAATAAATATGAAATAATTAAGAAATAGAACTTACTGAACATTTTTGGCAAAATTATGTGAATCATCTTCTTCAGTTATAAAATCCCAGATGATTGCATATATGTTAGCACATACTATGTCTTCATTGCAATATTTTTTAGTAGTTCGTCAATTTATTTTTGTATCCAACATATATTTTTCCAAATAATAGCATAAAACATCATTCTCTATAATGCAAATAACATCTCCAAACTAAAATGTAAAAGTTAAAGGCAAAAATTAATAGAAATTGATAGAAAATTAGGAAAGCAAAATAAGTTTCCTGCATGAAAAATACGATAGCACAATCTCTTAAAATGTAAATTTGAAAGCAATATGAAGTGAACATCAGATCTGCCTACTCTTAGCAAGAATGTTAATGACTTCTTCCTTCAGTCTTACCATTGAAAATACAACACATTGTACCTCGTGGCAATTTTATTGATATATTTATATTAATATTTTAAATGGTAATTTGTTGCTTAAAATTGTTTTGATTCTTTTTAACTTTATTTTATGTACCGTGAATTCAATTCAATCTTATCATTAGGATGACTTTTTCCCCATAAATTGTAAAACTTTTTCTTCTTTAATTAAAATAAATCTAAAAAATTAGTACTTGTAAATTTAACAAATGACATAGTAGATTTCCTCACAAAAGCAATACACACACACGCCACCACTTTCAACTTGACATTTTCATGTTGCGGAGATCACATCAACTCAAATCTGCAAGATATAAAATAATATTAGTGCATATTAATTTTTTATATTAGAAACTCGCATGATAAATAAAGAGTTATATTTATTATAATATAAATAATCAACGACCATCCATACTCCTTTATACAATAATTTTTCCTTTCAAACTATTATTTTATTAGAAGAAGAACAATAGACTGTAAATAATTAATTAACTATAACAACTATCAACCATATTGATAGTCGATAGAAGTCCACATTTTTGGTATGTAATTTAAGAAAATCTTGGATAGTTTTTCATACCTGATTTTAAATTAATGCATATATAATTCACTGCTTGAAGCAATACATCTGTGCATTGAAGATGAATTTCTCACTCTAAAAAATGATTGTTCTAAAGGATAATACTAACAAA